>OZ010738.1:142939237-144139237 GCA_963932295.1 Tipula lateralis
ATAAGATTACATTTAACTAACTGAAGAAAGCGTAGCTTGGACTATAGAACAAGTGCCTGGCAAGATTTCCGGATATCGTCGACCCTATTCCTACAGCCTTTTACTAAACTACAGTTAGAACAAGACAATCACAATTCCAATCAACTAATCTGCAATCGCCAATCCGCAGTCTCCAGTCCGCAACACTAATCTTCATTCATCTTTTTTGATTAAAACTAAAATATTAACAAAACTTCTGAAATAAATTTATTAATTTGTGTTTTGAAATCTGTAATAATTAATTTATATTATTGTTTATTAAAGCCAAATAAAATTTCAGTTATAAATCAATTTATAATCACAAGATAACACTTAACCAAACTGCGGTCATTTATCATCAATTCCTAACCAGCTACGGTTTGGTACACCTCTGAAACATCTATTTTACTAGATTAAGGTAGTAATTCCTGTACTATATTCACATTATTAAAAAACAGGTTCTTCAAAACAAATCCCTAGTAAAAACTCTACACAAGTATAGCAATGTGTTTAATTTCTGAATATATCTCATCTAATAAACCACCACCTTGATTAAATTCCATTCTTCTATCACATGTTTATCATCAAATACTAGAAATCAGTTTTTAATCGAACCTAAGGAAAAGCAACTCAGATTAAACTAGTTAGCTCTTTAAAACAGCAAACCCCAATAATCGAAGGCGCCAATGCAAATAGACACTAACCAAATAATTATGTAATCCAGACTTGGTCTGTTGCAACACGACAATTAATTGATTTTCTGTTTAGTTTCTACCAATGACTTCGCGATGTCAGTCTAGGTTTGTCCACAACAATATCACTATTTATATTTATATAAATGAAAATAAATAATTTCTATGAAAGTTTCTCTTTTAATAGAAAAAATAAGACAGGAGCACAAAGTGAACCTAATTGACAGGCCAAATCAAGTATAATACAAAGTAGTTTCCTTAAAAACCGCAAACAATAATAACCCAAAGAAAATTTAATAAAATCATATCAATTCCTTGTGCATGATCATCATGTGTTAAATCGAATTGTCAATACACTAGATCAATACTTGCAAATCAATAAACTTCTATAATCAATACGTAACTTTTACTGAACATGTCTTTGATTATCAATAGAAGGCTGGTATAGTGGTAGTTATCGTATTAAATGTAAACCTCACGAATTCCCTCCCACTTTTAATATTCATATCGCTACAGTAAAACTTGAATACTACAGCAAACAAAGATATTTTGTCATTTAGATTTTTAATCATAAAGGCATTACTGTATGTATTGACAAACCCAGAAAACAAAATATGAAAAATAATGAAGAAGAAATCATTGAGAGGGTAGGGAAGGTCCATAACATTAATTTTAAATTTGTTTTATTTTGAATTATGGGAAGGGTGAGTGAACACTGTTTTTACGATATCATAGATACCATTGCCTTCTAAAATCACGCCATGACTACGAAAAATTTTGTACAAGACGTAAAATAAGTCGTCAAAATCCAAATATGTATTTATAAAATGAGAAAAAATTGAAACAAACAAAAAATACAGATGTGAGAGATACAATTTTCGTCCCAACATAAGGGTAAACCTCCAGAAGCAATGATGAAACCCACATTAGATTAGTTCAGTTTTGAATGAAACTGCAATTATATTCATATAAAATATAGGGTGGGTCTCTATATTTTATATGAAGATAATTAACGGTTCAGATTTGACATAACGGTCAGTTTGGCTATGGCAACACTAATTTCATTCTTCCTTTGAATTTCATTCTTTAGTTGACCAACTGAGCTTAACGCGTCAAAAAAGTGGAAAATGTTGAAAATTTACTTCCACACCAGATAGGGCAGGAGCCGTAGCGTAATAAAAATGAACGACATGGCACACTGTTTATCTATACGCGATTTAAAGGATAATAAAATTTTAAACTTAAACGTAAAAATGAAACAAAATTTTTTGTTGACGATGTCCTTCAAAATGGCGTTCAAAGTGGTAAGTGTCATTTGAAAAAACAGAAAAAGTTATTTGACTAACATAATGTAGTTATGTAGATCTCACATTATAAAAAAAATCATTCAAGCGTCGAAAAGTTTTTAGTGAGCTTCAGTCAGAAAATTAGATTTGAAATTGGTGTTGTCGTTGTTAAAAATAACGATTTAAACCTTTCAAATGATTTATAAATCATTTGAAAGGTTTAAATTTGAGTTTTCCATATATATACGTGGGCGATGAAAAAGTTGATCAATTTCACCAAAGTTAAACAAAAATTGGTGTCTGTTTTGGTTTCAGTTTTTAATAATAGTTTTCATGTTGGAATTGTAGTTTGTAGGCGAGACAGAATAAAGATGTACGAGATAAATGTGCGTTCTTCGGTAAATGTGCGTATTTACCGGGAACAGTTTGGTGAAGGAAATTTTGGTCTGCGGTATCTGAAATTTTGGCACTATGACTTTTATGTCCATGTATGGAATTAACACATTTACCAAGGTGGTCTAGGAAATCTCTGGGGTTGTCAAACTGACATAAAATTGAGTTTGAAAGTTTGGTAAAAGTGAGTTGACTATATGTTTGCCACTAATAAGTAACCGGAATACGGACTTTTACCATAGTAGATATATATATATATATATATATATATATATATATATATATATATATATATATATATATATATATATATATATATATATATATATATATATGTATATATATGTATGTATATATATATATATATATATATATATATATATATATATATATATATATATATATATATATATATATATATATATATATATGTATATATATATATATATATAATTGAATTAAATATTTTGTTTAAACCTAGTTCGGTGTAAAATAAAAAATAAATTATTGTAATAAATATTTTTGCTAAATATTTAATTTAGCGAAATTGGTTTATAGTTAAAAAATATTGCCTTCCTCATCACTCGAATGTATGCCAATTTCATCATGCTCTTCGTCACTGCTTTCATTTGCATCCTATATTTGATTTATATCGGATGATGTTTGTGTCCTACCGAACCAGTAAAAATCTAGAGTTATCTATCTCTATCCATCCATTATTCTCCATATAACAAAACCAATTCAATATAAATACACCAAAATTAAGCTGTTTCACCATGTTCTTCAGCTAATGTCTGTTCTTAATATATAAAATATTTCTCTGATATCTCTGAAACCTCTTTAGAAATGTTGCGAGATTCTTTAAATGTTTCTAATGATTCTAATTCATATTGTATTAATAAAGAATCGATTATCTTTTTTTCTAAAAACTCCTCAAAGTGCAAAATTTGAAAAGATGTTCGCAAAAGCAAATGTAGTCGTTTACCTATAGTAAAAATGTACCTATAGTAAAAATGGAAATGTTAAAGTTGAACCTTAACAAATAAGTTGAACCTAAACCAAGAATTCCACTTTTTTTGAGGATATATTCACCACTGGATCGATCTAAGTATTTACCAATTACCTTGAAGTAAGCTAACTCGATATGAAATGCCTCTAATTGTATTAATAAGTTATCGTAAATGGGCGATTCATTTTCTTATATCTCCAATGAGATTTTTGTATCTTATATATTTTTTTTGTGACTTATATCTCCATTGCGATTCATATACGTTTGGTGGAATTTTTCTATTATTTCGAATTATCTCTTTATAGTTTCGGCTATGGTTAAAGTAGAAGTTGGAGAACTATTTATTTGTGGGAGATACCAAATACCTTGTTGGATATTATTATCAACAATAGTTCTAGAGCTCCAACCAAACCACGTTGGAACATTTTCACATTTAAGAACTGATATGATATGATAGGGGAAGTACAAGCCAACCAGTTACGGTGATTCTGAGATTGTTACCATAATCCTGGAGTATATTCAGCAGAGTTCCAAATAGATATCTGAGAATTTTTACTCCAAAATTATGCGAGCCCAGTCCCTGCTTACATCCCAACATATAAGGTTTGGGAAAAGAAAACAATCACAGAAGAGACTAAGGTGATAATCCACAGCAGATTCATTGCTAACCTAACTACATAATTAGTAAATTATTATATATTGTTAGTATAATCATTTTCACATAGGGATTTGAGTTTGTTAATATTGTTAGTTGGATAGGTAAGGACCATTCTATATTCATCATACGTATTCTTATCTCCTCGACAGTTAAAACTGGAGTACTTTACAAACATCTTTGGGTCATCTCATCATGTGCTGTAATCAGATTTTCAACTACACACACACACAACGCATTTATTTAATTTAATTTAATTAAAGAAACACCGACAAGACGAAAATACGTCCACTCGGTATGAAGATCCACAAAACACTCAACATTTTCACATTTAAGAACTGAGGCTATTATCCATAAGTTATCTATTTTTGTATATGTTTGTATTTGGAAAGTTTCGTTTAATTATATTCCATCCGACAAAGTAGTATTAGTTGTTTTTTCAAGTAATGGTTCTATATGAGTTATTTCTCCATCGTAAACTCTTCTAGATGTGAAACGTAATCAATTAGATTTTTGTATATATTGATCATCTGAAACTTTGTTTTGATAAGCTACTCTAACGGTGTCATGTAATGGTTTTTTCCCCATTAGCAGTTTCCACAAAACAATCGTAGTTATCAAAAGCTAATCCTGTATTTAAATTTGGATTAGGAAACATGCCTTCAGGTAAAATACCATCCTGTAGTGAATCTGCAGAGAAAACCAATTCAATTTCATATTATTCAATCAAGTTATAAATAACTGAATTGGGAAACATTTCCTAGACCACCTTGGTAAATGTGTGACTTTATATATATACATAAAAGTGATATGGCCAAAATTTCAGATACTGCAGAGCCAAAAACACGCACATTTACCGACGAACGCACATTTACCTTGTACTTCTTTATTCTAATAATCAGGTTTAACGAGAAAAAAAGCAGAGATATGCACATTCTCGCGTAAAAGAAGTCACAACGAATACCATTTTTTGGTAAACGGCCACGCCCTGCACCCATTTAAAACTAAACGTAAAAAAGGTGATATGGTAGCATCGATTGATTCAAATCTTTCTTATTTGTATACATATGTTGTTATAAATTTTTTATTTATCTCTGAATCTTTCTAAGTAGAATTTTTTGTATTTTGGAATTCTCTGAGATTTCAATTAATTCAATTTTAGCAACTGCTTCACATCGATTCCTATTCAGACCACATCAAACAATCCACTTACACAACTCGCCGGCTGTCTTGATCGAGCATCAGACCTCGGCTAGTTCCACGAACAACGTTAGTATATCTCTACTGTTCAACCTGCTATAGACTGAAGAGACTCATACGATATAAAGGAGTTGTAAAAATCATGAAATCTCGTTCCTTCACTTGTATGTGCCAAGAAAGTGTATCGAGGATTACTTCGATTAAGTGTATCAAAATCCTTTCGACCTCAACTCATAAATCACAATCAGCCATGTTAGATTAATCAAAATAAAAACATTTGATTACAAAACATTACATTAAAAATATTTTAACATCATTTCTGATTACAAACAAATTAAACTTCCGTTTTATATCAAACAATTAAATTTAGCGCGAGCTAGCCAAAACTCATGAATTTTGATATTTTGGCACGCGACTCTACCGAATGGGTACACATACAGTTAATACAATGCTTTAGTTGCGGTAAACAATTTTTTATATCAAATTTAATAAAGTGGTCCTCTCCTAATATTATTTTTTCACGACAATGGATTCACAAATTTTTTGTTGTTCAAATTTATTTTCAACTCATATTTGACTGTGTGCCAATCCATATTAATCGTCCAAGCACAAAAAAAGAAAACTTCGCTCCCTTCTATACTCGTCGCATCTACATATACTTATTTTTAGATAAATATACATAAAATAATGTTTTAAAGTTTATGTTTATGTTTACATTTATAGTAAGTGGAACGATGTTTTTTGTAAATAACATTTTGATTGTCGCATTTTCCTATTGCTAAGCCAAATTGGCAGCAATTGAAAAGGTTAGAGTTAATATAATTTATATAAATACATGCTCATACTTCAAATAGGTTAATAATATTATTTTAATTTTAAATAAATTAAATAAAAATAACAGAAATGTTTAGTTTTTTTTTTCAATTTGTGCTGTATGCATCACTTCACATAAAAAATATCTTATTTATATAAATAAATTTAATTTTAAAAATAGTTTTAACTATTTTAAAATTAAAACGTAAATAAGACATACCCAACGCAATCTAAATTTATATCGACGCTAAATTTAAGTTGTAGCATTGTTATTCTGACACGTGATTTGGTAAAGATATCGTGCTTATAGCCGTCAGTGATAGAATTGTTAACAAGTCTGCACTATGCGTCAAATGCAACGAGCATAATCAATTGGCGCCAGCACAATAATCATCAATTAATCAATTTTACATAAATATTCCAGTTTATGACAGCTATTTCTAAAAATATCTGTTAATCAACACTCGGAATGTAGATCAAACGAAGTTTTACATCGAAATATGTTGCACTCAGTTCGAATACATATAAAGAGCGTTAATAAAATTAGAAATGTGGAAATTCCTTTATCGGTGGATTTTATGATTTATTTTTCACGAAACGGATATCAATTATTTATTTACTTGGTACTTTGTTTATTTTTGTTTTCTTGTTGCGCGCGTAAATATCCGCTGATCATGTCAAATAAATTTAATTAATACAAAAATAAACTTTTTACGAAACATGTTATTTTCTTTAAATTTTTTTTTTGTAATTTTACGTTTTAAGATTTTCAACGTCTAAAATTAACTTTTTTGATGGACATTTATTATGATTGCGCGGTTAATGGAGGTATGAAAGACGTTGTTAATTTCATAATTAGGGTGACAAAAATGTCGCAGATTTAATTTATTTTGCACATAACGTTATGGCACCAAACACACACTATACTTGTATGTAA
Organism: Tipula lateralis; assembly: GCA_963932295.1. Taxonomy (NCBI): domain Eukaryota; kingdom Metazoa; phylum Arthropoda; class Insecta; order Diptera; family Tipulidae; genus Tipula; species Tipula lateralis. The sequence goes on from OZ010738.1 coordinate 142,946,241, forward strand.
GGTCAAGAATCGTAACAAGATGAGTCTCACACTAAGCATATAAGCTCAGTGTGGGACTCATTTTGTTGAAATACCCTCTAAAACACACAATCTCTTTCTTTTAAATTTATCTAGAACTTCTTTCTAGATCGATTTTCTTTATCTTAAATTACACTTCGGTTTTGCTTAGGAAGAAGATTTTTCTTTATATATTTTAAATGTACTTTCCATTTTTTCCCTTTTGTAGAATAACACTAGTTATATTCTCAACGCATAATGTTCTGACCTACAGTTCAATACTTCTCTCTGAACAGACCATCTTCTCCATTCCATGATTGAGTTTTGGACCTGCCTCACAGTAAATAAATTCTGCTTTATCTGTTTTCCTAATTTTATTAAGGTTTCTCTTCCATCTCCACTAAGGAACTAAGTAAGAATGCTCATGTTTCCGTTCGATCTTAGGAGTCAAGTTTGGGATAAATTTGGCAGTCCACCGACCTCATAATTCTTGTCCTGATTCCCTGTTTCTGATTCCCATAATTCTTGCCACTTAACAATAGTGAGTCTTTTCTCTTCTTTTTAAGTTTTTTAGCTACTACTCCGTCTGTTTTACTTCGTGATATTGCTTGACATTCATAACGAAAGGTTCTTTAGAGATTGTGCGATATAGGTTGAGGTTATTTTAAAGTTGGTCTTCGTTATACTTATGTCTTTTTTTGATACATCTCTGAGCCGCGTTTGCTTTCTCTCGGTCCTGTGGTGTTTGCCATTAGTCTACTCAATAAGGTCACACGTTTGGCTGATTTGTCGGCATTGTCTGATGCCAAAAGATCAATTAACCGTCGAGCAGTATACCAAGATATCGAACTGATTGGTTGTGGTAATTTTACTCTTTTACAGTCATGAATAGTTCTTTTCACTTTTCATTATTTAATCACCAGTATTTCACTTTTCCTCAAGGCTTATAACAGTTAGTGATTTTCTAGCCACTTATTTACAATCCTCATCGTTCTGTTGAGATTCAACTAGGCTGTCTATATATTAGAAACATCATACGCATACCAAACAAGTGAGCACCCGTCAGAAATCATATGTCGGATTTCAGATAATAGACCCAAGAAACGATTCTGTGCTGCTCCTGCCGTTACCTGCCGTTTGTTCCGATAATCTCTCATAATCATAAAAAGATACTGTGGTACTTTAAAGTTGTTTTACAAAGCGTGGAAAATATTGACTCATCTCGCAAAGTTGAAAGCATTTCTGACATCTAGTGTCACCAGCAAGACGTATTATAAATCCAAATTACTTTGGAGTGAGGCAACCGATTTGATTAGTATATGTTCGCCTGGTATACTGTGAGACGCAAACATGGATGCCGTCTATCTCTGAACTTATTTCAACTATTGGTTAGAGCTGCTACTATTTTTCAAGGCTTCAACGATCTTGGATGCTTTAGTTTGTAGCCAAGACCCCGTTGGTTAGATGCGACATCATCTACTAGTCATTTCCAGCAGACAGCTTTGCTGCTATTGATGGCATGTCGTAGCTGATTCTTTTTATCGTTGGCACGTTTCCCTCCGTGTTATAGCTGGTTGCCATCATCGCCTTGAGTGGAAACAGTGTTTTCATAATCGTTGGTTTTCCATCTTCTACCGCACCTTGCAGACTATTAAAACTCTATTGAAATTGTTTATCCTCTCACTAGTTTGTGTGACATAGACACTGGTTTCGATTATGTCTATCACTTGGTTCTATTACATCAACTGTCACTTTCAGGCAATCGATGTATTGTATAGCTGGTGATATTTTAGGACCATGTTTCTTACAGGTTCCCCACCACTTCGTTTAGAGCGTTGCTAAGTTTATTCGAGTCACCTTCGGGTTAGAGAAAGTACCGTGCTTGCTATGTCATTCGGGGACCTCGAATACGTTTCCCGGTGATGACAAAAAATCACGATTGGATGTTTTTCCAGTGGCATTGTTCTGGAATACTTTCCACGTTTATGTTTTTTCCGAGTCCTTACTGCTGCTGTTAGGTTCTAAGAAAATGCTACCTTCTCTTACATGCTAAACGGTTTTATTATCGGCCTCTACGGTATAAATTAACAAGGTAAATTTTTTTACTTATGTTTGCCCTTCCGCGGATTAAGTGGAGGTAGCTTGCTTTTGGTTTCGTCGACTTCGTTTTATTCCTGAAATATGTACTGGGGATTTTCATTTGAGTGTTCTGTTCAGCCACTTGTGCATTTCTTGTTGATTGAGTAGTCTTGTGTCTCATGCTCTTAATATATATCCTAAGGATATCGTTATCTGCTTTACTCCTGCTGTATTTAAAGTCAGTAAAGCAGGATGTACTCATACTCAATGTCTTCAGTTATGTCACACATTTTACAGTCAATCCAATGACGTTTAAACAATCATTTACACAATTCACCATACTTATTCACTTAATTTCTACGAAGATGGTCAGTAATCCACGTAGCAAACTTCGTGAAAGTCAATGGTCAAACGTCGTAGTCTATAAGGGTCATCCAAAAAACGCGCCTACATGTTTCTTTTAAATAAAACACAAACTATTTGCAATTTTTTCAAGCTGTTTTTTTTATTAAAAGTATGATCCATTACAATTATACGTGGAATAGAATATCATTCAAGTGTCCACCACGACTGCGTCTGCAGGCATCAATCCAAATATCGAAATTTTCAATGACTTTCCGACATGTTGCTGGTGTTATTTCACGAATTGCAACTTGTTGTTCTTTAGATCATTAATTGTTTGTGGCTTGTTAGCATACACTCGACTTTTCAAAAAACCCCACAAAAAAAAATCTAATAGTGTTAGATCACATGACCTTGGAGGCCAATTGAAATCTGAATTTCGTGAAACTACACGTTGAGGAAATTTTGATTGCAAAAACGTAATGTTTTGTCGAGTTGTGTGACATGTAGCACCGTCTTGCTGGAAATAGACGTCAGACACATCAATATGACTCAACTGTGTCCATAAAAAGTGTCTCAACATTGATTGGTATCGCTCAGCATTCACAGTAACAGCATTTCCAGCATCATTTTCGAAGAAGAATGGCCCAATGATTCCATTTGCCCAAAATGCACACCAAACAGTAACTTTTGGTGGGTGTAGAGATTTTTCATGAATAACACGAGGATTTTCATCACCCCAGATACGACAATTTTGCTTATTGACGAATCCATCCATTGTGAAATGAGCTTCATCACTAAACAAAATTTTGCTTGAAAACAATGGATCTGTCGTTCGTTGTTCAATAATCCAACTAGCGAAATTACGACGTTGTAAATGGTCTCTTTCTTTCAATTTCTGGGTTAATTGAATTTTGTAAGCGTGTAAATGCAAATCTTTATGCAAAATCCTCCATAAGGAGCCATAAGATATGCCCAATTCTTGCGAACGACGCGAAATTGATGTTGTCGGTTCATTTTCTACATTTTCACTAACAGCAGCAATATTTTCATTTGTGCGTACAGTTTTTGGTCTTCCACTTTTTGGTTTATCAGTAACACAACCAGTTTCATCGAATTTTTTCACTAATCTTTGAATTGAAGATTGATTTGGCCGATTATTTACACCAAAAAAATCACGAATTTTGCGATGGGTATTTTTCAAAGAACGCCCATTTTCATAATAAGTTTTAATGATGTAAACGCGTTGTTGCAATGTGTACCTGTCCATGGTTAAAACTGTACTACCTTCTAATAAAACAAAATGGCTTATGTCATTTGAAAAGATGTCACGTGTAAAAATTATATACTGCTGACATCTAGGCGTCACATTTGGATGACCCTTTATTATGTTGGAGATTGATTTTAAGAAATGTAATCTCTTCAGCACCTTAAGCGCTATAGTCGCTCTCAGTTTAAAAACGAGATGATCAAGTATGGTTTAACCAGTAAAGTTTTTAAGTGTCATAGCCCAAACCAGTAGCAAGTTGGTAAAAAGTCTGGAATAAAAAGTGGAATCAGTGAATTGTATTAAAACAAAGTGTTAAAGTTTGACTAAGCTCTGCTCAGTAATCCAGATAAGAATCGTGGGAAAGTCGTAATTAGATATAAAAGTATTTGCTCAGTATAAATTGTTAATCTTGGTATTTGAAAAGTTCTTGAAAATGCTACAAACAGTTCAGATATTTTTTAGACCATGTATTATTCAAATATACTGACGATCTGAATTCTATAAAACAAGATCAGTCTGGCTATGGTACATTAGTAAAATTTGTGTCTTCTTTAGAGATTATCTGTTAGTCTCTTGCCGCAAACTCATGATTACATATTTATTTAATCCTTTAAATGTTGTGATACTAATGCTTATCAATTTTTTTTGTTGCAGGTAAGTGTGGCGTGAAGATAAGTACAAAAAAAATTATACGAATTGTTTGGAGTGAATCTCTTATAGTGTGAGTGTAAGCGGTTATCTCCGACAGCTGTATAATTACCAACCATCCATATGGCTATACAGTTGTCTCGTTTTATGATATATCACTTCATTAAGTTTCTCGTCGCAACTTCTTCGTTCACTAACCCCATCAAATACTAAATCGTTGCCATTAATTTATTTTATTATTAAATCGATTGAATGGAAACTAATGAAAAAATTCTCTGAATCAATAACACCATAATCATTATTTTAGATTAACTTATTAAAACCGGGAGTCGTAAAATGAAAATGAAAGCTATTTTGTACTTGAACAATTTAGAAATTGAAAATATACAGGAATAATACAACGTATGTGTCTAGACGTGACAAAACTTAACTAATGATAAGTCAACGAATTTGCAAGTCAATTTATGTATCATAGGTATCTACACATGCTTGTTTATTTTAAAATGAGTGGTTAACCCTTTAATTAAACGTCTAGCTAAACCACTATTTCAGATCAGACATAAACTTATGAATAGATGTACCCGTCTCCTAATTATGCATTGGTTTGTGAGTTGAAATTTAAGTTATTTTAAAACAATAGTCAACTAATCGACAAAATCCTGCACGGCTTATGGGTATAATAGTTGATATCGGTACTATATATAAACTTCATGCAGATAAAGGTAATTACAAACGGCTTAAGCTAACCATGAACTCCAGATGAAGCTTTGATAATTTTGAAATGTTTATCACTTATTAAAATAAAGCCAATTGACAAATTTACGATAGCCAATGGATACTTCAGTGCCTTGGAAGGTGTTTCAATAGCCACAACGGAATCTATTGCTTAAGTCAGTATGATTATATCTACATGTGTTACCTATTTATGTTTAACCCCAAATTGTGTAAGAGATTTTCAAACTAATTTTTTTCAGTTCATTGTAGGCATGTAGATTACAATCACCCAACTGTTCAGTATTTTTCAATTTAGCGCAATCAGCAAAATACTATTTTTTTGGTGGAAACAATAAGGGTGCTACCATCTCTTGTGTTATTCCAAATAAACCGTTTTTTGCCATGAGTCACACAAAATCATTGACACTTCCCAAACACAAAAAGCCTCAGAAGTTGTTGCTTTATTGAAATATACCAGAAGTCACGTTATCAACCAGAAGTCGCTCGTCAGCTTATTCAGAAGGTATCAGAAACCTGCTACTTTGAATCGGAGATCACATACTATCTAGAATCTGAAAGAAACAATAAATTTCTCGTTCTAACACTGCTGTGAAATCGCCATCTTACTGGCGCTGGTGTGCAGTAGGAGGCTAAGAGAAGTTTGAGATGTAGCGTTTAGTCAAAAGACAATAAAAAGATACTGGATGGGAGTATCTCCAACCACACTTTATCAAATAATCTGTTATAACTTTTACATGTTCGGCTAAGAAAAGTTTGGAATGTTGCTATAAGTCAATGAACATTATAAAACATACGAATGCAGATTGCATAATATATCTCCATAATATAGTGATATGACCAGCGTTTAGTTGAGCAATTTTTGCATTGCTGTTTTGTTGAAACAGTCTCGTACGTTGCTGGTTCTCGAGCATTATGTGAGTTGGCTTGAGTTAAAAACAGATTTTATTTTCATACCTGGAGGAGATCGTAATAGACCGTTTGATCGCTGAAATATACATATATCGTTAACAATCTATTGAATCATGTAGCTCCCTACCAGGATATGACTAAATGTCTCATACTGAGTAACATAATTGGTGGCCGGCCCTCAGTCCAGAGACGAATCCAACTGATCATTTATGGGATGAACTAAAACAGTCCGAGCCAGAAGTCCGGTAAAATATTTTTTTTCATAATCACTAATTTTGATTATGCTACTGTTCAAAATTCATTATAAAAAAAATTAAGTGAAAATATCAACATTTCAAAAATAATGACTTGTGAAAATCGGTTAGGCTGTTTCTCGTTGATTATATCGGTTTGAGTCGATTTAGTTGCTCGGGAGTTCAGAAATTATTAAATGCTTATCCAATTGTTTTTGATAGTTGCTTTGCCTCAAGTGAACGGGTTCTTATTGTTAGTGAGCGTAGTCTCACATTTTTGATGGAAATATTTGAATGATACTGTGTGGCTGGATATAAAAGCTATGGCATGTGGTACACTTTCAAATACTCCAGTGACTGTCAGTTACTTCTTTCATAAAGATCGCCTTTGCTTTTTATCGTAAGTGGGTTAACATATAATTGAGTGGTACAGGGAGGTTAAAATATATTCAAAAACTTTACCTGCTTTGTGAGACATGTTTTGTATGTGAGGTATACTTCACATATAATGGTTCCATATTATGAATGTACGCATCAAGTTGAAGAAAAGTGATGGATAGAAAGAGCTGCTGCGGAAAACTGTCTTATTACGAGTGCATTAATATTCTTAATTTTCATTCGTCGCATTAGTTCTAGATTGTTATTAATTGCATCTAGGATAATCAAATAACCGATTATGATTTTTACCTTTATGTTCAAAGAACACATGCCAGTATTTACCATTTGACTTCTAAATTACATTTTGGAAGGATCTAGACCATGTCCTATTTTATCATTGGTACTGTTATTGTTCCTCACAAAACCTGTGTTTGAGTATGAGTAGTCCATTGATTTAGAGAAATGTCATAACCACAGTTTTAAAGATTTTCGAATATCTTTAAGTCATGACTAATCTGTAAACATGAGTTTTTTGTCTAATATACATACAAGTTTGACTAATACCCTATACACATACCCTTTTGAATAATGTTTCGTTAGTATAATAGATCCGTCATGCAAGCAAATAAGAAACAAAGCTAAAACAATAAAAGAAAACAGGAAAAGAATAAAACAAAAGAAGAATGAGGAAAAAAGTTCGTCTTTGTAAAAGCAAGAACAATAAAGATTTCTATAATATTGTTGAACTAGAAGGAACATAGAAATTTTAGGGCAAAACAAAATGTCGTAATGCTACTTATGTATCTATGTGCTATGTATTGTTTATATATATACTCGTACATCACACACATTGTTTATTCTATGAAATATTTCATAAGCTTGTGATTTTAAGCCTTTCGTTTTATATACGAGTAATAATAGAAACAAATAATATTATTTAATTTTATTTATAATTTATCTTTTTAATTTTACAACTGTGTGGCATAATTTTGAAATATTGTGCTTTTTTAATCTGTGTGGGTATAGATCATTCAAATGTTAAGAAATTTTAATTAAAAGAAAAAAAATATTTCAAATCTTACATGAGAATTATAATTGTACACAAAATACGTACGAGTATATTTTATGTTAATGTGATGACGCGAAGCTTTCATGAATTATTGTAGGGTTGGAAATTTTTACAAGTATATGTAGTAATTTAAGCGCAAAATAAAGTTAATTTTACTTGTCATGTGAAAACTACTACATATACTTAACTTGAAGAAAATTGAAACAACTATCATGATAGAAAACACTCGTTTGAATCATATACGATTGTATGTTTTTGTCAATGGCAAATTATCATTAGATGCGCTCAACAAAAAATAATCCAACAGAGTCAAATTGCAGCTGCGTGGTGGCCAATTGACAGCTCCGTTACAACTGATTATTCGATCCCTGAAGACATTGTGCAAAAGACTGATTGTTTTGTTTGGTGAGTGGCTAGTGGCACCGTCTTGTTGATACCAAATGTCGCATATCCTCCTCTTTGAATTTTGGGTAAAAAAGCTCATTTTTTTCCAAGTGTTCTTTAAAATGGTCAAGCGTAGAGCAACATTTTGTACATGTCAAAAATTAAACTAATTTATTGTCATAACACGAATGAAATAAGTTTTTAAACACTCGACATAGCCGGTAGTCAAAATTACAAACACTAGATGGAGCATTCTTAAAATCATGGACTAACTTCACATACATAAAGACCAAGAATTTTTTAAGGATGATAAAACAATTTTATGAAGAAAGTGCTAAAACGTATCACGAATTCTAAGTAACAATACCAAATTCAGGTACATCAATCAATAAGAGAAACTAGAAAGAAAGCGTCAGTTAAATTGATGAAATCATCAGGTGCCCTCATTTCCAGCCAATGAAGAGAAGCGTGTGTTCGATTGATACTCTTCATTTAACATAAATGTCAATAATTATTTTACGGAAATAGGAATAAATTAAATATTTATTTAATTAAATTTTAGAAATATATAAAACAAAAACTGCAATTTAATTATCTGAAGTAGCAACATGAGCAAAATATATCTTCAGTTAATTCATTCCACTTAATTCAGTTGAATCGGACATAGGTATAGCATAATTGAAAATCTTTTCGTTCAAATTGATTATGGACCAAAAGCGAAAAAAAATATTTTAATTTAAAACATTTAACTGTTACACTTTCATTTTTTCCATGTATCCGGTACTAGAATACTCGGATCAATGTTCCTGGGATTCGAGTATAAAAACATTTCATTAACAAACAATTCATTAATAATAATTTTTTCTACAACCCTTACAATGGAGCTAATGTAACGGAATGAAACTATTCTTTGTTGCGGTCAGTTTGCATTTTAGCCCTTAAAAAGAGACGGCTGCTGGCTACGGCACGTTTGCTGGCTAGTGTGAAGTCGGTTGGGAGTAGTTCTTGTCACTGGCTAAGGAGAGCTGGATGTGCTGCTAGTGCATACCTATATAAACGGGTGCAACGAGTCCAATTGTTAAGAACATGGATTAACAAAAAAAAAGGAATAAGTAAGAATATTTTGAATTTGGGATTATTAACCTAAGTATTGATACAATGAAGCGAGAGAAAAAAAGGATAAAAGTCACAATCTGTACCGAATTGGTCTTGATGAGTGACCATGTGCTCGCCTACCTTCGCCGAGCCCCTGGTCTTACTAGTATGCTAGCCCATTATCAGTATCCAGTTAAGGACTACGCGATTAGTAGTTATGCAGAGGACATGATAGGTAGAAAACAAAATAAACAACAAAAATCCACTCTCGAATAATTAACACAAAAGTTTCAGTGACTATTAACCATTATTAGTATAAGTAGCGAATGACACACTGATTTGATACAGGCAAGTGAAGAAATATTTAGGCATTAATAATTATATAGTTTAAAGTTAAAGAAATAGATAACGTTACATATAATTTTACAAACATTCTTACATTAAGATTACCGGGATCTGCGATTCCTAAAGTAAATTATTATATTGAGTTAAGAGGTGCCTATGGTTTAATTTAGACACCATGGCTTTAATATAATAAATTTAATTATTTATACTTAAAATTTAATATTAGATATAAATACAAAAAAATGTATAAATCAGGAAACAAAAATAAACTTAAATCTAGGACTTATCTTAAGTAGCTTAGCTAGATGGTGAAGATGAGCCCCAATGATATACGTATGATATACGGAACCGTGGCTTTAGCATTATGTGGTTTTAGAAAACTAAGCATCCAAATACCATGGGCCGGTTCTAAGCATCCAACTTGCAGTAGTAAAAAAAATATCGCGGAAACGTGATATATTGTCTTTGCGTTTTGTTGTAATGTATTTATTTTGGCTGTACTCAGCTCTATATAGTACACAACAAAAAAATAAAGATTTGTGACTCGATTGTACTAGTAAAATTCGAACAAACAAAAAAATAATATAAATGCTTATGTTGTACCTTTTCCGCGACTCCGAAATATCCAAAACTCTCGTGGAGTTAGAAGTACGGTGTAGTATCAATTAATAAGTAATATTACTTAAAATCTTTTCCGAAATAATAATCAATTTTTAAATCACGGGCATCAAAGATGGCGGTTCAATTGACCACTGCACTTGATACTTTATTAAATAAATTTTCGATGAACTACACCAATCGACTGTTCAGTTTTATTCATTTGTCTACCACCACACAATTGTGGGTGGGGAAATTGCAAAACAAATAGAAAAAAATCGTCATCATCACCATCTTTCTCATTACACTTCACTCGTAATTATTATACCAATAATTATTTTACCTTTACCAATTAACAACACCACAGCAAGCGTAAATATGGATGCAGTTGGATTTCGCTAACATTATCTTTAGGAAATGATTTTTTTCTTTGTTTCTAAATATTTTCTCGTTAAAAGTTGTTCCTGCCTGGAACATTACCGATGTTTCACTTACTAATGTCAAACATCAAGCCAGCTTAAAATAATATTGTTTATGAGATTCGAATCGTAAAAGTGTACCGGTGGTAACGGGTTATCCATAGGAACAACAGAAAGTACAAGTTCTGGTATAGGTGTGTTTCGTGGGCCATAATTTAAAATTTTGTCAGAGAAAATTCTCGTTTCTGGCTTTAAATGTTTATCTGTTCAGATAGCTGATATAATTACGTCATAGTTTTTGTGTCTTATATTTGTTTCAAATTAAGTTTAATTTCTTATTGCGTTTTCTTGTCTTTTTGCTCAATAACAATACAACACTTGCTCCTCTTTCGTATTTTTCACACTTATCTTATTTTGGTTTATATATTGGTTAGCTATTCTACACACTTAAAAATATTTTTGATATACAATGCAAATAGCATCGCATATACGTCCAACATATGGTTGCTTCGAATTTAAATACAAACTTTGTATCGAAAAGTGAGTTGAAGTTATTTACGTCGATTTGCATAATTCAAAGCATGATTTAAATCGGATTTAATTTCAATATATTTCGCATCGTAATCTGCAGAAGGATGCAAAATAGCTTTAAAATTAAATCGATGCTATTTACATTGAAAACCGCGGTATAATGTTAATTGAATCACTAATTATTTGGGTGCAAGTTACATGTTAAAGTTAAATTCAAATCAGGCTTGTAACGAATGAGAATTCAATTTTGTTTGCTTCTTAATATATGAGGAGAATCAAAATTGCTTTGAAAATATTACGATGTTATTTATATTGAAGTAACCAATGTAAAGTAATTTGCTATAGAAAATCATTCAAAATTTATTATTTATAAGGAACTGGTTCAATAAGGCAATAAACTTCTTGCGATTTTTTGTAAAATTTTATTTAATTTTAAATTCATATTTTATTTTAGATATACATTTTTATAAATATTTTATTACTTAAATTAAATAACTTTCCTCCGAGGATGAATAAACCTTTTTTATAAATAAACTCACTATCGATAAATGCAAGTTTATATACTATGGAGCGCACTGTTTTAATTTATTTGGCCTTTATAAATGGTCAATTTGTAATAAAAGTTGAGGTTCTGCAAAATTTTTAGATTCCCTTTCCTAATAAGTAAAGTATTTGTTCTTAATCCTTGCAATCGTGATATAAAATAAATAGCCTCTATTTAATTTTCTATTGTACAGCAACTTCTAAAAAAATAAAAATAGTTGGCAATGATTAGGTCAAGCTTACAATAAAATTTTTGTAAAAGTGAAATGAATTTTAAATATAGGTCCATTATTAAGTTTTAGATTTCTTACAATCCCTTCATCAACCACCGATTTAAATTGAGGGAATAATTCAATCATATAGCACATGCTAATGATTAAATGTGAATAGGTTCATAGTATGTAAACATTTTTACCAATAAATTGACACTTTCCATAACCGCTGCTCCTCTTTCCATGTCAGATAGTCCGTGTAATTTTTTTGAAGCATGTTTCTTTTATTTAAGAGGAAAAGAACTCTTTCGATGCACAATTGCATCGTATAGTAAAAAAAATTCACGCTGCTCTTCCATGTTTTTCATTTTTAAAATAACTTGAGATGTTTTTTATTTATTTAAAATAAATAATTAATGGAAAATATATAAATACCTGATATAGTAAATCTTCGTTCTCCTACACTAGTCCATGTTTGTAGACGAAATGAACTTTTGGTTGCAACTTTTTTTTTAATTCCATTGTTTTAATTTTTATAATTAATTGATTTTTTAATTATTTAATTTGTTAATTGAAATACAATTTTTTTTTCACTCACTTAAATATTTTTTTAAATTTGAAATATTATTTTAACTATAAAATAAAACCACGGTCGCGATATTTTTATTAGATTATATATTGTTTAAGCTAAAATTTAATTAAGAATTCGTGTGCTTCGATTCAACATTTAACGAGGACTACAAACAAACTAAGTTAAATTTTGCTAACCCAATCATTCAAATAGGACGTAGCTTTCTAAAATATAGTCGTCAATACCTAGATAAAATATAATTGAGAATACACAACGGGTTAATGTTTTTTTGTAACATGTTTCTGTATTGTGTTATTTTATATATTGGTTGATTTTTGGACTACAGATTTCGATTTAAATTGAATCTTAAAACCATGTATGGCGTTAATTATATTGTAGCTAGTTTTCGATGCAGGTAAAACATGAGTTTTAGATGCAATTATATCAAAAACTGTTTCGATTCATTCTTTGTATCTAATTATGATACGCGATTACTTCGTATGTGTCGCGATGCAAGATTTACAACGAAAATCGCAGCAAAATTTCTAAGAGTGTAGGTGATTGGTATTTTCGCGTAATTTCGGTAATAATAAAAAGAAACTGTTGATGGAACTATGTATTAAAGTATCAACAGCGGATCGAACACCAAAGATATGTTACAGGAGCAACTTTTCTCGGCTGTTTGTAAGTCTATATTACCAAAGCCCTCTTGATCAAGATAGCTTTGATATTACTCAAATCTTTTTATTTTTAAAACACTGTAGTATCAAACCATATTGAAATAGCAAGAGTAAACAGTAGGAATTGTTTGCAGTTTGTATAAATGTTTGTTATAGATTTGCCGTTGAACTGAAATAATTACTAATATACTATTGTTTAGTATATAATCCAAGAATACTCCAAAATGGCATAAATATTTACAATTGAATGTCCCCAATGGTGGTGTTGCATCTGTTGAGACAAGTATTTCCTGTTAGACAAAGTAAAATATAAGTTTATCAAACTTAAATTCTATAGTTAGCCATATGAAAACGAAGTTTTCAAAGCGGTTATTAATTCTTCAGCATGATAAGGTTCAATGGAATTAGGCATTTATTCTTTAGTTAATGGTTCAATATTACTATCTGCTTTAATTGTGCCAGCAACACATGTATATAAAACATATTCCAAAATTTGCTCCACTTTTACAAATTATACTAGCGATTTCATTTGCCAAGGTACAACAACAATGTTTAATATGCAGATAAAAGTTCGATTCCATCGAATTCCAACTAATTGATTGGTATTGAAATTCCAATTCCATTTTTAAGTTACTGTTCCATTTTGAAGTTACTTTTATTACAAAGCATTCCAGAGGTTTAAATAAATTTGTATATTTGTTTGTTTGATTAAGGAGCATTGACGTCATTTTCTAAGCATTGCCCCAAAATTAATTATATAAAAAAACTAGAAATATATATATATATATATATATATATATATATATATATATATATATATATACATATATTATATATATATATATATATATATATATATATATATATATATATATATATATATATATATATATATATATATATATAGTTGGCGTTTTGTGAATAGGGCGTAAGTCGCACGAAGTAAACTTTACAGTAGAGTGAAAAAACGTAATATTTTAATTAATATCTCATTTATGGAGTAATAAATTATGGTAAAATTAATAAAAAACTTCCATTTATTTCAAAAAACTAGTTTTAACTTATATATTTCTTTTATTTCTGTACGGTTTGCTTGTTACGTCTTGTTATTGAATTTTTTGTACTAGGCGTGAGTATCACTGGGAATTAAAGCTATTAAATTGAAGATGCTTATATTTGTTTTGTGAAATCGTTAGACGTCCCCGATACATTCGTTCAAGGTTAGTAATAGTAGAACTACTGCGACGTTGCGGTAGCGGCTTGTACTCGTCATCAAAATTTAGTTTAAAGTTTATTTCTCCGTTTGGTGTGTATTTCAAACATCTTAATTGTTTAACTGTCGGATCTCCTACAATTTTACCTACAAAAAAATTATTGAGACTAAAATTATATTGTTTTATAATTGGGTAAATCATTACCTGGTCGTATTGACTTCCACTTTTTGAGGTCCGCGTCGTCATAGTTTAAGAAATATTCGTAGTTCAAAAGATGGATTTCAAGTGCATGGGGTTTTTACGAGCCTCTTTTGCTAGCGCCACAAATTCACTGGGAATATTGATAAACTTCTCTTTAAGTTGCCTTTCAATCAGGGAATGCTTTGAATCACATTGATTCTGATTATGCCCCTTTTCTAAAATATTTTTGTTCGATAATTATTTGATATTTTGTGGATAGGTTACAAAAGGCATTTAAGAGCACTTCGTTACGGTTCTGGTACTCACACTCATCAAAATAAATGACTATCAGCATTTTTGTAGCGTTCGATTCAGCTATACGTTTGATGTGGCTGCAAACAACTTTCAAATATATTTTCGATGTCATTTTGCGTGTCGCATTTTTACTTTGATATTCTTAAAGTGAATAGCTAAATTATCTACTATTATTATAAAAAGGATACTTTGCTAAAACTTATGAGGTTTTCGGCATTTTAACACAACTTAGTGACCTATTGCACTAGAATACAACTCACTCTACTAAAAATCTACCACATTGTGTTTGTTACGGCTTATTATTTTGAAGGTTAGCAATCGTGATGTTACGACTTTAAAAAATAGCGGCAAAACTACGATTTTCGATTGAAACCCGATTCGTTTATTTTATTGTACGTATGTAAACTAACCAGAGGACCAAACAGAACCGAATGGTCATGTATATGAGATAGTGTCATGCACTCTTTTTTGTTAAACTGTTAACAGGTATTATCTGGTTTCGATTCTCAGGCGGTCGACTTTGGCCGGCTCAAGCTCAGGGTTTGGGGTGGGATTTCTGAGAATCGAAACAGATCTTGATAGACCGCATTGGGATAGGAAAAAGAAAACCAGTAGGGGTTACTATATTCACTTAAAATTACTTACCTCGACATCATCCTGTTATAGCACTCTTGCTTAAAACATCGATTCCATTATTTATTCAAAAGAAAACCATCCTGCAATTAGAGAGAAAGAAAAAAAAAGAACAAAACTAAACTTACTTAAAGTGAAAGTTTATTATACTAAAGCTTAAATACTACCCTTAACCCAAAATTAAAATAAATAAAATAGAAACTTAATATTAAAATAATCACTTAATTAAATATATAAAAATAAAAACAATTACGTGGCGTTGCGGATCCGTTTGATGATGCTATTGGGTTTTCTATCCTTGGCGGCCTCGACGTGACTGGTATTAATTGATATCTTAATGTACTTAATATTATGTATTAATTATTAATTTGATGATTTATTAATTTATTTATAATTTATAATTATAATTTTTTTCATTCATTCACTATAATGTTCTTTTTATTTAATTAATTATTTTTATAACTTTTATGGCTAATATTACGTATGTCATCATTTTTGCTCTTTTTCGATTTTTTTTCATTCCTCGTGGTTTTAAACGTTATTATTATTATCTGTTATCTATCTCTTCTACGGTCAGCTTCCAAACCCAAAAAACAAGAACCACCCCTCCCCCCTCCTCATTGTTTTATTTCCCAACATCTCGTCTTCAAAAAAATTACATTTTAGTGTGTACATACGAACAAAAATACATTTTTTGTTCAGTACATACGAACAAAAATATTGGTACAAACAAATTTTGAGAATAATTACAAAGTACAGTGTGCGAGATTTTCACTTTGTAAATTTTGATTTCGTTATTTCCCGAAAATTTCGAAACAATTGGCTCTATACAATATATATGTATATGGATCGACAATTAACAATTCCGTTACAAAACTCGCAGAGAAATAATGATCGAATAAGCTGCGCTGTCGTTAAGATTATAACTATGTAGTGATTAATGCGTCTTCCCGTTCTCCAAATAGATCTCTGGCATACGCTTGAGCTTCTAACGAGGTATATTTCTGACACCCTTTGTAACAAATTTTTCTATCGAGACTTTATTTGAATTGTTGTTTGCTTCTCGATGATATGCGACTCTTGGTATTCTAAGAGTTTGTAAGATCAGTGACAACCGTTTTAGCATACTCGTATGTAGTAAAATGGTATCTTTAAACTAAACTTCACTGGATTTTTAATCTTGATGATTCAATTTTGAACTAACCTCTAAACCAAACTGTATTTCAGTGGACAGACGTTTATATCTTATAAAAATTAAGTGATCGCCGATTGTGAAGAACAGATGTGGATTCTTTCTGCACTCAGAAAAAACATGGGTCAAAAACACCAAAAAGCTAGGCCAATTTAACCATTCTCTTATTATTTTTCAACCAACCAAATGCCTTAGTAAAATAAATAAATAAAATCTTGGTTAAAATAATTTTTAATGTTAAATAACCAAACTTTGGTTATTACCTTAAAACATTAAGTTACTTTAACCAAAAGTATTTTGCTATTTTTTAAATAAAAAAAAACAATTGTTTTTAATAATCAAATAAAAAAATTAAATTAACCAAAAAAAAGTAAATTTCACATACGACTTAGTTTTAACAAGTTTTATTATTTGATATGATTCCAAATTTAGTCAAAATTTGGCTTATTTTGGTTGTACAGATCAATTATTTGTCTAAATTTAACAAAAATTTTGTATATTTCAACAATTACCGACTCGTCGAAACTGCCCGTAACTTTTAAAATTACAACAAAATACATAGTTATTGTGCTCCTCTAGTGTCTTAAGACATTTACCAGAGCTTAATTTCCATATTTTAGCGTTTTGTCATCATCCGCTGATACAAGTTACCGATTGTAACTTGACCATACAACATCGCTTATGCCCAATTTGTGTGCTTCCCAAATTTTTATTAATTTATCCGCTGATTAGCTTGCCAACCATTCACCGTTGGGGCTTAATTCAATCGCCGAAACGGCTTTTTCGTATGACAGGCTAATGTAAATTTGAGTGTATAGTTTGATTTCTAAAATTCGTGATCAATACTGGAATCGTAAATTAATACTAGAATTTTTTTGACTTTTTTATGGTGGTAGCTCACAACTGACGATGCTGAAGTTTTGAGTTCGGAAGAAATTGTTTCTCTCCAGCAATGAACAATATTTTCAAAATGTGAGTAAAGCCCTATCTTATTTCAACTAAAACGTTGCTTACCAAATAAATACAAATCATATTAAAAATTGGTTATTTATTTTTGGAGTATCGACCAAAATTGGGAAGCACAAACGTCTTTTCACTAAAGAAAAACAACACTATCTGACATTTAAAATTGCATGTCTAATAAAATTCTGTTTTCTAGTTACCCAGAATTTTGTTGATTTGATTACACTCTTTATTTGGTTGAACTAAATATTTGGTTAAAACAAACAATTGTTGGTGAAAAACATACTGTTACTTTAATCAACGTATATTTTACCAAAAAATTTTAAAAATTTTCTGTTAAATTGTTCGGTCAATGTTACTAAAAACTAAGTTTACACTGCTAAATTGTTTGGTCAAAACTACTAATTAATGAAAAAACTTAACTGTGTTATTTGAAATATATTCTTAGGTTGTTTAACTATCTTTTTTAGATAATTTAACCAAATTTACGTACCAATATTTTGGTGAACTGAATTTTGATTAATTATTGCTTTAACCAAGTATCAAAATTTTTATTTTTTAAATTAAAGTAGAGAATTGGTGGATATAACCAAAAAAATTAGTGTGTAATAGGTTAATATTTATTATGGCTGCAATTTGATTAAAAGTTTACTCTGGTCCATGAAGTCCAGGGATAAGGTATTTTATAAACTACTATTCTATAAACTTCGTGGTTTCCATTTCTACAAATGTTCAAACAAATAGCACGTTTTGACAGGGTACAAATCAGTTTAGGATATTTAGAGCCTCGTTTAATGATCACTCTTTTTCCTGGATCGTTTGAGGCGTCAGTTTTATCAAAGTTTGCTCTCTCGCAGCAGCTCTTGTTCTCGGCTATTATTTTAAAATCCCGAAAGCTTTCGAAGTGCGCTGTTATGGCAATGTGAAGGCCAAACTCAGTCCAAACCTGACTCGAAAACTGTGATTTTTCTTCATCGTTAAATATGGGTGGACAACCGGGAGACTCATTTCTCGATGTGATTTTCTAGCTTTAAATCCATTAATTATGATGATGCTTTTCATTGAGTTATAACTTTGTTTTCAATATTCTGGAGACATGGTTCCATCTCCTCATTGCCTCAGCATGGCAATCTAAATAGGTGTTAAAACATATTACAGGTTTTGCATTTATTAAGGATACCATACATGGCTGTTGGAGCAAGGATTAAGTATCGTAATTTTTATTCAAAGTTAGTGTACTCCCTTTTGTTGCAAAGTAAAGAGATAATTTTTGCTAACTATTTTTCTACATATAACCCTACCACACAAAACTGTTTGGTTAAGAACTTATTTCTTCCGATTGTTACAATTCCGCACGCATAGTCTGTTATAAAAAATACAAATCAAAAATTGTTGATAATGTTTTGACAGATTTTCAACTAAAACTAATTTTTAGCATAATGAAAGTAGTACGAAAAGAATTTGAACTCAAGTATTAGATATCCCTATTCATCTTATACATCTCAGATGTTTATCATGGCTAAAATAAATAATAATAATATTTTCAATAGATGTACTGTAATAAAATAACCATTTATTTACCCTCAACCTAACCCATCGCATCGAAAACTACAACAAAAACATGGTACACATAACAAAACAAATTTTACAAGTTTTCTGATTCTGAAAAATACGTGATGCAGCCATTATATTGTTTTCCCAGTTTGGGTTATTTTATTTATTTCGTTGCCATCGTATTCTATTCCTTCATCTTATAATTCCGAGATTCCGCTAAACTTGTGCACGACAATACATAAATTTAAAAATGAAGCACGTCTACATAGTTTGAATTTTTATCAGTATGATGGATAAATCATAAATCGATCAATCCGTGATCTAGGTACAACGATTCATAAACCATATTCATGGACCAAAGTATTACATGCATCTGACTCCACAAGATGAACTAAATATATTATTTATTCTCATTGCGTGACAAGTAGTATTGATTTTGGTAAATATCGTGGTAGAAAACTTACTTCTATGTCTATGTAGGCTCAACATTACTCAGTAATCTATTTGGACACCAAATTCAATATTTGAACTATATATCGGATATGTATACGAGAGTACAGTGTTGATCATTACACGAAGTGGGCGTGTTTTTGCTCCTCGGTACTGACACTCGTTCTAATGGCGTTTTATCAATTAAGCATGACTTAGTTGTATTTGTTAATGATGAAGTTTTTTTGGTTGACCTTGAAATGATTTTGCCAATGGGGTGTACTATGTGCTCTTTTCGAACTAATTTGTTTTATTTGGTTTGCTTGTCTAATGGTATTTGTAAGGAGGTTTCATTAATTTTGAATTATCAGCTATTTTGCTGTATGGACAAATAATTGTAGGGCTTTCACCGCTTTGGCAATTTCTTTGATTGAATCGAGAAATTTGGTACGGAATTCTCTATTGTGTATTGTATGAATGTGTTTTTAAAATCTGGGAAATATGGAAAGGGATGAATAATGGAATAGAATGAAAGCTCAGGAGAACTAAACTCCTCCATGAACGAATTAACAGTGTGTGGTATATGAATATGCCGTCATTATGGTTAGCCTGTATGTCTCATATCATGTTAATATCGTAAAGTATAAATTTTAGATGGTCTTCCATGGGTTCGCTCAATAAAAATATTTCCGCCCTAACCCATAAAAATTAAAAGCGTTTGAGCTTTTCTAAAATAATAATTTATTTAGAATGAAAAAGTAACGGTCCTAATTACCATTTTAATGTTTTCACTCGAAATGGAAATTAGATATATTTCGAATACTATATATGTTGCTGGTTTCAAAGGGTAAAACAAATTATTTACCAGCTCATGTTAAATGTGAATCAATTTTATTTTAACAAAACAAAGTACATTAAATTTACCATACACATAGCGCATAATTTATGGTAACCGTTGTGTTGGTTAGAAGAAGTACCAAAAATCTTTGTATATTTTTCATTTTCCAAACTTCTAAAGCGTTTTGTTAACGCAAATTTGTTTTCTTTATTTTTCATTAAATAAACCGAAACATTACACAACGCTTTGTAATATGTACATATCTACCTGTACGGGAAAAATTATATAGAAGATATACGAAATCACCTTTTATATTTGGGATTACATATTTGTTTTCCTATTTTTGATCTAAATTTTTTGGTAACCGGAGGAGAAATTAATGCGAGGTTTCTAAATTTAGATAACCATTTGTTTTATTTAATCAGTATGAAAATTGTGTGCAGTGAATCATCTTATATCTGGACCTAAAACTGTATTCCTTGGTAAACTCATGAAAAAAAAACTATAACTATGCCATCTATATCGTAAACAAGTCTGGTGTCTTTTTTTTTAAACTCCCAAATATCGGGATACAGTGAAAGTTAACATCAATGAACATTTAAATTGGCAAGCAAAATAGAAGCACTCAAAGAATCAGAATCAACTGTTGAAACGACCTTTTTAAGGATGCCACACGTTTTCTAATCCCCACATTGGGAGATTAAAATTAAAAGATTAAGTTATTTTGAAAGTCATAATAAATAAGTGGTAGGCAGGATACAAAAAATTCACTTATGTGCCAGTGCAGTTTGTGAAGGTTTTAACCGACTCCAGGTTACGAAAATATTTTAGAAAACACAGTGAACGTAGCAATTCTAGATTATTTTACAATTCGGTGTATTGCTGTGGAGCTACTATTCGCAGAAAATAAACAGTCGCAGCTTTGCAATAAAAACATAATTGCATTGAAACAGGTTAAAATTATCGAGTCCCTGAGTTAGAATGAACCTAGTAAGAATGAATCTCCTTATACATTACCCCGTTTATTTGGAGTGTGTTTTTCCATTATAAGCCAAAATTTTAAATAAGTCAATTGTAAAATAATAATTAAAAGAACTGTAGCATTTTGTATTTCACTGTACTCTTTGGTTAATAACTAATAATTATATTTAGAGATACGATTCAAGCCCGTGTATCGCAAAAAACATTTCTGTGTTCTGAAATCTCTTAATCAAAAGCCAGATTATAATTCTTCCGATGACGAATTTATGATATCCACATCCCTATCATAATATTTAATGTAAAGTATTCCATTACGATATTCGATATATGTAACGAAATACTGGAATAGATGACTCTCGAAACAGAAGCCTTGGAAGCAGTTTATAGCTGGCTAGACTTAGGGTTGGATATGAGGGTGTAGAATTAGTCAGTCAAAGAAGTAACAGTAAAAAAGAAAAAGATCACAGCGTTAAAAATCCATTGATTATACCACCAATCCGAGAAAACGTATTTCACGTCGTGATACCCAAGATCCTAAAACTAGTTTTTAATGTTTTATTTCATACGAGTGTCACTTATTTAGTAACGCTTTGCGCGTTCTGATAACGCTCACTTTACCACCCACTTCTCAAGTGAAGGCGAATTTTCTCGACGCTGTTGGTGTTTTGTTAATTTAGTTTTATCTGAAACTTTAGTTATTTTACCCTCATTATTGCATCAGAATTGCAGCCATTGACTCATTTATATTAAAATACTCTACTGCATCCCTATTGCAACTTGCTATGATTTACATCATAATTCATCATAAAATTTAATGCCAGTTTTATCAAATCCACATTTTATGGTATTAACAGATACCCAATTCCAAGTGGTTGATATCTAAATGACAATTTCTGTACATATACTGATCGCTCTTTTATCGTTGATTCCGGATGTATGTTAACCACCCAATCTTCGCAATAGCTTCGTAACTTGGATTTTGGACATTTGTCAACTGATCGAAGTTTGCTTACCACCAGTGATCATTGCAGGAATAGTCTTGATTTTTTCACACTTCCTTTACTTCTTCATCCAAAATAAATAATAATTTTTTTAAAACAAAAAAATTGGAGTCATTTATCTCAACGCTTTTCCAGCCATAAAGTTTATTAGTTAATAATATCGTTTGGGAAAAATTCTTTGGGAATTGCTTTCCGTTTGAATATAATGTACGCTGGTAACTTTGTTCCATCAACTAATCCAATCATTTAACGGTAAAATTACATTTATTAGTTAATTACACTCAATTATTTTTGCATAGGAGCTCTTTCCGATGTTTTTGTTAACTTCGTAGGCAACAAAACTGATCGGTTCCTCAGCGATGTTGCCGATAAGGCTTAAAGTGGAACCTTTTCCATTTCAATTTTTAGGTAGTATAAACTTTCTAAATTGTGTTGCTTCATAAAATGAATGAATGGCTTGAATATTAATGGCTATTACGGAGTCAACTTATTTAGTAACCCTTTACTCGTTTGGATCACACAGACTTCGCAAGTGAACTTATGAAGGATACTTTGCTCGACGATGTATGTTCTTTTGTTTTTTTTTATTTTTATCTGAAATTATATTTATTTTATCATTATTGTACGGTCTAACCATGGACTCATTTACATTAAAATACACTCCTGCAGCCTTTTGCTATTGCACATTTGATGGCTTCTAATTTAAATCGTAGTATGCAACTTTTTTGTGTTACTCATTTTGAGGTCATATTTTTGTAGTAAGAAATTTTTTTAAATTTAATTCTTAAAAAAAAAACAACACAAAGGAAAATTTTTTTACGAATAAAAACTAGGATTTTGTTGGTCCGGCAAATGATTCACTTATTAATTTCTACTGCTTCCATAAGGTTAGTATTGTTACACATAAAAATCACCGAATATCTGTCATAAAATATCCCTGTGGCCCTATTCTGGTATTTCTCGGGGAATAGGGAATTGAGGAATAATTTTACATGTAATTTGAGTTTTAATATTTTTTTTCTTGCATACTGATTTTAAAAGCAAGTGTTAAATGGGAAATAATTTTCCCTTTCTAATTTTGGTAAGGAAAAATTATTCCCAATTTATAAATATTTACATCAAACTTTTTTCGTCAGTAGGCCGGAAAAATAATATTTGAATAGAAATTTCATATAAAATCTTTCCCCAATTCCCCATTCCAGGGGAATTACCAGAATAGGGCCACTGAAAATGTAAATGGGAATATAAAAACGAATACACAAAATAATTACGCCGATATTAATAATATATGGCTTATAGGCCGTAAACGGCCATTGCCGCGTCCCAACTGAGACCTTAAGAACTATTTTAACGTATTGGTGCATATTGTAGGTGGTAGCCCAACGAATGTTTTTACACACACAACGGCGAAAATCGAACTCGAGACCGCGACGTGATGAGAAATTCTCTTAACACTCTTTTTAAATCGGCGACGGTAACACACGATTGAAATAAGCTGTCTTGTTCTTGGTAACGATAGTTGCAAAACTTAAACTAAAGCTATCACATAACTCATACTTAAGCTATTACATTTGACGGGTTGGTAATTAAACATTTTTAATGATAAACATATTAAAACTTAATGATGACCTGACATTGCGCAATGTTAATAATCAGATATTTAAACCTCAAGCAAAGAGAATAAATATAAAGAGGAATATCTTATATGAACCGCGGTTGCATATAAACTAAAAATTTCAAAACATTTTTGAAAATATATCTTTTCCATTTTACAATCGAATTATAATATGAAATAGTAGGCGAAGTTTTGAAATAGTCAAAAATGTTTTTTGTTGTCGTTCGAAAGAGGAAACGAAATAAAAAATATATGTTTATCCTATTTCGTTTGCCATCACCAAAAAACTCAGTAATATTTTTAGTTTATATGCAACCGAAGGTTATATAAGATGTTCCGCTTTATACATATTTATTCTATTTGCCTCAAGTTTGTGCACACTGCACGATAGTATTGAAATAGTGATCGACGAACACTATCGTTGTTTTAAATGTCATTTCGTTTTCCAAACTTGATAATTGAGATTCAATTGATTTATATCCACAATTTGGAAAATTCACCAATCGTGTGTGACTAACAGACTAAAAATAAATGATAGTATTACAGGCAAAAAGCTAAGTCTTTAAGACTATGCTTGTAGGTAGGTACAGTTTTCAGAACTTCATATATCATAAGTCATCAATCACTTCAGTGTAGTGACACCAAAACTGAAATCATTTTCAGAAAGAATGGTATTCATTTTTATTGGTAAACTAATAATATTTTTAAACATTAGATATTGGTTACTATCAACATTGCAGTTTTTGTAAACTGTCTGGAAAACTTTGGAAATAGTTATTTATCTTTGTTGAAAGCATCATCCAACTAGATCACCAATATTTTGTTTTATACCAACAAAAGTTCTCAAAAGCTTGGTTTCAACTGCCAGCCTTTTGAATTGAAAATTACTGCGCTAAAAATTTGTCAATGAAACTAAATATTTGAAAAAAGGCATAGAATATGTTCTAACAACAAAAAGATAGCTAACAATCTTGATGAACGTTTTTACAGATGCAGAAAATAAGTGAGTGCATTACAAAAAAATTATTCATACTAAACCCTGATGAATCAAACAGGATTTTCTGAAAGTTATGCAACCAATCATTATTACCACAGAAGAAGCGATATCCGAATAAATGTACTTTTATAAATGTTTAGAAATGAACATACTCGTAATTCGGCGAAGGTTATAGTTGTTTAGGTTATGAAATCATTCGGATGTCTTGTGAACCAAACAACCCTATTCGGAGTTGCTAATAGTCAATAAAATTATCAATTTTTACCTTTGATATATCTATATGTTCGTTTTAAAATTGGAAGTAAATATCCTAATTTAGGATAGCAATCCATTTCACAACGTTTTTGTGTGGAACAAGTAACATTTTTGATTTTCTAAAACAAAATTGTGGATTAAATTTTGCAAAAAATAAGTAATTAGTCTATTGTTGATATAGTGGCTGCATGCAAATAGATTGAACACACTCAAGCTCGATTGGCCCATTGTGACGTTCCCTCGCACACGTACGGGTCTCAGTCCTGAAATCTGTCTATTCTTCGAATTTAAGCACTAAGTATTCGGTATCCGCAAGTTCGTTAGTGAATCCTCAAATTGAATCTTGTCCCAAAGCAGTAAAGTCTATTAGACGAGAAGAACAGAGACACAAGAAATGCACAACAGTTTCTTTTTGTCTTTCTCCGCATTGGTCACAGTTTACATTGTTCAAATTTTTCATTTAGAACATGTGGTTATTCAGCGATTCGGGGAACAATGTCGCGTGAGGATAAACAGTTCATGTTTCATAATTCCAGAAGTACTGGCATCTTTGCTAGTTTATTGATCCAAAGAAGAAATTGGATAGGCAACACGAGATGAGGTTGTCCCATCCCTTCTAGTGTAGACTACAAAGTGGTAATAGACATGCCTCTTAACAGATACTAACGCAACTCGTAGAGCAGCCTCAGGTCCCACAAAAAAGGCACCTCAATCGCCAAATTATCAGCCAATACGTTTTCTTTGATATCCATGTGACTGGGTATACAGTGAAGTCAAACTTCATTTAACTTACCTAAGCTTCGATAAAATAGTATTAAAGTCTTTCGCCTTTAGAACCTACTGACTCGTCTGTGATCTCTGTAATTAATCTCTTATGCAAATAATGCTGCTTCAAGGAGTATAGATTTGACAACAGGATTTTGTATGGATAACCTGGCACCATATACATGACAGCATACTGATCCATCATTTAAAATCTTCATATCGTCAACAGAAAGGTAGCATATTGTAGTCACTGGTCCCATTGGTAAACTTTTCGGTAATAACTACACGAAATAATTTCCTGAAAACGTGCTCCCATATTCCAGCCCAGAGCGACTGTTTGCATTCCACACCTTCTGATCCAAAGATCAAGCGGCAGAAGACCTCGCCAGAGCTGCAGTGAGTGTTATATCACTTCTACAATACCCAGACAAACAAGTTTTCGAAGGCGATTAAGAAGTTTACATCCAACCTCACTCAATGTTTTAAGCCACCAAATAAGTTTTTGTTTTATAATACTGCCAATGCTTTGTTCTTGAATCTTTCTACAGAAGAAACTGACAAGAAGTATTCAAATCTTAAGATGTAAACCTAAGTATATTTAACCTTTGTTGAGGAATATTTTCTCCGTTTAGCTTCACTGGTGGGCAAGTGCATTTATTCAAAGTGAATGTGATATGAGTTGATTTATTTTTATTCACTTTTATTCGCCATTTCTTTAGCCATTCCTCGATTTTGGACAAATAACTTTGCAATTCTCTTGAGGCAGTGTGAGGGTTTTTGTGTGTCATCAAGATGGCTGTATCCTCTGCAAATGTTGATATTATTACTTTGTTGGCAATAAGGGATCGGTTGTGTATAACAAGTACAACATTGCTCCAAAGACGCTTTCTTGTGAAACACCTGAGCTAATATCATTTAATCCAGTGGTTGCACTATTTTGTTTAACGATAGATTATCTTTGAAGAAGATAGTTTCTCACAACTAAATAAAGATTCTTTGACAGGAGGTCTTTTATTTTATGTAATAACCCGTCATGTCAAACTTTATCAAATGATTGTGTTACAACCAGAAAAACAGCAGAACAGTATTCGTTTTCCTCGATGGAGTTTTTAATGGTATTTACAATCCTGTGCACTTGCTCAATGGTTTCATGTTGGTTTCGGAATCCAAATTGATGGTCTGGTGTACCTTGCTGCTCTTCTAGTACTGGTTTAAGTTTAGTTAGTATCATTTTTACAAAAAGCTTAGAGATTGTTGGAAGCATGCTTATTGGATGATATGATGGTATTTGCGTTTCGTGTTTTCCTGGCCTTAGTATCATTGTGATAAGAGATATTTTTAAGCATTTTTAAAATAAGAGATATTTTTAAGCAACAAGATCATGTCCCGGGGCTTTTTTCAGGCTTATATGGTCTTTGATTGTATTCTTTACACTTTTCCACTTAAACTTGATTGGCTTAAACGACGAATAATCATCTTCTTACTCAGGTAGCACGAATTGATTTGTTGCTTTATGAGGTGAGAATACTTCCTTCATATGAGCAGCGAAAGCTATGGCTTTTTCTTCATCGCTCTTGCCCAATTGCCACTTGGTAGTCTAATCGGTGGATTTAAATTAATTGGCTTTTTCAATCTTTTGTTTGCCTTCCACAAGGAGTAATCTGTTCTCTCAGTTGCCGAGAGTTCTCTTGAATAATTCTGGACATCCTGGTTCTGTTCTTCTATCAATGCGAATCGTAGAGTCTTGAAAGCCCGATTTAGTTTCCTGTTCAAACAAGGAGATGTAGAATGTTGCCATTGCCTCCGAAGTTTCCTCTTTTCTTGAAGTATTTCCTGGATATCCCGCGACAGTTTATTAACTTTCTTTGTAATATTGATGGCGGGTGTAGCTTTTTCTGCTGATCTCTCCAAAACATATTTCAACTTCTCTGCAGCCTCATCAATATCACCTGGCATGGGAAGCAGAATATCAAAGTTTCGGTGATTCTGCCTTTAACACAGTTGTACTCAGTATTATCATTACCGGTGAATGATCAGATGATAGATCGTAGCGATTGGTTGCTTTAATATACGTGCGTATGCCCTTCGTTACGCAAAAGTCAATTAAATCAGGGATTTTCTTATTATCTGATGGCCACTAGGTAGGTTGACCACCCGATAAGTAATCCAATTCTGTTCCTCTATCGCTTATTAAACTGTCTGCCTTTCGGTGATGTTAATCTTGACCTCCAGTTAGTATGCTTAGCGTTGTAGTCACCTCCTGCGAGGGACTTATTACCAAACCGGTTATAATACACATAATACATAACCGGTTATATCCAGAAAGGGCAATACCCTGCCGATATTACACAGTTACCAGACATTCCTAGGCACATACTCGTTGATTGGATATATTCTGTCTCATATTTAAATAGTACATAGTATTTTAATCTTCTTTTAATTAGTATGGCTGTGCCCCTATGTGCTTTGCCATCCGGAGTATCATAAATTGAATACCCATTAATTTTGAAATAGTTCTTATTTGTAAACCGTGTTTCTGATATTAACATTATGTCAATATTGTGCTCGATGTGAAATGCTTGAACCTCAGCTTTGTGTTGTGCTAGACCGTTTGAATTCCAAATTAATAATAAATAAGTAAGGCCAAAGAGATAAGTCTAATGAACATTGACCAAAGCGTTTAGCAAGTACACACGTCTTGGTTTCGAGCCACATTAGTTACAAAATGATTGTTTGCATTTCTAGGAGATGCTATATGCTTTATTACTCTTGTCTTCCTTGTGTTTTCCCATGTTATCTCAGTTAAACTTTCTAAGAGAGCGGGATGACCACCCAGGTGGCGCAGTGATTACAGCTGCGGCAGTTGGAGCGAGAGGTACCGGGTTCGAATCCGATTCGAGGCAGGATCCAAAATGGGTTTTTCACCTTCGATCGTTTGGGCGGTGCGATCGGTGGTGAAAAATGAACATATCTGGATCCTCTGTCGTGTTTAGAATCCTTGGGCCGACCCATCTTCCATGTCAGTACTATAGGCCTGACATGGAGCTATGCAATGCGCAGATGGTTCTACGAACTCGGACCTATAGTCGTATAGAGTGGTATCACAACGGATCAAAATTGGTCTAAGTATGCGATAGCAGCCACAACAACTTAACTAAACTTTTAAGAGAGCAGGATGGTAAAAGTTCCAATTTCTGGAAAACTTAAGTTCCTCAGACACTTCTATTTCAGAACCATAGGTATTAATCAGATGGATTCTGTTCGATCATCGGTTGCGATATATTTAATAAAGTAACCACTAGTTTCTGCATAGTTGATGAAACAGCATTCAGACATCACCTAGTTGTAAGATTTGTACTAACCATGACAGTTTACAAGAAAAACAAGTTATCGATCTCTAAAAGTAAAATCACCTTTTGATTTCCTGTATTACTCGTATTACAATGTGGTATTAATAATAAAAAGAATCATATTGTTTACAAAGACGTTCTGTATACATTTTTTATAAATAAGTAGAAGAATTAAAAATATGTAACAGTCTTATGTTTTTGCAATATAATTTCACTAATCAAGCGAACGAAACCTTTCAAAATCAGATTAATATGTCTTTAAGACTACATACATATACGTATATTTTACCTTCTAATGAATTTTAACTCTTTTGCGGTGTTATGCAAAAAAAACAACATGACATAACATTATAAGGTATATATGTATACCGATACGGAAAAGTTGTTTGCCGATCTATACACAATGCTTCCCATGTAAATACATTTCTTGTAATTTCCATATTGCGAGTATTCGCAAAAAAAATAAAACGAATTTAATCATATTAAAAAGCTTAAACATACGCTAACCAAAAAGCTGTTCATTCAAATTTTCATATATGTATGTATGTAGGTGTATACCAGTAAATATGCGGTAGGTCGTGTTTATGTTTTAGTAAATGTACTTTCTACTCCATTTTAAATTTCTTTTTTGTACATTATATACGTATGTATATAAAGGTACATGTAGGTTTTGTTATGTGTATATACGAGTATGAGATTACATAAAAACAAATTTTTGGTATATACCTTTACAGGTAAATATGTTAAATTAAAATTAGGAACATAAAATTTTCACTGTGTATATGGATGATGATGCTCAAATTTTTTTTTATACAAATTGCCTATTTATAATTTTAAATTGTCTGTATACGGTATAGTTGTGCTCCAGCTATGATCAGCGGTTTATCGTTCCCAATATATGTGTAGACACAGTTTCGAATTAATATCAAATAAATAATACAGGTAGGTGGATTCATCTGCACTCAGAATTTTATCATACACTCTAATGCTGTACTTTGTATTACAAATTTTATTTGTTTTTTGTGTATAGTTTTCCAATTTGCTTAAGAACTTTAACTTATGTATAAAATGAAACAACTTTATCTATTTAAGTTTTTTTATACTTTCCACTTTGGTGCTTCTATAGTTAAATAAATTATATATGGAATCTAAAATTTGAAAAATATACAAAGACAAATAGAAATGTTCTCGTTCTGTTGCACAGCTTTATTATACAGTCAAAAAGTTTTCGTTTCAATTTTAATTAAATTAAGGATAATATAAAATCAGTTTAGTTAAAAATACGAGGGGAGTAACAAAAGTTAACTTAGTAACGAGTCTTCTAAAAAAAAACAAAAAATACCTAATTCTTTGCTATTTTTTTATGAGACTTTCTTAGAAAATTTTGATCAATCGGTTAAAATGGAGACGAGAAAACGTAAAACAGCTGATGAAACATCAGACAAAATTTCACCACCAAAGCAATCAGAAATTCTCTTCGGTTTGAAGCGTAAACTAAAGTCACTGCAAATATTCAATGAATGCCGAATTGCATATGGAAAGATTACACCGTCTCTACACTGCACAGTTGGGATTTGACATGTAAAAAATGTCTTTTATATTTTTAATGTCAAAAGCAGTGCAAATGACATAAAACGTAAATTACAAAATCGAAGACAACACCAATAGCAGTGCCATCTGTTTTAAAATGTCAAAAATCTACCGATGTTCACCGGTTGTTTTTTGATATAAATTCGTATTTGCAAAATCAACTACTTTTCAAGTTCACGTTATTAATTTAAACGGTAATTATCGAATAAATCTATAAATAATTATAATCTAAAATAAACTATTGTGACGTTTTGACATTCAGTGTACAGTCGAATAATTTGTACACTGTTAATTATTCCACAAATTCTATTTGTAATATAGTAAGAAGGTTTTATAACAGATGGAGACTGTGAATATTTTTTTCTTTAAATTAAGTGTTTTTTTGGGTGCAGTGCGGACTTTTAGACTGTCCTAGCTGCTTGTAACAGTCAGAGCTTCTGCACCCAACGCGCAATCCTTCAAGTAAAGGTTGATAGCTGCCTTAAACTTGTGCATTTTATACTCCAACGGAAACTGAAAACCGGATAACGAATTCCACTTCCTAGATGTTCGATAAATAAATTCGTGCCTTACATCTTTACTTCGAGGTTTTGGCGGCTTCACCGTTAACCTATACCCAATTAACCGTTCTTCGTGTTACCCGTCCTGGCGTTACAAATGGTGGTATTTTCTCTTCTACAGAACATTTACCATTTATTAATCTATAGAACACGCAGAGCTCTGCAACATCTCTGTGGTGTTATAGGCTGTCTAGATGTTTCGTAAGTTTAGAGTTTCGTATTATTTGGATGGTTCACCGCTGAACTCTATTCAGCAACTCGAGAGCAATGTCATATGATCCACCATAAACCTGACAGCAATATTCTATACTCGGTCTAATAAGGGTCTGCACCTATTGAGAGACCCGAGTTTACGTTAAGCTGATTTCGCCAATGCGATAATGTGTTCATTCCCTTTTAAATTGTTGCGTCTCTGAACACCAAGCAGACGAATTGAGTCACAACCCACGATTACGTGGCGTTTTTACCACAACAGGTGTATCTAAAAAAACTGTGGATAGGGTTCACTGTGCTATCCATTAAGTCATTAATGTATAACAAAAACAAAGTTGGGGACAAAACTGATCCCTAAGGGACTCCAGCATTTGAGGAGTGTGTCGTTGATGACCTCACATTTAGCACAACGTTGATCTTTCGGTCTTTGAGAAAGCTTTTTATCCACTTGATGGTCATCGAATCTAAGCCGTATGCCACAAGTTTACAAATGAGATGCTCATACCAAACCTTATCAAAAGCCTTGGCACAATTCTTCCACACGTTTATGTATACGAATCCAATTGGAAGATTTACTAATTTTGATTGCTTTCATTTGTGGTGGTTATTTACACTAATATGATTTATAAATCGTTTACTTTTAAAATAAAATTTATAATTCAATCAATATTAAATTTCAAGGATATTTAATTAACTAAAAAAAATAACATGAAACAGATATATTGATTGTAACATTTCACATCATTTAGAAAATATGAATAAGATGTAACCTTTAATATTGTTAAAATTAAACTAAATCAATGAGCCAAATGTAAGATTTTCAAACTATAAATAATGTAATTATTCAAGTTAGATTGCTTCAATTATAATAAACAAATAATTATTACGAACCTGGCAAATAAAATCAAACTGGAATTAAAATCATACAGTCAGGATCACACAAAAATAAAATTCCGATCGGAATCTGCCACCAATTGAGTTTTGGTGCAAAATTATTTGCACGTTCAAGCCTTTCCAAATTAAGATAAACACACTCCAACATATTGATTCAACATCAATAAGGATTGCCATGGAGTGTTAAAAAATTGAGTATGATTCGTTATTTGTGGAAATAACTTTCTTGTTACTATTTCCACAAATAAATAACACTTTACTTTTCCACATTCCATAGCCGTTATCGGCCATCCCTATAGATGTTGACTTTAGTTTCGCTTCTGATTTGTAGAGATATTGAAATTGTTTGATTTTACACCAAAATGCCAAATATTTGAGCGTTATTTAAGTTATTTCCAAAAACAACAAATCTCACTCATATTTTTCTAGATTGCTGGTCATGTTTTTTGGCTATTGTGAATATATAAATATGTATTTCAACTAGAAAATAGTTTATTTGCTGAACAAGATCTATTTTTTTCAACACTTTGGCTGCCAATGTTGTAATTTACATTCTAAATTCGACCCAACCATACCCATGTTGCTCTAGACATACATTCGAAATTCCAAATTCTATTTTATTACGACAGTGTTAATACACTGGCATAGTAACAGATAATCTAGAATGTACGTTAAGAACAACATAGGCCTTATAAGAAAATTTTTGGAATTTATGACCGGAACAACATTGGCGTGGTTGGATGGCATTAATTATGTATGTCTACAATAAAACTCGCACAGGATTCCGAAGTTATGTCTAGAACACCACTGGCATGATTGGGTGGAATTTAGGGTGTATGCTCATTACAACATTGGCAGACAAAGTGTTAAGTTAAAATATAATTCTTTAGTTTTAGCTGATAAATTGTTTTGTTGAAAAAAGAATGTTACAAGAAAAACCAAGGTCAATTTCTTAGTTTTGAAACATCTGATCCATTTAGGACCCACTAATGTTATTTACTTTAGATTTTTAATTATTATGATATTGTTAGAGTTTTGAGACTAGACTATATTATAATTTGATCTTTTTTAATATTGATTAATTGGCTAAAATAATGCTTAATCTGAAGCTCGATGGGGTTCAACGAATATAAAATGAGGCCCAAAAAGGAGTATTTTGCTAAATGTTTTCTAATTAGATTCTAAAAAGGACAGTCTAGCTTAGTGAAGTCGTTACTGCTGAGTGCTGACGAGTCTTGATTCTTTTTAGTACGATCCGGAAACCAAACAGCAGGACATGGTATGGAAACCAACAGGAGCCACCCGATCTGTAAAAACCAAGCAACAAAAATGCAGCACAAAAAGAAAATTCAAATACATTCAACCTAAGGTTTGATACAAGTTTTAACCGAGAAACACCTGAAAAGCACACAAGACAACTTGAAAAATACTAGTGGCTTAAATGCCCTATTCCATGAGTTAAATTGACTGTCAGTTAATATTAAACTGAAACAATAATATAGATTTTATAGTATTGTAAGTGAATCAAGAAGCTATCTCAGTCAAACTTGACTGGAAAAATATTTGTGTTCGTGGTGTGACTGCCATAAAAATATAAAATTGAATACTTTTAATTGCAGCCACACTCAGCCTTCTACATAAGATTTGTGTAGAATTTATAGTCAAGGGTCAATACTTCAAATATTATTTTGGTAAAATTATAATTGAATTAAACTAAAAATCATATTTGATAAGCATTGTGATATTAAATAATAAATTTTAATTCACAATTAAAAAAACTCCAAGAATGAATAATTAATGATACTTTGTTTATGGTTTCTTAAAAAGCGGTCAAAATTCTGCCATAACTTGCTATAAATAAATAATGACGTTGTCATTCTCTTTTAGTTGGAGTTTTATAATTATTTTCTCTTTTCGTCTTGTTTGACTGTCAGTCAATTTTTTCCCATGGAATAGAGCCTTAACAAACATACACACAAAATAACACAATTAGTGTTAAGTAGTTCAGTTTAATTTTTAAACAAACATAATCGATCGTTTAAATCAAGCAAAGTTAGGCCAACATATAAACAAAAATAGAAACATAATTTAAGTGAATATAAATCAAACAAGTCGAAAACATTACAAAAACAAAACAAATATTTAGCCTGAGGATCCAACAATGGAACAGAGGTTTCAATTAAAACACAAAGGATCTTGATTTTCTTCTATATGATCTTTAAACATTATATAAACTTTTGTAACATATTAGTGCTTGAAATAAAGAAACAATAAATATAAAAAAAATCAAAGATTCAGCAACAAAAGATATCAAAGTCTTCACCCGATCAAAAATTGCGGTTGCTATTCCTTTGGAAAATTCAGACGGTAATTGCGTATGTACCATAGACTGATAATCAAGTTTTGAATTTTTTTTTTTGGAAAACCAGAAGAACAAGGATTTTGCGGTGTTTCTGTTTACATCATGACAACATTTTAGCTCACACTACTAAAATAACGAGTGTACGGCAAATAAATACGGCCAGCACCATATTCCCCGGATATACCACCTTGTAATTTCTGGTTATTTCCAACAATTAAAATAAATTTGATGGGAAAGGCCCTTAACGATAACGAAAATAATTGACGTGATAATGCTGGAACTTGCTCTCCTCGTAATGAAATTTGTATGTAGCAGGTCCGTTAAGTCGAAAAATATGTTATATATTAGGGTCTCATATTTATTTTTAGTGGAATTATTTTGTTTCTGCAGGCGAATGGTAGTTGACTATATAATTTAATTAAGAACTCCACAGTTGTGTTGACCAGTTTCATGCTGTTTTCCGCATGCTTACATATAATATCGATTTTGTTCCTAAGAGGAATAAACAATATCGCTGCTATATCAACATACGTTCCGCTCGTTTTCTTATTATTCGACTATACTTATATACGACCATGTCACCTTAAATATCATATTTTATTGTAATGCTTTCCGTTTGGAACAAAATGGAACAAAATGCTACCTATGTACGTGTATTTACCCATGACTCGTTCGTAAACAATCTGATTTGATTTTTAGGTCCCTAAAAAATTTATATTTTTTGTTTCATTTCGAAACCCTTTCATTCTTCATTACGCTTGTCGTACATTTATTATTTGTGTCTTTAGAAAATAAATGATTTATGAATGAAATTTGGGAAATTATTTATTTTATATTTGATTTATTGATTGGGATATGAACGTGTACGGATATTAAACAAAACAACATAAAATCGAGGCTGTTGTTGTGACCTCGTTTTGATAAATGAAATTTAAATTCGATTATAATTAGTTTAGATAGTTAATCTGATTGTTTTCGGATATAGCGAAATGTAATCTGATTGTTTCCGGTTAAAGCGAAGTGATTAACGATACCTCTATTTTGACACAGTATTGTTCGATTCTAGTAAATGACCAACAAACGTGACTAGAGACACGGGTATAATGTTTGTTTTGATTAAAAATGAATTATGGAGTAATCAAGGGCTGATTATATTATATCTACAACCAAAACATGTTCGAGTAAATGTGCTTGTCTACTAATTCACTTTGGACTTTCCACTGAGAGCAAGTCGATGAAAAGCTGTGGTTCAATTCACGAGGTTATGGTTAGGCAGAGCTGAGCACCCACTCATTTGGTCAAGAAAGTAACTGATATGAGAAAAATAGCGCCAGTATTAAGTGTGTTAACCGACACTAAACCTTAACCAATGAAACTTATTAAATTATTTGCCGCCCAATAAATAAGGAAGAAACATTTCACTCACTCATTTAAAACATAAATCTAATATCAGGAATAAACGTCTAAAATCATAAAAAACATACAATGACTACAGTTGAAAATACGACTAGTTAAAAATATGTTTGTAATAAAGAGATAAAATAAGTGACCAGAATACTTATTGTAATAAGTCAGGTTAGTTGGTTCGTTTCTGTCTCTAGTAGAAAATAAAATCAGTTAATTTCTTTCTCCGCAAACTTCTCGAATATTCTACGCATCTCCTCAATCTCATTCACAGTACGTTTTCTCTATAATATGTGATTTTGTTACCATTGCACGCTTACTTTTGTTAATGCCATATACACAAGCATTTTGAACCTTACCTTGTAGGTACTTTGTGTGGGAGACTCGAGTACCTTACCTTGTGCGGTCCTCGCTGAGATTTGAAATTCAAAGTAATTTTCTCTATATATTTCACTAGAAAGTTTCGGCCGGAAATACATAAATTTAAAAATATATGTAGTTTTTTTGGTAAATCTTTGAAATTTGACGAGCCAACTGCTATGCTACACATTATCAATTGCCTGCGCCCTTACTCCTACGATTTCTGTTGTTTAAAGGGTTACCCGAGTTCTAAATCATTATTATCTCAGCTGCACTTAAAAGACAGTGTCTTTACATCCATTGATAATATACTGTAGTAAAGGGACAGTTTTTGAACTATTTTGCCTATTATGAAGTTTTAACGTAAAGTCCTGTGTAAAGGATTATTCATTTCAATTTTTTTAAAATAAGTCGGTATTGTTTTATCACTCACTTATTTGGATAGATGATGGAATCCCGTTTGGCTGTACAGTATTCCGCATGATTTTATTGAGGAATTTTAGGTTTTTGTTCGTTTTATTTAGAAAAAAGAAAGGGATTGGGAGAGGACGTGCTCCATAGCTTTAATAGTCGTTAAATAAGTGATTTTCCTATTATTTCATTTTTGCCTCTTTTAAGAGTGCCTTAAAAGTGGCACTCAGTTCAATTAAAACGCCCAAAGACGAAGTGGTCAAAAGGAGGTACCAGGAATCTCGATATGAGCAGGATGCTAAAGAAAATTTTCAGCATCTGATTACAATCGGTGGTGTAAAGGAACACATCTTTAACTGCCTGTTGGAGTGCTGAATTCATGGGCCAACCTATCTCCCATGTCAGTACTATAAACTGGCATGGAGCTTTGCAATGTGCAGATGATTCTTCGTAAATCGGACCTATAGCCGTACGTTCTCGATTTGGTAATGCTGTAAAAAAGGACGTAAATAAGCGAACTGCGAAAGAGTTGGGAGTGCCTTGAGCCCCAAAACATATTGGAAAGATATAAACAAACAATTCAATTGGTTTATAATATTGAATTGTTTGTTTATATCTTTCCAAACTGTTTTGGGAAAGATATATTATCTCGTGCGTTCCAACTACTTAGTTATGTAGTTAGTAATTTTCGGTTTTTCTGAACAAGTTCACTTACTATTGGTTATATTACTTAATTTTCCGGGTACTTCTACAAGTAGTCCGTTGTAAGATACTGATAGGTCTTTCCAACTGATCTTTTTCATTTTCGTTCTTGATTGAAACATGAAATTCAGGATTTTCTGCCACTAGTTGGTAAAATAGGACTAATGTGAAGTTATTGATAAACAATCTTACAACAGCCATAAAGTGAAAAAAGAAATACAGTAAAACTCGCTTACAACGTAAGGTCAAGGGACTATATGGTGCGTACGTTATATCAATGGTATAAGGGATCAAAAAAGTTGAAAAAATAAAATGTTTGTTCATGTGTAAATTCCATTCATATTTAATAAACGTATAAAAAAAAGTTATGACGGATGAGTACGAAAGATGGCTTCTTACATTCGAGAGAAGAATCATGCGTGTGATATATGGCCCAAAACGCGACGTTGATGGCACATACCGAGTTCTATTCAATCACGAGATCAGGAATTTAATGCAAATTCCTGATATCGTGCATGAAATCAAAGGACAGCGAATACGCTGGCTCGGTCACGTTCTGCGTGCTGATCCAAAACGAATCATACAGCGATCTTTAAAGGGAGAACCGCCTTTCGGTAGGCGAATAGGTCGCTGTCGGCAACGATGGCTCCACGGCGTAGAGAGCGATCTTGCATCTTCTGGTTGCTTGCAACAATATGAAGAGCTGGCTCGTGATCGAAACCGATGGAGCCAGATAGTTGACACGGTACGGGCCAATTATGGCCTGTAAAGACCGATAAAAAAAAAGAAAGAAAGTATAAAAAATCATAGTAACTATATGTTCATGCACCATGTTATGTATCTATAAATTTTATAGCCATGGCCTTATCAGTTTGTAATAAAATATTTGGTAATTTTTTGTTGCTTCTGAGAAAATTAGTTATGTTTTTCAACATTGATTTCAATTTAAAGAAGTTTTGTTAATTCTTCATCCATTCCTTCAGAGCATTATAAAAATGTTTCAATACATCTAAATTGCTGCAGCAACTTCGGTATTTGAAGGAATTGATTTTCGATCTCCTGTTGTTCCTTGTCTGATTCTTCTTCCTCAATAATTGATACTTCATCTAAAATTTCATTCACAATACTCGATTTGGATATAGGAGCGTCCGTATCAAGCTGTTATGGGGGGAGTGGACATAACTCCAGCCTTTTTGAAGCAGTTACATATAGTACTCTCCTTTACCTTTTCCCACGCTTTAGTCACAAAGTTCACAGCGCCCAGAAAATATATTTTAATATTCTTGTACGTTAGTTCCAGAGATTGATCAACGTCAGTTATAATTTTTTTTAATAAAAAACATTTATAAAAATCTTTTAAATCTTTTATGACGCCTTGATCCATTGGCTGACAAAGTGCTGTTATGTTCGGCGGCATAAAAATTAATTTTATTGCTCGTAAATTATCTACATTCGAATGTGATGGACAGTTGTCAATAATAAAAACCCCCTTTCTCTTCTCATTAAAGAACTTGCTATCCATAGCTGAAATATATACTCCTCCCATATTGCAGACGTCATCCAGGATTTAGAATTGGCTTTATATTTTAAAGGCAATGTTTTTATGCTTTTAAAACAAATTGAAGAACGAGATTTTTCAATCAACAACAGTGGCAACATTTCAGACGCATCTGTATTTGCTGCAACTAGTGTTGTCACTCTTTCTTTTCTATGCGTGCCGCCTGCACATGAATCGTTTTTAAAAGCGAGAGTTTTATTAGGAAGCAACTTAAATAAAAGAAACTCAAATCATCGAGATTAAAAATATTTCGTAAATCATAGCCCTCTAAAATAACTAATAGCCGATTTTTGATCTAATCCTCACATATGTCTACTGGAGCATCTGCCTTTTCACATTTGCATCAAACAAGCGTCTGCAAAATTAGTACAGTACAAAAGTAGGTAACAAATGTGCAAAATTAAACCACGTCACCTTGCGTTTATTATAAACTCTTTACAATACGTATTCAAATCACCACTAAAATCATACTTCGGGTGTTTACCGATTTAAACAAACAACACCACTCTATGTCACTGCTCTACGTTATAAACCACGTTAGTTTAAACGAAATTTGTTTGACGGGACTAAAACGACGTACAAAAATATCGTTGGACACCAGTCTACCAGCACGTGTGTCGGGCTTTGCTCTGTATATGAGCGAGTGAACTCGGGCGGGGTACCTGCTGATACCACAAAAAAAACCACCACGCAACTCGTAGGTAATCAATCCGATGACGGAAAGAAGGAAAGTGTATGGTCGGGTAATAGTGCATGAAAAAGAGAATAATAAGAAGTGGGATATACACGAAAAACTCACCTGTATCGCTGTCGTTTATACGCTGCAGCCCATTAACAAAGATCAATTACGTGTCTGCGACCACGAACTATTTGATGCAATTGCAAACTGTTTCACTTTTCCAACATATCATAATTGATATAAACGTTTCTTCGTATTTTTTTTTTTGTAATTATATAATCACACCAACAACAATGTTGCTCACGGTTTATAGTGAAGTCCAATATCACCTTGCACACTCACACCACCTTTTTTTATTTTCAATCACTTTCAACTACAGAGGTTTAGATTATCGTCTATTTTATTATTTTTCACCATCACTTAGCGACCAAAAGCAAATGCGAAAACTCAATATTCAATCAGTAAACAAAAAACCAAAACACCGGAAACATAACAAATATATCTATATTATGAATATAACAGTTACATATAGTTTATTAGTTATTCATACGTTTCTTAACTAGAGTTTGGATGCGGTTATCAATCATTCCACCGTTATTCAATTCAATATCGTTATCTTA
Source organism: Tipula lateralis (assembly GCA_963932295.1). Taxonomy (NCBI): domain Eukaryota; kingdom Metazoa; phylum Arthropoda; class Insecta; order Diptera; family Tipulidae; genus Tipula; species Tipula lateralis. The sequence continues at coordinate 142,986,913 of OZ010738.1, forward strand.
TTTTTATTTTCCTTCGCTCATCACCTTTGATGGTTCCAATCGTTCTCCCATTTTTCTGCGTCGTCACCTTTTTCGTTTTCTTCTTACTTTTTCTTTTCTGTTGCTCTTGGTTGGCGAACCGAAAACTATCCAACTCAGCGGATCGAGATTTCGCGAACTACGAAAATCTCGAACGACGATTTGTTTCGCATATCACCTCCGCCATCTAGCCTTCATTGACTAAAGGTTAACGCCTGAATCGAGACCATCGATTCCTCTCGCCGCTATGGGCACCTCTCGTGATCTCTCACAGCATATGTCACATGAAACAAAATAAATATGAATTATACGTATACTGACAATCGCGAACATTTGTAAGGTTCTATTTTATTTTTAGCTGGTATACAGGTGATCTTCGTATTTGGGTAAGGTAAGAGTTAGAAGGCGGATAAAAACATCGGGTGTCACCAATCGATTCTGCGTGATGACTGAGTTTGCTCGACCGAGTCCACTCTGTAATGCTAGAATATACGTTGTAACCACACTGAGAAAAATTTTGGGTAGAATCAACGATTATTTAATATTTTTTCGTATTAATTTTGGTCAATACTTGTCTACTATTGCTTTTACATATTGTTTGTTATTATATTAATATTTATAACTTTATATTAAAATAACACGATAATGTATAGAAATAACCAGAATTTAGTATTAATTTAAAGGGTAAAAGAGGAATGCAGTTTCGTCGGTAATGTAGATTATTTGTAAAATTAATACATATTAAGTTAAAAATTATACTTTATTCTTATTAATCCTATATTTACGAATAGGTTGTATTAATAATTACTTTTATTATTTTAATACTTACATTATTATAATTTGCAACTTTTGGTCTCTTTAAATCAATAATAATTTAAGTAACTTTAAAATGCAAATTTTGTTTTCAATTTTATGTTAAAACATTTCATAAAATTTAATTTTTATTAATTCATTAGTAATTAACCACTGCATCAATTGGCCGGTTCCTTATTATGATAATATTCGGATAAAACATTATCTTTCATGTGGAGGATAATTTTTCCCAAATAGCTCACACTCAACTCGTGTTCTAAATCAAAATATGTTGTACCTATTGAAGATGACTTATTTGATGTTATAGGTAATGACGTTGACATAAATTCAAAACGGCATTATCAGAAACTGACTCATTCTTGCAGCAGGATTGAATAGAAGAAACTCGTGGTAAACCCTGAAATATTTAAATAGTTTTTATAAATGAAGTCAATACCCACCAAAATAAATATTCTAGTTTATTGTTGTATAAAATTTTATATATGCATACCATTTCAGATCGCCATTTAGTGATTTTTTCACGGATGTTAATTCTATCTCCAATTTTTGGAAAAAGTTCACATAGCTCCTCATAATAAATTTATTTTAGATGTGCAATATTCATATTATTAGCTGAAATTAACAATTACATTAGTAATTTGGCAAACTACGTACATTATGCGTCTGTGAAAATGTTATTTATCATCCAACACGTACAAACAAAATTGCATTTTATACAATACTAGATATACTTACAAGCAAATAAAACAAAAGCTTCTATTATTAATCCAAAATTTAAACACATATTAAGTGATGCAGTGAATCACTGTCCAAATTTATTTGCTGCATTTCAATAGTTGTGTTACAATTTAACTGTAACTCACTCGATGGATCTGGTTCTTTTTCACTCCCTGATCGCTCATAATGCCGACAACACACTTTTTGCAACACCACACTTTTTCCAACACAATCTCCCATATTTCCTTTTATTTTCGAATCAAATCAATTCATATGTGTTATATTATCATATGTGTTATATCTCAACAATCTTATATCTTAACATATGTGTTACATCTCAACTTGATTAAGTTATTAAATTTAGTAAAACATTTAATTATTATATTAAAATCAATGAAACACTTTAACTCGGGATGGTTATTCAACTCAATTCACTTTTGAACTGATAATTTATACTTGTACAATAATTGCCAAACTGACGGAAGTATAATATGAGTTTTGTATGATTTTAATATTTAAGGTATTGATTTTATATTTTATGTTATTTAATGTATTAAATTAATATGTTAAATTTATTAATTTAAACAAAAGGAAAAAGTCTCATAAAAAATTTCCTAACAAGCAATATTTACTACGTTTAAAGTATTGTTTTAATACCTGAAGATATTTTTTATATAAATTTGTATTAAAATAATATTTAAGTTATTGTATTAAAATAATAAAATAAAATGAGTTAACTTAATAAAATTATTTTATCTTAATTTATTAATTCAATATCAAATGGTATGATTTATATAGGATTATGTATCATTTTAAACAAATTTAACAAAAGTTAAATTAAACTTTCAATTTGATTAATTGTATATGTTACTTTTTTCTCAGTGCAGGGTACGTTAAAACCGAGTTTGACTGAAATCATTTATATCAAAATCAAATGAGTCTTAGTATAACTGATTTATAATTTTCTGAGCATATTGGGACGAAAATAATATTATAATTTCTATAAATTTTATTGATACAATCAGGAACTGATACTCTTACTTTGACAAATTTCTCTATATTTATGATTAAAAGGTATGGTCAGATCTATATACCCTCTAAGTTTACCTGCCATTAGCCATCAAATAGTACCGTACAGTTTCATTGTTTATAACGTAATTCAAAAATATTTATGTCTGAAATCTGATGGAAGTAAGATGTTGAAAATAACAGAGAGTAAAGAATTAAAAAATTTTGACTAAAATTTTATACCCGTTGAAATTTGTAATGGTCTTGATTAATTCATGATTCGTATATTTTGGCTAGGATTCAGTAAATTAATAGCGAACTCCATACTCTTTGCTGGTTTAATACATGTATCTTAGCTTCAAAACCAATACCATATTATTCATATGTACATCATTCCTGCATCGTGGAATATTTGCATACTTAAGAGTAATGGTTTTTAATCGGCTCAGTTTTAAAAGTCAAGTAGAATCATTGGAAAAGTATTTATTAGTATGTAATAGAACATGATAGTTCATAGATCTCTGTAACTTGCCTTTGTTCAGTCAAAAATTGTTGGGGTGGGATAGTTTAATTCAATTATGTAATTATCCATTACTTAACTCAAAACACGCCATTTGGAAGACTATAACTTTGGGGCTCACCCTCAATCGCTACCAAATAGTTTAAATCAAATGTCGATTACTCTGCCAGTATCATGGCCAAACGAAATAAATGACACTGAATTTTTCTTTTCAACTATGTAATCAACTCTCGTTTATACTTGACGTTTTTTTTTTTAAATTGGACGTTTTATTTAAGTGTCATTGTTCTAAAATACCAACTTGATTTTCTATTAATTTTTATTTCAAGAAGCTCTGATACTGCTGCTATCTAATCATATTTTACCTTCCATGGTGATATCGATTGTGTTCACAAATGTATGTATATATATACCATATATAACTTTTTCAATCCTTGTCGTTATCAATAACTCAAGCAGTCAATGTTACAGATTAACCAGTGAGTACCACAGATTTGTTTCGGAATATTTTAGAATTAAATAGTTACTGCATACAAATTCTATTAACACAAATGTACATTCAAAATATTACATGCAGGAAGAAAATACACAAATGGCTAATTTTGTCTTACGATAATTTGTTTTACGTCTCAGTGTGGCAGTGTGCATTTTAAACCAGTTCGAGTATATGTCGGTCGACATTAATCTTTGGGATTGACCATATTCCCGAGGTTAATCTATAGAAAGCCTTATGGACAATGGATTGGACCCCAATAGATTAGAAAGAGTGAAGTGTTATGGCCAATATAAGTTGTGATAATTTTACATGAGACATCGGTTGACGAAAGGAAACAATGTAATTCTGAAAAAATCACTTTTGATATCTTGAAATAGCAAATCGTTAGTTGTTGTCTTAAACGTCACAGAATGTCTACTTACTTTTCTTGAACTTCTGAACCAATCGTTAAAAATTCGTTTACTACGAGTCGTGACTTGGTTGTGGTACAATGTAAGTCCTATAATTCCATGATGCAGAAAGTATTAATTTTTAAGATCTGGTCGTTCTTCGATCTAATGTTTCCCATCTTATACCTAGATTGTCCATGAAAGTATTATTTCAGGTTAAGATGTTGCTTCAAATATTATCCAAGTGTGTTTACCCATTTTGTTCTAATGATAGCTACAGTACTTTTATTTCTGTTCCATAAACGATATAAAACTTGTTACATAGTGCCTGAATTCATCATATTTATAATTAGATGTTTTGATTAGTAATTATTATTAATAGTTTAACAGTAAAAAAAATAATTTATGATTTCGTTTGATATATAATCTTAGCCTAGCCCACCCTCATACATAATATTTATGTAAGCAATCCAATTTGATTAATTTCAATTAAATTTCGGAAAAAAATTAAGTTGGTGTTTTGTTTATTTAACGTAAAGAAAAAATTAATAATCAACTTATGAATTTTTTTATATTTTTGATATTACAAACTGATCGATGTTTATTCATGCCGAATCCAAATTATTTTATCTGGTTCAAGATTATCAATGATTTTGGTATGTTGTGCTGAAAAAAAAACAAATCCTCATTTCGTTTTTATGGCACTTGAAAATGTTAAGTTTTTTATTGTTGGTGCTTCATGAAAATTATATTATAATTTTGTTTGATTAAAACGAAAAATTTATATTGGGTTTCAATTATATCAGTTGTCAAATTCAGGACATGATTTTAGTTCATAAACAGACGAGAGTGGGGTATAAAATATATGCGTAAAAATGAAAATTGGGATACTCGTATAATGAAAATAAGATGTTCATAGCTTTACATAATATTTTTGTATTGATTTCGAAAATTTGTGGCGTGTGGAAAGAATAAATTGGCTCTGCTCAGTGTTTAACGAGACTTACTTTAAAATATCTTTTCACGAATTAATGCTTTAGTATAGAAATGCGACGCAATGGCAAAAAGTATTATTTAGTAAAGCTTCTCAATTCAGGAGAAAAATTAATTTAAATGTTACAAAGAACTGAATTAAATAAAATACCACAAAAAATATATACAACATGCATGAATAAATTATGAACATTTTCACAAAATTGTTGAATTTAATTAAATGAAAAGCTTTGCCACGAGAATTTTCATTTTACATACATAGAAAGGGTTTTCCAATAGGAGGTTTTATTAGCCTGCTGTTTGGGTAGCTTCAACAACACAGTTAAATTTTAAAATTTCACTCCAAAAATTTTAAGTTGTTTCGACAAGTGAAGAATCGAAACCGTGTGCGTCGCTTAACCCGTATGTTGAAGAATCCATAAGCGACTTAGGTCTTAAGTTCAGTAAACACAAGAACTCAAGCTGGTCGATAACCATAAACGTCGTATCTTCGCTAATTGTGTCCTCCGAATGCATCAAAATGAACCGGATTTTCATCGAAAATTCTTCTTTATGAGATCCATTTTCACCAAGAAATGATGGCGGTGCGATTCTACTTTTATTCGAAAATGGTTGTAATTGGGAGATTTTAATGTGGACGACGATTGCAATGAAACAATCGTTATTTTGCAAGAAAAGTTTTCTGAGCGTATTATATCTCGTCGCAATTGGCCACTGAGAACTTGTGCTTTAACACCTTTAGACTTTTTTCTTTGGAACGACGAAGATAAGGTCTATGCCAGTGCTCCACAATCGATTCAAAACCTTAAATATGGAATCCATGAAGTTAGCGTGCTGTAAGTATAGCCGTAGTGGACATTTGGTATCATATCATTTTCAAATGTTAATGGCATAAACCTCTTATTGGAAACTCCTTTATATACAAACTAAAAATAAAATAATTAAAATGGTCCTCAAACCATCATTTAACTCGTACAACATCTAAATATACTCGATAACAGTCGTTAGAGTTGACATCGAAGGACGAAAATTCGAATATTAATTTTGTCGAATCGACTTAATTAAGAAAAATCAGTTTTCAAAATAATAACATAATTTAAGATTTTGGACATTTTACATAAATGTTGAATAACATTATATCTGTATCATTCCGGATATCATGATTTTAGTTCATCGCATAATTATATCATGTATAACCAAAAAAAAATATATATTATATTTACCACAATAATCTCTAATGGCTGAAAAATTATATTTTTATGTGCTTTTTCGGTTCGCAAAAAGCTATACAGCAGTGCTTTTTTATATGATTTATATTCTGTTTTTGTATTAAAAATGGTAACCAGATGGTGCGGGACTGGAGATTGTTGTGTATGTATGAATGTATATATAAACAAAAATCTAATTAAATTAAAATCTAAGATTAAATGGGGTGAAGACTTAATTTAAAGTTGGTTAGGAAGGAAACAGAAAATATTTTACAGCTCTGATTGTGTCTATATAGTGTATATACTCGTATAGGAAGGGTTGTTCGTTTTAAATTGAAAAATATTTTAAATTAATTTTAGTTCGTAAACAAAAAGCTTTTACCAGTATTAAGTATCTCTCCAACGTCTCCAAGAAATAATTTATTACATAGCAATTTGTTTATAGGTTGGTAACCTCAGATTGTTGCTAACCAAATGGTGATTACCCACGTTTGTTCTATTGGAAGGTATTCTGGGTTCAATTATGTCAATCAAGGGGTTTATATACGGCATACGCTTGAATATTTGGAAATACTATGTAAATATATTCATCTCTGTAAATGTTGTCTCAAAGTTGAGAGCAGGCTATTGAGAATTTAAGTATTACATATTGACGTTGGACATGGCAAGGCAATGTGCTGTCACTGCAGGTTTTAAACACATATTGGAATACATATTTTGTAAAAGAGAGACATTTTATTCCTGCAGTCCAAACAATTTTTGCTCATGCAATTAATGCTGCCAGCAACGGTGTATAGAAGACAGTCTGGCATCTCAGTTGGTTAATATTTTACTAGTTATTCATCAGAAGCAAATCCTGAGTTTGAATGAAGTTGTTCTAATTGGTTATACTAAAAACGTAATAAAGTTCAATATCCCTTGATGCAATCAAAAAGTCCCTTAGTAATAAAGCATATCTTAGTCTTGAGATAAAGTCAGTTTCGTTATCCATGTTCAATCCAAAGATTGACGTATATAAGTTTTTTGAATTTTACATATTCCAACACTAAAGACACTAAAAACCATTCTTATAATTCAAAAATGGTTATAACAATGTATTTACATCCATGATTAAAAAATTAAACAAGACAAAAAAGTATTCCAGAACTCAATGCCACAGTTTAACCCTCATTCGCACACAGGCACATATTTTTATGTTCCCCACCGCAATTCTAATAAACATTTCAAGATTATTTTTCTAGCCAAGATATACAAACTAATTTACAATATTCGATCTTAAAATTAAAAGAAGATACGGATCGATTGAATGTTAATCGAAAAAAAACTTTCACGAAACGGAAGGTGATGGCGATAGTTTTGAATGTTTCCTTCATCCGTCATATTGATTTGAAAAAAATATGACGTTGACCAAGAAGAACTGAAATTAGTCGTTTATGGTTATTATGCTCACCAATGGGTGTCGTCACATTCATGATTGAGCTGTATAAGTTGGGTCTATATTTTGAAATGATGGAAATTTCAAAATAAAAATGAAGAGCTAAAAAACTATTTGATTGATGGGGTTCAAATTACTAATCTAGGCTTGATTGAAAATGTTCAAGACACCTAAAAAGTTGGACGAGTAAAGATAGCGGAATAACAATGTCGTGATATGAAATTAATTAAACATAGGAAAAAAAATGAATAAAGCTCTAACAAAACATATAATAATTGTGTCGAGTTGGGTCATCGTTGGATTGTAAGAATCAAAAATGTATTATTAGACGGAGATTTAAAAAACAAGCTAAAACTGACCTTAAGATTGATAAATATAGGCAATTAAATATGAAAATTTGGCCGAAAAAAATATTTCAAAAATCGATATTTCTCTTTTTGTAGGGAACTCGTAAAAAAAATTAATATTGAAGCGAAAAAAAATTTGACGAATTGTTTTAGTGCTACGCTAATTCGATAAGACCGCAGATAAACCTTAAATAGATATTGAAATGTAGATTAAATCAGTAATACAATGATGTAATTTAATACCGAGAAGGTTATCACAAGCAAAGTAAGAAGTATTATGAAATATGATTATCGTAGCAAATATCGAATGTGGGTGGATATTATAGTCATAAAAATTATTCAATTATGCTGGTCCTCTGATTGAAAATTTGCTATAGAGTTTTATTCAAATTTTACCATGTTAGTATTAGTTGATTCCATTAAGTATACATAATTCAGGAAACCACTTAGACAATTTGTTTAGTATGAGTAATGGGCCCGATCTTCCGTAATTTGAAATTTTGTTTTCACAATTTTAATGAATTCATTGATGAAAATAAGCTTGTACGGTTCCCGAACACTTCCTTAAGTAAATGAAATTGATTAAAGAGCACCCGATTCCGCGTTATATTATAAAGAGCTGCAACGTTACTGACATGGTGCTTTGAATCGTGTAGCTTGCTGTTAGTTGAGCGTGTGTTGTACTTCGAGTTGTTGCTTGTATCTTGTAATCCACTAGGCCGATGATGACGTCATTGAATGACTAGCTGATCGAATAGATCAAATGCATCTCATCAGGCCTAGCTACCGGACTTGATGTTTATACTGTGCGATTCGTATATATACATTCAGTCGTGACGCGACAGTACTAGTGAATTTCAAGAACTTAACTCGAAATATCGCTTTTATGGATTGCGTGTGGCGTGAGCTAATTTGCGATTTGTTTGAGCTCCTTTGAACGCCACATTACTCCCCCGAAAGTGAATTCCCCTCCGTTTTGAGTTGCGATGATCTATGCTGCAATGCGTTGGAGTGCCTGGTTCGCCCGGTTAGTGATTAGGCTTGTTGCGACATGATACGAACTTCCTGGATATATCTGTGCCTTTAGAGCGCGAAACAAACCACCACGTATTGAGAGAGAGATGGCAGAAATTTCATTGTGGGAAGTTAAATTTTGCCGTTAAGGCAGGAGGGTATCGGGAGGTTGTGTCAGAAGGTTTGACGTGTTGTTGTTCCCTAAACAGGGCCGTCGCTAATTTGCGATTTTATGCAGGACTTCGTTTTGTTGCAAAACCTTTACAAGAGTTGATTAAAAATGGTGTTGAATCTGGAGGTGTTTAGATTGGAGAAGAGTATTTGAAGTCATGTACAAATTTAAAACTGAAAATGGTTTAACATTGAGTTGTACCGTTGTAGGAAGATAAAACAGGATTTGGAGCAATGCTCTTGCAAAAACTCGATGATTGCAAATTCCATCCAAAATACTATTTTGCAAAACGGAGTACTTCAGCAGAACTCAGATATCATTCTTCATTATTTTTAATGCTCGGCGACATTTTCGAGTATACTTGCATGGACGTTCTATCAAAGTAGTACAACGTTAACCGTGACTCTTGAAACTTTCAACTTTAAACCAATTGTTAACTTTATGTAACAAACTGTTTGAAAAGATTACATGCAGTCAACTCCTAAAACAATGGTTGAAAGAAAAGACGGAACTTCCAACTAAAAAAACTCAATCGACTGTTTAAAAGTATATTTTTAACAGTCTGCCAGATCGATTATGATCGTGGAACTAATACTTCATTTGAATTTTAATGTTATACTTGAATCTAAAGAACATAGCATACATCATATTTTAGAAGCGTGTGCTTTGACTGCAGCAAACGGGAAAATTCATAGGTTTAACCGTTTATTAACTCCAATAATTTCAAAGTTAGTGAATAGCGAAGAAGGGATCAAATGGGGATTAAGTGTTAGAGACTGTTGAGTGAGACTCGATAAGTGTTTCAATAAAATAGTCACTTAGTATGTAAATGAATGATGTCAACACTAAGGACCAGTTAACGATAAACTACAATGGTGATCTTGTCACAATTTATCTAAAGCTTGGGCTTAACTTGTAGAAACGGTGCGGAGCAGTACTTTTTTATTGAAGGAGGCTCTGATTTAAAATACGGCGTTGTGAGCTTGTTTCGCGGTTCTGTGTTCTTCTTTAAATCCAAATTGATGGTCCGGAATGATGTTTGTTCTCCTCCAGAATTGGTTTTAAAAATTAAATTGTTAAGGTGGAAATTATTCCAGAACTCAATGCCACTAGGGCCCACGATTCAACCCACAAACACTTACAGATTTAAAGCACTCAATCGTGATTGATGTTTTTGGTCACCATCCCGAGAATCGAACTCGAAACCCCCGAATGACAGAGAAAGCAAGCTTCTTTCTATTCTACAAGAGCGACAAAAAATTGGCATTAGTTTTTGCAGGAACATTTTACGAACAATTTTGATAGAGTTGGTTATAAGCTGAGTTGGTTATAAGCTTCTATTTGATCATCTTTACCAAATTGCGGAACTATTCTACTAATTGAAGTTTTCCAGATGTTTAAATAGTGACTTTTTTTCATTATGACAGCATTTTTTCACTTTTCAGATCCTTCCCGGATGCCTTTTTTACATCAATGTTGTCTTTGATCGTTGGTTTGACATTCCGCCACTTGTATTTGATCTGCTTGCTTTCAGACGCATCTACAAAATTCATTAGGATTTCATGACTTCTAGTTTGCTTTAGATTTAAACACTGCGCTAAGGTGTTATCAAATATATTTGCTTACTCTACATCACTTCTTGCCCATCTTACGTCGGAGAGTCGTCTTAGAGGGAATGAGAGTGTCGGTCGTTTCAGCTTACGTGTTACTCTCCATATTGAGGAATCCGTTGCTTCAGAAGCTATGAGTCCATTGAGGTAATATTGAAGCTTTTCGTCACCTTCTTTTAACAAAGCGATTCTCAGTCATGGATAGGTGAACTGTGGAGTTACAATTGCCTCCATATTGACCGTTTTATTGTTATGAGATGTTGAATATTCGGAGAAAGTTAGTTTTTCTTAAAATCAGCAGAGATAATCGGTGTAGCGATCTTACAGCTTATTGATGGAATATTAGTTAATGGTACTGCTACATCATTTTCATATTTTGTCTTTAAGTGAATATTTTACGAACAATTCCAGGTTATTGTAGACTTGAATATAGAGCAATTAGTATATTGATTCGTCAGAATTCTAGATGGCGCTAGTTTTAAAACTTGCTTGACTTATAAATACCGAAGCGTGATCAGAAGACAGATCGTAGCACGACCCGACCTCTTACTAATGTACTAGGTATTCACTTTCACAGTTGTTTTCCTTCCGAAGAAATTAATCTCAAACCTCATTGGAGTTTGTGGTCGTTGTGGTCACCTCCTGCTCTGAACATATAATTCCTGCTTCTGGAGTTTCGAAGTAATTCGCAAATTGTTCGTTCTTAAATGAGTGTCTCATTGGGTAGTAAACCGCAGGGATGATTGCATTAAGACTGATGGTAGTTGAAACGGTTATGAGGTTATGACCGTAAAATTATGTTTACAAAATATCTAAAGGTATTGCCTATCGTCTATGATGTATTTATGTAAGTGAATTTACTGCTAATGCTATCTATAGGAAAAGGGCAAGAGCAAAGTTGTACACATATAATCTCTATAGTACTTCGACCATGTTTTGATAAGGCGAACAGCTTTCTCCATATTACTGTACAAAAAGATCGTTATGTGTGAGAAAAGCTTAATTTGAATAACGACCAGTAATAAAAATTAAGCTTTTTTGGCCAAATGAATGCACAATAAATTATTTGTGCATTAAACTTTACAATGCTCGGGTTTGAATAGTGTCTCGACAAATGAACGAATGATTAAATTTTTAACCGACCAATATTTATTAACTGACCAAATTATGCAGTGATTGGTTATCTCCTTTGTAACCGTAGCTACATATATCTCGAGTGAGAAATTCATTGTTCGAACCATACCCCTGGTTGGTATTGAGGTTTGCAATCTACAGATGGAAATTCTGTTGAGTGTGGCGTGGGTGAATGAGAAATGTATTTATCGATTTTTTGCTGAAGTTTGAATCAATATAGATTTTATAATAAAAATGAATTTATAATAAATTTGAATTATAAGAAATACACATTAATATATAATTCGTTTTTTATTTCCAGTTCCAGCTCGAGTGGTGTGGGCTGCATTAGATAGGGATGCTGAATTACCATGCGATATAACACCGCCAACTGCACATGATTCAGTAAAATTAGTTTTATGGTTTCGTGATTCAACGGGAATTCCACTGTACAGGTAAGTCATTTAACTAAAACAACACATAAACGTTTATATTATACGTACGGTTATCTTTAATCGACAGTCTGGATTCTCGACTGGGTTCACTTAAATCAGCAACACACTCAGCATTAGCAAGTGATCTAGGACAACGTTTATATTTTTCTGTATCAGATTCATTAAAAGATTCTAGATTACAAATAAGAAATGTACAACCAACAGACGGTGGTGTATATAGATGTCGAGTAGATTTTTTTAATTCACCAACACGAAATTTTCGTCATAATTTAACATTAGTAGGTGAGTGGTATCTTTTAAGAATGCTTGTGTTTTATTTTAATGCTAATCGATTAAATTAATATTTAGTTCCTCCAGAAGAGCCTAGAATATTCGACGCACAGGGTAAAGAAATATCAAGTGTGGCAGGACCGTTTCGAGAGGGTTATGAATTATTTTTATCATGTCAAGTAACAGGTGGTAAGTATTGATTTTTACATAGCATTTTATACAAACAGACAAGCGCTTGTAATTTCGGTCATTAATTACTGTTCAATTCATTTCGAAATACAAAGCACACATCATAAGCAACATACGGGTACATACAAAAAATGTAATAATTATCTGGTTATATTATATATGAAGCAACCAGAAAAAAAGCTCATATAAAAGCTTATAAATCGCCTCAAGTTTTTGTTATTGCGCAGTTGTGTTTTCGGTTTTGATTAATTAATCACATCAAAATACATTAGATAATTTATGAGAGTAATTTTTTTACGCAATATTAGAATGTTTTTGTTCCAAACCCAACTGACAAAACATTAAGTTGTCTTACAATACATAAATACATGCTGTATAGTAGAAAAACGTATCATTCGCGATTGTTGGCGTTAAAAAAATGAAACCGTTGAAACATCCCCCGAAATTATTATTTTGTTTAAAACTGAAGAGAGAAATCCCACTTAATATTTTGTGTGTGTGTCAATTTAGGTCTTTTTTTAGTAGTTAATAGCAATAACAATGGAGACAACGACAGACACTAAAATAAGAAATCAACTTTTTTATTGTTCTCTACTTAGAAGATTATTTTTACTGTCACCAGCATTATTTTTGTATTTGTGTAGCATAAATCGATAAAATATAATATTATCGCGTTTTTCATTCATTGGTTTCAGGCCGACCGCCCCCCAAAGTGACTTGGTGGCGAAATGGTGTAGAAATTTCTGGAATGAGCCATCCATCAGCTGATGAAGGCCTTGCTGCAATGGTTAATCAATTATTTGTAGGTACAGTAACCAGAGATTATTATGGTTCGAAATTAGAATGTAGAGCTCAGGGATCAAAATTAGTTCCACCCGTTATAAAAGAAGTAGCAATACAAGTTCATTTGAAACCTATTCGAATAAAAATAGTTTCACCAAATGAACTGCTGACAGCTGGGCGACCCATTCCTATGCGATGTGAAGCATGGGGTTCGTATCCACCAGCTAAAATACAGTGGATACTTGACGGCGAGGAACTTCGCAGCGCCGACATCACAGCACATAGTGATCGTGACGTAAGAACCATTTAACTTAATACGCACTCTATAAACGATTTTCATATTCTATATTTTTTTTCAGGATGCGAATCTTACATCAAGTATACTTACGCTGCGCGTCTCATCAGAAAATGATGGTGCCGAATTAACGTGCCGAGCATCGAATCCATGGTTCTCGGGCGGTTATTTAGAAGATAAACGTATTATAAATGTGGCCTGTATGTATTACATTCAACTTATGAGTAAGTTTCCCAATTAACGTCGATTTATTTTGTCTAGATGCTCCAACAGTTTCTGTCCATTTAGCTAATGAAGATCCAAGTCGAGTGGTGACAAGAGCTGAGGAACAAAATGTGACACTCAAATGTCGTGCCGATGCAAAACCACCAGTCATGTCATATGCATGGTTTAAAAATGTAAGTTATGTTTTACTTTCTTAATGTATCAGATGACTCTAATTATCCTTAAAAATGGTAAGCTCGCTACTGAAATATAGGTCATAAAGTTACTTATAATCAACATATCACCAAGTTCTATAACGCTTTTTGATCCTGTCAAAAAATTCATATACAATTCTATCTACGCACTGGCATACGACTATATGCCAAGCGAAATATAGAATTTCACAAACCTTTTAGAGGTTTATTCTCTGACCGTTATCATTGGAGTCAAAATGAACCCTTATACTACAGAGGACTATAGTATGGTATACGTGTGTCAAAATGAGTCCTTATACTACAGAGGTCTATAGTATGGCATACGTGTGGTATAAAGATAGATGGTGGAAGGGAATTTCTTTGGATATGACTTGGACATATCTAAATAGCTGGAGTGTAAAGACCGGTCTAACCAATGCTCTAAATATTGCAATTTATATTCTATCGGGCGGCCAAGCAGTTTTTAAGGCTAAATATCTGCGGGTTTCAACTGGTCACAAACTGCATAAATTCGATTTAGCAACTGGCAACAAGGAATAAAGAAATATGTCGATGACAGTGCATAATGAAATTCACGTAAATGAAAGCGAAGATGTTCTGGCACACTCACTTTTTGGCTCGGATCCGAATTTTGGGATGCCAAGAAGATAACGCGGAGGCGGAGCGGTACCATAGTACTAATTTTTTTCAAAAAGATTAGCCACGTTATAGGTTTAATAAAAATAAGCTACGTAAATGAATGTTTTCTTCTTGATCGATAGAACCAAAAAGCTTGTAGCGATAGAAAAGCCGACTCAAAGCTAATGCCTTAAAATTCCACCTTGTTTTTGACGGTTTGCTGATTTATTGACAACAATTTCGTATTGTATTGGACGTCCTATTTTGAGCTTTAGGCCCGTTGCACATTTCAGCTTAGCTAAACGAGGAAAATAGTTCTCGTTAGGTTAGCTCGCCTAGCTTATGCCGCTGCATACTTCAGCTATAACATCGCTCACACATATTCATGTGCATATAAAATGCTACGAGTTATCTGTCAAAATATTGTAAATAAAAAAAATCATCAATGAATGTGTGAGCGATATAGCTGACATTTGCAATGCAAAGACAACTCGAGCTTAGTTAGTTTCCATCGCTCAAAACAGAAAAACATAGATCGCATAGTTTAGCCAAGTGTGCAACGTTCCATTAAAACTCTTTATTTACAACTAAGAACTACAACATAGCTCATATCCCTTAGCTGAAATGTGCAACGGGCCTTAAGCTCATTCGTAATAGAATGAACAGTTCATATTCGAAATATTCAAAACAGATAGGCCCAAACTTTTTTTACTACCACTTTTGCGCGGTTGATATTAGTCATTGATACTAGCAGCATAGGTTCACTGTTTGATCAATTCTTCTAACTGTCATGTTAAACATTTTGCTGCGGTTGTACATTTTCAACGACCGCCAATTTAGGTGTAGGTTAACTGAATGGGTAGACACGGTTCAATTAAAGCTGCTAAACATATTGTAAATGCTGGAGTACAATTACACTAAATTTAATAATAAATTTAGAAAAGTCACTGGAGTTGACATGAAAGTCAAGCCTAAATAACACAACCTTTATTTTTAAAATAATCTTAAAAAATAGAGTCAAGCGCGACAATTACGCCGACACTTGTCGTCATTCATATAATAATAATAATGAACAGTCTATTACGTGCACTATTTTAAGAATTTGTCTTCATTATTTTGGAAATCCTATTGAGGCGTTCAGAGTAGCACAAATAATTCGCAAATACATTATCATCACGTCATAATAAATCAATTCATAAAAATCGTAATTTTGAGTTATGTTCTTGTAGTTCGCTTGCACTGTCGCGTTACGACTGAATCACACAGTATGAACATCCAGTTCGGTAGCATATGCCTAAATCATATGTTCGGTAGCACAGCCAATCAATGACGTCAACCCAACCATTACAGAATACAACAAGATGCCATCAAAACTTCGAAAGAATATAGGTCTTTAACAGTTAGTTGATTCAGTGGCCTATCTTGTCAATCAATAATACCACATCGGAGTTCCAGTATTAACTCCCATCAGCTGAAAAGTTCACAGCTATCTTTAGCATCGTTATTATATCCATCGTATTTGTGGTAGCTTATAATTTAGAATTTATAACCATTCGTCATAACATGTAAGAGCACTTCATATACGAAACAGTGGTTTAGTTATGGCGACTGTTGTTATTGTGTCAAATGTATAACTGAAACTCATAAAGAGCAATCAGTTTTGATATTGAAATACAAGTTCCAGAACAACATATACGAATGATGATCATTATTCTGATATCTGAAAGTTTCTAATTTAGTTAATAATAATCCTAGAATTTGTGGAGTGCGATGGTGGTCAAAAACACTTCTCTGTGGAAAATGAATTAGTTCCTTCCAAACCGTAAATAAATGTAATTTTAGGTTTTGAAACCAAACTAAAGTGTATGCACTATCACTTTTCAAATCATCATTAAATGTAGGTTCTCGCTATTGACTATCAGTTAACATGCTCTGGATAACATGATCTCCTATACGCTTTTATGGCCTATGGTGAAGCCATTGATCATATCGTAATAAGTAATACCATTTGACAAAGTGAACACTCAACGGTTTTTTTTAAGGGACCTGCACTGTTTTCACATACAATCAGCACATATTCATTTCCACGTAAGCTTTATGACCTTAATGTGTTTGGCGGAATCATTGAAATAATCATTTCGACCAATTCAATCTTCAGATCCCAAGCGTATATGAATGAAAGTGATGTGGTCTGCTACTCTTATAATTGACACAATAATGGCTACCATATGTATTCAAACAATTATTTTAAATAAAAATTTAAAACTTGGAAAATAGAAATAAATTGAACCTGACAATTCATTTACCAGGAATATCCCTCAAACTGAAAATGTTTTTCTTCCAAAACAAACAAAAACCAATTAAATTTTATTCGCATTGTTTAAAAAGGACACAAACCAAATGACCCAGCAAACACATACCATATACGAGTGAAGCCAAAAATGGACAATTATTGATACCGCCCATAAAAATCTTAACACCGACTGTATGTATAATAAAAATAAAATTAATAATTATTTTTATTAACATCGAAGAAAAGTTTGAGAATATAGTAGTAGTTCACCCACAAGTTCAGAGAAAAAGGAAAATTCCACCCCAAAAAAATTTTAATTAATAAATCGTTTGTTGATTTTATTTTTGCGTCGCATAATGGCAGAAAAACGAAATTTAATTATTATATTTTCTCCCATTTTGTCGTCATTTTTTGGGTTATCCTTAGCGGTGGTTACATAGAAATAATTTAATTATCAACAATCAAATATTAAAATATAAGGAATAGGGTGAAATACAAACCAACAAAAAATTCAAAATTATATAAAAAAAATGGAAAGTTTATATTATAACACTAGATTGTTGGGTATGCTTAATTAATCGCATTGTTAGCATAAATACGGCAAAAATACCGATTAAAATAAATTGAGTGCGATTTGTCCTTTGCCCAATAGGCAAAATTGAATTTGACTTATCATCACCGTTTCTCATTTTTATTCTAAATTTACGCAAAACTCATTATTCTGAATCAAATATTATGGTTTGTGGGTGTAAACCAATTAAAAATTA
The DNA here is from genome assembly GCA_963932295.1 of Tipula lateralis. Taxonomy (NCBI): domain Eukaryota; kingdom Metazoa; phylum Arthropoda; class Insecta; order Diptera; family Tipulidae; genus Tipula; species Tipula lateralis. Next base: position 143,004,855 of record OZ010738.1, read on the forward strand.
TTTTTAATTAGATTTAGATAATTATCATCGTATTATGAGTGTTCTCTTCCTGCGTGCAATATTTTAACAAACTATAACTACTAAAATATTTCATGTTTAGATAGTCAAATGAGACAAGTAATGGTGTTGAACTTATTTTGGTTGTGCGACTAACAGTTATGGTCTTCCCAACATTACCCATCATCTCCGCAAGAGTTTTATATTTATAGTACCAATACAACGTATTTCTTTCATGCGATAGACCATCTTCCATGTCGATAGTATATGACGGCCTAACATTGTATTAGCAGCGTGCAGACAATGTATCAAAATCGGGGTATTGGTTATTCATAGGTTTTGAAAAAGACTCGAAAAGTTTTGGTCACAGTCGAGAATTATAAATAAATTAAGAAAAGAACCAATTTTTAAGATTTTTTCTCTGTATAAAGAGGTTGCTCTGATTGAATTATTTTCGGTATCAAATATAAAGAAAACCATGATTTGAAACTTTGTAGGGATGTATCTTGCGACCACGTGATATTCTTTACGTCATCGTCTGCATCATTTTATCGTGTTAGGATCATTGCAGGTTGAGACTTGTGGTTATTGTTACTCAGAATTGAAAAAGCCTTTACCAGCAGAAAAGTGAAACTATATATGGTTCACACACACTAAAAATTACTGACTACTTACTACAATAAAATTTTGTTAATCATAAACAACACTTTCCTTATGTAATTGTAATGGTACGAAATTTAGTAGCACTTCGATTAGTGATGTGAATCCACGCCAAGAGTGATGAGTGATGAGCTCGCCAATTTAACCGAAATAAAATAAAACAAAACACATCTTCCGCTGGTAGGAAAGCTTTACATTGTCTGATAATAGTAAGGACATTGATGATCGTTTCATAACTGAAGTCGTAGTAACTTTACGTTCTTTAGGTTGCTCATTTTTTCTTGTTTGTCAAAAAAGGTTCTGAATGTCAAGATGGACCTGTTATGCTTTAAGTAATTCATGTCATTTTTATACAAAAATGATAAAGGGTCCGCCAACTTACTTTTTTTTGAAAATGCTATAAAAAAACTACTGAATATTTTCTCAAATTTCTTTTTTTATTTAAAAGTACAATCCTTCCGGTTAATAATGGAAAATAATTTCATTCAAATGGCTGCCTCGGCTGGCCATGCAGTAGCCTACACGATCGGTCCAATTTTTAAGCACATTATCGATTGTGTGCAGCTGTATTTCACCAATGGCTTCACGAATATTGTCTTTTAAAGCGTCAATTGTCTCTGGCTTGTCGGCGTAACACTTATCTTTGAGGGCACTCCACAAATAATAGTCCAACGGTGTCAAATCGCAGCTCCGAGGTGGCCAAACGACATCAGCTCTGCGGCTGATAATGCGATCTTCAAAAACAGGGCGCAAAACATTGAGTGTAGCTTCAGCTGTGTGGCACGTAGCGCCGTCCTGTTGTAACCAAATGTTGCCAATATCCTCCTCTTCAATTTTTGTGAACAAAAATTCGTTCAACATGGCCCGATATCGATCGCCATTGACTGTAACGGCCACTCCTTGCTCATTTTCGAATAACAATGGCCCAATTATGCCTCTGGACCAAAATCCGCACCAAACAGTGACTTGTTTTGGGTGTACCGGCTTTTCAATGTATGCGTGCATATTTTCCGTGCCTCAAATGCGACAATTTTGCTTGTTTACATACCCGCCAAGATCAAAATGAGCTTCATCCGAAAAGATGATTTTTTTGGCAAAATCGGCATCTTCTGTAAGTCGATCGCAGGACCAATCAGCGAAGCGAAAACGCATTGGATGGTCAGTTGGCCTCAATTCTTGAACCAATTGGACTTTGTATGGCGTCATACTAAGGTCTTTATGCAAAATTCGTCTCAATGATGTCTCCGAAATGTTCAATAGTTGAGAACGACGGTGAATTGATGTTAATGGCGCATCACGCACACTTTCTGCCACAGTATCAATATTCTCGGGTGTACGTACTGTTTTTGGCTTTTCACGCTTTGGTTTATCGATGAGGATGCCAGTTTCTTTTTCTTTTTTCACAAGATAACGAACATACGGAGCTGACGGTGCTTCTCTTCTTTCAAAATCCGTACGCAATTTTCGCACACATTCTGCAACATTACCATGATTTTCAAAGTAATGTCACAATATTTCTAAGCGTTGTTCAAGCGTATACACAACCATATTCGTTCAGTGGAAGGATAAAACTAATTATCTGTCAAATCAGGCATGAGCTAAGTGTTACCATTCACGAAATAAGCACTAGTTGAAAAAAAAACTTTAGATGGCGGACCCTTTAGTTACTTCCTCGTAGTTCACTTAGAATAGTCCTTTATGGCATAGAAACATATCTAGTTTCGTAACCATGAGTTTGAAGCTATGTTTTTCGAAGACAGACTACATGACTTACTACAGTTCTCATTTCATTTGACAGTTTATCATAATTCATTAAAATTCTTACGTTAACTGTATGGTTTAAAAATATTTTTGTTTCGCCCTACACTCAGATTTTCCTAATTCTATTTGTAGTTTATTTTTCAATTAATTTATCGAATTCTGTATTAATTAAAAAATAAAGAAATACATGAAAAAAACAATATTTATATAATAGTTTTCGCTATTCACTAACTGAATAGCTTAGCACTGTCGTCACTAAAATGCCATGAGAAAAAATAGCTTATGCTAAAATAGCTCTGTTCCTTCGTCCGCATAACTTGTATTTTGAAAATGTACGAAGATTAAAAAGTAATAATAAATAGAGATTATTGTAATTAAATAAAAAGTTTATTTTAATTTCAATAAATAATTGATATCGCAATAAAGATCAAAAATATGGAGTCTCGTTTTATCGAAATTATGGAGTCACGTGAATTATCGGATAATATAAATTCATCATACCTAAATAAATATTAAATACGAAAAATACATATCTCCGTAAAAAGTTTATCACCATCTGTCCGTGGTACAACACAATTTTTCGCTGATATGATTAGTTATGATCGTACTCATTTGCTTCCGTTACAAAATCATCAAAATGGATGAAACATTATCTTTAAACTATGCTGTGATAACCGACGATCATTTTAAAAAAAATTCTCTTACCATAAATTCAAAACGGTCTCATTTGGAAGAATACCTGCAACCAAAAAATTCGTATTCACCTGTTATAACGTTAATAATTACAAATAAAGTCGAATAATATAAAAAGCTTGTGGAAAAACTATAGGTTTCCCGAATTAAAAAGATTGTAACAGGTCTTAAATTGTAATTATAGCACATCTCAAATGTGTCAAAACTATACAAAGACTTATAGAAGTGTAATCCTAGATTCGAGTTCGAGATCTTATTCGAGTATATTCTTATAATAACACTTAGTTTACAGTTAGTATGAGATAGTGGCACATGGTTTTGAAAAATTATATTCTATCAAGCATAAAATACATTACAATCATCCTCTGTGGTTTAAGGTTCTCCATTTTTAAATCAATAAACCGTAAGCTAATCCCAATCTGTCTGTAAAATGTTGATTACAATATCACATATACCCTGTCAGCAGATATCAAACCTTTAATTTTATTCTAGAAAGACACATGGAATGTATTGTTTGGTATCTCTTTGATAATTCTCGTTAACCATTCATTAACAACTGCCAAGTTTTTTGATAAATGGAAAGTTCGAAGAATTATACCTCTCGTTCAAATATGGAAAAACGATAATAATACGTAGGTACTATACGGGGAATTCAACAACATCATTCATTTCAAAATAATTTGGTTGACTTCATGTAAGAAAATCGTGTGCAAAATGTAACAGTCAGAAATGATAGATCGAAAGCAATCCGAGTTACTTTTGAAATTTGTTACGGACACCTTAAATTCTGTTATTTCCCTCACCAACATCTATATAAAGCAAGATGTCAAGATAACAAGCTTTGAAATAATGATTACTTAGAAATGCAGAAAAGAAAGTATAGGATCATATCACTTAATACTCACACCAACCATAGTAAATTTCTAATTATATCGAATCGTTTTAGATCTAGTGTATGAGATAGTTTTAATATATTCTACGGAATTATATCTTAAATATAATTAGAAATAGTATTAGTTTTTTAATTTACTATTTTATGTTGGTCAATAGAGTCAACCTGCAAGATCTTGGCAGATAATTGGTTTTTATATTACATGAGAAAACACGGTCGTACTAATTTCGTTCAATATAGCAACATTATATCTGGCACTGTCTTTCAACCAAGAACATCCTTCTGAAACCTTAAACAGCCCTAAAGTCGTTGCAAAAAGTGACATGTTGTGGGTGCAAAAGATTTTGAAATGTGCTATAATTATGCTTGTTAATATTCTTGCCTAGATAGAACAGTGCCTCATCACACATGTTTTTTTTTAAAACGGCATGAACTACTTTTTATTGAAATTTCTAACTAATAATTTTGTGGCTCTTCAAATTATCCTTATTTAGAAAATTACTTCAGTTTAAGCTGTGGTTTGATTTTTGTAGGCGTGTAATAATGTATCTTTTTTCTACGTTCAATGAGTGGTACTGGAGGACCTTTTCCACATCATCTGTAATCGAATGTTAAAAAATGAACGTTTAAAATTCCATTTGTTTAATGAACTGGTGTTTCATTTTACGTTAAGCTTTTTGTTTTCTAAGAAGGCCTAGGTTAAATGTATTTCATTCAGAACAGTAATTTTTACAACTTAGTAGGATCAATATTGGTTTGTTTAATTGTGTCTCCTTTCTTGACTAAATACTACTTTAAGATAAAATTATTTGTTTTCCAGTTATTTATTCGGTTTTATAACTTTAGTGAGTCTAACAAATTGTTGAGAAATGTCTAGGACAATAAAAACAAAATATTTTAAATTATATAGAAGTTTGACTTAATAGAAACATTAAATGTGAGTATTGTATAGTGCTCTTCCCAATAATTATGAAGAGATGTCTACCCTGATATCGTCATTCGGTCGATTATAGATTTAAAATCGTAAAACTCGACATTTTTCCACAGTAATCACCATCTTGCGAATTTCTGGGTTTAATTCATAGATTTAGCTGGAACAATTTTACCATTTCTACAAAATAAATACAAAGTAAGCACTATTCAAAACTTTACACATGTGTTGGTTTCATGGTTTAGAAATTAGCAACCCTTTGTTCATTGCTTCATTCAAATCATTTTAATTTGTATCTAAGAAAAACATCAACTGAAATTAACCCAATTTGATTGTTTAACTCTGTTGAAACTTGGGTTAGATCAAACCATAAAATAAGCTTTGACATCAAATTTCAACCTCAATGCAAGCGACATTGGGGTTGAAAGCGGCGTGTTATAATCTTTAATTTCTGGAACTTGAGCTTATCAATAGCTATTTCATGATACCAATGTACGTAACCACACTGATAAAGCTTGGTCAGAAAATCCAAATGATTTGTGAAAAGATAGAAAATACAAAAATTAAGCAGCAATGCAAGTGTGGGTATTCTAAGGTAAAATATCTGTGACTCACGTATATAGTGGAATACTTACATACTCATTTTAATGAGTATGTAAGAATTATACCATTAATACTGTAATTCTTGAAACATGGTTGTGGTGGGAATAGATGATGTTATGATAATTTCCCAACTATTTCAACATTATGTTATGTCATAATAAACCGATGCTGTTGCTTCAAAGGCTTATGCTTTACTTCTTCACTGCTTGTATATCTTGTTAAGTGATAAATACAAAGCTAAAAGCTAACAGGGTTCACATTTTGAAAGGCTTTGACCCAAAGTAGTTCTATTTTTCTGACTGACTGTGAAGATAGTTGGTTGATTTAACAAAGATTACAAATGAACTTAAGTAAACGGATCCTACTTTAAAGATCGCTGTATCATTCGGTTTGAATCAGAACACAGAACGGGATCGAGCCAGCGAACTCGCTGTCGGCCATATATCACACTCATAATTGTGTTCTCGAATAGAAGTAGCCATCTTTCGTTCTAATCCATCAAGGTCAACTGCTACATCCATACATGACAACGGGTCTGATCAACACTCTGTAAAATTTCAGCATATCCGCATTTGCAAGATATTTTTGAGTTCAGAAGTGAACGGAAAGGATTAAGCCCAATTTCCAGCGGCAGGGCGAACCTTGACATCTTCTCCCACACTATTATCGTGAGTATTGAGAGATTCAAAATACTAAAATCTCTTAACTCTTGAAACGTGTGGTTACTACTAATGAAATCAATTGTATCTTGGTCTCTAAACGCAAAGATTAGATATTTGGTTTTGGACTCGTCGATTGTGGGATCAACGGAAGCTGAACACTGTTCCAGTGGATGAAGTATCTCTTTCACTAAGTGCCATTAAATTCAATCACATAAATGTCATCTGCATATGAAAAAGTTGATTGGACTGTCAGAATAACATATTGTGTTGAGGTGTCTTGTCAAGATGATACTGCTCATCACCCAAATCATTGTTAGTCTTAGTTTTTACTATACAGAGAAGGCGGCATTCACAACCGAGGTTTTCAATACCTCACAGACTGTTTGATGATATATATTTTCTGCCATTCTTTATTTATCAGACCTTGACAGGAGTCAAAAATGTTACAAAAGAAACAAAGTCGGAGGACCGCCAAAACAACAAGGAATCTTCGCTTAAGTACCCGGACACGAGATAAAGGATCGGCACGTGCAACGTACCAGTTGATTAGAAAATCTGGCGCGTTTTCCCTAGTATTATTCTGGATCATCCATACTGAAAACATTTGTTTAAATTTAAATAATTTTGATGTTTGTTGCTTCAAAAACAATTGTTTATCTCGTATACGTTCCACAATTCGAATTTTTGTTCTTTTCACGTATTGTTCCAAATGTTTGAAACGAATGCAAAAGTTTTACTACAGAATCGAGAAATCTACCATGTTTCTGCTATAGTTTAGTAGTGATGCTAGGATTGTGGCACTAAGAAATGGTTTACGTAGAGAGTTATAGCACAATAGTCATTAATCGCAGTTTTTCTGTTAAAGGTATATTGCAGAAAACAAACCGGAAAAACCTCATATTTATTTTGACGTATCTATATATCTTCCGACATATTTTCCGTAATATACTTTCAGGTGGCTAGACAACAATTTCAACCGAAAACACTTTCGTAAAACTTGTTACAGTGTCACACTTATCATAAATGAGTTTTGTCTGTTGAAATCGCTGTCAATATAGTTAACGATGTTAATTATTCGAATTATAGTCCCACTACTATTTTTTCGACTAACCGCACCATGCAAATTTTTACTCTTAATCTTCTGTACCAACTGTCACCTTGGGCTTAGTAACGATATAATTTTATTTTTAAACACACGTTTATTGTAATTAAATCTTCCGCTCGTTGTTCATCCGCAATAAAAAAAAAATTGGGAAAATTTATTTTCCTGTCTACAAAAGTACAAACAAGTCTTTTCTTATAACATTATTCGTAACGGTGTTGTGTTCTTATTCATAGAAGAAAACTCATCTTTAATCGTCACATGAACATGGAACGGGGGTTTCCATGAAATTTCTTCGTCGATTAAAAGTAATTAATTTTATATGTTATATGAAAAACGGATAATTGTTTAAGTCATATTATTTTACTTTGTTGCCCCGCTTGCGAGGGATCTGTATATTGTGTATATACACGACATAGAGCTGCAAAAAAACCAAGATACAAAAGGTTTTTGTAAAAATGTTCATCATTTCACTTTTATATTCACGTAAAAAAAAACAACAGAAATGGTTATTCTATGTATATACGAAGTAGCTGAAACAGTTGATGGTTGAAAAATTTATAATTTTTGTTTAATTAATTTTTAATTTTGAAATATTATACTTATTTTTGTATAATGTTTGTTTGTGCCTGCCGAAATATAATTAATTTTGATTAAAATCTTGTTTTTCATTTTGTGTTAATAATTTATTATGATTATTATTTTTTAAGTTACTTTTTATTTGAATTTTTATTTAATTTATTGCGTTTCAGTTTCATGGCAGTTTTTGTTGGTAAAACATATATAATTAAAAATATTCGTTGCTTTTGACAGTTTTATGTATGCCACACGAATACATTTTATGTTTTACGTATGCCATTGCTGAATGTGTTCCATACATTGTTGCTTATTGTCATTTGTTTTTTTTTTTGCTTCCAAAACGCTAAAATTATTTTGATTTTCACTTTGGAATATGAGTCTTTATGAGCTATAAAATATCATATATTTGGAACTCCTCCAGTTTATGCATATATTTATATATGCTACAAATCATTTTAAGTGCTTTTGGGAATATGTTGAATAAGTTTGAAAAGAGCTTTATATTGGAACATTTCGGTAATGGTTTGCTTATGCTGTTTATTTTACACTTATATTCTGAGTTCGATATTATTTATGTTAAACACTGTGCATAAATGAATTTAATTCAATGTCTTAAGTATACTCAAAAAAAGCTTTCCTAAAACTGAATTGGCCAGAAATCCTTAGTTACATGTCAGAAGATTTGAGGCAAACAAAACTTTTTGAAAATCGTTTTGTAATAAATTAGAACACAATCTGCATAAAATTAATTGTAAGGTGACGGAAATAATTTGACCATTTCAACGTCAAGGAAATGACGAACAGATCAATGTATTCAAGACTACAACGTACAAAATGGTAACGAATAACAAAGCAATCACCTATAAAACATAAAACCACTGAGAATATCACTGAGAATATATTCGTTGTTAGTTTTGTTATCGACCCCGTATAAAGAGGACACAAAGTTAAAAAATGTAAGTCATTAAAAAATGGAAGCCGATGCTTTATTATTTACGTATAGTTATATATATATATATATATATATATATATATATATATATATATATATATATATATATATATATATATATATGTATATATATATATATATTTATACATATATATATTATATATATATATATATATATATATATATATATATATATATATATATATATATATATATATATATATATATATATATATATATATATATATATATATATATAAATATAAATATATATATATATATATATATATATATATATATATATATATATATATATATATATATATATATATATATATATATATATATATAAATATATATATATATATAAATATATATATATATATATATATATATATATATATATATTTATATATATATATATATATATATATATATATATATATTTATATTTATATATATATATATATATAAATATATATATATATATATATATATATATATATATATATATATATATATATATATATATAAATATAAATATATATATATATATATATATATATATATATATATATATATATATATATATATATATATAAATATATATATATATATATATATATATATATCTGGCCACAAATCAAAGGGGCATAAGTCGGTAAATCGAAGTGTTCAGGAGACCAATTTGAAACTTTTAATATAGCTGTGAAAAAAGGAAACATTAAATTGTATTTATTCCAACGGCTCTCGATACGTACTTCGGATACAAATATATCGTCATCTGACATTGGCCAATTTTTATTTTGTAACTGCTAAATTTGAGAGTTTACATTTTATGCCCTTTTAAAAATTGACCATTTTAAATTTAATTCCACCAATTTTTTTTTGCGAATCGCATCCATCGAATCAGTTCCCAAGAAAACGGATTTCCATCAGTGTCAGTTTTTCGCCAGTTTATCTTAGTTTTCGAAAATTCAGAGAAATTGTAAAATTCTTCGTCATTACAATGACATTGAATATACTTCCCGACACCGCGAACAAAATTGTACCAATCTCTTGGATGGTGAATTTTCATTGCTGTTTTATCCGCTTTCTTTCAATAACCGAGTGGTCAACATCACATTCCATGTGCTTATGCCCTACTGTTAAGAACTGATGATCAATAGATTCGACTGAACCGATTTGCAAAAATAAAGTAAACATAAATGCAACAAAAGAGCTTTTATTCTGGCCTGGACACGAATCGCTGTAGAAAACTACGTTTGATATATTTGTGGAATATAATTTTGTGCCCTTTCAATAAATACTGTTTATTCATTTAATACTCAAAGGATAAAGCTGAACAATTTTTTGGATATTAAATCGAGTGCGCGGATTTCGAATTTTATATAATTTAAAGGAGGGCATAACTCGAGAAATGCCGCTTTGATTCTTGACCACAGATATATATATATATATATATATATATATATATATATATATATATATATATATATATATATATATATGTATGTATGTATGTATATATATATATATATATATATATATATATATATATATATATATATATATATATATATATATATATATGTATGTATGTATGTATATATATATATGTGTGTTGATGAGCAAGTATTGGTAAATTAAAATAATGGTTGTTTAAAAAGTTTATGCGCGGGTGTGGGTTAAGAGGTTACACAACAACTGTTAGTAGTTAGCAGATGATGTTGATGAGTAGCGAGCTCAGTGGAAATAAAAAGAAACAAAAGCGGGCTCTCAGTAGAGTATAGTAGTGCGGAAATTGAACCATGCTGTACAAACAGAAATTAGTACAGAGCCGGACGTAAATAGGTCATCTACAAAAGCATTACAGAATAAAAGCCATCTACATGCACTGAAGATTTATACTAGGATGCATTCGTTGATGACGTCGAATGAAATCAAGTAATTTGTTGCGAAGAAATGGTTATAAAATGTATATCGGGTGACTGTAATAAGTCGCACTAACTTTTTTATGATCCAGCACCTTAGAACAGTGAACTTTTATGGACCCACGCTGTCCAACCAACCAAAACTTGCGTAAACTTAAAGAGTGCGTTCCTGGACTTAAGTGTTTGCTGGGTGTCCAATGCTTTAAAGTGGGAGAAGAGGCAGCCATACAAAGTGCCGATACGATTAGAGTTATTGCATACACATATAAATTTTATTCTAATTTTCATTCTCTGCACTTGAACAAACTGTCACGAGTGAAATATTTAAGAAAAGCAGTAAATGGAATAACTAGCTCTATTTCATTTGTTTAAATATATATATATATATATATATATATATATATATAAGCTCCTGACAATGGTAATCAGTTCGTATTGAGCTCTAAGCAATGAGTTTTTGAAGCATCATAAAATAAATGTTGATGAAAAACATGCCCAGACCAAAACTTCTTACCACAATTTAGATTCCTGTAATCAAGTATAGTACGCAAAAGTCTACGCCTCAATCTAGTACCTTCAATGCGTTCTGAACTAGACCTTTGGGAAAGGTGGTCAGTGAACTGTCGGTTACTTAACCTAAAACTCAACCGAAACAGGTGAATCTAGTACCTTCAATCCTCATCACCGTAACTAGCAGCAATGTTCTATTCATTAAAATAAAACATCAGTTAAACAGGTAACAAGGTTTGACACCTTGGTTAGGTTACTATCACATGGTTAACTTCTTTTTCCTTCCACAGAATAAAACACATCACAATTATCACAATATTTCAAACAGGTCCACAAATATTTCATACAGGTTAAGTACAGTTTCTAAAGGTAACCAGACACAGACCAAACAAAGTTTATATTTAAACCCACACATTATTATAAGTATATTAAACAATACTCTTGTTACGACAAGTGGACCCCGAAAAGAGTAATTAACCAAATATTCCGTTCCCACAGTCAATTCAAAAATTTATCAACTCCAATAATTTATTAAAATCAATATTGGTCATTCAACAAAGAAACAAAATGCTTTTTATTTAAATCCATAAAATATTCCATATTGGTAATATATAGCCTGTTAGATCGACTCTACAGTCATTCATCGTTGTTGCATTTTACCGACCAATCTTATACCCAATTTTGAGTTGGGTATAAGTTGGGACAAAGTTGGGAATGCTTCAACCCTGAAACGATAGTTAAGAGAAAAAAACAAACAAACAATACTTTATGACAAAAGAAAGATAGCGCAATTTTGCCACTATGCTTCTCATCCTACTCGATTTGTTCTACAGAAGGGTCAAATCTGTAGTACTTAAATTTCCCTGACTGATAATCGCTGAAAAATAAGTGGAACTCGAGCCTACAGTGCATTTCTTAACCGGTCCGTCAAATAATAATGTTTTTCTTTTTCTATGACACTTTCAGTCCTTAAATCTCAGCCATTTAAAATTTTAAAGGCATCAATTTTTATTCATCAGCTTTTTTTGTGTTATAATATATTTTACAGTTTAGTACACGAAAAGGTTTATACCTAACCTTATTCAAATTAAGAACCAGTGAATGCGAATTGACAATAATGTGTAATGTAAATATATTCGATGTTTTTTGTATGCAAATTTTCAATTTTCCACTAAATGGATCCTGATAACCAAATCACATATTCAAAACAAACACCAACAAGAATTTTAACAAAATTTCGAATGTGTCCATTTTGTTTATCTTCATCTTATGTAGGATTTTATTATAACATTTTTAGACTTGGGAATAAAAATAAGATAACGTTTTATTTGTTATTTACATTCAACTTCAAAACACATATCGAATGTTGAAAATGTATATAAACATTTCTAAGAAGCTCGTTTTTATCTAATAATTTTTTTAGTTTGAAATAAAATTTAAAACCAAAGATTTTAAAAATAAGTTTTACTCAATAATAATGTCAGACGACATTAAGATCTTACAACGCTGTTCGCTAAATTCCATCAAATGATTACATACTACTACGATTCTTCCACGGTTCGTATCCAGATTTTTAACGATTTGCAAACGTATATTAAATTTAAAAGGACGAACTTTTACTTTATTTACATACAATTCACCCAATAAATTGTATAAAATCATCCGCTTGCCAATGGCGGGGACACTTATTTGAGAGATCGATGAGATCATATTTCAAAGAGTAAAACCGCCCAGGTGGTGCTGTGGTTAAAGCTGCGGCAGTTGGAGCGGAAGGTACCGGGTTTGAATAGCGATAGTGGCAGGATGCTAAAAAGAGATTTTTCACCATCGATCGTTTGGACGATACGATCGGTGGTGTGAATGAATATATCTGGATGCCCTATTGAGTTGAGATTCCATGGGCCGTCCCATCGCCCCTGTCAGTACTATATACTGACATGAGACCTATATAGCCGTACATACAGTGGTATCACAACGGAACGTCTCCGGTCTAAGTGTGCGCTAGCAGCCACCAAATAAAAAAAGAGGAAAAATTATCATATGATAACGATCGGTGATGTAAATCAACAGAACTTATATAGGATCTTTGACTTCATGCGCCGCCCATGTGTATACTTATAAACGGGCAATAAACTTTTCAATACTTATAAATTTGATTAAGAATGGATTAAGATAAAACATTTAAAAAGAAAACTTCTAAAGGGATGTTTACGTCTCGGCTTCATTACTGAACCAACGTGGAATATGGTGGATGATTATACAACATATGTATGAATCTTTACTCGCCACCTATGTTCAACAACAGTCTGATCTTATTCAGCCTTTGACACAAGTTATTGTGTCAAAGGCTGAATGTTGAACAACTTTCTGATCTTATTTAACTTGTGTCAGAGGCTGAATTTAAATATAATCAAACACAGACCGATGAGTAAATCATTTAGAACTCATCCTTGGTGAATTTCTTTAAGGCTGTACAAAATTTAAAGAATATATTTAATATTGGATTAATCTCAAACAAAGTTAAAGAACGAATCTTGTGTATATTATGCCATATTTTGAAAATAAGGGAAACACTCCTATGATCCACAAACACATAAGTATTTTACGTCCTCCAAGTAATATCAAACATCTCATAGTGAACCCTCGATATTTCTGTTTTCTATGGTATGCGTTGCGATAACTCCGCATACGAACCAAATTTGAATGCATTGAAACTTTGAATGTGTCTGATTAAATGAGTTGCTCCTCGTAGAAAGTAATCGTGACTGTACACACTTCGTCCACTGTTGTAGTTGATAGATATTTGAACAGACCGGTTATTATGTATATGGAGGCTTTTTAATAAGAGAATCTTACTTCTGTTGAGCATGAGCAGAACAAAGTAAATGAGTAGTAATATTGTTTACAAGAGGCACGTTTACAAGGGAAATTTACGGTTAGTGTTTCGACTAATCAATTGTTCTAAAGTTTGTCTGTCTGATTCCTCTGCATTTGGAACTTTATCAGCACGCTCATATTAAAACAATTTCTTACTTATTGGAATGTGTTTATTTTAATGTTATCTATTAATTGAGCAACCATTTCATTAGGTACCTCTAGTCAGTGACACTTACGTTATCAGTGACATTTAAAGGAAACCGAACAGGCTCAAACAAATTTTTGATTGTTCGTGTTATAAGTTGACCCATATATAGTGTAATTTAATACATAGTAGTATAATTTGTACTTGTACCATAATATAATTTAATTGAGCATGATTAACAAATTTAACGATCAAGTAGCTCAATTTTTATTAAATATAATAAAGCTAATTAATTCGGTGCATAACTTATTAGCTAACATATTACACGATACACACAATACCGAATATTCTCCGGGTTGGCTGTGCAAGTAGCCCTCACCCAAAACAACTGAACAATACCAATCGTGTTATTGCATGATTTTAAGCGTTACCTTTTGTTTTTTACTTAAGCCGGATTTTATTAACTCAGACATATCTTTAAGTAGTCTAGTCGCTTGCTGCTTCTACAACGCATCCTTCTCTGATGTATATGCAACTAAGTCTCTTTTTCACACTTTCCCATCGCTGCGATATTTTCTTGGACCAGCTTAAGAGAAAAGATGGATGGCATTTGATGTTAAGTTTAATCACTCGGGGAGGTGTTGTTCAAATTAACATTTCGTCGGCTGCTTATTAAAGTAAAAACGTTATATAGAAATAAAAACGTTATCAGTCGTGATTTCCAAAAACTAGTTTTCGGTGGCATATACATATTGGTAGACACTCATTAATCAATTCTTCAATTATATTGACAGCATTAGATAATTCGTGGCTTGTATCCTTAAAAAATGATCATTAAAATGTTTATACCAAGTATCAACTACTCTGATGCATTTGATTCAGGTTTAAGCATGATCCACTAAATTAGGGATATCAAGTTAAGTTATACACTTTCCCGGTTTTTTTTAAATCAAGCATAATGCGCAACCGACAGGACATCTTTGAACGGGTTATACAATGATCTGTGTTTAATGCTGAAGCTTTATGATGGAAAGAATAACAATATTAATCCTTTATCATGAGCAAAATTAAAAGTTCTTATTGCTAACTAGGACTCGTGCTTATATAACGTTAATAAAACGGATTTTGGCCCTCATGTGAAACGAAATGTTTCAACCAGTTATAAAATTCAGATGTAGTTCTTTCCCCTGGTGCATCTTTAATAAAATATGGCTAACTAGCGCTCTTCTTTCACTTGATGTAAGGTATCCCACTTGCTTGACGTCTTTTTCTTTAATTAATCATTATTTATATTAATTAATCATAAGCACAATAAACTAATATCCACAAGAAAAACCAAACCAATTTTCTTTACAACATATACAATTATAAAGAAAATGTCCAAACAAAGGAAAATTAACTATACTGATAGTTTTTATATAACCAGCCCAGAAAAATTAACTATCAAGATAGCTTTCATATACTCAGCCTAAAAAGATAACTAAAACGATAAACAAATAATCCTTTGCTCATTAATAGTTTGCTATAGTCCCTCAAACATAGAAACCATTCGTTAGACGAACCAACTGATTATTGATTTGAGTTAAGAATTTTCCAGAATCTAAGCTATCATGATAGTTAATTTTGCTGGGATAGTTCATTTTTTCGGGGCTGAGAGTAAAAAGTGTCATGATAGTGGAGATAAGTATTGCCATCACTTTTTTCTGGGATGAATTTTGGGCTAACTTCACATACATGTGTTTTTCTGACCAATGTAAAGGATTCCCCCACTGTATAACTTTCAATAACTTTCTGTCGAGGATTTTTCCAAGTTATGAGCTAACTTATAATATTTTGTTTCGAAGAGTAGTGCAGTTTGAACTAGTTCCGTGTTTAAACTTAACCCTCGTCGTCCATAGTTATAAAACAGGTGTAAAGATTTCCTCCAAGGGTCCTGCATAGTCTTGCTACTACATATATCCTGGCTAAATTATGATACCAGAATATTTGAAATATCATACGAAGCTTCGCCAACACAAGTCAATTCATATATTATAGCACACACTTCATTCAGCATTTCCTTCTAGTTGTATTTTCGGACGGAAAAGATATATGCGCTAACTTGCACGAGTTATTTCCAGGTAGCTTGGCTAGGCAGATTTTTTTTGGTGGTATGCCTGTACCTAAACACCTTTCTTTTTAATTCCATGTTCGGGCCATAATCGTAATTCTGTCCACTAGAGTTATCCAAATTCAGGTATTTCTGTGAGAGACTCATATTTCATACAATCTCTAATCTGTCTGCATCAGCTTTAAAGCACAAAAAAGGTTCATTTATAACCTTGACCTCGTGTATATATACAAATCACGTAATAGAAAATTTTTCCACCTGACTTATTTTCGCAGTACAAGATATGTGTCTTCTAATCCTTTTTCTTCAAATTATAAATGACGTCATATGACAATTGAAAATATTAGCTGCTATATATTTGAGGCAAAACCAGCGAATAGGTGTTCGTTAAAAATTTATTTTTAGTGTGGCTAAACTTCCATGATTCTTTCCTTTCCTATTATAAAGAAGTACATAAGCGTTATAGCAACCAGGCTTACCGTGATACTCAACCAGAAATGTATCGACTATTTCTTCCACTATTTATTAGAATAAGTTGTAAGTTGTACTGTCCTGGTAAAATCACCTCATTTTAAAAGCCATACTATCCATACTGTTTAAGTACTCGTAACTCAATTAATGTTATCTTACCAGATATCGACATGTTACTATATAAGTATTTCATTAACATAATGGCAACAGTAAAACTGGTGTCAAACTTCACAATGTTCTTTTAAAGACGAAACTTTTTAATCGATAATTCTGTAAGTTAGGCGTGTAAATTACACGATGTAATCTACACCGTTCTTATATCCAAAAAAGTTATTTTTACATTTTATATGTAAAAATGATTTTAAGTAAAACCAAAATCTCTTATCAAATCTTACTTTAATAAAAGCGCCATCTGTTAAAATGCCTTCTAACTATTTTACGAATATAATTCGCTAATTAATAAATATATACAATTTTTTTCGATAGTATAATGAATGTCGAAATAATGTTTGTTTTAGCTTAGAATTATTAATCGGTAACAAAAGAGTTATTAATAGATTAATAATCTATTACTTAGAGGCCGTACACAGGTCTGACCGCGTCACAACTGAGATCTAACGAACAATTTTAACGATTGGTGCACATTGTAGATGGTGAGCCCAACGAAGGTTTTTTACACACAATGGCCTTTTATGTCGTCCAGGTCCCGTGCATGTTAATTTTTGGTCAACGGCGAGAATCGACGAGAAACTCTCTGAACCATAAAGCTACAACCGGCGACATTAATTAACAGATTTATTTAAAATTCACTTAAACTGATTTGGATAAAGATAAACAAATGTCTTTGCAACTAATAACGTGGTCATCAACAAAAAAAACTATTACATTTTGCAAAACAGTATTTACCTATGATAACTGTTAATGACTAAACCGAATGGTGGCAAACTTTTACCAATTATTTCAAGAAGTAGATATTCTTCAAATAAAGCAAATAAAATGTAATCCGAACTACATTTTATGGATTATTTGCTGAAAATATTTTGCTGCATTCCTGAGCTAAAAGTCATTCAAAAAAATTCGATCAACCCAAAAGGTGTTACGATGGGTGTTAATGGAATGACAAATGCAACCACTAGATTCTGGTGATATATACAAGCATATTGTTATGTGGTAAATATATAGTTAACAGAAAATTATAAATGTTATGCATAAATGTTATGAAGTAAATATATAGTTAACAGAAAGTTGACATTTAAAGTGCTGATGATTTGATATTGAATATCGATCTGGAATGGAGCGCATCGTGGTTCCCATTCTCCATTCTTTTCGTGAACAATATTAACCTGAGAGTTTATTCTTAAATATATCCGTTAACGGAAAAATCCAATCCGATCGAAGTAAATAAATTCTTAAAACTGCCATAACTTTTTGTTAAATGTTATGAAACGTCAGCAGTCGGATTTTGTCTGGTGCGTTCGTAAAACCCCGATTCGATTTTCCTTTTAGTTTCATGATAGCACGGATTTATTCGCTAACTGAAAAATCTGACTCGGATTTATTTCATAATAGACCCCCTTATGTGACCCCCCAAAAATATTGACCAAGTTCGTAGACTGATCCATCGGATTTTCTTGTACCGGAAAAGATTAACATTTAATTTATTGAATTTTGATCCTTGAAATGTTTTAATACGAGTGTTTCAAAATAGATGACACTGCGAGTGGTGTTGTTTTCGCTGCTTTTTACATAATTTACATAAAAATGTAAAAACGTTTTAGACGTGTAAAATCCCAACTATGTATATAAGTAGTTTTATTTAGAATTATTTGGATTTGCTCTTCTTATCGTTTATTAAATATAGATAATATTCGTGGGGTTCATACGCGTATCAGTTATGTATTTGATGAAATGGAATAATAACCTTGTAACAAGGATATAACATATTATATAATACTTATCTGTATAATAATATTTACATTAAATTATAAATTGAAATCATATGAAAACAAACGTTCGTACTCGTACACGCGGTTATCCACACGAATATTGAATAATATTGTTCCATCACCAGCCACATACATTGAAGATCACATGCTATATTCTTTTTCGGTATATAAATGGGTATTGAATTCAATTTGGTTCATGTTTATCACAAAAAAAAAATTGTAATAATATATTTTTCATTTTCCGAAACGAAAATATCTCATTTTTTGACGAAAAATAAATAAATTAAATAAAAAAATTATTTACGGCACATTTCCTTTATATCAGGTAAGCAAACGAACAATAATAAAAGGATATTTTGAAAAGGAAAAAACCAATCAAATGAAAATTGGTGGTTTTTGACAGTGAACACAAATGACATATATTCGTGCGTGTGCTGTTTATTAGATAAACATATTGTTATGTATTATGGCATAATTCAAGCCAGTCAATAACAAAATGTCGTCCTTTCTGGTTATTCGGTTTCGATGTTTTAATGAAATATAAAACATAATTTTGATGAAAAATAAAATGTCTAGACCATTCATGCCTTGGATTTGACAGAAGGATGTATTTTGCTGCATCGAACACCTCACTTTATTCTGTAAAGTATACTCCACCGTTATTTGTTGTTTGGACGGTGAAGCCCGAAGCTTTTTATTAAAATTTTCATTTTCTGTAAATAATTCTGTTAAATAAATATTTATATTTCATTTTTATGTAGGTATAGGGTGCTTTCCGATTCTCTTTTTATCTACAATTGTAATGAATAGAAAAGTATATTTACATATAGAGAAATGAAAGGTGTTTGAATAAGCAAAAAATAATATTTCTGACAAAAAAAACTGTTCAAGGTCATTTATAAGATTTTATTTATATTTACAAATTGTATAGGTCATCGTTGATGTGTTTAATCCGCGTATACAAACTAAGGATAGACAAAATATTACTTTTACTCAATTAAAGCTTTCGGAAACTTGAACTAACAATGTTGTTGAAATAACAAATTTGTGTTGTGCATAAGTGAAATGTTGTCTGGTTGACCTATCTAAAGCGTATTTTTATAGAGCTACACAAGTTTAATCCATATTAAAACAAAGATTTCAGTCGTGTGGCCGCTACGGCCTTAGAGTATAATCTGGATAATATAAGCAATCTGGATCACCTATTTTTACAAACTTTTCGCAGCATTTCAATTGTCTTTAGTTTATCAACATAGGCAAGTGACGTTACATAACCCCAAAGAAAATAATCCAATGGGGTTAAATCACACGATCTTGGTTGAATTATTCTTCCATCAAAAGTTTCTTTGAATGAATCTATTGTAGCGCGCGCTGTGTGGCATATTCTTCCGGATTATCTTCACTTCAAATGAGACAATTCTACTTATTTAAGTACCCATTTAACCAAAAATAGGCGTCACCGGAGACCAAATTTTTTTATGGAAATTCAACATTAATATGAAATTGTGTTTCAGCCAATTCATTAAATTGATGGCGCAAACGATGGTCAATTGGCTTTAACTCCTGGATAAGTTAAATCTTGAAAGCTTTTAAGCCAAGATCCTTTCGTAAAATTGTCTATAAAGTGAAAGAACATATAACCCTTGTTGTTTGGAACGACGACGAATTTGGTTCTTTTTTAATGCTTTCGCTGTACAGCGGCTACCATTAAAAGTAAACGTGATTCGAAAACGATCTATTGTTATTCGAACTAGCCGCACTGAAGGAAGATTATGTATGCCATAAAATGGACGAAGTGCAGGTTAAGTTTGACAAGCAGAACTGTTATTTTAATAAAAAAAATTAACAATTTGAAAGCGTTGTTCTGATTCAAGTCTATTCGTAATGAAATGTCAAACCAAATAAACAAAAAGCAACCATCAGCTGTTAAATAGGTTATCAAATAAAGAAGTGTTTCCAACTCAAAGATGTGAACCTCTGAAAAAACACCCTTTGTAATAAGAAGGAATAACTAGAAGATGAAGAGTGATGAAGAGTTGTCCAAATGCGACGCAGAACACTAAATAATAATTTCGTAAAGACGCCATGTTTGTTTTCTGTTTTTGATCTCATTTTGTTTCGTTAGGAATCGTATTTGATTAAAGACCGTGTTAAAGCTATTCAAGCGCACTTCCAAAAAGACCATTAAACAACAATGGTTTGGTCATAAACGTCTTAGTGTAACAAGCATCGGTCGTTTGGCGCGAAAGTTTAAGGTCACGGGTGGATGCATCAAAGTATCACAACTACAAAAACTATTCGCACACCAGATCAATTCTGCGCGACATCATCAAATGATAACGGACTCTTATTTGCCTTGATGGAATTATTTGTGGATAATGTTTATTATCAACCATAAGCAGTGCCACTTTCCATATTGCGCATGAAAATAGAAAAGTTTTTGAAAACTCATTGTCACGGGAAAGGTTAACGGTTTTTGGCACATTTACACACATGAACTTACACATTAAAAACACCTAATCGTGCTTTTTGATCACCACCTGTGATCACCCCGAATGACAGAGCAAAAACGCTCCTTTTTCTGCCAACGAAGGCGACACCTCATTTTTAACTAAAGGAGAGTTAAAATCTTATCTTCTAACAAAATCTAGGCTTGCACAATTGATGGTAACAATCAAGATACGTCTTGGATAAAATTACTTAAACAGTTAAATAAAGGAGTGAGACTCAGTACGAATCGGATTTGAATTTCTGGAGCTGCCGAAACATATTACTTATCTAATACATATCCTCCCAAAGTTTCACCTCCAATCGAGAGAGTTGGTATTGCAAACTTGGTACTATAGTGGTACTGATTGGGAAGTTAAATTATAAATTTAGAAAGTACTGTGGAGTATGGTTTAAACAGAATTATAGTAGCCACCTTTGTAAAGATTTGTCGAATACTAAAATGGTAATTCTAAATCGTAAAGCTTCACGCGATTCTTCATTTGTAAAAACTAGCACTCGTAAGGAGTGAATAAGAAAATAAAAGGTTCATGATGTTATACAAATCTCTATTTTTGTGCAGAAACTCTATAAGACACCGGATTTAGATGCCATGTTTGTGCTGACTGAAAAATTTTGCAAATCGCAAAAACGTTTGATTTTCCATGGAAATTGTCGATGAAATTTGCACATTGAAGGAATTTATCGATTCGTCGTCGGACGCACGTACAACGAGTCAATCCATTCACTACGTTAACAAATGTGTGCACAGATTTTGGATTAAGACCACGAGACAATCGTATGCGTCATTTTCCCCATTGATTTGTTTAGCAGTTTAAAACTGTCCCGTAGATTTTTCTCGAATAAAATTTAACAATTTCGTTGAATTCGAAACGAACAACAAATACCTGTTAGATAAATTTCATATTTGAGGTGATTCGATGAACTCTGATGAACCCAACCCGTTTTGACTATATTATTTCGAATATACACTTACATGGATATTATAAATAGGATTATATTACATTATGAATATTATTTATTTTTGGTTTAGTTAATAGTCTTTTACGTCACTTTGACAGGTAACAACCGAAGTAAATATATAAATAGGTGAAATTAATGAAAAAATGACGAAACTATAAATCAGTTGTCATACTCGTATGTCGACAATTATATTTTTGTTTATTCTTCCATCTCAAAATAGATTTGAACTACCGGCACACCGCAATTGTTATGTGAGCTAGGTGGGTAGTGGATTTATATTTCTGGAATAATTCGTTTTTGGAACTAATTTAAGTAACGCCATTGACTCGCTCAAAATTGTAACTAATCTTAGCTGACTGGGTTGCCTCTGTTTTTACCATCCATAGAAACGATAGCGAAACATTGGTGGCTTGTGTAGCGATACAGTTTAAGTATATAATTGAATTTATTTTATATTTTCGGAAACAAAACGTATGGGGTGATACTCATTTGCCCATCTTGTTTGTACATACGAAAAAAAATATATAATTCATGTATAATGAATTTTAACAACAACAAGAAATCCCATAGTAAACAACCGACAATCTTAATTTTAGGTTTTCTAAGTAAAGCAAGAAGCAAGTCTAAATGGTGAAGAACACTAATTTGCGATATATAACATCTTATGTATAGGTTTAAGAACGAATTTGATATTGGCATTAATTCGACGAAATTGTTGAATATTTAATTTTTGTATAAATTGTGTACAGCATCCTTAACATAAGATGTGTATGTGTGCGTGTGTGCACAGGATTATAAATACGGAGGCAAATAAAATATATTCTCAATAATGCCTTCAGAAGATTTTCCATTCGAAAAAACTTTTGATGCGTAACTACAGCAACCTGTTATAAAGAATAAATGTATTTATTCATATTTCATGCGAATAAGCTTGTGTTTAATCAAAACGCAAAAATTAAAATAAAAATTCAATTTATATTCTCAATTGATAAAACACAATTTTGTACCATTGAATTATAATCGTTAAATATATATTCTTTCATTTCCACAAAAAAAAACCGTCTTGTTGAGCTTACCAATTTCTTAACTGTAACGAGACGAATTCACCAAAAAAAGCTCTTTCAAGATGAGCAACATAATTATTAAAACCAAAATCAATATTTCTATTTCCAGGGAATGAGAATGGCTGGGGAGAACACCGAAACACTGTTTTTAACAAATCTAGAACGTGAAAGTGCTGGCTCATATGCATGCGCCGCTATGAATTCAGAAGGCGAAACACGAAGCTCAACATTAACACTGAGGGTACAATGTAAGTTTGATGAACCAATAATTATTAATTTATTTTGAAATTTAAGATATATAAAATTTGGAAGACGCATACACTGAGTCGAAATTATTCCTGATACATAATTTAGTATATAATCCAATTAACCATTTGCCTCGAAGGCTTTCTATGCTTATCAGCTAAACGTGTAGTCTGCTGTATATGTAATACATATATACTTTTTATCTTAAACTTTTGAACTATACAAAAATTATATTACAATTTGATATGCTTTTTTGACATCATCTTCATATGTACGAGAATGGCTACCAGGCAAAATGGTGGTATAAGCTTTGAAACGTCATTTCAAATGCGATATCAAAATTATAATTTCGTATATCATATCATAATTTTGAATGCACCAAAAACTTGACAGCTGATCTACTCAACCATAAAATAGGTAATAATACGTTATGTTTTATTTAATGTTGGAAAAAAAAATTGAAAAGCTTTTGCGTTACAAAATATAAGAACTGATTGATCTGGATTTAACTATGTAGACGATTTTATAACCGATTAAATTTTACATAAAGACTGTTTTTTATATCTGTAGATATTAATCTTAATTGAACATAACTTGCGTTTTGAACATGAGGATTATCGGAGGCATAAACTTAAATAATCGTTCAATTATATTCGAGTATCTTGCTTTCGTTTTATTGTTATCGTGAATATATATTTATTAACTAAATCTCTATTTGAAAATAAATTTTATATTAAGTAGGTTATTTAGAGAGTTGTGAATTTTGTATTATGTTCACTGATCCCATTTACTTTACTATTGACGATTTTTTTATATACATAATAAAGTATTTTTAAGCACCTAATTTATGTGCTAGCAAAAAAGTAATAAATACAAAGCTTTGCAGTGCTTCATGTCAACTAATTTCTGAATGGCTCAAAATTGTCACTTTAAAGTCGAATTAAATCCCGAAGAACGTAACTTAGGCTGTTTATAGTTCATAAATTCTAGGTAAAATATATACCTTCTGATGTTCCTGTGCCAATTAGAGAACGCACCCGCGGTTGAAGTATCAAAAATATCGAAATTGCAAATGTCCAAATGTCATGCGTTATCAGCTGAGAAACTCCTAAACACATTTAAGCGAATTCGAACTCAAATTAGTTTCAAGGTCAGACTAGTTCATAAACTGTAGTCTTTTGTGTATTTGTGTAACTTGAATTCCATTGAAAAATCATTTTCAGCGAAAAAGCCCATTGTTTCAACAAGTGATTCCAACAAGATGGTCTAGCCAAAAGGACACCACATTCATGTCATTGGATTTTTTGTGAGATGACGTTAAGTCATTGGTTTATACCGATAAGCCGATTAAAATTCGATTTCGAATTTCCCCTTGAAAACATGAAATTCTCATTTCTTACTGAAGGTTTTATACCACCGAATTCAAACTAAACAGTCTCAAACTGTTAACCAGTAAATTGTAACTAATCTGCATTCGAGGAATCAAAAACTAAGCAGATGGTTAGATAGACCCAGTAATTTGTGGATAATTCTTCTCAGATAAGTGCTAAATTGTATAAGAAAATCCTATTGAAACTGTTAAGTTATTCAGAATCCAAAATGAACTCAATTTACAACTAGTATTTGTCATTTGTCTTTAAAAATAGAGATTAAATCTTAAATAGTTCAAATGGTTCGTAGACCAACTAATTAATAAATTTTAAAAGTTGAACCAGATTTAAGAAGTTCAAATCGATTAAACTATAGTAATCAGTTCCCTTTTAAATAATGACGTATGTACGGATTAAGGTTCAATTAACGTAGACTATCTCCATTTTGCATTGTGCTTATAGTAATGCCATGATTGAATGAGTACCCCGACTTCTGCACCCCACAAGAGAATGTGTTCATTAATATCACTGATACATAGAAGAATGATTCAAGCTAAATTCGAGGATGTGAACCCGCTTTAACTTCCTAAGCTTAAATAACTGCGCCATTTGGCCGGTGAGCTCCTATACCTTATCAGTTCATATACATAAAATTAACCATGAACCATATTTTATGAATGGTCCATCAACGATGAAGTGATTTGACCTTGTGCTTAAACTGTAGAAATGACAAATAGAAATTATTATGACCCATCAATGAATGGTCTGATGCTTCTGATAGATGGTTTGTAGTATTTGAAAAAACCCTAGGGGTGGCACAGAATAACAATGTGAAGGACGCCAAAAAAGCCCAATACAAAGGAGCTTAATCCAAAAAAATCTGAATTATTGATTGTAGGTTAATTGCAAACTACTATACATTCGATAGTAGCATACAGTCATTTATTTATAGATTTTAAAGCCAAGAGAACATTAAATACCCCCAGTTTTTTTAAAGTAGGGATTTAATAAAGTTAACTATACAATACCTTGAATGCAAATATGAAGCTTATTTGTTGAAACAGCCACGTAGTCGTCTTCATCAAGAGAAATATGATGGCAAGCTTTCTTTATTTTTTTAATTTTTTTGTCACTCAGACTTGATTAGTCTATTGTGACATCCATTCCCAGACGCACACTTTCAGTCCGTAATCTATTTAATTCTTCTGAAGTCCAAGACATTTGTTATT
The DNA here is from genome assembly GCA_963932295.1 of Tipula lateralis. Classification (NCBI taxonomy): domain Eukaryota; kingdom Metazoa; phylum Arthropoda; class Insecta; order Diptera; family Tipulidae; genus Tipula; species Tipula lateralis. The sequence continues at coordinate 143,031,060 of OZ010738.1, forward strand.
CTAAAGGTCGTTAGTTAATCCTCAAAAAGAAATTGTGCTCCAAAGAAGTACAGCCCGTCGCACTGTTCAGGAATAATGTCCTGTGAGAATGGCCAGCAAGAACCTCAACATTCGTCTATCACAATTCAAGAAAGACTGGGATATTTGCGATTTTATTGTGTCAAAGAAGATTCTTGATAGTCGACAAGAGATGTGGTTGTCCCATCTCTTCTGAAACATATCACCAAGTGGCATTCGATATCTCTTTTAAGGGATAGTGACGTCACTCTTAAAGCGCACACAAGTCCCAAAACGTTTCTTTTAATATCCATATGACTGGATATTAAGTGAAGTATATCTTCATTCAGACTGCCTATGGAGACTCAATCCAATTACCGTCTCCAAAACTAGTTTCAATAAAACACTATTGCAGTCAATCGTCTTAAGAGCAGATTGGCTGTCAGAATGGATGCACATGTGACAATATCTGCAATTCATCTCTTTTACATAGAATGCTGCTCTCGAAATTGCAGCAGGTATCTTTATTACAATGGAAATATTTTGGGAACTTATGTTTCCTTTTCTTATTTCTCTTACAATCGCACCATCTGTAATTGATATCATTTATTTAAATTCAAAGGATGGTTAAATAAAAGGATAAACACCACTTACTAAATAAGAGATGCTCATTCTCGCTGTAGATATACCGGATCGAAGAGAACGCACTGGCTATAGAATTCATTTAATCATTCTTTTGTTTTAAAATATTCCCTATACGCCACAGATACGAATCGAATTGATAGACGGTAGCGAAAATCGACACAACGACAAACGCGTACAACTATCTAATGTTGTGGTGGCACATGTAGAAACGATGTAAGCTTATAAAAACAACTAAGGCAAATACTGATAAGTAGTTGAAAGAATTCTAACAGCAATTCAAAAATGAACTATGTAGTTATAAGTGGTAGTAAGAAAAATTTCAAATACTTATCCTCGTTAATAGATGGCAGAGCAATGAAAGAAGCAAACAAACAATAATTTAAAACTATATTTAAAACATACCATATTATAACTAAGGAAGCATTTGTAACGATTAGATTATGCAGACTTACCTGTTTTCTGCGATCTCTACGAGTTTTCTGTACATAACAGAGAGTCGTTGGCGAAGGTAAATAATTATAATACATTATTTAATCGTAACTGATGCGAATTATTATGAATAATGGGCGGAAATAATCAAATAATAGAAATTGTATGAGATGTTTTTCAGTTTTTCTGTATAAGTTTCCTACAGCTAATCAGAACTTTGGTTCTACAAGTGATAGGAGATTTTGTATAGAAGAACCGAGTAAACACCAGTATCGTTCTGTCATCCAAAATTTGAGAACAGATGCAAAAAGCAACACCATACATTGTTGCCTGACAATGCAACTATATAACAATTCAAAACAAGGACTAGAACAACAACTACGACGAAATAGACGAGGATGAAAGTGGAACCAATGAATCACATCAGCATGACGTAGAAGTAATAGCTGACAAATTTGATATTGTAGACATTGCATGTCAATGTCTACAAGACCAAATTTGTCAGTTATTACTTATCGAACGAGGAATAAACCATAATTTTGGTATTTTGCTGAACCAATGAAGAAAACTGATAAAGCCTGGCGAGTATTGTGATTTTTCTTCGTCAGATTTATTAGAATATTCATTCGAAATATTTTAAAAATATCTGTCAATTCTCATGTATGCCGAAATACCTGCCCTTTAAGAAAAAGCATTATGCTTTTCAAAGCAGTATAGGGAATTTTAAGCATGCATCACAAGAAAAAAATAGCACAATTATTTCGTTTCGTCAATATATGGCCCTCCAAGATATAATCTGCTAAAAGAAGACTACATTATTTAAATCACTTGGATCTTGTTTCATGGTCGGAGGTGACTTTAACGCAAAAACATTTACTGGAGATCAAAAGTAACCTCCATAAATAAAGAGAGTTGTTTGCAGTAGGACAACTGAAACCTAAAAGTCTTTTTAACATTTTTGGTGCTTTCCAAAAGGGAGTACTCGGTATCTTTTTCCCCAGACAGCCTACTTAGGTATTTATTAATGGATTCATTTTTGATTTCTTCTTCAAATACCTCCAGTTAGAAACGACGAAGGAACTTGCGCTATAAACGCAAAGCAGAAAGTAAGATTATTACAAGTTCATAAACTGGACAACTATAATATAGCTCCTGTCACAGTGCAAGAATTACAAGAGGAAATAAAAACAAACCTAAGGCCAAAGAAATGTTCATGATATGACTTAATTACAGAACAAATAATAAAAGCCCTACCTGAAAAAGGACTACCAAATAATTATAATGCGTTAATTATTGTTAATTATGCGTTAAGACTTAAACACGTTCCAAATCAATGGAAAGTCGCTGAAGTAATCATGATACCCAAATCAAACAAACCATTAAATGACAAAATCTCGACCGATTTCCTCACTCCCAATAATTTTTAAAATATTCGAGAAATTACTGCTTAAGTAGGTTAGGTTAGGTTGTTGTGGCTGCTATCGCACACTTAGACCGGCGATCGGTCCGTTGTGATACCACTTTGTACGGCTATAGGTCCGAATTTTTTCGTAGTACCATCTGCGCATTTCATAGCTCCATGTCAGCCTATAGTACTGACATGGAAGATGAGTCGGCCCATGGATTCTAAACTCGACAGGGGATCCAGATATATGTTCATTTTTCACACCGATCGCACCGCCCAAACGATCGAAGGTGAAAAACCCATTTGAATCTTGCCCCGATTCGGGATTCGAACCCGGTACCTCCCTCTCCAACTGCCGCAGCTTTAACCACTGCGTCACCAGGGCGGTTTTAATGCTTAAGTAACTCCATCCAATAATTGAAGGAAGAAATCTTATTCCATCTCATCAATTTGGCTTTAGAGAAAGCCATTCAACAATCGAGCAAGTGCATCGGATTACAAACATAATTGAAGATGTACTTGACAAAAAGACAGTTTGTTCTAGTATTTTTTGGATGAAGCACAGGCTTTCGATTAAGTTTGGCTTAAAAGCTTGGAATAAAAATTAAAACGAGATTTACAAAAGCAATTTTATAGCTAACTGGCACTTCCGTGTTAAACTAGATGGTGAATACTCGGATACAAAGAAAATATCAGCAGGAGTACGACAAAGTAGCGTTCTGGGACCAACTTTATATGTACTATATACCTCTGATCTGCCAACCATAGAAGAGACAACTATATCAATGTTTGCAAATGATACGGCCATCTTAGCAGTTGCTGATAACATAGAAGAATCCACAAGCAAATTGCAAAGAGTGACTAATATGGTCAACACTTAGACGAAAAGGTGGCCAATGAAACTGAATGAAGCAAAATCTGTTCATGTAAATTTCACCTGTAAAAAGATTGATTGGATACCAGTAAAACTGAACGCCCAGCATATTCCATATGCAAACACAGCAAAGACCTAGACATGACTCTTGACGTGAAACTAAATTGGAAAGAGCATGTGAAAAAGAAAAAAGAATAATTAAACATTATATACAGAGCAGTGAATTGGCACTTAGGGAAAAGTTCTGAGCTTACTTTACATAATAAGTTGATTGTACCGGCAAATTCTTAAGCTTGTATGGACTTACGGTATTCAGCTGTGGGGTTGTACAAAGCAAACAAACGTCAACATCATTCGGTCATTCCAAAGCAAAGTCCTAGTAAAGTACGTGAGAAATGACAACATTCATAGAGATTTGAAGATGGTTTTCGTTAGTGTAGAAATAAATAAAACCGCAAGAAAACATATGCAACGGATTAGTCAACATAAAAATGCTGAAATACGCCGAATGTTGGATGACACAAATCCAGTGAGAGATTTGCGAAGGAAGAAACCACTTGATCTACTAGATCCAATCTGGATCGGCTAAAAATATACCTATTATAATTATGTAAAGGGTACTAGCCAAAGGGTTATAACCCTCCAATCGTGAATTTAAATCATGCAAGATAAATTACTTGATGATTTGTAAATCAGTTGTAATAAATAAATATAAAAATAAAAAAAACAATTATTTAGAATACACATCATAATGTGAATACTTGACTTTCTCGAGTTGGAATGTATTGAATTGAAATCAATAGCTCGAACTGAAAGGTATTTCAAAAATCGCGATCGTTTTTTTTTTGGTTGAGGTCCAATTTGGCACTTAATGGACAAAAACGATTTCTACAAACTGTCACGATAAACTATGAACCGTTGCCACGAAATGCCAATGGAGGAATCCCTTTTTGAATAGATAGATGTGTGAAATTATTAAATAATTGTAGCTGACATTTGGGCAATAAGGAATATATGAAGGGAAAACCAAAACGTTGTTACATAAATGCTTTATTCTGAGTTCAATACGTATACATTTAGATGATTACAGATGACAGCCTACAATAAAGTATAAGAGACACACATAAATAATAAGAATTTTTGAAAGTCGATCTACTCGTATACTCATTTTAAAAATAACTTCTGTGAATGGGGCATTCGTGAATGGCCCCATTCATTGAATGGGACAACACAACGATTCTTTTCGAACGTAAATTAGTGAAAATACAAATTTACAAAGAATCTACAGTCAACAAATGAGAGAATATTTGGAAATGGAACACATGACAGAAATGATCCAATCACAATACAAATCTAGCGAAAAACCTCATTCTATTTGCCTCATCATTCAGTGATAAAAAAGGATAGTGAAACTACCAAACTGAGAATAGTTTTTGATGGTTCCAGCAAACGTAGCACAGGTGTTTCTCTAAACGACACCTGAATGGTAGGACCAACCATTCAACCCAACATTGTGGCCTATTTTATGCGTTTCCAAGGTCAAACATTCACTTTAACCGCGGATATAGATAAAGTGTATAGAAAAGTTATCGTTTCCTCAGATGATTCCAATTATCAACGTGTCTTATGGCGAGATAATCCAAATCAATAAATTCGTCATTATAACGATACGAGCATTACAACATCAATCTCATGAGAATGCCGATGATTTCATTAAAAATGTATATTGAATGACTTTTATGCCGATGAACTTTCAAGATGTCGAAAGTGCAACCAAACTGAAAGAAACTCTACCAAGCATATTAATGCAAGGAGGATTTTGTTTGAGAAAATGAAAGTCAAACCTTCCTAGCTTATGTGACGAAGTGAACAACACAAATACACAAGACTTATGTGATGATAAAACTACTGTGATCAAGATCTTGGGTTTACATTAGAGACCTAGCGAAGATATATTTACCTTCAAAGTTAATCCAGAAAATGAGGGACCAGTTACGAAACGTAAAATTATTTCTGAGTTTTTGATCCATTGAGCTTCTTATCTCCATCAATTATTTTACTAAAAATATTATTTCAAAAATTATGGTTACAAAAAATTGATTGAGATGAAAAACTGCCGAAATATGTACTTCGAAGATACTTATAAATGTATTACAGATGAATTTAAATACTTCGAAGACGTTAAATCCAGCGGTTCACAAAACCATTACGAGCATATTTCATTTCATGGATTTGCAGATGCTAGTGAAGCGGCTGTAGTTTATAGCAGAACAATTAATTAACAAACCAAAATAAGTGCCAACTTCTTAACTGCTAAAACTAAGGTGGCTCCTGTGAAAAAGGTTTCATTGCCAACATTGGAACTATGTAAGGCTCATTTGATATCAAATTTGATATTTGCGGTCAAGGAAACGATATACCCTATTGCGAGGTATCAACATATCCTGCTAAATGGAAAAACAGAATTCTGTTCGTTGCAAACAGAATCAGCCAAATAATCGATAAATTCCCTAGACAACATTGGGAACATGTGCGATCAGCCGATAACCCTGCAGATTATAGCTCAGAGGAATATACCCAAAAGATTTGGTCAATTTAAATCAACGGTGGTATAGTACCAGATGGCTGAAACAACCAGAATCTTTTGGTATATAACTCAAGTTACTCCTATTAATCATCCAACAGCGATTGGTGCTGAAGCTAGCAACGGTAAGTCGGCAATATTTACTTTACAAATTATGAAACGAGATGCCTGGCTAGACGAAATATTTAACCGATATTCAAAACTAAAGAAAATATTTCGGCTAATCGCGTATGTGGTACGATTTGTAGAAGAAATTAACAGATCAGAGATTGAAGGAGAAGAAATTTCGATGAGTTGAATGCAAGCGAGATTGAACAGGCTAGACTTATGTGCATAAAATGGGTACAAGAAGAACAATTAAGTGATGATATCAGGAACCTAAGGCGAGATAAAACAGTGAACAAAGTTTCCAAGTTGCTGTCTTTGGCGCCATTCTTAGACAATAAAGATATTTTTCGAGTTGGTGTAGGCTTTATAATGCAGACTGCGAATATGACAATAAGCATTGCTTTTAAAGCATATGTTTACCGAAAGATTAATTTGGGAGACATACAACCACACCATTCACCAACTGCGGCATCGATTTTGCTGGAAAACCCGGCCCCCTTATGATTTTCTATTCTAAAGGAACAGTCACGGAGGTTGATCTGTTCAATAGATCTCTGTTATAGGATGTAGATACAAATGATCAGTTTTTACCAGATTTTTAAAATTTTGTGACAACCGCGGATCGTCGGAGGAATAAACTAGCTGAGATGGAAAAATTGTAATATTGAAGTGGCAAGACAAACGATTCATTCACTCGACTTCTAACTTGGTCAGTAAATACAATGGACGTTTTAAAGGTGGGATACAAAAATCTGTACTCGTTGCTTACTGTAGCGAGAAACTGCTTTATTTTACCTGGATCAAGAAGGCATGAATTACGAATTATTACTACATGTTTAAGTCAAAATATCTAGTTGTTGTTTGCTAAATACTCTAGATAACTTGAAAGAAAACAGTCAAAAATCTCTAGAAAAAGATGGGAGGGACTTCAAACCAAACAGCCAAAATAAAGTTCGACAGCAAAATGTATACTCTTTGCAACGAGGTCCAAAAGATCTGTCTTACCCATTTAAAATTATTTTTGACCATCTTAATTTAACTTTATGAATCAAAATGACTAATGACACAATAAATTTCTGCTGCTTAACTATACCTACACAAAACTACTTACAAAAATTAAAATTAATTGAAAAATCTTCCAAAAATACAAATCATTCTTTAGACACCACACTCTTTCCCAAAAAAGCAATGGTTACCTGGTTTTAATAAAAAGATTAATCTTCGCCCTTAATCTACTTTAATACAAGTAATTGTACTTACGGAAAATACTCGTAAACCCAAAATATTATCTCAAAATTCACAAAAGGTCAAATCCTTTTATCTCGCTGAGAAAAACAAATACACGAAGATAAATTATTTCACTTTTTTCCCACACTTGGATCCAACTCAAGATAATATAATTTTTTTTTTGTTATTTGATTTAGTTAAATTTGAATATTTATTTAATATTTTATTTTGTATTTCATAAATTTAGATGCTCCACGATGTAAACCTGGGACAGAACAAACTTCAGTCGGTGCTTTAAATATGCATTCATTATCTGTTAAATGTGAGGTGGAAGCTGATCCACCAGAATCAGTTAGATTTAGTTGGACGTATAATAATACACGAAATGTATCGCCGGTACGTATTTGTTGTTGTTGTTGTTGGTATCCGTGTTACAGGTGGAATCATCATAAAAATGGATTTTATTTCATAATTTTTGTGTACATTCTCGTTTTTTAGGTATTAAACTCGCGAATAACATCGCACGGATTAGTTAGCGCAATGACATATTTACCACAATCGGATTCAGAACTAGTGACACTAGCCTGTTGGGCGAGTAATAATGTGGGACGACAGCAGACACCATGCCTAATACATATATTACCAGCAAGTAAGTTGTTTTGTTATAAAACTTTGTGTTTCTTTCTTGCATATGTATACGTACTATACGACGTGGCAGGAGAATGGTATTAATGTCATGTAGTACAATTTATTGGTTTACACAAGAATATCATAAAATTTATTTTTGAAAATGGTTTTCGTGCCAGAAATTATGTTAAAATTTATTTAAATATAAATCATGTGCACATCTTGTGAATATGCATATGTATAAGGAAATAAAATATATATTTTTCTCGTTCTATTTATACATAGAAACACCCGATCCACCAAGATCTTGTGAATTTCGGAATGATACAACATCCGAAGTTATTTGTACAGCTGGATTCGATGGTGGCTTATCACAATATTTTTTGTTAGAAGTAGTTGGCGGCATGCCACTATACAACACCGAAACGACGCATGATTCGCAAGAATTTGAAAACGAAATATCGACAATGAATGATCAGGTTAGAACTCATTACATCTCCTTAATGTTTTATAATCTACAAAATTGTTCGTATTCCAGGCAACAATAGCACCTTTGTATCGAATAAAAGAAGAAACGCCACAGTTTAAATTACAAAATCTAGATCCTGGACGTGAATACCAATTCATGGTGTACGCTGTAAATGCAAAAGGACGAAGTAATCCACCTGTTATATTGGATCGTATACGAGTTGCGGCACCACTACTACCGTATGGTGAGTTCATATTCTATTGCTTTTGTGATAATATTTTTTGATTGATGGGTGTTCCTTTTTATTATAAGAAGATGATGCTTTTTTTTGTGATGGATAGGGATGGGATGTCATAATGAACAATAGATGTGTTTAGATATTTTCTAAAGCTTTGATTCTGCTTTGTCAGTATATTTTTCTAGTACATATTCCAAAGATATATGTTAAGTATATTAGAAATTTGATACAACAAAAACGAGGAGTTATGTTGTGCAGAGTGGAAGGAAGCAATACGTTTATTGTTGCGATGAACAATCAATGAATTATCCTATTTGTGATTGTTGGTATAGACTAACAATATAACTTTTAGTAGGTTTGGAATTTAAAATCACAATTTCAACAAATTGTTTGGCTGCACACGCCATTCAAACAACGTTTTTGATTTTGGGAGATGCTGATCTGATATCGAACTACATATATTAATATTAATCTATGCCCATCACTGACGATGAAAAAGGCAATTGCTTCACTGGAAACACAGTGCAACTTCCAATTTTGTGGTAGCTGAGTCCGCTTAAGGAGTGACGTGATTATATCTTACAGACTATCAATGCAAATCGTGTGAGGGAGAAGAAGCAGAAACTTTTGAGCACTTATTGTGCTTCTGTTCTTCATACTCTTCCTCTAGACTGCACTGCTGTGGGTCACAATTCATATTTTACAACCATGAGGGTACCAGATATCTTAAAAATCATTAGAAGAACAAATCGATTTCGAGGCTGAGAGTATACGTCTGGGAAAGGATTTCACAATGGATCTTAATGACTGAAATAAAGCGAGCAAATGTGTTTCAACTTTTTTGTTCAATGCAACTATCGATGTATAAATTTTAATGACGTCTGGATGAAAACAAACCAGATAATTCTCTACCAGCAGTGTTAGGATGAGTTACTGTTGAACCTAAATAAACGGGAGATATCTTGAAATGAACATACATTTGTTTTGATTCTTTTGTTGAATTTTGTTGAATACAATGATCTATTCTAGCTAAACGTCTAAATTTACACCACACATTGAGTCAGATGCCACTGTACAAGTTTAAAACACATAGAATTTTCGAAGTAGAATGCAGTTTTGATGGTATTGTTTTGAAAAGTTTTAGAATCTTGTTAATTGTTCCAAGTATGGTAATTATATTGGGCCCTGTGAGTGGGGGCCATCCATGTTTCGTAAAGATCTCAAACGATACATGAGACCCATAGAATACCACCACAGTATCCAGAGCTTGTCGTAGGAAGCGACTAAATCTGGTTGGATCGCTGGGCTGACGACCTGCATCCGTAAAAAAGTGAAAATGTTAAAAATGTCAACAAAAATAAAAAAATCGGATACCGCCAAAACATCACAAAAAAAGAATCCCCGCTTAAGTACCCGGAAACGAGATTGAGAATCGGCACGTGGAACATGCAGTCATTAAGAAAACCTAGCACGTTGGACGGCCTTATCACATGCATGAAAGAGTATCGGCTGGAACTCATAGCTATCCAAGAAACTCGATGGCCTAAAAGTGGAGACCATGTGTCCCAAGGCTAAACGTGGAGATGACCTCGGAGATCTTGGGGTTGGATTTCTCATTGGGCCACAGGTAAAAAAGGCTGTCTTGGACTTTCAAGCAGTCGATAATCGAATGTGTAAGCTTCGCTTGCACATGCGATTAGCCAACCTGTCAATTGTCTGTATACATGCGCCCACTGATGTAAGCCAATCCCAGGAAAAAGACTCATTTTACAATAATCTGGATAATCTGATGGGTTCTATACTGGAGCACGATGTCAAATTGGTGATTGGTGACTTTAATGCTAGAGTTGGCAGAAATCAGATCGAGTTATGTAACAATATATGTAGGTCCGTACTCCCGACACGAAACTGCGACCGAACATGGGGAAAGAATGATGTACTTTGCGATCGCTCATGATCTCAAAGTAGCAAGTACATTCTTTCCTCATAAAAACATCCATTTAGAAACCTGGACACATACACGTAAAACATCCCGAAGCCAAATTGATCATGTGTTGATTTGAACAGGGTGGGCTTGGGTTGTTCAAGACGTGAGATCGTATCGGTCGTCAACAAAATTCTTAGGTAGTGACCATTTTATGGTTGCGAGTACGCTGGCTCGGGCACGTTGTTCGTGCTGATCCGAACCGAATGATGCAGCGAACCTTTAAGGGAGAACCGCCTTTCGGAAGGCGTAGAGGTCGCTGTCGGCGACGATGACTCTACGGCGTAGAGAGCGATCTTGCATCTTCAAACTGCCTACAAAAGTTTGAAGAGCTGGCTGGTGATCGAAATCGATGGAGTCAGATTGTTGACATGGTACGGGCCAATAATAGCCTGTAAAACCGGCAAAATATAAAATGGTAATTATATTAATCATTTAAATAAAGTACATTTTAATAGAGTAGAAAATAATCAGAGTAAGATCTATTTTTCAAAATTTAAACTAGAGGTATTACATTTTCAGTCAATAAAACTTCCAGCAACTACTTCGACACCTTTGGTTAAACCGGCATTTGTGCATATCTCCTTCGCATGCATTCCGGCGGTGTCCGTTCTCAAATCAATGACTCATTTTGAGTCAAAATGTGTCTTTGGTTTACTTGGAAAATGTGAGCTGATCATGATTTGTTGGAGCCATGAAATGCAATTGGCAACAACGTAAGAACCAAACCAAAATTTAGATGTGCTATATGTTTTACTATAAGCTGGCTGTACAGCTTTACTATAAGCTGGCTGTTTAATCTTTTTTCAGGCTTTTAATGAATCATACTATATATCTAGCTCTTGGTTGACGATGTAAACATCTTTTCCTTTGAAAATCCACTTAAGCCTCATTTTCTTAAGGTAGTGTCGTAAGGCAATTTGAATCGGAGGTTGTAAGCCCAGTGAATAATCACCGGTTGTTTTATTTAGTTGAGATAATACAAACAAGCCTACTTCTTTGGATTTGTTTGATCTCAGTACCTATAACCTTGTTTGGCTGTTCGTTAAAATATACAGTTTTGCACTATAAAGACATTTGGTTAAATCCAAAAGGATTTCAAAACGAGCAATGTCCACAAAGAGTTGGAAAACAGCATACCATGTTATAACATAGTATTTATAGCTACAGTCGGTCACGCACATTTTGATCCCGTAATTCAAATGTAATGCGTTGTAATTTATTAAGCGCAGTTTGTGCATGTACCATTTCATTTCTTGACCACCATACCAATATAGCATAGTTGACCATGGATCTGTAAATGGTTAAATATGACCAGTATATTATCTTTGGTTACAATCTCCAAGTACTATTTTAAAGCTTTTAAATGGTAGGCACTAGCATTTTTACCTGAATTGGTGTTAAGTTCATCCTTTATGCAGTATTGCAACTTTTTCGTTTTGCATTCGATCTGAAAGAGTTCCGTAAATTTTGTTCCTAATGATTATTACAGATCATTTTCATAACACTAGTTATACAATACATGATGTCTCAGTCTAATATCCAGTTCGTGGTCTTAACGATAACCGACTCATTTACTCAATCTAGTTGTGATCCTCTGAAAGTTTTCTCTGAAAGTGAAATGCTCTATTTATGATTCTCTTTGTGTGGATTCATAGATTGAACCTCACTTCCAACATGATGATTCAACACTATCTCCTTAACCTTCAAGAAACGAGGTAAAGCTACAGGACCTATATGTCTTGGGTTGAGTATGAGAATGTCCTTTGTATAAAAGATACAATTACGATACTACTTTTTCAACCCTTTTACAAATATAATAATTCCATTAGTAAAGCTTTCCCTAAAGATAGGAAGATTTGAAGAATTTGATTTGCTATTTGACATGTTCGGTCTGAAAGATTTTCCCCAAAAGACTCTGTATTCTACTATGAGTTTCGAATTTTACCTCTCTAAGTTGGTCCTTTCATTTCACTTATCAGACGAGTTTTTTTTATTTTATTTTTATTTTATTTTTTATTTTTAGTGTTTTCTATCACTCAGGCTGTGGTAGCCCATTGTAAGCTCCCACCATATTACTGTACGTTCCGGCTATAGGTCCGATTAACGTAGAAACCATCTGCACATTGCATAGCTGCATGGTAGCCTATAGTACTGACATGGAAGATGGGACGGCACACGGATTCTAACCACCAAGTGGGTCTCAGATGAGTTAATTTTCACCACCGATCGTACCGCCCAGACGATCAATGGTGAAAATCCGTTTTCGCATCCGGCCCCTATCAGGATTGAGACCCCATCTTTTCAGTAAAGCTTTTATCCTCCTTCTGAGGAGGTTTATTTCATTTATATTTTCTTTTGAGAGTACTTTTTGAAGCCTGGGTGCTGTGGGCAGCTCGACGATCTAGGAACACTGTTGCCTCACTTTAATAATATCTGACTCAAATCTGTTATGTTTGTGATCAGACAGCGATGCAATAAGATAAATCCTAGTTGATTGATCAGCGTGGCCAAACGAGAACAAGTATCCGGGCCAAACGAGAGCAAGTATCCGGTTAGATCCGGAACCTCTTCTTTAGTGGCATTGAGAAAAGTTGGGTTACTCCCTCGAATATTTTCACCAATTAGTTTTTTAAAAAGCCGCTAGTCCCTTGAATTTGTATCACCCCTACCTCAATAATGTTAATTCTCTTCTTGCTAGTTTAACATTAAAACATTTGGTTGTATTCAATTGGACAATCAGGTCTACCGTAAAATATTGCTAAACATATGAACACGTACACTAAACTCGGAATGTGTAATTATGCCGTCTAATTGTATGTGGAATTTGGAATCTTTCTTGTAAAAAAATTTGGAATGCCCAAGTTCACACATTTCTTCTGTTAAAAATGAATTTTTCAATATCGAACGCAATAACAACCTTCTTTAAAGTGCATTTATGCATTATGACACAATTGCATAGCAATCAGCATAGTCTAATATAAATTTCTTACAAATAATTCGCTTGGATTCTATGACACTACCGTTGAGAAAAAGTGGCTGTTCCTTATAGTCTGTTTTAATAAACTGAACTTAAAGCTTTACCTCGTCCTTATAGTCGTATCGATATTTCGCTCGGTGATAATATTGAACTTATCTATGATGGAGTGTAGAATCATCGATTGACTCATCTTCAATGTCAATAATATAAACTGTAAATTAGCTAATAGCCGCATGTCTAATAGCTCCCAGATAAATGAGGAAACAAAGTAGTTACCTTTTCGACGAGGGTGATAATAGTATATGCTTAATTTACAACATAAAACCAGATACTTAAACAATGAAGCTATCTTCAATCGTGGGTAAGTAGTGGTTCTAACACACCGTTCGATGTGTTAAAACCACTACTAACCCAACATTGTAGCTTTCTAAATAGTCTTAGTATCTGTTTTTATGTTGATAACAACGATTATTACCAGCCAACATTGCAATCATGTCGATAAAATATGTTTTATGCCTAATTGAACTATTGTGAGACATCTTCTTATGTACGTACAGATGTTACATAAATAATAAGAAAAATTCACATCCGTAAATCATACATACTCGTATAACATTATCTAATTATTTATATTGAAGCCTAATTGTCGTTATGCCACATCAACATATTATATACAAATGGACAAAGCTCGCACAAATATTTCATCAATTTGGTCACATCAGCTGACAAAAAAAAACGAGTCTAGTAATTTTTGTGTATCGTCATCATTATTATGGCAAAAAAATCAACTAATCCTTCTTTTCAGATGTAAAGATTTCTATTTATTTTATAAATCAAAATTAAATATATAAACGAAAAGCATTACAAGAGTTTCAATTCTACACAAAACCATCTTCAATTCATTATAAGTCTTGATCATTTTCTTAGCTTTCGTTTATACTTATGTATGTGCTTTAGAATATTGATGAATGGACGTTATTCAAGATGTATAAATTTTTCCATTATGCATACATAACATATAACGAAGACTCATATGTGTGGATGGAATTATAGTCTTTCATAAAAAGGCTATCAACAATACTCGTATAACAAATATTATCATTTAGTTGATTGAATTTTATATAAAACGTCTGTAGTACATATCTACTTGTCGTTTTTAGACTGCAGAGATTTGCTATGTCCTTAAATTGTATTCGAACTATATATGGTTATATTTATTGATCCGATGTAGTACGAGGGTCGTATGCAAAGTTTTTGGCCACAACATCATTGCTGCGGAAAAATCATTATAACTCAAGCATTTTAAACGCCTCAATGATGCAGTATTTAAGGCTACAAGCAGTAGAAGCGGAAGGTATCAGATTTGAATCCTGATAGGCGCAGGATGCAAATTGGATCTCTTACGATCTGTTACCTACCTAACTTAATAAAGAAGTTTCCAATAAGAGGTTTCAGTTTAATATTTTATTAGAACGAGTTTTTTTTTAAGAGAAATCAATGAATGTGTATATAATTGTAAAAATGTAGGTTGAAAACGATATCAGCCAAATGGTCGCCACGGGTACGCTTGCAGCACCATATCCTTTCTATTAAATTTTCCACGAACAATTCACATTTGCAGGTCTTTGTGCTCGATAACTTCACGAATTCCATCTTTAAGGTATTGAATTGATTGTGGAACATTGGCATAGACCTTATCTTACACGTAGCCTCCAAAAAGTCTAAAGGTGTTAAATCACAATATCACGGAGGCACGTAGCGTCGTCTTGCTGAAAATAAACGACCTCCACATCAATATCTTTTAATTCCTGCTATAACAAATTATTAATCATAGGTCGGTAGCGCAAGCCATTCACCATAACAGTTGCATCAGCCTCATTACCCAACACGTTGAGGATGGAGATGCTTTTCAACAATCATTCTTGAATTTTATGATCCTCAAATGTGACAATCTGCTTACTAACGTAGCCTCCGAGGTGAAAATGGGCTCCATCACTGCTGATGATTTTTCGATGAATATCCGAATCACGACGTTTATGGTGATCGAACGGCTTGAGTTCTTGTGTTAACTGCAGTTAAATAGTCTTTTTAAAAAATGCGGTGTAATCTCATTTGTCCACCAAAATTTTTCCGCCAGTTTTACTAGTTCCGGCACAGAAGTATTTGTTACTTGTCAAATGTCAAAAGATGGCAGCTTCAAAATTGACAGCTGCTCAAATAGTAGGCTTTTCAAAATGAAACCGCTTATTGGACCCCTTTAGTACCCACCCAGCGAGCTGTGGTCACTCATTTCAGTAATAAAATCGTTAAAGCCAAAATCGTCCCTTTCTTCAATTCATAGATTATAAGGTTCAGTTTGCCTGAACGACGTAGCTGTAGGCTGAAAACTTTCCTGTATATATTTTAAGGGTATATGTTACATGGGCTTCATCCCTACCGTTGTCCGGTACATTCATATCATACTACCCTCATATGAAATAACTTATGCGTATGTAGTAGGTAAACTGGAAGATTGAATTTCCCTTCAATTTTTTTTAACACGTCTAAAGAAAAGAAAAGAAAATGATTGAGGTTATTTTTGTAACATTTTTTGTTGGTGTACGTTTTGTCTTTATATATGGATGTATATGTGTAATTTGGGTTGAGTTCTTAATATATTGTATTTATTTGGATTTTGTGTATATTACATACTATGCTCATATAATCAACCTTATATTCAAATATACATACGTCTACATACGATATGGATATAAATTTGAACGTACTACTCTCTACATAATCTACAGTTATATGAAGATACTAAATATGCCCAAACTTGAATGAGCTACTTACTAGAGGTTTAGTATTATGTATTTCGTTTGCCAGAGTATTTATAGAACCATTACCGAAATTTTTTCCGAGATACTCGTACACAATGATGGCTCGTTTCTTCGTTGTCAATTCGATTTTATTTTTATATTTTTCAATTATTTTAAATCCTTAAATTAAATTAGATTTTTCATTTCGTCGATTGGTATTTGAGGAAATGGAAAATGTTTCAATTTAATATGTTAAACATAGAATATATGTGTGTATCATTATACAAATTCTAGTCTAAATTAATTTTAGATGTATTATTCAAATGAGGTTTGGGAAGTCTAAAATTTTATGTGTTTTATAACAAGAGCATGTCCCCAGATGAATGAACATTTTCTTATATAAACTCTTTTTTGTACCAATCAGATCTGAAATCATTGGGTTGATTTAAATGCTGTTGTTGTCCAATTTGTATTTGTTTCTTACTCAGTATTAGTTGACTCCAAACTTAGTGGTTTAATATATGTATTGGTTTAGCTGATCGAAGTGTCTTAGTTTTTATAAATGCTTTTTAAAGGCTATTATTTGGCCATGTCGTACAAAATAATCTACATTTTCATATGAAGCTGAAATTTTTGCGGATTAATAACTCTTCATAGAAACTACCGGATGACTTCAGGGACTCCGATAAATTTCTACATGGGGGATCATTTTTCTGATATTGACTATCATCAGATAGTACGAAATGGTTGAAAAGCTTAAGCTATGACAATAGAAGTGTAAAATACCGGTTTCAAACCCTAATAGAGTCCGGTTTCAAACCCTAATAGAAAAGGCAATTTTTTATCATTGTATGATTATCGGTAATATTGCTGAACACAACTACAACTCGCTGTTTGAGTTTAGTTTTCACATACTAACCTATCTTCCAAGTCAGTACTACAGCGAAAGAGTTGGAAGTGCTTCAGACCAAACCTATAGTAGACAGAAATCAACGGAGAGAGGTGGATTGATGATTCGCTAAAATCATACAGGTTCATAAAGAAAAATTGTTAACCTGCAGTTAATTGTATTAATTCAAAGCTCTTGATATTGGAAAAGGTAAATTCATGGATCTGTCATTTTTGGCTTTATTCTAGCTGAGAAAATTATCGGTGAGTAGCAAACTCTGCCCAAATCACTTTGTATTTGGTAAAACCTATAGAGACTTAATCCGATTGATTTTGTTGGCCATGGAATATTTAAATCATATGTTGGTGATCCTACGAAAAAGTGAAACAAGCCAAGACATGCTGTTTTGGTAATCCTATCATGTTGTTGCTTGATAAGATATCATGTTAAATAGATGCGAAACATTCAGTTGCCTTTTGCCTCAAAATCAATGCTTATATTTAGACGACAAAAAATTATTTTGGGTTTCCATACCAAGAGTCTTCTGATGATATCGATTCGTAATGACTATGCAAAGTGCTATTGCTGAAAAATCCCATCTTGTGAAGACTTGTTTACTTATTGCTCTGGCACTTTTTTATTTTATGAAGATTTGCATCGTGGCTGCGCTATCACCAGATAATTGATATCAGTGGTGAATCACCAGTTGTAGAGGGATGCATCAAAAACTAAATTAAGGGCCGTTATTTAGGTAAAGTAATACGATTTTTTTGGTCTACCACGGCGAATTTGGTTTATATTTATAAGTGACTTTCTACGATATGCAACTCAATAAGGTTGATTTTGAAATCAACACATGGCAATTTGGCTTTAGGGAGTTTTACGTGGCTCATGTTTCAAAATGGATGTTTTTATGAGGAGAGAATATACTTGCCACTTTGAAATCATGAGCGATCGCAAAGTACATCATTCTTTCTAATTTTTCGGTTTACACGGACAATTGACAGGTTGGCTTATCATGTATGTAATCGTAATTTATACATTCGAAAGTTAAACACAGCCATATATACTTGTGGTCCAATGAGGAATCCAACTCTAAGATTTCTGAGGTCATCCTCACTGTGTAGCAATATATACCCTAGCTTTGTGACACATGGTCTCCACTTATAAACCACGAGTTTCTCCCGATACTTTTTCATACTTGTGATAAGGCTGTCGAAAAACACCAGGTTTTTCAAATGACTGTACTTTCCACGTGCCATTCCTTAATCTCAATGCCAGGTACTTAGGCAGGGAATCGTTGTTATTTTTGGCTGTATCCGATTTATTTTATTTTGTTGGCTTATTTACCTCTTGATTTTTTTTACCGATGCGGGTCAGCAGCTCAGCGATCCAATCAAATTTTGTCACCTCCTACATGAACCCACAGATCTAACTAGTTCGTGGATGCTCCTAAATCTATTTGAGCCAATCTCATCAATATATGCAAGTTTCTTTTATGCCTACGTCTTTCAAAGGAATGAAACCAGATTTAATTATAAATGGTGTTTCGAAATCCCGCTCGTTTCCTCATGCAATTGTAATATGAATTTACCCTACAGTAAATAAGAGGTCACTTGCTCTGAATAGTCATAACGTCTATATCAATATCAAAATTCGGTCAATTTAGCTTCTTTGTGCAAATAAATAATTTAATAACATCTCATTTAAATTAAAGTTAACAAAACCCCAATATACCAATATACCTTCCGATATAACCAGTAGCTAGACCATGCGCAAAATGTATTGGTATTTTTTAATATTTATAGCTGTCGTAATTTGAAGAAACGACATGTTTGCTTCGGTGTAGACATAACTGAATGACATTACACAAATTGGGTTCCTGTACCAAACCGGAAGATAATTTTATGAGGAGTATATGGTATACTTTTCTCACATATGTGGGTTTCTCCCGGTTTGTGTCTTTTTGAAAAATTCGCTCTACTACGTGTGAGACGTATAAATTTCTATTTTTCGCTGTCCGCTTGTGCTTTAATTAAATTTCATTTACTTTGTCTATTAAGTGGAGTGATTCTATGACATATTTATAATATGAAAATTCTTGAATGGGAGTACACAATAAGTGATCTATAGATTGTAGGCTCAATATCTACAGAGAGTGATCACAACGCTAAGCCATTTGAAATGAATTTTGAAATTGAAGCAATTTCAAAATTCATTTCAACTCATCAGAATTCCCAAAAAACTGATATAATTAACACGCGTCATAAAATTTCAAGAAACATGTTTCCCAAGGAAAACACTACTCTCGAAATTGAGGCAGTGGAATGCTCTTAATCAAGTGAAGAAGCCTATAAGCGCTACCGCGAATTTGCCATGTACATACGACCTGGTTTTGGTGATGGTTTTGGTGTGGATAGGAATTTCAATGAAAGGAATATTTTATAGTGAGATATTAAAATCTTCCCCTAAAATAGTCACTGACGTTTTCGAAATAAATAAAACGGAAAAGATGTAATGGCTAATCGAGGACCTACATCAACATTTAAACGCCAAGTTTGAAGTCGATTCACCACAAAACTTTATCCTGACTTATCCAGAGCTAAACCTCGATTTTTATCTTTTGGGAAATGTAAAA
The DNA here is from genome assembly GCA_963932295.1 of Tipula lateralis. NCBI lineage: Eukaryota > Metazoa > Arthropoda > Insecta > Diptera > Tipulidae > Tipula > Tipula lateralis. Next base: position 143,050,952 of record OZ010738.1, read on the forward strand.
TTGATGCAACACATGGTTTTTTAAGTATTTTGCAATTTCAAAGGTTGTTTTTAATGAAGCAAGTGAGAAATTTTGAATTTCAAAAGTTTTATGACTTTCTGAATCGCTTGACTCTTTTGAAAATTGTGATTGATCAATTATATTCAATAGATCCTCATCCGTTAATGCATCGTCTTGCCTCGCTATCTAAATATTAAATGTCAAAAATTTCTAATTCGTCGAATTCGTCGTACCGCACGAGAAAGAGTTAGGATTCGTTCAAATTTATTACTAACTGGTTTAACTATAACATTATTTACAACAATTTCAAACCGTATTGATTTCCAACAACCGTTTAAGGTCGTTGGTTTTTATATCTTTACTTGCCAAAGAAACGTTTTCAACACATATTAGACTCATAAACTGCTTCCGAACTTAAGGAACTGTAAGGCTATTATCGGTGTTTATTATATCCAAAATTCGTTGAAAGCTTTAATACTAAACTTTAAAAGTGGCGATTTCCTGGTCCATTGGCTGTATGAGTGATGTTGTGTTGGGTGGGAGAAATACTTGGATGTTATAGATCTTTAAGAGCATGGTCTAAAAATAGCAATGCCTTAAAGATTCGATTTTTGTTATCAAGTATTTTTCTACTTCTGGAGCAAAACCGTTTTGTAATGCATCCATTTAAAGTCATGGTTGTCAGAGAATTTGTAACGATTTATCAACCGTGGTATAATAATATATATATATATATGTATATATATATACATATATATATATATATATATATATATATATATATATATATATATATATATATATATATATATATATATATATATATATATATATATATATATATATATATATATATATATATATATATATATATATATATATATATATTTATATATATATATATATATATATATATATATATATATATATATATATATATATATACATATATATATATATATATATGTATATATATATATATATATATATATATATATATATATATATATATATATATATATATATATATATATATATATATATATATTATATATATATATATATATATATATATATATATACATATATATATATATATATATATATATATATATATATATATATATATATATATATATATATATATATATATATATATATATATATATTATATATATAAAGAGTGGTTAAATTTTAAGGGCCGATGTTGATTTGGAATAAAACACAAATTATTTAGCAATTTATTGTCAATTCTTTTTATGATAATATGGTATGGTTCAATTATGTATGAAACAAAATACCGGCCAAATGGCCGCCGCGATCTCGGCGGCTCACCTCCACCCGATGGTCCAAATTTTCGATGATGCTTAGGCATAATTGAGGTTCTATGCCGTTAATGTACCGAATTATCTCATCATATAGTTCTTGAATGGTTGCCGGCTTATCGAAGTTCACCTTTTCTTCCAAATCACCCCAAAGAAAGAAGTCCAACGTTGTCAAATCACAATTGGTCGCCAACAGTTGACATTGCCACCACGTGAGATAACACGGCCAATGAATTTGTCGCGCAAAAGAGCCATTGTTTCGTTAGCTGTGTGGCAAGTGGCACCACCTGTTGAAACCACATATCGTCCACATCCATATCTTCAAATTCGGGCTATATAAAGTTCGTTATCATCTCATGATAGCGAACACCATTCACAATAACTGCCTGACTGGGCTCAGTTTGGAAAAAATACGGCCCGATGATGCCGCCAGCCCAAACAGTCCACACCAAACAGTCACTCTTTGTGGGTGCATTGGTTTTTCGACAATCACTCTTGGATTAGGATTCGTCCAAATGCGGCAATTCGCTTATTGACGAATCCACTGAGGTGAAAACATGCCTCATCACTGAAGATGATTTTTTTCGATAATTGATCACCCACTCTTGACATTTCTTGCCATCATAAGCTTTGTTTTTATACAAAATAGCAAACTTAAGAAAAAAACTAGCATTCGTCAGAAATGTAATCACCGAAAATAGAGGGGTTACTATCGTGGGGCCGCCTCACACCACTGAGATGTCTCACAAAGCCTGGCCAGTTAGAAGTGGGACATAATACCATTATAATATATGTTTAGACGGACCTATTTATTATGCATTGTATATATCTTTGAGATGGTAAACACCTAAAATGTTTCCATTTGAATCTTTACATTCAAAAGCAACATGGCCTACAGGCTTAGATATAATGCCGGGAATACATTTACGAGCTAGTTAGCATTAAAATTTTTCCAAGGCGTCACTTTGAACGAAGTTTCTCAAGAAAACTTTTTGTCCCGGTTTAAAAAATCGATCGCGTGTACGTAAATTATACTGTTTTACATTTTTTGAATAGGCTATACGCAAGTGGGATAAAACGGATTCTCGTGCCTTGTTTAGTCTGGTCGGTTTAGATGATATCGTAATGTCATTGTTGTCATGTGAAGATAAAAACTGTCGTAGAGCGTAATCAGAACCTTGATTCCTTTTGTGTTCTCCAAATACCAGATAGTGTGGAAAATATCCACATGACTCATGAACGACGTTACGCAAAGCGGAAGTTTGTTTGTTAATGTGCACATCCCATTCACGTTGGTCTTCTCTTAGGTATGATCGAATAGCCGACAAAATCGAGATATAACCATTGGAATGGTAATGTTGTTTCAGTAAAGTATCCTATTTGGGCCGAGTTGCATAATTTAAAGGTTTACATGTTTTGCATTTTTCGCATTGGGATATGAACGATTTAACATCTTTAGCAATGGTAGACCAATAAAAATATCTTTAGTTATACTTTCATTCGATTTTTCTAAAGTGTCTAAGAAGCTACGAGATAACGCACCGGGAACTATATTTTGACATCCTTTACGATGTTGGATTTAAAAATCGAACCCTTGGAGTTTAAGACTCCAACGAGCTAATCTCCCAGAGAGATCCTTTTGGGACATTAACCAATGAAGGCTCGAATGGTCTGTTATAATGACAAAATGAAATTCTTCGTTGTACACGCTATAAATTTTTTTATACTCAGGATTACAGCATAACATTCCAATTCCGTAACGGAATAGTTTCGTTTGGTATTATTTAGCTTCTTAGACATGTATGCAATTGGGAACTCATTGCCATCTATATCTTTTTGAAATAAGACGCTCCCCACACCTGCGGAACTTGCGTCACATTGGACGAAAAAATTTTGTGATAAATTTGGATTTTTTACATTGGATTTTTTTTGGAACAGGAGCTGTGACCAGAGCTGATTTTAATTTCTCGAAAGATTTTTGTGCTTCCTCATTTCATGAACAATTTTTTTCCTTTCTTCAACAATTCTGTGATCGGGGCACTAATAGTGGCATAGTTAAAAATGAACCGGCGATACCAACCAGTTATACCCAAAAACCTACGGATTTGTTTCAGCGTTCGAGGAACGGGATAGTTTGCAATAGCCGAAATTTCTCTGGATCAACCTTCAGACACCCTTCCCCAACAATATAACCCGGGCATTTGATTTGTTTTAACAAGAATTTGCTTTTAGCTATTTTAATGGTGAGGTTAGCTTCTTTTAAAAGCTTTGCAACTTCTTCTAACAAAGAAAAGTGTTCTTCTAGGCTAGCTGAGGTAGTCAAAAGATCATCTAGATATACAAAAATTCGATCTTGTAGATGATAGGGTGAAACCTGGTGCCTCAATTGGCATATTCGTTGAGGCGCATTACATAAACCGAATGTCCTCACTCGAAATTGATACAACGGTCGTCCTTGCACTGTAAAAGCGGTATATTGCCGGAATTTTTCATCTAAAGGAATTTGCCAAAAGGCATCTTTTAGATCAAGACTAGAAATAAATCTAGTTTGATCTAGTCTACCCAATAACCCGTCTATTAATGGCAGCGGATACGCATCTTTTACAGTCACCGTACTTAATTTCCGAGCGTCCAAACAAAGTCTAATTTTGCCGGGTTTTCGAGTTACGGTGATAGGAGAGCATCAACTACTATTACTTACCTCTATCACTCCCATAAGAGCTAACATTCGATCCAACTCGGTTTTTATTTCAGATTGAACAGGTGGAGATACCGCATAATACCTTTGCTTAATTGGAGGAGCTGAACCAATGTCAATTGTGTGGGTTGTCTGCATAAATATCTGAAGAAGGAAACAGGGCAATAATTCGATTTAATTCGGTTCGATGATTATCTGATAACAAGTGTTGATTAGAATCATTTGGATGAATGCTGATTGAATTAAATACTTCTGACAGCACTGCGGGAGCAAGATCAAAACATTTTCAAAAATCTATACCTAGGTATAAATTCTGTTATAGGTTTGGTGCAAGATATAATCGGATGTTACGGGTTTTGTTAAGATACGTTATTGGTACATATACGTGACCTAGAATTACGTTGTTGTGGCCGTTGGCAGTAGTCAAATATGAAGTAAGTTGATGAAATTTATAGGAATGAAGGGATTTAAAAAATTCGAATCCACAAGATCATAATACGCTGATATTTGCGCCGCTATCCAACAATCCGCGCATAGGGTTCCAATAAAAACATTTACATAGGGTCTTCCATCTGTTTCATCCATTATGATCGTTTGTACACCTTTTGATTTTAGTTTTCTTCGATTATATAACAAACATTCCGTGAATAAGGTTTTACATTTATATATATACTGATATATATATATATATATATATATATATATATATATATATATATATATATATATATATATATATATATATATATATATATATATATATACTATTCTAAAATAGTACTCCAAATCGTGGACCATTCTCATATCGTCTATATTACGGACATAAATTGGTATTCAGTCACTGGCAGATGTAAAAATTTGTCCAATGTGTTTTGCATCGTACTGTTTTCAATTAATTTTTTTGTTTATATTTTCCCAACACCATATTCATGTGTTGTCGCTTCGTTTATAGTACAGCATCACAATTAATTTATTACCTCTGAATAATGCAATCAACCGACTCTTCTCTTATTTAAAACATTAACAAAATTGCACAACTGCACACGAAGTAATTTTTAATAGTAAGTGAATTATTTTAAATTAATTTTCATGGCAATAAAAGTTGTGTTCTCAGTTTAATTATATTAATGGATGTTTTGTAATTCAATTTTTAATTTGAGAATTGATTCAGACAAGCACAATACTTGAAGACCGAACACATGTTGGGTTATAAATTTTTGTCATTAAATTATATGATTTTTTATAAATAATATTATTACCTATACAGTGTTCTGGATTTTTTTTATGTCTCGTGTATGTATGTTTTATGCTCTTATCAAAATGTTATAATAAATATTTAGATTTTTTTTATCTACATATATTCTATATATTATTTGGTTTCCAGAAAATCAAAAAGAGCTTTCGAGAGATATACTCGTAAATTGTTGTTTGCACAGCACAGAAATTATATAATGTTTGTTTATCGGGGCGGGGGTTGATAAATACAAAAAATTCTCTTATGGGAAATTGGGAATATTCTACAACTTTATATTTATATTTACAAGTGGGTGTTACTACCAAGACTGGGGTGTTTATAAATATGTTTGTAATGTTAATTTGATTTTGAACAGATTATGTATTGGAAATTGATGTTGATTCATATTTGGGTACAGAGCAATAATTCGATAACGTAAATATGTTTACCAATTATTTGTTTAAAGTTGGTAAATTTTAATTTTTAACATAATTTGAATGTTGATTTTATATAAAGAATTATTAATCGGAATAAAGAAAATTTATATTGACGTCTCGTTAGGCGACATATTGTATGTTTATATTTATAAACTTTAAACTAAATAAGTTATAAACTTTTCTGCCATTTCGTATTTCTAATTCACATGATAAAATCTATGTGAGGTGTTTCAAATGCGAGTCCTTTTATCCTTAACCTTACTATGAGCAGTTTTAAATTCGATATTATTAATATATATACCATATCGTCGATCTCTCGTTGGCGATTTCGAACCTGTTTATAGGAATAGGATCATAAGACGTTATGTATGACTTTTGTATTTTGTGGTAGTCAGAGTACATTGATCATTGCTAGGATAGACTGCTTCAAAATTATTGAGAAAAGTCTTACAATTTTATCTCAATTTGCAAGAAGACAATGTATCAATCACAACAGATGATGCCTCTGGAATACAAAAATTAAAAGTTAATTTATAGTTGCTTTGCCCATGCGCGATTTTTGTTGTGCTTTTAGTTTTGCTCAATGTGCTCAACAACAAACTAAAATCTTCACCAACGGAACAAATTTTAAAAGACGATAAATAGCATTCAGATAAAAAAGGTTCATCAGACTCGACATTTCTTTGATCTAGTTGTGTCAAGCTTTAATAATGAATACGGTAGGAATAGGATGTCGAGTGTTGGTCCAAATAATTATAATAAGTTATCTGATTCGATGAAGTTGTTTCAAAACATCCTGAATTTTAATGTCGCGGTTAAACAATATTGCCATTCCAATATTTCACAATTTATTATGTAAGAAAATGTTAAACTCTTATTAATACTGTGATTATAGGTTTTGAGTATTGGTAACCCCTTCAAAGGATATTAAATCCACTGGGGAACTGATACATTGTCAGTTCTTAAATCTGAATTTTCTTATTCTTTTGAATTAACAAGAAACGAACAACACAGGATGTCACACAAAATATCAAGTAACAATTAGGAAATTTTGAATTTTTTTTGTTTAAGAAATCTATATTTCTGTATAATATTACAACTAATCTCAGTGATTATCTAGAAAATGTTTTGTATTTTTAAGCAGTGTAGCATCTTATGGGATGAGAAAAATCGGTTCATCCCATTTCGTCCAGTCCTTTGATTTCAGTAGTTCAGGGAACCATTAATTCTAAAGGCTTTGTTCTTTTTAGGCGCTTTGGTCCATTGGTGTGATCTAGTAGGTTCTGCAGCTCCTCGTTGTCATGTTACTGCAGTCGCAGTACACGACTCCTTGCAAGCTTAATTATTTCATCACTGACGTATTCCATATTAAGGTCTCGATGGAGGTTGTCATTTCTAATATACCATGGAGCATTGACAATGCTACGTAGTACTTTATTTTGAAATGTTTGTATGATATTAACTGTAGTTTTCTTAGCACATCCCCAAAGTTGAATGCCGTATGTCCAGATAGGTTTAAGGATTTGTTTATATAATATTAGTTTGCGTTTTCAGCTCAGAGTTTCTTAATTTAAAATACAATTCTTGTCGTTTCTTTTTAACATGTGCTTTCCTCCTAAACTTAGTGTCGTCTAGTGTCATGCCAAGGTATTTCGCATTGTCTGAGTAAGGAATTTGTTGAAAATTCAGTCTTATCGGGATGTATTCCACTTTCTTGTTGGTGAAGTTGATGTGTGTTGATTTTGATTCGTTTAGCATTATTCTCCAAGTTTTTGTCCAAGTGTTTACTGTATTAACAGCAATTTGTAGTTTCCGTGTTGACTCGAAAATACTAATATCAGTGGTCATAATTGCAGTGTCATCAGCAAAAGTCCCTATTCTGGCTTCTGCCATATTTGGTAAATCATTTGTATACAGAAGGTATAACACAGGGCCAAGCACACTACCTTGTGGGACTCCTGCCAATATTTTCTTTAGTTTTGAGTACTCTTCTTCTTGTCTCACCCGAAAGTAACGGTCATTTATGTATGACTTAAGCAATTCAAAATATTGTTTTGGTAGATCTCGTTGAAGCTTAAATTCCAGACCATGGTGCCAAACCTTATCAAATGTTTGGGCTACGTCTAGGAATACTGCTGAACATACCTTCTTCTCTTCCAACGCCTCTTCAATCGTATCAGTGATTCTATGTACCTGTTCTATTGTTGAGTGGCCTTCTCGAAACCCAAACTGATGTGGTGGTATAAGTTTCCTAGTCTCTATAATTGGCTTAAGTCTCTTCAGAAACAATCTTTCGAAAATTGTTGATATGGTTGTTAATAAAGAGATTGGCCTGTATGATGTTTTGTCATTTAAGGGTTTATTAGGCTTAGCAATCATTATTATTTCTGCTACTTTCCACTGTCTCGGAACATAACTTTGTCTAAAGACAGCATTGATAATGTGCTGTAGCTTCCGTAGTGCTTTTTCTGGTAGTGCTTTGATTATTTTTGCTGTTATCAGGTCGTAACCAGGAGCCTTTTTATCTTTAAGATTTTTTACATCTTGTTTGATTTCTTTCACAGTGACTGGTAGGAGAAGTACCTCGTCTATTTTGTTGACCGGTGTTAAACATTCATTCTCTACTTGCCCAGTTGATGGTTTGAAGATAATTTCTAGGTGTTCGGCAAACAGATCAGCTTTTTGTTTATCGCTGCGAGCCCAGGTCCCATCAGCTTTTTTATGGGTGGCACTTGCAGTTTGGGTCTTTTCAGACTTTTAGTGGCATTCCACAACGAATAGTCCGTGTCAGGTTTACCTGTCAGGTTACTTAGAAAGCAAGCTACTGACTCATTCTTGATCTCTTTTATAAGCAGTTTAAGTTTGTTGCACAGATTATTTATGATTTTTTTGTCTTCAGGAGCTCTAGTTCTCTGCCAAGTCCTGCGAGCTCGTCTTTTTTCGTTAACCAAGTCTTTCACTTCAACTGGGTAGCTTATACTTTTCTGTAATATACCATGCCGCTTTCTGTATACTTGCAATGAGATTTTCCAGCTCTTCTTCTATCATATAATCGTTCGAGATCGGCACCTGTAGATTGACGCTTTCTTCGACTAGCTGGCGAAAGTATTCCCAGTTAGTTTTGTTATTTGTTAGTCTTGGAGGGCTTGCTTTCCTTATTGCCGTGGAACTTATTGTCATTAAGACTGGAGAGTGATCCGATGATAGTCCTTCTTCATTTTCAACTACTAAGTAATTTTCGGAGATACTTCTTGATATATAGAAGTCTAGAAGATCAGGAATTTTATTTACGTTCGTAGGCCAGTAGGTTGGCTTTCTACTGGAGTGGAACTCACATTTATATATTCTGCCTGCTTCAAATAGCTCTCTTCCTTTGGGAGTAGTTCGATTTGATCCCCAAAATATATTTTTTGCATTAAAATCGGCTCCAATAATGAATTTTTTACCAAGCGATTTAAAAAGTTTGATGTAGTCTTCCTTTTTTGGGTTATATCTGGGTGGACAGTAGATTGCTGATATAGTGTAGCTCTTGTAGTTTATGGTTTCAATAGAAATAGTTGGTACTTGCATAGGTTCTTCCTCTATTTTAAGTTCTTCTTGATGTTTAATATTTTCCTTGATGAAGATTGCTGGATGAAGAGCTTGATAGCAATGGTATCCACGAATTTTGAAATACGAGATTCTAGTAGAGTGACTTTCTGAGATAAAGCATATATCAATGTTTTTTGTGTTTAAAAACACTTCTAATTCTGAAATGCGTTGCGCAAGACCATTTGCATTCCAGGTAGCAATTCTTAAATAGTGTCATTATTTTTTCTTGTTTAATTTGAATGGATAAGAATTAAGGTAGTCAATGATTTCTCTAGTTTTACCTGTCGCGTCTGTTATTTTTTTATTTTGGTCCATCGATGTATTTTCCAGTGTTTCTAGTCTTTTTTCTTGTTGTATTTTGAATTTGAAAATAATCGTGTAATAAATTTTGAAAGATGCTTTGGCTCAAAAGAATTCCACTTTCATCACAAAAAATTGACTAACATTAGGATCTATTGAGGCATGGCATTTCTCTCTATATTACATATAATATCCAGGTTTTGAATTAAAAATTGCAAAAATGAGAAACTTCTAAATAAAAACTAGTGTTTATAGAACCAAAAACACTGACATCGGATTTTATCTTAAAAATAACATCAGTTGATTGACTTCATCAGTTAATAACTCGCATATTAGTAAATATCTCAAGAAATTCGATAGTAAATGACTATCTGATTTTTCTGACCTGATCAGATTAAATGATAGTGATCGTTAAAAAAATTGCCAGGCTTAAATATTCTTTGCTCTTTGAATTATTTTTAAATGAAACCTGTACTTTCTAAAATTATGAACTCTTAAACCTTCATTAATAGATATTTCAATTAGTAACGAGAATTTAACTCATTGTCGGCAGGTTCTCCAAAGTTTTAGTCTTACTACATTTTCGTGTACAAATTAACTAATTTGCTCAATTTACTAATTAGCATTAACTTTTAGTCCAGTTATTAACGGCTTGAGACACAATCACCCGCTACAGAAATCGTTTCTATTGACGAACAAATAATCTCGTACCCTGGGAAATTGTCAAGGAAACAATATATGAAAGGGAAATCAAATTCATGGGAGAATCAATGTTTCTGTTCTAAAAACAGGTCATTCGTAATATTTTATTTTGTACCAAGGATCAAGCTGATCCTTGGTAAAAAATATCACGGATTACCACGGAAGATCGCAGATTATCAGCTGATTATTAAAGAAATTACGGCTTCGGAGCTGCAGTTTTTAAAAAATTAGTTAAACAGCAACCTAGACATATCGTCGACACCAAAAATCACGTTGCTATCGGAGTCCCAGAGTAAACAGATTTAACAATCCTCCTCTTCTAATGGACAAAGAATTATCCAATAAAAATCGGGGTTCATATGACCAGGTAGTAGGTCGAGATGGCGAAATTACTTTGTTAAATTGCACTGAAATATAAATCATTCCATTTGGGTTCTAATTTTGTTGGATCTGGAGTTATAGATGTAGTGAAAAGGTGGAACAAAAACAATAAAAAATCGATCAAATTTCACGACCAGAAGTTGTGCGGTTATATAACGATGGAATGGGGGATGTCGATTTCGTTGATCAATTTATCTCACTGAGTGTTCATTCATCTCGTAAATGTACATTAGCATTATTTTCTCATTTTTTAAACTTCGCTTTAGTGGCCAGTTGAGTAGAGCATAGAAGACATGGTAAGAAGTGGGGCAATCAAAAAATACCATCAAATTCTAGTAAATGCTCTCCGCCAGCAACGAAGTAAGATATGAAAGTACGACCGGTACAAGATAATAGATACGGCGAAATGAGCAATTTTCCTTATCATGATGGAAAAAAGAAGCTACGAGATGTAAAATGAACTGTCAAACATCTTCCCAAGGTACAGCTCGTAGTACTCATTTCGTTTGTAGGAAATGTAATGTTCATTTATGCGTAACGAAAGATGTTGTTTTGATCAATTTCACAAAAAATAAATTTCATGGCATATGCATTATTTTTATATAATTTTTATAATTATTCTCCTGATATATTTATAATTAATATTCAGTAATAAATTCTGAAATTTAATGTTTGGATGAAACATTGGATTTAATGTTTATAAACCAAAATAAGAGCGTTAAAAACAAATGCGTATGAGAGGGTTAATAACAAATGAAACATCAAGAGATTTTCAAGTCATTTACATATTTATATACAGTAATTTCAAAACCTATACATATATTCCATTTTATAAAACTCGAAAATTGGAATCTCGATTTGCTATTTTACCAGTTCTTTGAAGGTGATGGTTTCACATGAACAAGAGTTTCAATATGTCCACTTATTATTTAGGATTTTATACTATATATTGATGTAGTATTTATATATTTTATGAGTTGTTTGTCCTTTAAGTGCGATGTATACATATGTTTGTGTGCTTAGTGACGGTTCAGTGGAAGTCTGGTGGTTATTAATTTGATTAAACATGACATTTTCTACAAGTACTATTTATACATGATGTGAAGACATGTATGCCCTAAACCAAAAGTTGTGTACATCAAAAACCACATATGAAGGGAAAATTTTCACTAATTTTGTGCTTTTCAAATCAGCAAACAATTATACGCATGTACACCCCTAATTTTGTAATATATCCAATGATGAAAAATCAATATTATATATAAGCCTACCTTGTACTCCCTTTCTTGGGTAAACAGTTTAATTAAATTATACATTTTTAAAATATCCAAAATTACATTTTTAAACAAATTATAATTTAAAAAAAATAAAATTCTTTCCATTGTACTGTAAAGTTATACAGTACACCTAGACTAACTTTTTAATACGCCTTTAGACAGTGTTATTATTTTTTGAGCTTTTTTAAAAAAATTCTAAATTCCTGCTAAACCATAAAAAAATTACACCACAATTTATTATCAGAATAAAAAAAAAAGTTTAAATAAATAATATAAAAACTAATTCAATAATTCAAAAAATTTATTTATTTTTTCATTATTTAATCAAAAAATACTGAAAAATTTTCCTCGTCAATATTATTTTCCGAACCGAAAAATGAGTCGAACGGAAAAACAGAAATTTTTTTCAATTTTTCTCCTTCATTGTTATATATATACGAGTATATATGTATGTATGTTTATGTATAGGAACATAAATAATTTTGTTTTACGATGCAAAAGTTTAATAAAGCTCTAGCAGCAAAACAACCAAAAATATGTTGAAGACGACAAGGCAAAGCTATAAAAACAGTAAACTTTTCATTTTGATACAATTTTTACATTATAAATGAGAAGAAAATTCGACAGAAAATTATTTTCATACCGTCATTTCGATTTATTTTATATTTGTTTAGCGTTTATTTGGATTCATCTCAGGCGTTTCACATTGCACGAGCTTTGTATAAGGTGTTATAAATAAATTTTGTTTTTACATAATTGTAAACTTTAAACCAACTAAACTTAAAGCTTCGGTCAACACAATACATGTGAAATGAAATTTAAATATTGACTTTGGCTCAAACTATATACATACGGTGACTATACATACGTACAGTTTGTAAAGAGAACACATTAAAGGTTAATATTTCCGATTGATCTGCCATCTAGGCTACTTCTTTAAGTAGTTTTGAATGCAATCCAGATTCTTTGATACCATATCGTGTATTATACAATAAAAGACTGAATGTATATTTTTTACCCCATTCATAAATGTACCACGTATCTAGCATCTCTTGTGAATCGTTCTGAAAGGTATTTTCATTTTCGTTTTGTATTTTTAATTCTTGTTGAAAATTTATCTTTTCAGTTTTGTATATTGTTTATATTGAAGTGATCTTCCTTTCAAAGTGTATTTCATTACTTATTTTATGTTTGTATGCATGAACGAGTATATGTATGTATGTATGAACTCTATTGCTCTCCTCATAAAATAACGAAATATAAAGCAAAATCACTTCAAGTAAAATGCTGTGTCTTCGTTTTTATTTTTCAAGGATAAAGGTAAATGAAACGATGTGAAAGTTTTATTTTCAGAGCTTTCGTACAATTTATTATTTTCTCAATGGTGAGTGTGTTTGTTTATTTGGTGGTGGTGTGCACAAAAAAAATTATTTAAAATATAAATGTGTATACGATACGTACCTATATATGTGGGCAGATTAATGTACAAAACTTAATCCCGGTATTTTTTGTTGAATTTCTGAAGAACCATCTCACACATTCACGAGTACGCCTTAATAGAGTCTGTTGCGTAGGTATGCGTAGATAATTAAGTTTAACGATCATATATTGCTATGCGACACCTTAGAAATGTAACTACGGGTAAAATATTCGTTGTTGTTTGTTAATTCGAAACTCCAATAAAATCTAATTACTTCAGTTTTGCTAAGTGAATTGTATATCCATTTGTTTATCGTATATCTGTTGTTATCACATCTGCGAACTGAATTTGGCTCAATATACATGTACATATATTGTTTATTGTTTTGATATTGTTGTACATTTATATAAAATTTTGCCGATATACCCATCGCATACCCATGCACATATGCATTATACAATTGATTTATTTTATTTCAATGGATATAAATCCAAAATTTTAGGTAATCCAAAAAATTGTTTTCATGTATAACATTTTGTTTATGTACCTCAAATTTCCGTGGAACACGGGTATTCAAGCATAAATACAACATAAAATCATATAACTAGCATTCATTTTGGGATTGCCTATATTGTTTGTTTTTTTATTTAAATTTGATTTATTCATTCGCGAGCTTTTTATGTTTTGTAGTAAAGCTCAGGTACGAGTAGTTATTGTTTTTAATGTGTATGGTTTATATTATGTGTTATAAACAGGCCACAAGGTCCATTAACCTAAAAAATATGATTATTTCAAGTTTATCCTTAAAAATAAATCTGAAATAATTATTAAAGCAAGATATCTCAATCAAACTAAAAAAGCTGATTTGTTAATACTGTAGATTCGTACATAATGTGTAAAATGACAATCCTTCCTTATTTAAAATCCAAATTATAAGGAGTGGTTTATTGAAAAGCGAAGAGACTTAGTCAAAACCGAAAATCGCTGTATTAACTGTTTCAGCCAATCACACTCTGTTTACCAATGCAAATCAGCCGGAAGATGCTATTATTGTAGAAGACGACATAATTCGTAATTACACCTCCCTGGAAGTACGAAGACAAACCCCAATATATTCCATACCCCAATTAACGTACCATTATCGACCACTGGTTTAGTTGTAATCATTATGCTTTCATTCGAATTTATTCGGTACCGGGTCCCGGAACTCATTTATTATATAATCACTCAATAAAAAGTTGGGATTAAGATTTATGGAAAAATAAGTATCCATTTCGCCACATTTTGAATGCAGATAAAATACCAAGAAAGATAGCAACGTACTATTCCAAATATAACTGCAGTCAGATCAAGCCACACTTTTAATCGTTTGATTCGATGCATTTTTTGAAGAGCTAGAAGATTCCACTAAAAGAATGCATGCTCATGCTATGAATTCTCATCTTGGATACTGGTGAGGCACCGACCAAATTCTTAACAAATTAGTCATTGTAACACGATTATTACTGATAATTGCATGCTAGATAATTGCTTAAGGCAATTTTCTAAATCTGAATAAGTGTTTCATTCGTTACCATTGTTATCTGGCCGACAAAGTTGTGTTTAATTTTTTAAATCAACAATAAAAACTAGCCTGAAACAGATTTTTCAGAATTCTCCAAAAATACCATGGAAGTATACGTCTGCAACGTCGCCAAACTTATTTAGCGACATTTTAGTTAAATTCCGAACGTTCAAAAAAGTCTTCACAGCAGGTGGCAGATATATCGGCAGATATGGATACACCTGGGCGACGGTCATTTTTAACGAATAGTTTGGCGTAGTTCATCTGTTACATCAATAAAATATTTTTCGATTAACTCATTAACATATGGTATGTCTTCAGCACCATATTTTGCCTCAAAAGTTGGCCACTAAATAGCATCAAGAGAACATTGATCAACAACATCGAAAGCAGCACGAGATTGGCACAACTTCTGCTATACTACAGATGTGACAGATTGGCACAACTTCTGCTATACTAGCAGAATTCGTGTTTAATTTATGGAACTAGACGTCCAACATTTAAGAGCTACTTAGTGAAATAATTGTTATTTCGGCAACATGCACACTTTCACTCATCCTCGACACTTACTATGGAACCAGTTAAAATAAAAATGAAGCCTAAAACCGAGTAAAAAAAATAATTTGGATAGTGTACTTTAGAACGTGTAGAATTAATTCGTCCCTTCTTAAAAATTAGATAAGATTTATTTATTTATATATTGCTTTTAATTTTGATTAAGAAGGAACAGCGCATTTGGAAGCAACTTGTAAAAAAATTATTACTTCCATTCCGTGTGTTTACACTTGATATCATGATATCGATGTTTTTTTCGTTCCTCTCCTCTTTTACCTACGAAACTGGTTTTGGCATGATTTCTTTTTTCGACGACAACTTGTTGTGATTCTTTGATATCACACACAAATACAAACAAAATAAAATTTCAAGGACACATTATTGTTTTGTTATTTTATGGTTTACTTTGGTTTTGAATTTTGAAGAGAAATAAATAAAAGTAAAATACTTACACACACACAGATACAACTATTTTGATATCGATATCATGATGCGTAGTGTAAACGATAATTGATTTCTGGATATCACAGAAATCGATTTCTTGATATCAAGTGTAAACACACTGATTAGGCATAAACACCTCTTAAATTTTTTACTGCAAAAGGTCAACACCATGCACGCACATCTCATTTTGAGTACAAGCTCATTTACAATGGGATGAGCAGCAGGGATCAGACAATATATAAAAAAAAATCTTAACAATTAACTTAAACTAATTATATTGTCATTCAGACACGCCATTCAAGAAACCTCGATTTAAACGTATCGGCAGATCTCAAACTCAAACGTACATATGTCCAATAATTTTCTTGAGCACGGTCATTATTCCGTTAAACCGTTTCAGTAAAGTTAAGAGAAATCAATAATTATTGGGTATAGTAGGCAGTCTGAAGCTATTGGGTAGGTTGAAATTTCAGTTTGGAGCAATATGGAAAACTCACGAAAAATCTGCAAAGATACAGATGGAGAGAGTCACTATGGAAACAAAATCCTAATCGAAGAAGAATTGCACACGTTGTTAGTACAAATGGAGAGTTTACTAAATCTTAGTCTCTAGTCTTTACTATTTTGGACATTCAGTTACATCAATCCTTCAACCAGACCTATCCAATATCCCGTACAACAGAATATGTACTACAGGCATTGTAAATTTGAACGAAAATTGACATCAGCAGGTTTTTAATGGACGAAACTATATTCCTCGATACTGTAAATGTTATCTTATGCAGGATTTTGATTTATAGAAATCATACTTGTCGCATCGCCCATGAACCATTACTGTAAATGGAGCTCTTTACATGAATTTTGGAGCTCCCTAGGGTTCCGTTTAGACGCCAATTCTTTCTGGTATATGTTAATTCGTTTTATAATTTGAAACTTTGTAGCAACGTTGTGGCTTCTCCTGACGGTTTTTCTACGAAGCTGAATCATTCGACACTGTCTAATCTAAATAAAGATTTCTTTTCTTTGAAGAAATGATTTGGTATTCATAGTATGGTAAATATTTACGCGTTTCAGGTCGTTTGTGATGCAAAATCAAGTGGATGCGAAATTAAACCCCACAGAAATCGCATCCGTCTCTTTCATTGGTTTTTGAATCATTAAAGAAGTTCAGAATCTCAGAGTTCATGACTGCCATCAGTAAACTTATTTTTCCCTTCAATATCTAGAGGAGTGAAATGAAACCACTGACTGACGTATAGAGCCAATGTACAGTGTGGACCTCCAAACAGGTTTGTATTATCTGTAAAATTCAAGCTTAATTTTGAGAGCCCGGTTACGTATAAGTTCACAAAAATTGACCGGTTTGGAGAGAGAGTTCAGTTCTTTTCAGTACTGGGTGCGTTCACCCTAGGTGCAGGTACATTCACCGAATATTGCAATAACATTATCTTCATACGCCACCAATGAAACGCTTTGCCCTTCTAGGTTTAGTTTTTAAATGTTCATTTATGAAGAAGTGGTAAACAGACTCCACCTTGCTGTGTTCCTTACTCATAAATATGCAGACAGAAAAATCACCTAGATGCCCAATTATATCTTGTAGTTTTTAAACTATTTTATCCAATGAGTTTTCCACCAACAAACTCGTACGATATCGAATGACACATTTTGAGCTAACATTGTTAAAGGCTTTTTCTATATTCAGATAGATTGCACTCAAAAGATTTCGCAATAGGACTGTACTTTTACATTTACAGCACGCATGATGAGATTTAGTCAACTTGATAGACTATCTACTTATCGAAAGATTTAAGAATAAAGGACGATGAGTTTTTTATTTGTTTTTAGGATTGCAGTGAGTATCTTTTCCAGCATTAGGTATGAGAATCACATTTCTCCATTTTACTTGTATGTAGAAAGCTAGAGTTCCAAACTAACTATGAAGATAACTATGGGCCACGGTACGGTTATGTCAGTAGCAATAGCTGAACAACCTTGAAAAAAGGATTCTAGTAGGCTTTTCCTATATAGAAACTTATATGACAAAAAAGGAAGAATGTGATTAATCAAACTATGATCTCAATTGAAATCTTAGTTTGAACTTGATAATTTGCCTTTGAACTGATTAAGTATTAATTTTTGTTTCAGACGAGACAATATTATCCGAAGAGCCAACACCCGCCGAAACATCAAATCAAGACAAACAGAAACAATCAACACTTATAATGCTGGCAGCTGTGATAGCCGCTGGTTCCGTTGTTGTAACATCAATAATAGTAGCCGGTATTGTAGCAATATGTAAATCAAGGCCGAAGCCACCCGAACCGCAAGAAGTTCGAAAACGAATGAGGTAAGATTATATATAGTCAATACGAAATTCCGTATCATATCAACAACAATATTATTTTATGTATGCTCTTTACTTATTCATAATTTTATACATTAATCTTTTATGTCACCTTGATAAAATAATCGAAACGCAATCTTATAAATAAACAATTTGTGTCTAAATATAAAATCAATATATTATACACACAGACCTGCACGTACCGATGTACCATCAATGTATGCCGAAGATGATGGTTTTGAAGAACTATTTACTCGTGCTGCCGATATACGACATAGTCGGTCGTCAACAACGCGAAGTAGTCGATATGTTTCAGAAGGATTTGTACAGTTTTCCCAACCAAGTTTAAATGGTACATTTTTCATTTTCTTTTCTTTCGTTATTATTATATTTTACCCGTCATTCTGTTAACAAAGTGTTTTCTTTTTGTGTTGTTACGTTCATACATAATATAAATTTTCCTATTTGTTTTATTGTTGTGTTTGTGTTCTGTGTATGTATACATCAAAACAAAAATTTTGTGCTTTTTGAGTTGAGCTTTTATTTATTTATTTTATTTTTATATTTAATGAAACATTATTATTTTTATGATTATGAGCCTTTTTTTTATATTTTAAATGTTGCTTGATATAATAATAATAATAACAATAACATCCATTTATCTAAAGAAATTTTGTGTCTGTGCGCCTTGTGTATGAGTATGTGTGTTATTTTTATTTATGTGTATTAAAGAAAATGTTATTATTTTTGTGTTATTTTCTTCACCATAATAATAATTTTCGCGTAATTTTGAATTTATAATATAGAACAGCAACAATAATAATGAAATAGTCAAGTGCTATAAAAAATATAAACGATTTTTTTATGAGTGTGTTTGGCAAGAGTCACTTTATATAGCCACATAGGAGTAATTGAACGAGTTACGAGATTATGCTTTCCATGTGAATTTCAACCACGAGTTATGGAGTTTTTATAGAGTGGTCCCATTTGAAACGTTTTTAATGGGGGATCGATTGGATGCCAACCTGCAAAGTAGTCATATAATTTCATTTATTATTCAACTGAGGTCGGAACAAACACATACTAAATGAGTTATTTATATTTTGTGATTTTAAATAAATCTTCACTTAAATTTAAATTTTGGATGGTAATAGGACCTGAGTGGATTTATATTGGGCTGTTAAAATATTAATAGCTTGGTTAGCCCATATTGTGATTCGTTCTCTTGACGATTTAATTATCATATATTTCATGACGTCTTATTTGTTTGGTTCTGTCGCTGCTATTTGTTTTGGTGGCGAAGTACCTCCAACTTTTTCAGTTATCTTCTAACATCCTTACATCAAAACAAATGGGCTACATTTCCAAATATGGCGATAAATCTGATTTACGTAGACCATCTGTACATTGTATTGCTCCATGACAATTTATATAGTACCGACTGCTCATCAGCTCCGCATTGTAATACAGGCGCGTCAATGTGTCATTAACAACACCAATCGTACTTCTTATATAACAGATCTTGTATTTCCTGCCACAGAAATTTTTTAGGCCTAGATCATTTCCAGTACGAACTTAGCCAAAGGTCTAAAATGACACTAAAATTAACGTTTAACTTTTATCTTTATGATAAATACTAATATTATTTTGGATTATCTGGTCTGTACAACCGATTAGTTTAAACGTTATGAAGATTTGAAATTGTTTAATAAGTGTCCATTTATGCAACAAATGACAGTTTGTATAAATGACAGTGAGATATGGTAAAGTTCGATTACTTCTGCACCAATTCGAACAGTGTGGATCATTACCATAGACCTTACCGTTGACGTACCCCAATGAAAGAAGTCTGAACTTGTTAAATCACGACGCCAAAAAGTGCTTTAGTTTTGCAAAAGTTTCATTGTTGAAGCGTGTATCGTACCATTTTTATTAATGCCGTAGTTTTTATTTGTCAAATGTCAAAAGTAAGCAACTTCACAATTGGAAACTTCCCAACTAGCAGGCTATTTAAAGTAAAATCTTTTACTGGAAAACGCTTTATATATCTCATCCTTCCAGCATTAAACCAGGGTGGTCATTTTGTGGTGCTTTATCAAATTTAGTGATAAAAAGTATGATAAAACGAAATTGTCGTAGCTTACTGCAGATGAATCATGAATGAACAACTTCACGTAAATAGGAAAAAAGACAACAATATATTCTATCTCCGTTTAACCAATCAACATATTATATTGTTTTTCATAATATGCCATGTTAAAATGGTTTCGAATATCATTAAATAAGTTGTCTTTAGAACTTACTATATTATGAAAATTTTATAATTTTATTAAAACATGATATAATTACTTTTGGAGTTATGTAGAAACGTCAATTAATGACTCTAAAATATTTATGAATCTCCTTAAAATTCATTATTATAAAGCACCAAAAAATGACCACCCAGGTTTCATTACTCCCTTAATAGATTTCACTTCATGAAACTGGTAAATAGCTTTGAAAATACTATTCTTGATGAGATCTTAATATTTTCGTTTTGCTTCTACATTTAACATACTTTCTGTACTTCCCCTTAATCTTTACCCTACCATATCCAATGGTATGCTATGGTAATTAATGCCTGGAAGTTTTAATCAGATGAAAAAAGTGCTTCTGATATGTCCACTAAGATTATATCCACTACAAATATGTTTTCTTCATTTTGGGTCACAGTTAAGGTGGTGGAAGTTTGACGTAGGTTAGGTTAGGTTAGAGTGGCTGCTAACGCACACTTAGACACACAGGATCTTAGTCCCCTAATACCCCTAACACTATTGGAACCATCTTGAGCTACTAATGTAGCGTAAAATGTCCCGCACCTTAATGTCTGCAAGATCTGAAAGGTTGTGCATTACATACCTACCCAAGTGTAAATGTCTTCTTAGTGCCAGAGCAGGACAAGAGCACAGGAAGTGAACAAGCGTCTCTTCCTCCTCCTCGTCCATGCAACTTCTACAGAAGTCATTTGTTTCTAGACCCAGCCTTCTCGCATGCTCCCCGAAAAGGCCGTGTCCCGTTATATTCCTACTATTCTTCATAGATCTCTCCTCTCCAGAGAGATTAAGGTCCTGGATCGATTCAAATCCAGCCTTGGCCACATTTGTCTCGCTCTCTCGCATGTGAGGGTGTTAGACCACCTCTCCAGTGCTGAAGCTTCTGCCCTTTTCCTCAAAGCTAGTCTAAGCTCCGCTGTAGGCCTCGGTTGTACATTGCCTAGCTAGTTCGTCTGCCCTGCAGTTACCCTTGACGTCAGAGTGGCTGGGGACCCAGATAATCTGAATATTGAAATGCTCACTCATCTCGTTTAGAGACGAGTGGCAACCCAATGCCACCCTAGACTTCAACAGCACTGCTTCCAGCGACATGATAGCCGCCTGACTGTCCACATAAATCTTGATATCCCTCTTGGATATCACGTTATGCCTCAACCAGTTCAAGGCTTCCTCAATCGCTATTATTTCCGCCTGGAACACGGTGCAGTGGTCAGGGAGACGAACGGAAGTACTTATATTTAATGTTCCACAGAACAGCCCAGCTCGGACCTTACCATCTAGCTTCGAGCCGTCCGTGTAGAATTGTATAGCTTCGGTTTCCAGTGCTAGCTTATTCCCCCAGAATTCTCTTGAAGGGATAAAGTTTTGAAAACCCTTTTCGAAGCATAATATCGGCGTAATATAGTCAAGGTTCGCCATTTTCTTCTCAAGTGAACCAATTATTGTCGAGTGACCTGACTGAAAGTGTTTCCACTCAGACACGGCCGTTAGTCTAGTGGCTATGTTAGCCGCCATCTGTTTGCCATAGATATCCACAGGAAGGTGTAACATGACCTCTAAGGCCTGAAAAGGTGTTGTTCTCAGTGCCCCGCTTATGAGCAAACAGGCCATCCTTTGCACCTTCTTTAACTTCTTTCTATAGGTTACTCTATCCAGTGCTGGCCACCAAACACTCACTCCATACATAAGAACGGGTCTTACTACGGCAGTGTAGAGCCAGTGTACCAGCTCCGGTCCGAGACCCCAACATCTGCGTATTGCATTCCTACACGAATACATCGCCGTCGTAGCTTTGCTGATTCTCTCCACGATGTTCGGCTTCCAGCTTAGTTTACTGTCTAAGATTACACCCAGAAATCTCGCTTTATCAGTAAAAGCCAGTTTAGTGTCATTTACGGTGGGTGGGTCAACTACCGGAATTTTATATTTCTTAGTGAAGAGTACCAGCTCTGTCTTAGAGGGATTGACTCCCAATCCACATTTACTGGCCCACCTTGTAATAATAAAAAGCGCATTCTGCATTACCTCCTTAACAGTCGGTAAGAATTTACCTGATACCATGATTGCCACGTCATCAGCGTAGGCAACCACTCCTATACCCTCCCTCTCTAACTCCAGAAGTAGTCCATTAATCACCATGTTCCAGAGAAGAGGAGACACAACTCCCTCTTGTGAGGTTTCCCTTACCACTCGCCGTCTTATAGTTGACTCCCCTAACTCTGAGTTTACAGTCCTGCTTCCCAGCATATGACTGATCAACTAGATTATGGAGGATTCTACTTCCATGAACGATAATCCTTTCAGGATTGCATCTGTCTGAACGTTATTAAAGGAGCCCTCAATATCAAGAAAAGCTACCAAACAATACTCCTTTGAGTGAAATGATATATAAAGTTTGACGTAACATTATTACTAAAATCGATTTTAATCTCAGAGATACAAAGATTCCACCAAAAAAAAATTTCTTGACGATAGTAGACATCATTGATCCTGAAGTTTAGTAAGAAATCCAACAGCAATCCTAGGTTATCTTACCCTTGGAGTAACGTCAATATCCTTAAGACAAATAGACTGGAATTATTATCTGCAGCCAAAAACGGATCTTTAGATTTACGTTGGGTTCCAATTAGTGTTTTCAATCCGGATATCCGATCTTCGAATAATCCGGATTATTCGGCCAATTTTGACTATTCGAATATTCGGATATTTTAACATAATTATTCAGATATATTTTTACATTTACTTTTACTTAGAAAACAATTTTATGAATGTAAATAGTTCTGAAGATGCTAGCATACTCTTCCAACAAGAGAAAACCCAGGAAAATTATAAAAATGATTAAATCCTCTTCGGTAAAAAATAATAATTTACAAGGATATGTTAATGAACAAGAAAGTAAACCATTGCTCATGTTACATTTCAAAATACGGTGGTATGCTTTGATAACCACGAGTATGATCAAATGTTGTCATCAAATAAAGGAATCGGTAAATAGGACTATGAATGAATTGGGTAAATCCAAAATGACGGAGAGAATCCAGTTTAAAACAGTTGCTTGCTATGTTATCGCAAATTGAAACATCTGTAAGGGAACTAAGTAAAAATTCAGTGTCGCTTTTGAAGCATCGTCACAGTTCGCCAAACTAAAGCACTTTTTGGATTTCGTTGGGTGGAAATATGGAAACTGGTGGAAAAATTTGAGCTGTTGGAACAGTTAGTGATCTGAAAAATTGAAACCGTGTACGTCGCTCAATAACAACAGAGAATATTGCTGCTGTAGCCTGTAGTGCTGAAGGTTTGTTGATTTCTCGTCGATCTTTGGAATTAGACGTTTGATCGACCTTCGGCAATTTCATGTACTTTGCATAAAAACTTAGGTCTTACAACTTTAAAAGTTAACACAAGAGCTTAAGCCGGTCAATCACCAAAAGCGTCGTATCTTCCCTGATTGGTTCGTTCAAATGCTTCAAAATGATTCGGATTTTCATAAAAATCATATTCAGTGATGAGGTGGGCCTCTTCACATCGTAGGCGTTAGTAACGTACTAAGCAGAATGGTCTCATTTGGGGCTCAGAAAATCCAATGATTGTTGAAAAGCCTTTCCATCCTCAACATGTCACTGTTTGGTGCGGTTGTTATGCTGGCGGTGATATTTCACCTTATTTTTTCAAAAAGATGCTAGTGCAACTGTCACGATGCATGGATTACGCTACCGGCTACGATTAATGTTTTTTTATGGCCAGAATTGGAAGATATTCATGTGGGCGACACTTAATTTAAACAATACTGCGCTACGTGCCATGCAAGCCACAGAACAATCGCGATTTTGCAAGAAAAGTTTCCTGATCGTGTTATTTCTCGAAGAGGTGATCGCAATTGGACATCGAGGTTTTGTCATTTATTACATTTAAACTTTTTTCTTTGGGGCCACGTCACAGATGAAGTTTTTGCTAATGCTCCACAATCGATCAAGACCATAAAGATGGAATTCGTAAAGTTATCGAGTATAATTATAGTACAATTTTTGTTATTATCCGGATATTCGGATTATCCGAATTATTTTATCCGTAAGTATTCGATATTCGGATAATCATAAATGTCGGATATTTGGAAACCCTAGTTCCAATACTGTTGTGACATTTTATTGTTATCAAGTTGGTTTTATAGCGGTCTGAAATATTAGCCAGTACAATCAAGTTGTCCAATATTCCTTTTTGACCTCCAATTCTTAAAACAACAGTAAGAAATATTTGCAATCAAACTATGCAGACCCTCGTTTGCTATTCCATACAGACTAAAGGAGTCTCTAAATTAACAATCACTATTAATAAAATTTATAATTATAATCGGCACATGCACCTATTCTGACAAACGTTTTAAATCAATTTGTTTGATTTATTGTAAAAATTTGCAATAAAAAATATTAATTACACTACGACACACGATATTACATATAAATAATTATTTAGTCTACATATTAAATTATAAAACATGGAACAGAATCCGAAACAATTTATTATGTACCAGCATCTTGAATATTGTATTTGTTATGCATTAAAGAAATAAATGTATCATGTTGCATTATCCCATGAACAGCACGATAAATTTTCAATATTAACATAATTTTTTAAAAGCTTTAATTTTTATTAATTATACTTATTATTATGTTTTCAAATAAACAGAAACCAGCTTTGCTTGTCGCAAGACATTATTCTAATTAATTCCATCCACTAATAATTTTTATAATTTTATGCAAACATATCTTACATAATATTAACAATCACTAATAAATAAAAATATAAATTATTATTTCTTTTTGTATTATTGTCCAGTATATATTGCAGATCCTGATTTAATTCTCCCAAGAGGTGATATTGTTGAATTCACAACAATAAGTGGAAATCAATAGTAATAATGTAAATTTATTATAATAATTATATTTTATATAAATATAAGTATATTATTTTTTTAAGTGTATACATACATAAATTATTGTTTTTATTTAAAAAAAACAGTATATTTCTATTTATATATACTATAGATATTTATTTAAAATAATTACAATTATTTCAAAGTAAATAAATTTTTAATTATTGTTATAATCATTATAATAAAAAAATTATGTATAATAATATTTTCTTGTAAATAAGTATTATTTTTAATTACAACACAAATTTATATATATATATATATATATATATATATATATATATATATATATATATATATATATATATATATATACATATATATATATATATATATATATATATATATATATATATATATATATATATATATATATATATATATATATATATATATATATATATATATATATTCTAAGGTTGTGTTCAATAGAATAGGACAGTATACAGTTAATCTATTCATTCAATTTTAAATTTTGAAAATTTATAGTATTATTGTTGCGTCAAAAGCCAGTGTTATACAATGTATTCACTACACATTCTTTTTAACTAATTCTTAAAATATTCTACATAAAACCACAATTAAAATAATCTATGACTTCAAGGTGCGAACTGCATCTCAACTAAGACCTGGCAAACCTTTTAAATACTTATTGTGCACATTGAAGGTGGAATTTCATGCGGCGAGTGTAAATTTTGGTTAACAACAAAAAATTATTTGAGCACTGAGCAACAAACAGGACATCATCAAATATATTTAAAATAATGCGGAGCAGTTGCAATACCATAATTTAATTATTAACAAAATCGGTAATGGGCGTGGAAAACAACGACAGCAAAAATAAAATGAAGAACTCGGACAGAAAATGAATTTCCAAATTGATGGAATAACTTTTTAAAAAAATAACCCGGTCACAAAACGAAAACACTTTTAATGAAAAGGAACACCAATCATGTGTTTCAAATGGGCTATTGAAAACAATTTTTAATCTATGGCTAAGAGGCCGTAAACGGCCCTTACCGCGTCTCAACTGAGACCTTACGAACCAGCTTTAACGATTGGTGCACATTGTAGGTGGTCAGCCAATCAAATGTTTTTTCACACAAACGAGTTTTTATGTCATTCGGTTGCATGTTCATTTTTTGGTCAACGGCGGGAATCGAACTCGAGACCGCGGCGTGATGAGAAACTCTCTTAACTATTAAGCTACAACTACAACCATTGAAAACAATACTCCAGAAATATATTGTACACGTGAAAATAATAACAAAAAAAAAACAAATTTTGTTATTCGATTTTCATTTGTTTTTAAGTCATAGCGTAATTAAAAATTAAAAACAGAGTTCAATAATTATTTAAGTACTAATAATGAATAAAGTACTATGCTACATATGTTCCAGGCTCGAAAACATTTGATCAAACTTATTTAGATATCAAACTGAGTTTTTATGATTAATGAGTTCCAAAATTTCAATTGCATACATTTCAAACAGAGATGTTCGACAAGATTTGGACTTCCAAGCTTCTCACAAAGAATTATTATGTAATTAGATGGCATTCCACAAACAAGAGCAATGAAACACACTGCACGAGCAATGATTATATCCATACCGTGAACGTACAGCTTGTACCATACACAAAGAGTACTTTTTCAGATGAAGCAACATTCACATGTGACGGCATTAATAGAATGAAATCCCCATGCAACAGTCGAAAGTAATTTTCAATATAAATTTTCAGTAAACGTGTGGTGTGGTATACTTGATTGTTATTTAATTGGCCCTTTAATTTTGGCATATCGCCTTACAGGATAGACCTACTTAATTTTTTTACATAATGGAGTACTAGAAAATGTTCCTTTAAACAACAGAAGGAATATATAATACTAGCAAAATTGAGCTCATGCGCATTTCGCTGGTAATGTCAAGCAACATTTGGACGAAAGTTTTCCAGGACGTTGTATTGGCCGTGGTAGTCCTGTTTAGTTGGCCTGCCACATATCGAGGCCTTACTGCACTTGATTATTGTTTATGGGGTTGGTTCAAAGATGAAGTGTACAAAGTAAAAGTAGACACTCAAGATGCTCTGATTCAACGTATAAGAAATAAAGACACGACTCAATCAGAAGAACAACCGGTATACGAAGCAGCAAATGTCTAGAGTTCGAATGGCGGTATATTTGAACATTTATTATGCGAATTATTAATTTTTAGTAATTATGTAAGAAATATGGTTAATTACGTCAAAACTAAACAAATGAAAATCGGATAGCAAAACTTGAATTTTTTGTTTTATTCACGTGTACAAAACATTCTTGGAGTATAACAGATTCCCCCCGACTCATTCTTTATATAACGGTCAAAATAATTCAAGTTTGCATTGAGAAAGCTTTAAGGGATTTCCATAATTAAAGTACAAACTTAATACTAATCAACCCACTCTTGGAAAAAAGTAACAGTTAAATCTTTTTAAAGTAGTAAACCTCGAAATTTGTTATGTAACTAAATATTAGGCAATAGAAAACCAACTGTTAGACATAACCGCAAGTATGATTGAATTAAAGGAACGTTAAGTTTTCTATATTTAAACAAATTCAAAAATATTTTGTTGAGACAAATCGATGTATGTCCTATTTTATTGAACTCATTTGCAGAATATATATATATATATATATATATATATATATATATATATATATATATATATATATATATATATATATATATATATATATATATATATAAATATATATATATATATATATATATATATATATATATATATATATATATATATATATATATATATATATATATATATATATATATATATATATATATATATATATATATATATATATATATATATATATATATATATGTATATATATACACGTATATCTACAAAACAAATTAACATTAACTGTTTTTTTTCATATTAAAATTCGAAAGCTTCAACAATATTATATTGTATGATTCATTATTTAAACAATTATTTTTATTTTTGGTATAAATATTTAAAATGCAAAATTAAAAGATTTAATTGAATATATAAATTTTATAAACTATGACCATTAAAAATGTATAACCAGTAATTTTTAATATACGATATTTTTGATTTATGTTTTATTAACAAACAGAAAAAATACTAAAATTATTGATAAACATATAGAATTACTGCAGACACAGGTAGTTGATTGTCACATAATTGATTGTGATTAATCAATAGAAATATATTTTAATTATTTTTATGCGGTTTCATCATTAAATATATTTTTATTATGTTTATTTATAATGGATCGATATACCAAACAACCGAATTAATTTAGGTCAATTGAAAATAATTACAATTATTACTTTAATTAATTTTTTGTTAAAGTAGAACGTTTAATAATTGCTTCTTTATGATTGCATGCGTTAGGTGTATGGTTAATTCAAAAAGTTTTGTGCCTCACGTGATTATTGTCATAATCGAAAAAGTGCATCATTCTGGATCAACAGTTATCTAATAGCATTATTAATACGATTCGGTGAAAATTACTTATGGAATCATCATCATAATATTTGAATTCTTATTCATTTATTTTGTAAAAAATAATCGATTGTTTTTTCTCGAACTCATCAAAGATTTTGTTATCATATTGTTTTGGTTTGATTGAACCACAATGCTACCTCTGTTTTCATCTCTATATCATTATTTCTGATAATCTCATCCATATTTAAAACAAAATTTCATAATGAGTGGTGCGGCTCAGTTGATGATTTAGGACGTGATTGTACCAGCATTTATTTAACATCGCCAAGAGAAATTTCTGCAGGATGTAAATTTACGTCAAACTGCAATGTTATTTAGTACAGGCTTCATATTGGATTTTTTCCACATTCCTATAAGTGATAACTTTTCAGTTTGATCGCCCTCATTTAAAAATCGCCTAACTTCTCAACAAAAAATTTATTCATTTAAACGCAGCGATAACCACTTGGTGCATTGGTTGTATAAGACTGGTAAATCAAAAACTAATGGAAAAAGAAAATCACTTTAATGATTTTGACCGTACTATCGAACGATTCAGGATCGTTTTTATTCATTATTCCAAGGAATTTATTCACTCAGTTAGGTTTTGTATCAAAAATTGATATTCGTAGATCTGAGATTTTGTAAACGAGGGTTCGTTAAACGAGGTTTACCTTAATCGCAATTATAGAGTTAAGTAATTGCTTATTCACGTTTCTATACACCTATCAGAATCACCTTCTTTGACATCTAAGCAATATTAATAACTTATAATAATCCTTCTGTATGTTTCAAATGCAACGATACAATAAAAATAATATAATTAATCGAGGGCACATTGTAACCAAATAGGTTGGTTTCTGGCGTTTGGTAACGTTTTCGAATAAAATTATTTGCTTTACATTTTTCGACGTCTCACTAAGAAAATGCTGATCATCTCAAATCGGGTACAAAAATATCAAGTGATATTTTAGTTTGACTTATCAATGGCTTCAATTGTTTTGTACTTGGACTCCATTGTGTAATACTATCTGTGTTTGGATACGGTATCAATCGCTCATGGTTATGTTTTTCTGGGATAAAAGGTATTTAAAAATTGTGTTTGGTCTATCAAACCTAAAATGGACCTGTAAAAAATTGTTGATTCGTCGCAAGTGTGCTAATTAAACAATTATCACCTTGCGCATCTATGTGTTTGTCTGAATAGAAATGCGCTCCTTTTGACTGGAATTATTTTGCACAGGATGTCATCTTTTAAGTGATATAAATTTCATCTAAAACTGATGGAAGCATATCTCCCATTTCCCTTTAATTTTTTGGGTAAGTCTATTAAACTCATTTGTCTCTATTTTGAGATTGGTTGTAACCCAACAGACTGTTGAAATGCATTTAGTATTTAGTTATGCATATAGTATACTCGTATCTGTTGAAATGTTCTTTGAAACGGCATATAAAATGCATGCTATACATAATATAAGTGGATTGATAATTACAAAGTCTGATTGCCCTTATGAGAGAATATTGTCAGTATTTTTACTGAATAAACCGAAAAGAGAACAAAAAATTCTATATAAATAGGTTTGATGTTAATAACATAACCAACAAAATTTCCAAATTTTTGTTTTTTTAGAAAAATTGATTAAAAACGGCAAAATCAACTAACCGTAATTATTTACTTTCAACTATAAGTAAAATAATTGTTAAAATTATGAAGTTATCATAAAGAAACTACTATTATAATGCCTCATATTTAAAAAATTACTTCACTTTTAAAATATGACTTCACTGCACAGAAACTAATTCACTTCCATACACAATTTTCCTATAAACTATTTTTCTAGAGCTGAATAAAAAAAACTATTGATATATTTTGTCAGTACTGCTATATAAATTTTTTCAGTGACCATAAAATTGTTTTCAGTTCTAAATAAATGTTTTGTACTAGAAATAGTTTTTATTTCTCTCGCACATAACGAAAAAATATAGTTTTATTCTATTTTGACTAATAATGTCAGTATATTTTTCATAAAGAAAATCACGCTTAATAATATGTTTTGAATTACATGGTGAAATACTTTAACGATTTTCAGGTTCCTTTGTATTAAAGCATATACCTATTTCCCTCCACATGCATATATATACATATATATATATATATATATATATATTTATACCAAATGTTTTATCATGTCCATAAAATTTGCTCAACCACAAAAAAGTGATTTATTTTAACGGTGACCTTGGTATATTTTCGTTTATCCAGTTAAAAAAAATGGGATAGTATAGCTCATTTTTGAATAAAATGTATATTTAATTAATTTTTATTTCACATTTACTAATATTTAGCTGAATGCTGTTCTCTCTTTAAAGTTTAAATATTATTTAAATTATTTTTATATCTATGTCACGGTTAAAGTCCGAAATGCGGCGAATGTCGACATTTACCGGTAAATGTCGACAATAACCTATCCCTGCACGTTCTACTAATGTAAATCTACTTTTACCTGCAAATTTAGGCTATATTAACATTTACTCTAGTAGACCCTAGAATGATTTTCTAGAATTGTAAAGGCTAACTGCTTCAATATCTCACTCGCTGAGGTCGCTACGCTCTCTTTCGCTTAGCCCTCCGAAGGGCTTAAGATTTCATCTTCGAGGGACGTAGGAGCCGAGATAAGCAAACATGTCGCACTGCGTGCCGCATGTAGGATCGGATTATATAGAATCTATTAATGGATTTCGGTACACTTCGGTTCTCATTTTGGTTAATGTCGACATTTACCGGTAAATGTCGTTATTCGCCGATTTCGGACTTTAACCGTAACATATATATGTACACTTAAGGAAATAAAAAAGAGTGCTTTACTTATATAGCAAGCGAATCATATATTATAAAGTGTAGTTTCGTCTATATATTTGAAAATTTAATTAAGTCTGGAACGGTTTCGAAATCTTAAGTTTGAAGAAAACAGTTTTAAGTACAGAATTTTTATTTTCGTCTAGTGTAGATAACTTATTATATATGTATATATATAAATATATATATATATATATATATATATATATATATATATATATATATATATATATATATATATATATATATATATATATACTTTAAAGTAAATTAAATAGTTAACAATTCATTAATTTTTTAATTAAATTAATTAATATACTAAACAAAAATACTATAATAAAATTAACAATTGTAAATAACTTAAAGTAAATGAATTAGGTAAAATATATATTATATATATTTAATGTTAAACCATTTTAATTTTAAAAAATTAGATTAAATCAAATGGAAATACAAAAATCAAAAATAAATTAATTTTATTTAATATTTTTTACTAGAATGAACATTATTTATAGTTAACATTTAATTTTTATAAGATTCGCGGATGCAGCAATTTGTTTTTACAGTTCAACTTTAGTTTAAATATTTTGTTTGTAAGGTGTAGCACATTGATATTATTACTATTTATAACCGACTTTTAATATTTTTTTTTATTTAATCTTACTTAAAGGATGAATTATCCAGATTCTTTGAGAAATTATATCAAGAAACCAATAAGAAAAGCTAAATACATACATTAATTTTTTATGTTCTACTTATCATTCCATATTTATCATTACATATAAATAAACATTTCTCAATGAACAGTAATATCATCCCTATAGCATACAAATACTCGTAAATATTTTAAAAATAGACAGACGAAAACAATCCACCCGTAAAAAAATGTGTTACACCACTTAACACTCTAATGTTAGAAAACTAAAATTTATAATAACCCCGCGTGACGTTTTCTTTTATAAGTTATAGTTTTTAATTAAGTATATTCTAGAGTTAAAAATAAATACTTTTATTTTTTTATATCTATTCAAATTTTATTTTTTATGTATACTATTAATTAATTTTACGTATATAAATTTATAAAAATAAAATTTTTAAACTGGTTGATTTTCTAGATTTTTTAGACAAGAAATAAGAATTTTATATATTTTAATAATGTTGAAAAATTATATATAAATATATATATATATATATATATATATATATATATATATATATATATATATATATATATATATATATATATATATATATATATATATATATATTTATATAATTATATATATATATAATTATATATATATATATATATATATATATATATATATATATATATATATATATATATATATATATATATATATATATGTATGTATAACACAATATATAAGAAAAATGTAATACAATAAAATTAAATTGAAATGGACATACTTAAAATAAAAATATTTATATATTTAAAAATAAACGAATTTTTTTAAAATATAATATAAAATAATTAACTTATATTAAATAACTGAAATAAAACTTAATATAACTAAAAAAAATTGAAATTTTAGAATTAATACTGTAAGGATAAAACAATAAAAAAAATAAATAAAAAGATGATACATTTAATGTTAATTTTCTAAAAAAAAGTATTTAATTTGATTCTTCTGAAAAATTGAAAAGCCTAAGGGTAAGTAAAAAATTATTAATACTTTCTTGTTCTTTGAAAATAAAAAGGAAAAAAGAGTTTTACGATATCATCTATTTCATACTTTTACTTCGTTGACCTCATATTCCAGTAAGTAACAGTTAATTTTTAAAGGTTCATTATAGGATACAAACTTAGCATTTTAACTAGCTGGTACCATCAAGAAATAAGTTTCTATTTAAGTCAAAGTAAGTTAATTGAAATTTTACAATGAAAAATGAATTAATCGAAATTTGATTTTGAATGTTTACTATTTATTGAAATCATATTTAACTCAATTATATTTAACTCTGACAAATACTCAAAATTATAGAAAAAAGATCGGAGTCTAAAATTGGTTCGTATTAATTAGCTAAGCAGAAGCTAGCTTTCCACTTACATATCTGTTGAGTTTTAAATATATGTAACGAGTGACACATTAACTGGAAGTATCCCAAGTCTTATCAAGTTAACACTAAAATATTTCATCAAAGGTTAGAAAACCCTTAAAATTTCCAAAAAAATGTATTCTTTTATGTTTATTTATTTTAACTTCTTAATTCATATTTTTATTTTATTTATTCATTTATAACATTTGCATAATAAAGCTTATAAGACATTATTCGAAAGAAAAATAACACAAGTAAATAAACATTATAAATTCAAAAACAATAAAACTAATTATGTATGAAAGTGTAACTAAAAAATAATAATACAATTGATAATAATGATAAGAAATGAAAAGATGATATGATATTTACAACACAGGGCAGCTGTTAAGCTTGTATCATATAACATACGACTTCCAATTACATTTATTCAAAACTACTGGTGACACATTCTGCCGCTAACGTGGCAACTAAATAAAATGCAAAGAATTTAGGTATTTTGAAATTCACTATCCGTAAGCCCTACCATTTTATACAGTCAACTATCTTCTTACTATCTTTAACTGAATGGTCTCCTCATTTAAGGGTTTTAGTGACTAAACTGACTAGATATGCTGATTTTGCAAGGTTGTCTTACTGTACTGGGTTAGGATGTACAAATTATTCGGAATGGCATGAACAGCATGGATCAAACAATATTTTAAAAAATTTTCAATTAAGTTTAAACTTCCAAATTGTAAGTCTAGAAATTTTGATTTAAATGTCTTGGCAGTTCTCAAACTCTTAAAAATCAAAGATCCATAGATACTTCTAGCAAAAATGAGGCATTTAGAGACCTATCGGAAATTCATAGAAGAAAGCCAAAGTAGCTTTGAGTTATGCACCCTACTAAATTATATTTTTTTGAATAGTAATCTAAAAATAAAATAATTTACGGCCTAAACGTATTTTAATGTATTGGTACACATTGTAGGTAGTCAGCTTAACAAATGCTTTGACATGAACCCGCTTTTCATGTGCATGCTATTTTACGTCAACGACCAGAATCGAATTCGAGACCGCAGCGTGATAGAGAAACTCTCTTAACCATTTAGAGAACCGGTTGTAGCAATCGGCGACATATTTTGTTTTGAGTAGCTTCTAATTAAAATTCAAAACTCATAATTACTAGTTAAACTACAAACCTAATATAGGGTGAAAGATGATACAATGTCATAATTCTGAAAATATAAAAAGTGAAACCAAAAAAACCTTTTGAAAAAAGAGAGGAGTCTGGTCCACATTCTATACTTAGCCTAATAATGCAGTTATCGCGCCATGAAAATATCTAAAATAATTGAAAGATATTAAGTAAATTATTTCTAATTCTATAAAACTGAAATTAGTGTTAACTACTATTTTAATAACTTTAAGCTCCATTCAAAGTACAATATCATAAAAAGATTGCTAGTTTTTGTTAGTAAGAATTATCATACTGAGCGCCGATAAGTTGAAAAAGAAAAAGAACGTTCAGATAAAATTAAAAAAGGTGTAATATTTTGAGACAGGAAAAATCCGTCACTAATTTTAAACTAGGTCTACCGATACACAGAAGAAAATTAATTAGAACACCATATATGTTCAAATGATGGAAGATCTTCTAGAGCAAACTGGCGTTATACAGCGTATCCCAGGTTGGATTTGCCTACAATATTTCCATCACCCTTGCTAATTCACGTTAGTATTTGGACGTAAATGGTCTGGAAAGCCATGCAGTTAGTATATTATTATATTGGGGATAGGATTTTAATTATTTATTCTCCTATTTTCAGAGTAAAACGACATTTAAAAGAATAGGTATGTTTAACTCATTTCAGGATCATGTGTAACAAAATATAGAATGATATTGAAGAGAGTATTCGAATACTAAACTCCCTAAGGCCCAACGCTCATCTAGACATAAAAGGTTTTATCGATTAAGGAGTGCTATTACACAGCCGCACTTACCTCGAAAATTGCAAACTAATATGTTGTAAATAAATGATTTTCGTAAAAGATTAAGTTCTTCGTTTGATAAAAAACAAATGCGACGGTTTGCAATAACTACATTCTCCTATTACAATTTTAAATATAAAAGTTTTTATTCCAACGAGATATTATTTCAACTGTTGTGATTTTACTATCATGCATAGACAGCTTAAATGGCAGAAAAAGAATGTTATGCTGAAAAACCTTATTTAATGCAAGCAGGCTTAAAATCCACAGAAGTTTCAGACTCTTACTAACAAATTATACAAGAAACCTCCAGAAACAAAGAATTTATTAATCTTTGATAAGGTGACTATAGATAATCAAGAAATAGTGAATGAACTCACGTTTTTTTATCCCTTTTAGCATCGAACAAAAACAATTTTGTATATCGTTTGAAAACCAACTGTCTCAATTGTGTGGGTAAAAATGGTGGATTACTTAAAACAGGAACCTTGGCCCATCTATGAGATAAGGTGGTTTTTATACTTCGATAGATATTTTTCGACAGTAGCTTTATTTAAAAAACTACATGAAATGATTTTTAAAGCAACCGGAACTATTATAGCAAATCGTATAAAGCAAGTTAATTTTAAACGAGACAGAGAAGAGACGAATTTCAAGAATTTACCTATTGTGATGCAAATTTAACTATTTCTACCGTCGAATGGAAGAATTAAAAATGTTAAATAGCCATTTTTACTGTTAGTGGTGTTAATCTAGAAGGCATAATTTACCGAGGGTGTTTCAATGTCCATGGATAATCGATGATTATAATCTGCATATTGGTGGGGTGGACATATGAAATCAACAAATGGAATTCTATAGAACGTTCTTTAAGACAATGAAATGGTCTCTCAAAGTAGCTTATCACTTCATCGATCTTAATTCCTAGATAAAATTGCTTGTACTAAAATCAAAATTTATTAATTGTAATTATACTAAAATCAAATATAATGGATCTTTTGTCATTCGAAATGTATGTGGCGGATTCCCTTTTAACTGAAGAGTATAATAATAACTATACAGATCAAATAAAGACGATTCTATCAATGACGAAAAACCAATAGCAAAGAAGAAAAAAATGGAAACGTTACCATCATTAGGCAGACGCTTTTCATCATCATTCATCGTGCCACTGGCCAGTATGGGATGAAATAAATCATGTACATAAATGTCGAACAAGTGGTATCGCTGTAAATCATGTACATAAATGTCGAACAAGGTGTAGATGCGAAAAATGTAACATATATTTATGCTCAACATAAACAAACATTTGTTTTAAGTTGTTCCATACAACGTAATTTTATTTTAAACATATTTTATATTTCAATGAATATTGTGATATTATTTTAGTTTTATATTTTAATGAAAACATGAATTTTGTGATAAATTTATTTAATAAATATTTTTTATGTATTTGTTACTTGTTTTCATTTTGGATTAAATACAACCCAAATAGTACAAATGTGGAAGTATAATAGCGATAATTGATCTTTTTTTATATATTTTTTAAAAATTTTTAAACCTACTTGAAATTATACTTATGTTTATTATAATATTTGAGGTTTTAATTAAATTGGATTGTAATAGAGAACAACTATACCTACCCAAATGTGTTTAGAGATCATCACTTAAAAAATTTAATTTTTCATTTGAATTTTATATGAATTATATATTTTTAATACACAATTGGGTTCCTCGGTCGCAATTTCATCCAAAAGTTTAAATATTTTTGGTTTTATATGAAGGTAAAAAATACCTACACAATCGCTTAGGGCGGTGCTGAAAAGGACTAGTATAATGTTAAGTAAAACATTAACAATGGTTATCTGGAATACAAACGAATAATAGATAATATTATGGAATTAGAAATACTTTTAAATACTGAGGAATTGCTATAAGTTTAGTTCCAGAAACTCATTTTACCAAGATTAATTTCAAAAATATTCGAAGGTTCTTGAAAGACTTGATGAAAACATTGAAACACTATAGCTTAAAATTTCAGAAGTAAAAATAAAATAGTTGAAATAATAGTACAAATTACTAATATCCAGAAATATCATCTAGCTTCAATTATTATCCACTTCAATATAAGGTAGAAAAAGAAGACTATACCTCATTATTTAATGTACTAAATCACAAATTTATCATTGAGGTTGACTTAATTCCAAAATACCTACTGTTGCTCGAGAATAACATCATTTAATGGAAAAAAGTTGTGGAAGGATGAACGAACTCAACTTGTATTCTAGCTAAAAACCGACATATTTGACCATCGATAATAAAAAAATACCAGATTCTGTAACAGAAGTTCCATGTTACAACTGTATCTTCATAGAAGATGGTCACAACCTATATCATTTGAGCACTCACTAGTTATAATGATTATTAGTGCCAACATAATCAAAAAGGGAGACATCGAGAGATTAATATACATACAAACTAATTGGGATCTCTTTCAGAAACTGATTGAAGACAACACAAATTGAACAGTACCGCTAAAAACAGTTCTGCACCATCAAGAGGAGATTAATCTGAATATGATAGATAGTACTTTTCTACAACGTGTTGCACAAAACCTGTATCCTTTTTCGATTTATCTAGTATTTTATCAAGGTAGAATTACGAGGTACGATAACATAAAGGTAGAATAATTTGGCAAATTTGTCGATCCTCACAAAGTAACAGTTATTTAACTACATCTCCAATAACCGTTAACTTTTCATTAGAGAATTTTAAAGATTAGTTTATTTAAGAATACTTATTAATGAAAATGGTTAAAGCTTCAAACATTAAGTAACGAATTTGCAAAAACGTTGAAGCTGTATTTCAATTACTCCCGAGGCAAACAGCAGATGAATCAATACCAAAAATCGTTCTGAAGAACATTCGAACTGTAAAATTATTAGAAAAGTACGCGAATTAAAAACTTAAGCATTAATAAAAGTTCAGGTTATGATCTAATCACAGATAAAATTGGTAAGAAACTGCCTAAAAAGGGTTAGATAACAATACTTTATATTATTAATACTGTATGCAGAAGCACGTTCAATCTCAATGAGAGATAATAATAATTTCTTTGTATTAAAAAAAATCCTACTACTGTTAAACATGAAGACAAATACTTAGGGCCGATTGTATGAACGCGGATAGACGATATAACCTCGGATATATCGTCGTTTGCATTGTATGAACACAAAAATAAATCCATGAGTAGAGTTATATCGTCTGTTTCTATCTTCTCTTTTCGGTGGTTATAACCGAGGATGGAAATTGTTGTTGTTGGTTTTTTTGACATTTTAAAATATTCGCAGTTTGTTTTTTAGTTCGTGTTATTGAGACGATTAAATATATAAACTGATTACTAATTATAGTTTTTAAATATAAAATTAATTACAACCACATAAAATGCAGTCAAATAATAATAATCCGACAAAACGAATGAAAAATGAGAAATAAATTTTGATACTCTTCCTGTATCAAAATTTATTTTCAATTATTGAAAAATATAAAAAATTTGTGAATTGTAAAAAAACTGATACAGTGTCGAATACGAAAAAAAATGAAGCTTGGCGAAACATTACAATTGATTTTAATGCAAACAATTTAAATAAAAAAAGCGGAACTCAGATCCGAAATGCGTTTAAAAACAAATTGGGAGAATTGCGGAAAACGATCGCAGAAGAAAAAGCTGAAAGGTTCAGAACGGGAGGTGGACCACATCAACCCAAAAAGAGCGAAAACGACCCAATATATTCATTTGTGGAAGCGTCGGTGTGTCCATTAGATAACATAGATTCATCAGATGCTTTGTTTCATGTATGTTTCTTACTAATTTGAACTATGATAAATTATTATAATGTAGCTTTTGTAGGGTGACGATATGAATACGGAGTAGATGACGATTTGATGGATCCACCAAATAGTTCATTGATACCTGATATATTTATTAATACTGTGGATAATGGGGAATCAGAACCTGGTGATATATCTACTAACGACGATCGTATTCAGACCGAAAGCTCTAATATAACTGTGCCAAATGCACCATCAACGTCAAGCAGCAATGAAATAAACAGACCATCGACATCCTCAAATGCTAGATCAAATATATTGAAGTCACGCGCATCGCGGATTTCATATTCTGAAAAGCTAAAAAACCAAATGATGGAAGAAATTATAAAAACGGAAAAATTGAAGCAGCAGTATTTAAAAATGAAAATTCGCTTAAAAGAAAAAGATTTAGAAAATTAGTTTTAATTTATTTTTGTTTATTAATTCTGAAATAATAATAATAATAATATTTATAAAATGGTTTATAAATTATTTATAATAAATTTTCTTGTGCGGTCATCAGGAAAACTTTCCATCGTATTACGGACACTTGGTACTGGCTGAACATACATTTCTAGTATTTCTATTTCCGGATCTGCAGGTTCAGGTTCTCTGTGTAGAATTGCAATATTATGTAATACTGCTGTAGCCACAATCATTTTTAATGAGTTTGAAATATGGAGCCTACTTTTGGTTGCAACCGAGGGAAAGCGACGCTTCCATATTCCGATGCACCGTTCCACTAAATTTCTGGTGCTTTTGTGCTTAGTGTTGTATAATTTTTCTTGCTCAGTTACCGGATTTCGCAACGGAGTTAGTAAATAATTTTTATTTGCGTATCCACTATCACCTAGCAAGAAACGATCTCCAAATTCTCCATTTTCTAATTTTACTTTTATTAAAGAAAAATTAAATATGGTTTGATCATGTGCTGATCCATGCCATCTGTAAAATATTACATTACTTTTAAAACATTTTTAATGAATTTTTTTATTTAACTTACCGTGCTGTCAGATCAATAATTTTGTGATCGGCATTACAAACTAGCTGGCAATTGATAGAAAACCACCCCTTCCTATTCCGAAATAGTTCAGCGTTAGCACCTCCGGGTGAAACTATTGGAATATGTGTTCCATCAATTAATCCGAAAATTCTTGGAATTCCATTCATTATATAAAATTTTCGTGCAGTAGCTTTTTGCTCCTCCTCGGTTGGCATTTTTATAAATTGATGAAATTTTGATGCTAATATGTTATTAATTTTGCGTACAGTACGACATACTGTAGCAGTATCTACTCCAGACAAATCACTAATAACATTTTGATAACTATTTGTCGCATAATAACGGAGGGCGATAAATAGTTGATCTTCTACACAAAGTGGAAGCCCCCTCATACTAGTTTCCTGTAATTCACTCTTGATCAATTCAGATATATAGAAAAACGTCGACTTTTGAAATCTATATCGTTTTCTAAATTCCTCATCAGAATAAAAATCTAAAGGATTATTATAATCCTTATAGATTTTTGGCCGTCGAATTCCTATCACGATACTTATATCTCGAGCTTCCAATATTTCCGAATCCGATGTAGATGATGATGACGATGATTCCATCTGCAAATGAACAAAATTTAAATCAAAATTCCATTAATATATTACATTATCATTTTATTGTATTCTGATTATAGTATTATAGTATATATTGTATTCTGATTATAGTATTATATATATGATTATAGTATTATTCGTACTTACATTTTGCATTAACAATAATAAAATTTAAAAGAAAATTTATGATTTTAATTTAATTTTATTTAATAATGAACACTGAACTTGTATTTTTTTATTCGCAAAACTATTCGTTTAATCGCTTTGAAGTTTGAATAAATATTTGTCAACAACTAACAAACGTCAAATATAATGAAATAGTGTTACCAGAAAAAAACTGCTATAAACGGAAGATAGAAAATTTGTTCATACAATCGGAAAAAAATTAAATCGTCGGATAGAGATATATCTCTACTCTCGGATTTTATTTCTTCTATCCGCGTTCATACAATCGGGCCTTAGAGTTACTGTTCAAGTTAATATCAAGGGGTACCACAAGGAAGTGTGCTGCGTGAAACCAATATTATATTGAAATGTATGAACGCATTACGAACGCAAGAGTCAATGCTCGATTGGTTAAAGTATGTGGTATATGTAATGGGTATAGTGGTAGTGAAAACATGCCAGGGATGTTTTCTTTTTGGCGTCTCAAATTGTAATGACAGATGCTTTCAGTTTGGGAAGTGATAATGAGATGGGCAAAAATAACACTATATAACGAGTGAATCAACATTATGTGAATGCAACGAGTGAATCGAAACTATTTGTAAACACGACTTCAAAGAACCATCGACATACCTCGAATTGTGCTTCACAAAGTATACACCATCATATTGACTTTTGCAACAGAATAAATTTAATTGTTTTGAAGACATGCAAATCTCGAATCCAATTATTTGTGTATTAGCATTACCTTCCCAAAGACAAAATTCCACAATTTATAGAATTTATTATGTGAAATAAATAAAGATCTATACTTTTTATGAAACCGCACTGACTCTAACTTTTCCAATATTATTCAAGAATAAATTTACATTGAATTAAAATAATTAATTAATGAAATTTATTATTATTTATCAAATGCACGATATTTCGGTCAATTAGACCGTTTTCAAGTGTTAGAAATATAAAAATACACTAAAACCAAAAATAAACAAATAAAGGTATTTAATTAAACACAAAATATGAATATAACATTACACATTAACCCTTGTGTCTATACCCAAGAAAATATACTTTGTTCTATACCCGGCTACCCGGGTAGCCAAGTACACATTCTGCTTTTAAAACCAAAGTATTTATATTTTCTTATACGCTGTTGCAAATTTATTCAAGAATTTTAAGTTTTAATGACGAAAAATTAAAAGAAAACGCATAAAAAGGGAATTCCCCTATTTTTAAATTTAAAATGATGAAAAACAAAAAAGGTTTTTTAGTGATTAGTATTGTTTCGTTGTTCAAGCCATAAGGTTGAATTTTTGTGTAGCAAAAAAATATAATTTAAGTTATAAAATGGCAGAAATCTCTAATAATCAATTTAGGCTGTAAGTTTTTATATATTTACTTAGTAAGGAAAAATGAATTAATTACTTTGCACATCCATATAGCTTATCATACGAAGATCAACAAACGTATCTTAGAAATTTAGTTCTTCTAAACGATTCGGAAGATGAAGGTGATATTCCCGAGATTTGCGACGACTTAGATGACGAATGGCTCCCAACAACATCAGAACAAAATGGGGAAGATTCCGACGTAGAAGACGTGTTCAATGACAGTTCCGTAAGAGTCGAACTGGCCGATTTAGATTTAAGTGACACTGAAGACAACCAAGAAGACATTGGAAGCACAAATGAAGAACACTCACTAGAAGTTCTTAAAGGTAAAGATGGGACAACTTGGCGGCGTAAACCTATACAAAGACAAACTTTGCGGCACAATATTTTGAGAAACCAAAGAAGTGGCCCGGTAGGATCTACGAAAATGTTATCTATAAATGATACATTCAAATGTATATTTACTGATGTTATGGCTAACATAATAATCAGAGAAACGAATCGGAAAGCCAAGGAAGTTTACTGTGACTTCAACAATAAAAATCCTGACAAACCAGCAAAGGTATGGAAATTATTATCCAATGTGGAATTTAATGCCTATTTAGCCATTTTAATTAATGCCGGAGTTCAAAAATCAAATAATGAACACACAAAGGTCTTATGGGAAACCACATCAAACCCATTATATCGCGCATGTATGGGAATAAACCGTTTTTGGGAGATATCCCGATTTTTAAGATTTGACAATAGATATACGAGACCTTTTCGATTGGAAACTAATAAGGCTGCAGCTATAAGTGAGATTTTTGAACTCCTAAATACAAATTTACGAAGCTGTTATACTCCATCTGAGTGCATCGTTGTCGACGAACAGCTCTTTCCTTTCAGAGGTATAGGTTCTATATTTTTTCTTTATTCTATTTTTTTATGTATATGTTCTAAATTTTTATTCTATATGTTATGTTTCAAAGGAAGGACGCGATTTACGCAGTACATACCATCAAAACCTGCAAAATATGGGATAAAGGTTTGGTGGGTTTGTGATGCCTCCAATTCCTACCCAATAACAGGACAAATCTATACTGGAAAGCAACCGTCTGGAAGAGAAACCAACCAAGGTGAGAGGGTAGTTAAGGATTTATGCGGACGTTTCAAAGGGTCCGGAAGGAATATCGTAGCTGATAATTTTTTTACCTCATTGCCTCTTGCACGCCTACTTATGTCTTGGGATTTATCAATTGTGGGCACCCTAAAAAAAAATAAACCGTATATTCCTCGGGCAATGCTACCATCGTCCTCTCGTGAAATATACTCCACGGTATTTGGATTTACCGATGATAATGTAACTTTATGTTCATATGTTCCAAAAAAAAACAAAAGTGTTATATTGTTATCAACGCAGCATTATACCGAAGCAGTTATGGGGGAGAAGAAAAAACCAGAAATTATCCACTATTACAACAGTACTAAAAGTGGTGTGGATAATATGGATAAGCTGGTTACCCATTATTCTACAAAACGGAGGAGCCAGCGATGGCCTATGGCATTTTTCTGTAATATTTTAGATGTTGCATGTGTTGCGGCATATATAATTTATACGGAGAACAACCCTATTTTCTCAAATAAAACACACAAACGCCGTGAATTTTTGAGAGATTTGGCATTGCAGTTAGCTCTTCCACATATATCTTTTCGCGCGACTATTCCAAATATATACAGAAATTTCAATACACGCTCTGGA
Organism: Tipula lateralis; assembly: GCA_963932295.1. Lineage (NCBI taxonomy): Eukaryota > Metazoa > Arthropoda > Insecta > Diptera > Tipulidae > Tipula > Tipula lateralis. The sequence goes on from OZ010738.1 coordinate 143,095,649, forward strand.
ATTGAATGTGTACTTGGAAAACCATTAGAACAACCAACATCAAGTCGTGGGTCACTATCTTCTGTTGAAACGCGTGATAACTCTGGTCGAATTTGTCAGAAAGGAAAATGTTGGATATGCTTAGGCGCGAACCCCAAGATACGCAGAGCAACTCGAAAGGCATGCAGCATTTGTAAACGACCAGTGTGCGCTGAACACACAGAAACGTCGATAAAATGTACCAATTGCAAATAGTTTCCGATAAGATTGTGGTAGCTAAGATTATAAAAATATTTATGTGAATTTTTTTTTTTTTTTTTTGTACTAATTGAATTGATAGATAATCTGTGATGAAATATATTATTTTTATTTATAAACGCATTTATTTTACTATATTATTTTATTTATGCAGTTACAATTCGATTTTCAATTACATTTTGTTTTGGCTACCCGGGTAGCCGGGTATAGTCCAAAAGGGTAAAACTTTAAAATAAGTAATAACTCAGTTTGTATAAAATATATATACAACTTTTGTTCAAAACTTATTAAAAACCCTACAAGTCTAGAATGTCATGTAACTAGGATGGTCTTACTTCAAAATTACAATATTTACAGACGTTTTAAATCATAATGGCTACCCGGGTAGCCGGGTATAGACACAAGGGTTAAACAAGACTTACTATGTGTTATATATACGGAAAATTTAATTTAAATTTTAATAATAAGTACCATATTTGGCAAATATAGAAAATAATTATAATTTAAACAATAGTTAAATTTTTTTTTTTAAAAAATTAGTATAAAATTGAATTTTCATCTGTATAACTATTACAACTTAATATGGAAAACAAGACAATATTCCAACAGAACTTGATCTTTCAATGATTCTGCAGAATCATTACTCAAAAATAGTACCAATATATAAAAATAAAAGTTTTAAAAAAAAATTAATCAGTCAGTAATACAAACTAAAGTGAAAATAATTAAAAAATTGATATTAATATAAAATTGAAAATAGATGGCGAATTCATAATATAGCTAGTCTCTAAACCACAAAAATGTACCTAGAATAACTTTATTATAGAACAATTTATACTTTAAATTACAGATCAGACAATAAATTTTCAAAAAATATGGAATTATTAAAATAGTCAAGTTATTAAAGATAATAAATAAATAACAGTCAATAGATGGCAGAAAAGTAAAAAAAAGTGATCACACATAAATAACACGAAAACGTTTTCATAGAATCAAACATAATTTAATTAAATTTTAAAATATTATGTGCTTTATACATGTATATAGTATTGTCTATCATCTGTTAAAATTTGAGCTGTTAAATAATACATCAGTCAAAAAATTTAAAATTCAAAATCAATAAATAGTAATACACTGTAAAAATTACAAGAAACGAACAAATAAAAATTATTTTCAATGTGTATGAATATTAAATATTTGATATTAAATAAACATTAACTGTAGCAATGAAAATATAATTTAAAAAATATTTTTGGTTTTTAGAAACAGTTTCAATAATATTTTTATTGTATACTAATGTTCATTAAATTTATTGTAACTATGAATGAAAAGTTTAATTGATATTTTCGGTATCGCTAAGACTTTCTAATAGTTCACGTTTACCCATAAATATTACATTTTTTTCCATAAATAATATCTTAACATTTTTAAAATTTGGATTGTAATTCACACTCAAAACATGTTTAGCTAGGGCTATATTTATGTTACCGCAAAGTATATCACTCATAGTTTCAACATTCTCGTTTTTACTTGATTTTTAGGATGACCAATATATTTTTTATCACAGGAACATTCAATCTGATATATAACATTGGCAAGTTTATCCTGAGTAACTTTGTCTTTCAACTTAGTGAACAGATTTTGCATTTTATACGATATTCTGTCGACACCTCACAGTTTAAGATGCTTTTGTATATTACTTGTTAGTGCAGGAATAAAAGGTAAAACAATGTTTGTATTGGTACTGATCGATTTTGTTGTTACTGTATTTATATCTATTACTTTTAAAACTGAATTCAGCTTAAAAAACACATCTCTAATGATTTTATTTATGATTTGGTTAGGGATAGTTATTATTTTTGAGAAGATCAACAATAATTTCATTATTTTAATCCCAAACGATTTTATTACTTAATGTGAAAATTTTTGATGATATGTTTTTTGCTACATTAATTTTCATTGATAATGGATGTGAAGAATTAAAATTTAGAAGTCTGTTAGATGATGATGGTTTTTTAAACCAATCAGTAATAATGGAATTATTTTTTTTGTATAAAGTCATATCAAGATAATTTAGTTTGCCGTCAATTTCATTTTCAGAAGTGAAATTAATGTTGGAATGGAAATTTTTAAAGATTCTTTTTATTTCAGCAATATATTCATTAGGTAAAATAATTAAAATGTCATCTACATATTTGGTTAATAACGTAGGTTGTAATTGTAGGTTTTCTAAGGATATCTTAAATAGTCGTTCTAATACTATATCTGCCAACACAGGAGATAGTTGACTACCCATTGCCAATCCCGATACATGTTTGTACACTATATTTTGAAACGTGAAATAGTTATGTTTGTTAATGATAATTTCAAGTATTTCGATAAAATCATGTTGTCGTATGTTCGTAACAGTGGTTAATTCGGCCCATCTAAGTTTGATAACACCTATAACCACCTGAGTGGGGATATTTGTGAATTAACTTATAACATCGAAAGAAGCAAGTACATCTGTATCCTGTAATGTTATACTATCAAGTTTATATTTCAAATCAAAATAGTTATTAACATTATATTTACTATTGCAAACTAAAGTCTTTAAAATATCTGCAAAATATTTAGAAATATAGTAGGATGGAGAATCAATCGTTGAAACAATTGGCCTGAGTGGAACATTAGATTTATGAAGCTTGGACAATCCATAAATTCTAGGTGTAATCGGATTTTTACAAATAATACTGTTTTTTGTAGTTTCAGTTATTTGTTTTGTTCCATATAAAAGTTTGATGTTAAATTCCAATTCATTTATGACTCGAGGTATTCTATTCAGTTTGACGTAAACATTTGTGTCTGATCATTCATTTTATTGACGTATTCATCGACTTCCATAGTTAGTTTTTTTACTCTTATCATTATTTAAAATTATTAAATTAGGGTTAAGTTTTATGAATCTGCGAAGAGACCGTTCAGCATTAGTAAAATATTTCTGAATTATCAGTTTGTTATGTTTAGTTTTAAAAAATTTGATATAATCTAGAATACTATTTAAAATATCGAATCTACAATTTTGTACTAAGGAATCATTAGGAATGTTTTGTAGTAGTCAAGTGAACTCAACATCCGCTATTAATTCAAAAATAGGTACATTGTGATTCGTAAAGGGCAAAACAAATTTAGGTCCAAAACTGAGTTAATTTATGATTTCTGTAAGAACTGTGATATTCGTAAGATTAACGACACAACTGTTATCGAACTTTACGACATTATTATTTGTATTTAAGTTATTGTTATATGTAGTAGCAAGTTTTGAAAATTTATTGACACCGTTTTTTTAATTTATTGAATACTATCTTATTATGTATTAATTGTGATCTATGTAAAATTATGAAATCAGTATCATCTAACTTATTCATTAGAAATTGATTTAAGGATTTTATAGAATTATTAAGATTATAAAGTCTATTGACCTTACCTTAATTTCCATATTAAGAAGTTTTATTCTTGAGTTAGTTTGAATATTATTAATCCTCCTTAATAAAACAGGCTGTAAAGACTGTTGACTATGTAAATTTATGTGTTGTGTGGATTGTATAATAAATTTAGGCATAACGCCATATCTCCTACATTTTAATAAAAAATATCTACGGGGTAGTATATTGTTTAATTTGTCGTTAATATTGAAAAATTGAAAAATCTTTTTCTTGATGTAAATGTTATAGCTGTAACGAAACTTAATGGTAGTTCCGATGTTTCGTTTAATGTCCATGGTGTTATGACGTGCAACACCGTATATTATTCTATATTATTATTATTGTATATTATTTTCAACAAACTAATGTGAAAATAAATAAAAAAATTTTTTTTATATTTGTAACACATTTGATAAATAATAATAAATTTCATTAATTAATTATTATAATTCAATGTAAATTTATTCTTGAATAATTTTGGAGAAGTTGGAGTCAGTGCGGTTTCATAAAAAGTATAACTATCGATAACCAACGGTGAAAATCATCAATATAAATAAAGATAGTTAAAATTTCGATTTGTACGAGTGTATGCATGCTCAATAATGATTCCCAAGCAGCGCTCAAAACCTTGAACTGATCATTGCGCAAAGCTTTAATAGAAAAAGCATGTGAATATTCAAAACATAAAGTAGTTTAATATGTTAATACCAATTTCGGAATATGGTATCCAGCTGCGGGGCTGTAACAATGCTACGTGGTACATTTAAAATGCAAACATTTAAAGGGATTAAAGATTTTGACCGTTGACGATATAAAGACATGTAAGAAGGCATCTGCAGGCGTTTGACTCAGCACCAAAATGATGCCATACGTTGAAATAAAATATTTTCAGGCTTATTTTCATTTTTTCTTCTCTTCCTGCATGCAATTTATTGAAAAAGGTAAATAAATTGTTTCCGCATTCCCTTTCACATTACACGTAAAATATATTTACTCGTATATTTAAATTAGCTCGTTTTAAGAATGTTATTCGGCTGAAGTACTTATTCTGAGTATTATTTAATTCAACATGGTTACGCCATGAGTGTATATTTCACAAATCATAACTTTAAATTCTCTTCAAGACATAACTAATCATCAGATACATCTTGTAAATTTTTTTATCTTACTTGAGTATCCGTAGGACCTTTTTATATTGTTTCGTGATTAAATCATATTTGTACATCTACTTATTAAGCGATTGACTAAGTTATGCAAACACATAACAAAAATGTAGTACCATTTTCAACAACAACTACAAGAAAAACTAATTTTTCGGTCGTTTTTTGTTTTTGTTAACACAATTTTTTACTTAAAGGATCCCATTTTTAGTTTTATACTCGAAAACGAAAATCAAATTTGATTTTTCCTATCAATGATTTTTCCTTTTTTTTAAGGTTCTTGCTCTGCTACTTCGATTTTATTGGTTTATTATTTTTTGTTTTGTTTTTATCATTATTTTGGTATAATGTGTTTTGTTTGTTTGTCCCTTGTATGCGTATACCATCACTCTATTATGGGATTTTAAAAAATATTTCGGTTGTTCAATGTTTGAGAAAAAAAGGTAAGACACGATAGTATGTTATGTGACAAGGTGTTTAAAGTTAATTAACTGGAAATTTAAAATTCCTTAACAAAATCGGAGATTTTATATACTGAATGATGGTATCCTCAAATATTTGATGCCTCAATTTTGCGATGCTGTAACGAAAGTAAACATAATTATATCATGTTTTGATATAACTCAATTTATTATATTTGATCAACAAGTACTCAATTCATGTCATAACCATACATATAATAATAATATATTCTAGATTAAATCAATCTCATGTTTTTTTAATCAAATTATAATTTTTATGCAAACATATTATTTTTATAAAATATTGCTATGGATTTTTTAATTTCCTTATCGCAGATCCTCGTAAATATAAATTTATTTTGCTCCTTTTGAATATAAAACCAACAAAAAAAATCGTTCAATATTTATTTATATTTTCGATGTATGTATACGTACATAATATGTACATAATACATTTTTCAGATATTATAGAACTCAAATTTCCGTTTCGTATGGAATACAAATTTTGAACTAATACATTAAGATGAAATATTCGGTACATATTCGTATAAATCAATTAAAAAATTCCTTAGGTCTGTTTTTATAAAATTTTGTGTACATAAAACATATTTGATTAAATATAAATTATATATTTCTCAAAATTAATAATACAATCAATAAGATTTTAAGCACAAGATTCTCATTTAATGAATACCTGATTTGGGAATCGTATTTGGTTGCGTTCTCCTTATCTTAAATTATTACTCTTATTTTCTTTGTAATATGTTTCTTCTTGCTTAACGAAGCTCTTACACAATTCATTTGAATCGACTTGTTCTCTGTGGTGCTGCGTTAATATATGAATACATACTACTTTCATCTCCGTAAATTCAGGAGATGAAGTCGGTAATCCTTTAGACGATTATTTCTTCTCTTCACGCAGGCTCGAATGGCCCACTATAACATCCTCTAGTGTACGTCTACTCCAATGAACTATAACTTGATTCAGACTGCCTGATCGATTCATGGCAATTACCGTCTCGGGAACTAGTTTCGATGAAACAGTATTGAAGTCAATCACCTTTAGAGCCGCCTACATAGTTGTCAGCACTGTTGAGCGTGTAAATTTCACGATGTAATTTACACGGTTTTTTACTAGTAAAAAATGTGTTATTTACAAAAGGTTATTTTTACATCTATATGTAAAAAACGATTTTATGTAAAAAAAATTTAATCTCTTATTAAATTAAATTGTAACTAAAACACCATCATTAACTGTGTAGAATTTTTTTCGACTACTTAATAATAAGCAAAGCGAACGTTCTTAAATTTGTGACATTTTAAAATAAATGGCACTGCAAATTTTTTTACATAATTTACATAAAAAAATGTTTATCAGCAAAACTCAATTTCCACCTGAAAGACAGCAGCGTATACCTACGTAGAGCGATAGATTATTTCACCTCAGGATTTAATTACGAATAATCATATCGTCATCGGAGAAGTACGATGGGCTGTTATAGTCCCATTTGTGATTTTGCGTAACACGAAATAATTTCTCAAAAGCCTATTTGGACACCATAATATCCGAGGATGTCGGCAGTTGTCAAAATTGAAACATATTGCATGTCTCTAACTTGTAAGCGAGTGGCTTCCGATAACCGGGCAGTAGACCCACTGCCATCTCAAGAGTTGCAGTAATTTTAGTGTGCATAACTCCCACAATATCCAGGATAACAATTATTTGAAGTAAGTTCAGATTTTCCCTTATTTTCCCTAAAGGCTAAAGTATCCCAGAGTCCTGTGTTTTTTAAAAAGTGCTATCTCAGTTTTGCTAGGGTTGTATGATGAACTTTGATTACTAAACCAAGCAACAACTATGTTAATCGCTATTTACATATCATAGTACATCCTTATATTTACCAACCATTGTTATGGCGATTTCATCGGCAGAGTCCTTACAATTAGATTTGTGTGCGTTGACCACAAAATACCACAAGAGCTGAGACAGAACTCCACCCTGTGGACAACACTGCTTAAGTAGGCAGTATTTATCTTTGACCTAATCTTGACATTAAACCACCGAACAAGTGTGGTGGTCTCCATGCTATCTTTTTTAACCAATTAACGTTTAGTGACTCTCATTTTTTTGTTTTATAAATCTAATCTATAATCTGTTTTGGGGCTCAAGGCACTTCCGACTTGTTCGCAGTTTGCTGATTTACGTCCTTGTTTTTACGCCATTACAGCCAAATTGAGGTCGTACGGTTATAGATCCGATTTTCGTAACCATCTGTACATTCGGCCAATGAGTTCTGCACTCCAACAGGGGGTCATAGTTGTGTTTATTCACACCACAAATCGTAATCTCATGGTTAAAATTCCCTTTTTTAACCATGAGATTACGAACCATGAGATTAAGGGCATCCTGCCCCTATCGGGATTCGAATCCGGTATAAGTATAAAGTCTATATATCTTTATATAAGTATAAAGTCTGCCAAAGTTTCAATATCAATGACTTCAAAAAAAGTATTACAATTTTAGTAATGTATAAAGGATTTTAGAACGACGTGATCGGTTTTTATTAGAAATGGGTACATAAAGATTTTTCGAACTGCTTTGATGATAAACAACAGTTATATCCTGTTAACATGGTAATTCTTCTCCAGCTCCGCAAGCACTTTGCTGAAATATGCCATCTGCCTTAATCATTTGTGATAAAAGACTTGAGCCCCCACATTGCTGGCATCAGGATCCGCAATGAGTAGCTTTTCGGGTTCTAGATACACGTATACTGGCAGAAAGTGGCTTTACGAGCGTTACAAATTATGTATCGTCATTTTAAATTGATGTCTCAGTACGTCTACCAAATGTACGTCGGACGTCTGAAATACTTGTCTTGTAAATATATGTCAAAATAGTGTATTAAAAAGTATTTAGCATGGGTTGCGGATACAGAATAAGACGACATGGTAATACATAAATTCCCTCCATTTTAGTTCGACCCATGCATGCTCATTTTGATTCATGTCTGGATTGAAGGCTAATCACTTCGTCTCGAGTCCAACATTAACCAAAAACTGGCGAGTGGTACGAGCGGTGTGCAACCGGACATTGTCACGCATCAATATAAAATCTTCTCCTATATAGGATAGTAGATAATCCAAGCAATTATCGCTTCGGTATATCGTTCAGTGGTCAGACCTTTTCTATGGCTTTTGTCTGGATATCGGTACACCCGTGCCCTAATATCACTACCATGGAAACATATTTTACACTCGTCAGTGACTAGAACAGTCCTCCATTAATCGATACTCCAATTGATGTGGTGTAACGGAGTGGTTAGCACGTGGGTGTTGTGAGGGAATCTCACTTCCGAAACTGTGCCTTCCGCTACTGAAATTTATGATTTATCACATACTGAGAGCTTCGAAGTGGCCATCTTTTGCCGGCTAAGCTTCAGGGTTTGGGGTGGATTTGAAGAAGATCAGTATATGCTGGTTAGACCACTACTAATATACTAAATTTAACATTTTTATCTAACGCAATTTATGACTGAAATGCAAGAAACTATCCTACTTACCTAATCACGTTTGAGATCACACTTACCCCTCATCCTCAATTAAATCTTTTAGTTTCTCATACCGAAAGTATCACTAAAAGCAACGGTGACACTTTTTTACGCGAAATTGTGAACATTTATTCGATCAGAACCAGAACTTTAAACGAAAACAGTTGCGTTGAACCAAAACATAACAAATTTATTGAAAATAAATCATAAAAAAAAATGTAAAATAAATTTAAAGAAAATCTAAATTAATTACTTTAAGAAACTGACGTCAGGCAAAATTTAAACTATGTGATTTCTAAATACTTATAAATAACTAATACCACCACCAAAATTATATAAGAAAAATATCAAAAATTAAACAAACTTATTAATTAAAAAAAAAACCTTAATTATTGATGAATGGACGCAGCAGATGTCCCACGATGACGAAGATTTATTTTATTTACTACTGTAGTTTACGTAGCAAATGACCAGCCTTTTTTTTATTTTACGGTTAAGTAAGTAGTCATGTTACAGTTGTACCATTGAATTACCACACGTGATCAAATTTTATTTTACAAGTCCATATTACTTATTATTAGTTAATTAATTATTATTTATAATGAATTTTATTCATCAATCGCTCGTACGACTTATTTATTTTGTTTGGTTATTTGTTTGTGTTTTTATTTCGATTTATTTGCATCGCAATATAGTTTTACGTTTAAGGACAACTGGTCACCTTCTTTTTATTCAACTTTACTCACACACCAATTCTTATTTATAGTATATTTTAAAACGGAAGCGACCACATGTTTTGTAAAAATTTTATTTTGTGTAACGCTCGTGCGACTTATATATGGTTGGATTTTCTTTGTATTTTTTTTTATTTACACAGCACAATAATTATATTCTGTGTTTATTCTTAAACCACTATGAGAGTTTTATAATAATTACTGTAAACTTATAACTAATATGAATATCCTTTTTTTTTTATAAAATTATAAAATAACCATACACTTAAATTACTTTTATTTTCAATATCACGACTGATAAGTTAATGTAGCGTTCTTTTTGTTTTTGTTTTTGGTTCTGTACAATTACTACACAATACTGTTTTTCACGGGTTATTTACAATAAATGCTCAATCTAATTAAGTCCATTAACTCGGATAATTGAATTTAACTATACCGAACGGAAACTTTATCATGCCACTTTCGACAAAAATACTACAATGAAATTTTCGGCAACACGTTTTATATAAAAAAAAACATTATTACGCGCACGAGTCTGCTATTTTTATCAAAAATCAAAAGTCAACCCCCGCAACGACAACAATTATTTTCTTTTATACCGATCGAAAAAACTGGTCCAGACCATCAATATTGGTAAGCACCCATACGTACGTACCTACGAAATATACTTTCCCGCGTTTTCTTTTGTTTAAAAAAAATACAATTTGGTAGCAATAATGTATCAGAAGAGTTAAACCAACACAACTTGGAACGCTCGACGTTCCTAACCGATAGTCGACGTTTCAAATCGTGGGGACGACCTTCACCCATGAGATAGTCTCAATAAGCCGGGCAACTCTGTATAGGATTATTAACATCAGTTTAAGAACGTAAATCATTTGCGTGATAGATACCTAATGATTGGTTATTAGTATCTCGAAGCTCAAAAGCAACGTTTCCAACACATTTGTGGATAATGGCTTTTTTAAACTTTGGGCACAATTTAGCAGAAACTTTGTTGGCTGCATCACTTTGTACGTAGTTTCGCACAAATACAGTTTGACCTTCTCTAAAGTTTAAGGCGCGTGTTCTTAAGTTGTAACGCTTACTGCTTTGCAAATATGCCATTCTGAGGTTATTGATCACATTTTGTTGAATTAATGTAAGACGTTCCGTGGTTGTCAATTCAATCTCTCTGTCCTCTAAGGAATGTAGTGTTCTTAGGATCTTATATTGAGAACCATGCCCAATGTAGTGCTGACCAAAGGTGGTAAAATACGGTGAAAACTTAGTACTTTCGTGAACTACGTTCCGCAAAGCCGAGCCAATTGAATGAATATTTTGATCCCAATTCCGGTGGTTATCTTGAACGTACGCTCTAATTGCGCACAGCACGGAACGGTTCACCCTTTCACTTGCATTAGCTTGAGGGTGGTATTTAGGTGTAAACTGGTGTCTTACACCATATTTCAAAAGCAGATTAGAAAGTTCCTTAGATCCAAATTGTTTAGCGTTATCACTCACGAGTATTTCGGGAACACCAAATACGTTGAACACTCGATCTTCTAAATATTTGCACACGTTTTTAGACGTGGCTTCTCGCATTGGTTCTAAAAATACAAATTTAGAAAATTGATCTAGTACAATAAATATATAACAATTCCCATCTCTTGAGCGAGTATATGGGCCAAGGAAGTCAATAAAAAGCTTTTGAAATTGACGCTTTATTTCATAAAAACTACCCATAGGTGCTCGCGATAACGAATTCGTAGGTTTGCACTGCTTGCACAGATCGCATTTTTGGATAAAATCATGAATGTCCCGTAACATTCCCGGCCAATAATAAAGCCGCTGCAATAATTCGAGAGTCTTTTGCATACCAAAATGAGCAGCATTTGGAGGACAATGGGTCAATTCAATGAGTTGCGTAGTTTGATTGCGCGGAATGTATAATTTCCATTCAGGTATATCAGATACTGTGTGGGTCTTACAGGAATAGGACGGTTTGTAATATATATAATTATCTATGAGTTTCATGTTCTTGCTAGAACACGGATTATCTGCTAGCACCTTCAACAATTCCGAATATTCAGGGTCGTTATTAAATTTCGCAATGTCTAAATCATTAACTACTCCACACACTACTCCATCATCGCTTAACAAATCGAACGTATTTCTGGACAGTGCATCAGGTACTATATTATCACGCCCTTTTTTATATTTAATGCTGAAATTAAACCCCTGGAGCTTCAAACTCCACTGAGCGAGTCTTCCGGAGAGATCCCGTTGCTCCATCAACCACTTTAGGCTCGCATGATCGGTGGTGATGGTGAAAGGCAGGCCCTCCACATATTGTCTGAATTTCATCACGCTTAAAACGGCGGCTAAACATTCTAACTCGGTCACACTATAGTTACGTTGCGCGCCGTTTAGTTTTTTAGAGAAGAATGCAATAGGCCGGTCTTCTCCATTATCGGTTTTCTGGTACAGAACACTTCCTACACCTATTTTGGAAGCATCGCATTCAATATAAAAATGTTTATTGAAGTCAGGGTTGCATAAGACTGGTGAGGAAGATAACGAAATTTTTAATTTGCAAAATGATTTTTCAGATTCGTCGGTCCACTGAAACTTTTGGTTCTTTTTAAGCAGTCGTGTAATAGGTTCTGCTAGTTCTGCGTACTGAGGAATAAACCGGCGATACCAGCCTGTAATACCTAGAAATTGGCGTATTTGCTTGACTGACTTTGGCCTATTGTAGTTAGTTATTGCAGATACTTTATCTGGATCAACTTTAAGGATACCATCACCTACAATGAACCCCAGATATTTAATTTCCTTTAAAAGAAATTTACTTTTGTCTATGTTAATGGTTAGATTGGCTGATTTAAGGAACCCAGCAACCAACTCTAATAAGGCAATGTGCTCGTCAAAACTTTCACTAGTAATCAGCAAGTCGTCTAAATATACAAAGATTCGATGATGCAGTTCGTGAGGTATCACCCGGTGCATTAATCGGCACATTGTTTGCGGCGAGTTACACAAGCCGAACGGCATAACCGTGAATTGATACAACGGTCGGCCCTGCACGCAGAACGCAGTTTTATCCCTTGAACTCTCATCGAGAGGGATCTGCCAGAAAGCATCCTTCAAATCCAAACTCGAGATGAATCTGGTATTATTCAGACGCCCCAGCAGACCATCAATGAGAGGTAAGGGATATGCGTCTTTTATTGTTACTTCGTTAACCTTCCGTGCATCAAGACACAGTCGAATTTTACCGTTCTGCTTGCGTACTCGCGTAATCGGGGAACTCCACGAACTGCAACTCTCCTCTATTACCCCCAATGACAACATGCGGTCAAGCTCCTCATAAATTTCAGCCTGAACAGCAGGTGATACAGCATAATGCCGTTGTTTTACTGGTCTGGCATTTCCGACATCAATATAATGCTTAACCAGATGAGTACGCCCAAGACCTAAGACAGCTGATGATGGAAATTTTCGGATGACGTTATTTAAAATTTCGTTTTCACGATCGGTTAAAATGTGTTTAACTGATTCATTTATAGTCTCATCAGTCAGTTCAGATGTTTGTTTAGTTGAATTTTCCTGGGGGTTAACACTCAAAGTGAAACCGGATGCTGCAGTGGACGATGAAGGAATTGTAATGGTAAGATTAAATTCTTTGAAGAAATCTATTCCTAAGTAAAGCTCTTGTGTTAAGTTGGGAGACAAATGAAAAGTTATTAATTTTGTTTGACCAGCAAATGAAACAGGTATTTTTATATAGCCCAATACAGGTTCTTTTTGACCATTTGCTGTCTTAATAGATGAAGGAAATAAATGAAATTTAACCGATGGATGATTTACAAACTGTTCTGAACCCTTTCCTAATAACGATACATTCGCTCCGCTATCCAATAGACTTTCGTATAACCTCCCGAAAATGTTTAATTGGATGTACGGACGGAGATCTGCCGGTGCAGAGATTAACGATTCGGATATTTTCTTTTTGCTTATTCGACGACTTTGCCAATACAATTTGTTTCGGGTTATTGTTGATCGGTTATGAGCAATAGAAGAACAATTAGACTGTATTTGCGGTACGGCTGATGGAATTGATATATTATTTATGGTTGACGATGAGATAACTCGGGATCCGTATTTGAAGCTGCATCCACCTGATTGTTGGTTTGGGGGTGTAACACATTCGAAGAACGTACCCCCGCTCGCCAGTTTCCCGACGGTGGATTGCACCTGTAACATCGATCTTGAGTATAGCCGTGCCTACCACAACCTGAACACTGAATGGATCGGTTTGTATGAAAATTATGATTAGATTCGTGAGTCAAATGTTGATTTTGGTAAGCTTGTGGTACGTTTTGCCGCAGGTTTGTCCTAGGCGTTGATTTTAAATTTTGGTTATCATTATTACGGGTCAAAAAGGTATAATTCGTAGACATTTGATGTGATTCAACCGGAATATAATGTGATGTGGAAGGAAAAGAATCGTGGTGGTATTCGGGTACAAAACCTTGTTCCGCAACCTCTATTGAATTTATAACTCGACGAGGCTGACACATTAACTCAGGCATGAAACCAGTGCGGGTCCACGTATCCTCATAGGCAGTACATTTTCGAAACAGATCATCAACACTTTCAACTTGGATACCCGTGAGTTTATCCTGTAACCCTGCTCTCATGTTACGTCGAATGATGCGTATAATTTCTTGTTCGCTAGGTGATGTTTCCAACTGAAGGGCCATTGAAATTACATCCTGATAGAAATCATAAAAATTTTCTCGGAATTTTTGTTTGTGCGACTCCATCTGTGCGCGAATATCGTCATCAGTTCGAAGACCTTGAAAACATTTTTTTAATTCAGTTTTTAATTTATCCCAGGTTGAATTAGGGTTTCGTTCTATGAAATTCCAATACCATTCCTTCACATTACCTGTCAGAATATAGTGTAGGTCTGATACAAGTCGTTGCGTAGGAATGTTTTCAGATCTAGCAAGATGTTCCACTCTAGTTAAGAAACGTTTGACATGAATACCTTTTGGAGTACCATCATATTTGACGTCCCATTTTGCCAAAGATTTGTGTGAGTTTATATTCCAATAGCTTAAATCAGGCATATTCAATTGAGGGGGAAATTTAATTGACTTCTTATGCTTTTCACAATTGGGCTTGCAAGAAGAAGAACATTGACTGGATGCTGATTTTGATCCAGAGTCAGCTTGAGGATTTACTAACGTTGAATTTGTTGCCATATTGAGAGGTTTTGGAAGCACATTTTCTGAAGCAGAAGACCCGACAATTGAAGAGTCGTCTGAATCGTTCAAGTCCTCTATTACAATATGCTCTTCCAATTTATCAAGACTAATTTTATGAAGATCCTGCAAACTTTCGTTGGGGTTAGTATCCTCCTGGTCTAGCTTGCTGAGTAAAAAACTTATTAATTGAGTTACCTTTTCTAAAGTTTCGATTACCTGGTCCTGAACTGACCTTGAATATTTTAATCTAACTAATCTACCCTGAACATGAAGAAAGCGAGAATAAAATACTTTTATTTTATCCTTAATGTTATCTCTCACGGCGTCTTGCAAATCGGAATAAAGGAAACTAAGTTTAAACGATATTTTCTCAAGTTCACGCTTTGGATTTTTCTGCGCTGCCTTATGAGGTCGGTTAGGTACTAAAACGGGATGTTCCTTTTCTAAATCTAATCTTTGTTTCAAAGATTGAAATTTTTCACCAAGGTCTTCTGCCTTGACGTCACGAACAATGCACTCGAGCTCAAACTCATCGAGCTCAAGATGATTGAGTTCCATATTTAAAATGTTAATAAATTATATTCGAGTTGAGAAATGAATATTAGTGAATTAAAATTCGAATCCTACAAAATGAGAGGATTCCTTCACTGATAATTATTGTTACAAAGCTTAACAATATATGTAAATAATAAAACTGGTTAAAATAATTCAATAAATAACCAATAATCCTTAATTGTTATAGTATAAATAGACAATTTTGGCTACTTTATTTGCAAAAGAATAAACTATAAATACCGAAAAATATAAGTAAACAAGTAAAGAGGATGATTTGGTAAGTGTGATCATTAGAAATTGTGATTTTTTTTTTTTTTTTTTTTTTTTTTTTTTTGATGAAGTTGGTTTTGTTTCTTACATGTGGTAGGGAATGATAAAACTGGATACTAACAAACGAATCTACAAATCAATAGAGTGAATTGGAAGCGTTTGTGATACACAGAGAATCGTTACTAAATCCCTGCTACTTGTTTTTTTCAAGTGAATCAACGAACAATGGATGCCTTTGCGTAAGTATAAACGGTACCAGCATTTTCATATTTTAACAACCAATGCAATCAACCCTTTCAGGGAAAGTCATTGTTGAAATATGAAAAGTGGACGTTTATAATGGATAAAATTAAAATGAATGCATTAAAATCGACATTTACACAATGGAATGAAATGCGATTATAATTTCATCCATTACCAAAGTTTAATATAAACATGAGTGAATACTGTATTGAAGATAATTCCGTATGATAAAACACGCGATTCTACAGAGTTAATCAATACTGGAATGAGCTGCGCATACGGAAATACTTTATCGGTAAATTGTTATGGTATATAAAAAAATTGATATTAAAACTGTAACATTCTAGAAAGAAATAAAAATTATGAAATAGCCATGTTATTCTTGGGCGCCATCTGTAACGGAGTGGTTAGCACGTGGGTGTTGTGAGGGAATCTCACTTCCGAAACTGTGCCTTCCGCTACTGAAATTTATGATTTATCACATACTGAGAGCTTCGAAGTGGCCATCTTTTGCCGGCTAAGCTTCAGGGTTTGGGGTGGATTTGAAGAAGATCAGTATATGCTGGTTAGACCACTACTAATATACTAAATTTAACATTTTTATCTAACGCAATTTATGACTGAAATGCAAGAAACTATCCTACTTACCTAATCACGTTTGAGATCACACTTACCCCTCATCCTCAATTAAATCTTTTAGTTTCTCATACCGAAAGTATCACTAAAAGCAACGGTGACACTTTTTTACGCGAAATTGTGAACATTTATTCGATCAGAACCAGAACTTTAAACGAAAACAGTTGCGTTGAACCAAAACATAACAAATTTATTGAAAATAAATCATAAAAAAAAATGTAAAATAAATTTAAAGAAAATCTAAATTAATTACTTTAAGAAACTGACGTCAGGCAAAATTTAAACTATGTGATTTCTAAATACTTATAAATAACTAATACCACCACCAAAATTATATAAGAAAAATATCAAAAATTAAACAAATTTATTAATTAAAAAAAAAACCTTAATTATTGATGAATGGACGCAGCAGATGTCCCACGATGACGAAGATTTATTTTATTTACTACTGTAGTTTACGTAGCAAATGACCAGCCTTTTTTTTATTTTACGGTTAAGTAAGTAGTCATGTTACAGTTGTACCATTGAATTACCACACGTGATCAAATTTTATTTTACAAGTCCATATTACTTATTATTAGTTAATTAATTATTATTTATAATGAATTTTATTCATCAATCGCTCGTACGACTTATTTATTTTGTTTGGTTATTTGTTTGTGTTTTTATTTCGATTTATTTGCATCGCAATATAGTTTTACGTTTAAGGACAACTGGTCACCTTCTTTTTATTCAACTTTACTCACACACCAATTCTTATTTATAGTATATTTTAAAACGGAAGCGACCACATGTTTTGTAAAAATTTTATTTTGTGTAACGCTCGTGCGACTTATATATGGTTGGATTTTCTTTGTATTTTTTTTTATTTACACAGCACAATAATTATATTCTGTGTTTATTCTTAAACCACTATGAGAGTTTTATAATAATTACTGTAAACTTATAACTAATATGAATATCCTTTTTTTTTTATAAAATTATAAAATAACCATACACTTAAATTACTTTTATTTTCAATATCACGACTGATAAGTTAATGTAGCGTTCTTTTTGTTTTTGTTTTTGGTTCTGTACAATTACTACACAATACTGTTTTTCACGGGTTATTTACAATAAATGCTCAATCTAATTAAGTCCATTAACTCGGATAATTGAATTTAACTATACCGAACGGAAACTTTATCATGCCACTTTCGACAAAAATACTACAATGAAATTTTCGGCAACACGTTTTATATAAAAAAAAACATTATTACGCGCACGAGTCTGCTATTTTTATCAAAAATCAAAAGTCAACCCCCGCAACGACAACAATTATTTTCTTTTATACCGATCGAAAAAACTGGTCCAGACCATCAATATTGGTAAGCACCCATACGTACGTACCTACGAAATATACTTTCCCGCGTTTTCTTTTGTTTAAAAAAAATACAATTTGGTAGCAATAATGTATCAGAAGAGTTAAACCAACACAACTTGGAACGCTCGACGTTCCTAACCGATAGTCGACGTTTCAAATCGTGGGGACGACCTTCACCCATGAGATAGTCTCAATAAGCCGGGCAACTCTGTATAGGATTATTAACATCAGTTTAAGAACGTAAATCATTTGCGTGATAGATACCTAATGATTGGTTATTAGTATCTCGAAGCTCAAAAGCAACGTTTCCAACACATTTGTGGATAATGGCTTTTTTAAACTTTGGGCACAATTTAGCAGAAACTTTGTTGGCTGCATCACTTTGTACGTAGTTTCGCACAAATACAGTTTGACCTTCTCTAAAGTTTAAGGCGCGTGTTCTTAAGTTGTAACGCTTACTGCTTTGCAAATATGCCATTCTGAGGTTATTGATCACATTTTGTTGAATTAATGTAAGACGTTCCGTGGTTGTCAATTCAATCTCTCTGTCCTCTAAGGAATGTAGTGTTCTTAGGATCTTATATTGAGAACCATGCCCAATGTAGTGCTGACCAAAGGTGGTAAAATACGGTGAAAACTTAGTACTTTCGTGAACTACGTTCCGCAAAGCCGAGCCAATTGAATGAATATTTTGATCCCAATTCCGGTGGTTATCTTGAACGTACGCTCTAATTGCGCACAGCACGGAACGGTTCACCCTTTCACTTGCATTAGCTTGAGGGTGGTATTTAGGTGTAAACTGGTGTCTTACACCATATTTCAAAAGCAGATTAGAAAGTTCCTTAGATCCAAATTGTTTAGCGTTATCACTCACGAGTATTTCGGGAACACCAAATACGTTGAACACTCGATCTTCTAAATATTTGCACACGTTTTTAGACGTGGCTTCTCGCATTGGTTCTAAAAATACAAATTTAGAAAATTGATCTAGTACAATAAATATATAACAATTCCCATCTCTTGAGCGAGTATATGGGCCAAGGAAGTCAATAAAAAGCTTTTGAAATTGACGCTTTATTTCATAAAAACTACCCATAGGTGCTCGCGATAACGAATTCGTAGGTTTGCACTGCTTGCACAGATCGCATTTTTGGATAAAATCATGAATGTCCCGTAACATTCCCGGCCAATAATAAAGCCGCTGCAATAATTCGAGAGTCTTTTGCATACCAAAATGAGCAGCATTTGGAGGACAATGGGTCAATTCAATGAGTTGCGTAGTTTGATTGCGCGGAATGTATAATTTCCATTCAGGTATATCAGATACTGTGTGGGTCTTACAGGAATAGGACGGTTTGTAATATATATAATTATCTATGAGTTTCATGTTCTTGCTAGAACACGGATTATCTGCTAGCACCTTCAACAATTCCGAATATTCAGGGTCGTTATTAAATTTCGCAATGTCTAAATCATTAACTACTCCACACACTACTCCATCATCGCTTAACAAATCGAACGTATTTCTGGACAGTGCATCAGGTACTATATTATCACGCCCTTTTTTATATTTAATGCTGAAATTAAACCCCTGGAGCTTCAAACTCCACTGAGCGAGTCTTCCGGAGAGATCCCGTTGCTCCATCAACCACTTTAGGCTCGCATGATCGGTGGTGATGGTGAAAGGCAGGCCCTCCACATATTGTCTGAATTTCATCACGCTTAAAACGGCGGCTAAACATTCTAACTCGGTCACACTATAGTTACGTTGCGCGCCGTTTAGTTTTTTAGAGAAGAATGCAATAGGCCGGTCTTCTCCATTATCGGTTTTCTGGTACAGAACACTTCCTACACCTATTTTGGAAGCATCGCATTCAATATAAAAATGTTTATTGAAGTCAGGGTTGCATAAGACTGGTGAGGAAGATAACGAAATTTTTAATTTGCAAAATGATTTTTCAGATTCGTCGGTCCACTGAAACTTTTGGTTCTTTTTAAGCAGTCGTGTAATAGGTTCTGCTAGTTCTGCGTACTGAGGAATAAACCGGCGATACCAGCCTGTAATACCTAGAAATTGGCGTATTTGCTTGACTGACTTTGGCCTATTGTAGTTAGTTATTGCAGATACTTTATCTGGATCAACTTTAAGGATACCATCACCTACAATGAACCCCAGATATTTAATTTCCTTTAAAAGAAATTTACTTTTGTCTATGTTAATGGTTAGATTGGCTGATTTAAGGAACCCAGCAACCAACTCTAATAAGGCAATGTGCTCGTCAAAACTTTCACTAGTAATCAGCAAGTCGTCTAAATATACAAAGATTCGATGATGCAGTTCGTGAGGTATCACCCGGTGCATTAATCGGCACATTGTTTGCGGCGAGTTACACAAGCCGAACGGCATAACCGTGAATTGATACAACGGTCGGCCCTGCACGCAGAACGCAGTTTTATCCCTTGAACTCTCATCGAGAGGGATCTGCCAGAAAGCATCCTTCAAATCCAAACTCGAGATGAATCTGGTATTATTCAGACGCCCCAGCAGACCATCAATGAGAGGTAAGGGATATGCGTCTTTTATTGTTACTTCGTTAACCTTCCGTGCATCAAGACACAGTCGAATTTTACCGTTCTGCTTGCGTACTCGCGTAATCGGGGAACTCCACGAACTGCAACTCTCCTCTATTACCCCCAATGACAACATGCGGTCAAGCTCCTCATAAATTTCAGCCTGAACAGCAGGTGATACAGCATAATGCCGTTGTTTTACTGGTCTGGCATTTCCGACATCAATATAATGCTTAACCAGATGAGTACGCCCAAGACCTAAGACAGCTGATGATGGAAATTTTCGGATGACGTTATTTAAAATTTCGTTTTCACGATCGGTTAAAATGTGTTTAACTGATTCATTTATAGTCTCATCAGTCAGTTCAGATGTTTGTTTAGTTGAATTTTCCTGGGGGTTAACACTCAAAGTGAAACCGGATGCTGCAGTGGACGATGAAGGAATTGTAATGGTAAGATTAAATTCTTTGAAGAAATCTATTCCTAAGTAAAGCTCTTGTGTTAAGTTGGGAGACAAATGAAAAGTTATTAATTTTGTTTGACCAGCAAATGAAACAGGTATTTTTATATAGCCCAATACAGGTTCTTTTTGACCATTTGCTGTCTTAATAGATGAAGGAAATAAATGAAATTTAACCGATGGATGATTTACAAACTGTTCTGAACCCTTTCCTAATAACGATACATTCGCTCCGCTATCCAATAGACTTTCGTATAACCTCCCGAAAATGTTTAATTGGATGTACGGACGGAGATCTGCCGGTGCAGAGATTAACGATTCGGATATTTTCTTTTTGCTTATTCGACGACTTTGCCAATACAATTTGTTTCGGGTTATTGTTGATCGGTTATGAGCAATAGAAGAACAATTAGACTGTATTTGCGGTACGGCTGATGGAATTGATATATTATTTATGGTTGACGATGAGATAACTCGGGATCCGTATTTGAAGCTGCATCCACCTGATTGTTGGTTTGGGGGTGTAACACATTCGAAGAACGTACCCCCGCTCGCCAGTTTCCCGACGGTGGATTGCACCTGTAACATCGATCTTGAGTATAGCCGTGCCTACCACAACCTGAACACTGAATGGATCGGTTTGTATGAAAATTATGATTAGATTCGTGAGTCAAATGTTGATTTTGGTAAGCTTGTGGTACGTTTTGCCGCAGGTTTGTCCTAGGCGTTGATTTTAAATTTTGGTTATCATTATTACGGGTCAAAAAGGTATAATTCGTAGACATTTGATGTGATTCAACCGGAATATAATGTGATGTGGAAGGAAAAGAATCGTGGTGGTATTCGGGTACAAAACCTTGTTCCGCAACCTCTATTGAATTTATAACTCGACGAGGCTGACACATTAACTCAGGCATGAAACCAGTGCGGGTCCACGTATCCTCATAGGCAGTACATTTTCGAAACAGATCATCAACACTTTCAACTTGGATACCCGTGAGTTTATCCTGTAACCCTGCTCTCATGTTACGTCGAATGATGCGTATAATTTCTTGTTCGCTAGGTGATGTTTCCAACTGAAGGGCCATTGAAATTACATCCTGATAGAAATCATAAAAATTTTCTCGGAATTTTTGTTTGTGCGACTCCATCTGTGCGCGAATATCGTCATCAGTTCGAAGACCTTGAAAACATTTTTTTAATTCAGTTTTTAATTTATCCCAGGTTGAATTAGGGTTTCGTTCTATGAAATTCCAATACCATTCCTTCACATTACCTGTCAGAATATAGTGTAGGTCTGATACAAGTCGTTGCGTAGGAATGTTTTCAGATCTAGCAAGATGTTCCACTCTAGTTAAGAAACGTTTGACATGAATACCTTTTGGAGTACCATCATATTTGACGTCCCATTTTGCCAAAGATTTGTGTGAGTTTATATTCCAATAGCTTAAATCAGGCATATTCAATTGAGGGGGAAATTTAATTGACTTCTTATGCTTTTCACAATTGGGCTTGCAAGAAGAAGAACATTGACTGGATGCTGATTTTGATCCAGAGTCAGCTTGAGGATTTACTAACGTTGAATTTGTTGCCATATTGAGAGGTTTTGGAAGCACATTTTCTGAAGCAGAAGACCCGACAATTGAAGAGTCGTCTGAATCGTTCAAGTCCTCTATTACAATATGCTCTTCCAATTTATCAAGACTAATTTTATGAAGATCCTGCAAACTTTCGTTGGGGTTAGTATCCTCCTGGTCTAGCTTGCTGAGTAAAAAACTTATTAATTGAGTTACCTTTTCTAAAGTTTCGATTACCTGGTCCTGAACTGACCTTGAATATTTTAATCTAACTAATCTACCCTGAACATGAAGAAAGCGAGAATAAAATACTTTTATTTTATCCTTAATGTTATCTCTCACGGCGTCTTGCAAATCGGAATAAAGGAAACTAAGTTTAAACGATATTTTCTCAAGTTCACGCTTTGGATTTTTCTGCGCTGCCTTATGAGGTCGGTTAGGTACTAAAACGGGATGTTCCTTTTCTAAATCTAATCTTTGTTTCAAAGATTGAAATTTTTCACCAAGGTCTTCTGCCTTGACGTCACGAACAATGCACTCGAGCTCAAACTCATCGAGCTCAAGATGATTGAGTTCCATATTTAAAATGTTAATAAATTATATTCGAGTTGAGAAATGAATATTAGTGAATTAAAATTCGAATCCTACAAAATGAGAGGATTCCTTCACTGATAATTATTGTTACAAAGCTTAACAATATATGTAAATAATAAAACTGGTTAAAATAATTCAATAAATAACCAATAATCCTTAATTGTTATAGTATAAATAGACAATTTTGGCTACTTTATTTGCAAAAGAATAAACTATAAATACCGAAAAATATAAGTAAACAAGTAAAGAGGATGATTTGGTAAGTGTGATCATTAGAAATTGTGATTTTTTTTTTTTTTTTTTTTTTTTTTTTTTTGATGAAGTTGGTTTTGTTTCTTACATGTGGTAGGGAATGATAAAACTGGATACTAACAAACGAATCTACAAATCAATAGAGTGAATTGGAAGCGTTTGTGATACACAGAGAATCGTTACTAAATCCCTGCTACTTGTTTTTTTCAAGTGAATCAACGAACAATGGATGCCTTTGCGTAAGTATAAACGGTACCAGCATTTTCATATTTTAACAACCAATGCAATCAACCCTTTCAGGGAAAGTCATTGTTGAAATATGAAAAGTGGACGTTTATAATGGATAAAATTAAAATGAATGCATTAAAATCGACATTTACACAATGGAATGAAATGCGATTATAATTTCATCCATTACCAAAGTTTAATATAAACATGAGTGAATACTGTATTGAAGATAATTCCGTATGATAAAACACGCGATTCTACAGAGTTAATCAATACTGGAATGAGCTGCGCATACGGAAATACTTTATCGGTAAATTGTTATGGTATATAAAAAAATTGATATTAAAACTGTAACATTCTAGAAAGAAATAAAAATTATGAAATAGCCATGTTATTCTTGGGCGCCATCTGTAACGGAGTGGTTAGCACGTGGGTGTTGTGAGGGAATCTCACTTCCGAAACTGTGCCTTCCGCTACTGAAATTTATGATTTATCACATACTGAGAGCTTCGAAGTGGCCATCTTTTGCCGGCTAAGCTTCAGGGTTTGGGGTGGATTTGAAGAAGATCAGTATATGCTGGTTAGACCACTACTAATATACTAAATTTAACATTTTTATCTAACGCAATTTATGACTGAAATGCAAGAAACTATCCTACTTACCTAATCACGTTTGAGATCACACTTACCCCTCATCCTCAATTAAATCTTTTAGTTTCTCATACCGAAAGTATCACTAAAAGCAACGGTGACACTTTTTTACGCGAAATTGTGAACATTTATTCGATCAGAACCAGAACTTTAAACGAAAACAGTTGCGTTGAACCAAAACATAACAAATTTATTGAAAATAAATCATAAAAAAAAATGTAAAATAAATTTAAAGAAAATCTAAATTAATTACTTTAAGAAACTGACGTCAGGCAAAATTTAAACTATGTGATTTCTAAATACTTATAAATAACTAATACCACCACCAAAATTATATAAGAAAAATATCAAAAATTAAACAAATTTATTAATTAAAAAAAAAACCTTAATTATTGATGAATGGACGCAGCAGATGTCCCACGATGACGAAGATTTATTTTATTTACTACTGTAGTTTACGTAGCAAATGACCAGCCTTTTTTTTATTTTACGGTTAAGTAAGTAGTCATGTTACAGTTGTACCATTGAATTACCACACGTGATCAAATTTTATTTTACAAGTCCATATTACTTATTATTAGTTAATTAATTATTATTTATAATGAATTTTATTCATCAATCGCTCGTACGACTTATTTATTTTGTTTGGTTATTTGTTTGTGTTTTTATTTCGATTTATTTGCATCGCAATATAGTTTTACGTTTAAGGACAACTGGTCACCTTCTTTTTATTCAACTTTACTCACACACCAATTCTTATTTATAGTATATTTTAAAACGGAAGCGACCACATGTTTTGTAAAAATTTTATTTTGTGTAACGCTCGTGCGACTTATATATGGTTGGATTTTCTTTGTATTTTTTTTTATTTACACAGCACAATAATTATATTCTGTGTTTATTCTTAAACCACTATGAGAGTTTTATAATAATTACTGTAAACTTATAACTAATATGAATATCCTTTTTTTTTTATAAAATTATAAAATAACCATACACTTAAATTACTTTTATTTTCAATATCACGACTGATAAGTTAATGTAGCGTTCTTTTTGTTTTTGTTTTTGGTTCTGTACAATTACTACACAATACTGTTTTTCACGGGTTATTTACAATAAATGCTCAATCTAATTAAGTCCATTAACTCGGATAATTGAATTTAACTATACCGAACGGAAACTTTATCATGCCACTTTCGACAAAAATACTACAATGAAATTTTCGGCAACACGTTTTATATAAAAAAAAACATTATTACGCGCACGAGTCTGCTATTTTTATCAAAAATCAAAAGTCAACCCCCGCAACGACAACAATTATTTTCTTTTATACCGATCGAAAAAACTGGTCCAGACCATCAATATTGGTAAGCACCCATACGTACGTACCTACGAAATATACTTTCCCGCGTTTTCTTTTGTTTAAAAAAAATACAATTTGGTAGCAATAATGTATCAGAAGAGTTAAACCAACACAACTTGGAACGCTCGACGTTCCTAACCGATAGTCGACGTTTCAGTGGTCGCGATGAAATGCAAATAGTTCTTCGTGATTGCGTGCTTTCGAGATGGCATCAAGTGGGCTGTTTTGGAATACTTTAACCACTTCACTGATTAAAAAGTTGTAATGTTTCTTGGCCTACTTTCTCAATTCCTCCACGAACGTTGGCTGATAAATCGTCAATAGCTGAACAGTTCTATGATTGTTGTGGTATACTCAATCTTTTAAATACCGGAGCATTTAACTCAGATGAGTGTGACGTCACTTAATATCAGAGTTTTGCGAAAATATCTTTCTTTCAAATATTTGTCTTAAGAGTTCCATTGTCACACGAGCTGTGTGGGCAGTAGCCCTATGTTCCTGCTACCATACCTCTGGTCTATCCTTGACTACAGGATGCACAAAGTTCATTGTATTTCCCAATACCTATTACCATTGCTGATTTATACCAAACGAAATCGTTACTTTTGTAGACAACGTTTGTGAACTCTTCGAATTTTTGCACCGAAAAACACATATTTTATTTATTAACAAATCCGTTAAGGTGGAAGTTGGCCTCGTCGCTCATACTACGGTTATAAATTCATTTGCAAATTTTTGGATCCGGATAGCATACGCTAATCGTGTTTGATAAAATGCTGGCACCAGTTCCTATACTAGCTATGTATCTTTTATACAGTGAACATTCAGCATTTTTTAAATCCTCTGCAGCTAAATTTAAAACAAGTCAAGCTGTTTAGATCTTCTTCTTTGACATTAGTGGATCTTCTTTAATAGTTCGGCGTCAACACAGAATGTTGTCTTGTGACCTTCCCGTTCGACGTGGTAAACCATTCACAGATCAGTACATTTTAAACCATCGGACTAAATTAACTATCGTTTGTTTGGCTGGTGGTTTTCTAACTTCAAATTAACGAGTGTAAGCTCTTTGTATTTTCACAATCGATCGAGGATAAATTTGATTATTTAAATACGTTGTGAAGTCGTGGATTTCTCCATGTTTAACAGGATTACGATTTAATATTCTGAAATACCAAAAAAAATTTAGTAAGATAGAATCTCACACAAATCTTGATTTGTCAACATAACCTTTAAATATTTTGTTTTTGTTTTTTTTTATATTTTATACTATGCTATCTTTTTTGGGGCTCAAGGCTCTCCCAGCTCTTTCGCGGTTCGCTTATTTACGTCCTACTTTACGCCTTAACGGCCAAATCGAGGACGTACGGCTATAGGTCCGATTTTCGTAGAATCATCTGCGCATTGCATAGCTCCATGACAGCCTATAGTACTGAGATGGAATATGGGTCGGCCCATGAGTTCTGCATAGTCATAGATGTGTTCATTAACACCATCGATCGTAATCAGATGGTGAAAAGTCCCATTTGCATCCTGCCTCTATCGGGATTCGAACCCGGTACCTCCCGCTCCAACTGCCACAGTTTTAACCACTGAGCCACTTGGGCGGTTTTTAAATAATTGAAAGATTAGTTCACTAATTAGCCACTAACTGGAGACGCTATACCGAAAAGGTCACTAATCGCGCTTAGCTAATCTATAGTCTGTCAATGGTATTAGTATGGTATTATGTAGTATACAAAGAATAGTCTCAATGATAATTTAAAAACCACAAGTTTATGCAAGGATTCTTATTTCGTAGATGAATGATGTAAGATGATTATTACGTATTATTGTTGTGGTATAATTTCTTAACTATCTATTAAAAATATAAAATATATTATAAAATAAAAAACTTATTTGTTTTTTTTTATTTAAATCTATTTTGTGGTGTTGGTTATGCAAAATATTTTATAAATAAACAATTTTAAGATTATAATTTTTAAAAAATTTTGAATGTGTACATTAAGTTCTTGGTATTTCCATTAATTAATTTATTACAAAGTTTGTTGGTTTAAAGTTCGTTTTTAAACATATATATTTCACATGCAAAACCATATATGTGGCTTAATTATTCTTCATAACTATTTTCTCATAATGGAGGAGAAGGACATGCAAGATTGTATAATCGCAAACAGAAGAACAACAGTAACAATAAAAATTAAAGCTCCCAAAGAGCTTTATTGTTATTATCATCAACATACATATATATTCTTTAAACTTTTGTTATACAAAATATTACTCATAATAATGAAATTTGTAGCTTTCTAAACATTCTCGTAGCTTTTATTGTTCGACATACATTTTTAATCAATATCAGTTTATTTTCTCCGAAACAATATTAATAACAATGGAGTAATACCAAAATGTAAACAAGCACGAACAAAATATTAATTAAAATAATTTTTATAGATAATTAAAAATTAATATTTAATTAAGTTAAAATGATTGCTAATCAGCAAACTATATATACAAAAATGTTTTCATTAAAATAAGTAACTAAATGAACACAAAAGCTATTTTCACCATGTTATGTAGTTATATCGGGCTAATTAAAATGGGCAACCTAAAATATTTATTGTATTCAAATATACTTAATGATACCTTGTCAAAGCAAGTTTAGGTTCAATTCACACATTAATGCTTTTATGTTTGGAAAGGCTTGTCCTTCATTTATCATACTCGTATAACCCAAAATCATCTCGTTAATAATATACATCAAAGTGGTCAAGCTTCTTTTGTTCGAGTGTAGAACTCGGTGGCCATTGCATTTTCCATAACCATACGCTCGCGACAAAACATTCATCACTATAGGATTTCAGCTATATCAGGAAACAACTTCGTTTCGATAGACTTGTGATGAACAGTTTTCTTTCCTCACAATACCTTTGAGCTGCCAGCAAAAATTAATTTTTTGGTTATTTGTTATTAAATCATAATGAAGTTGCTCCAGTTTACAAGCTATAATCTTTGTTTTGTGAATAAAAAGATAAGCCTGATATCCGGTACCCTCAAGGTAATTGATTCTCAAATGTTCATTCTCTAATTATTAAGGCAAAATTTTTTTCATTAAATATTCATCAAAATCCTCAAAGTGCGTCCACAATATAAAAAGTACAGGGCTGTTTGCTAGTTTATTGATCCATAGAAGTTTTTGCACTGATGACGTGGTGTTGTTAACCTCAAGAATAGTTTATTAGCGGATATTTAGACTGTTTGCTACTTTCGAGATAAAAACAAAAGCTCTGAGAGGCTTTTATGAAAAGATTACTATTATGAATTTATTTATTAGTTCAGTTAGATGAATCCTAATCTTAAATAGAAAGAAAATATACTTTTAAATCAATAAAACATACTTCAAATCAAATCAAAATTAGGACAATGATGGATGAAAATGTTGGCATATCTCCTATAGTAGACTGAAATAGTCCATTATTAATAGTTTGTTACCAAAGTGGTCTGGTTGGAAAATCCATACAACCTTGTAGTTTACTGGGCTGAATTTCAAAAGTAAATCCCAGAACCGCCAACGTTCAACAAAACTTCGTTGATAAATTAAAGGTTTTCGCAGCGTTGTAATAATAATTAAAAAAATACCACACAAACAGATATCATTTGAATTTCAAAGAGACCTCATTCGAAAATTCGTATGGGGGTGATTATAAAGAGTTATCTCAGAGGGTTGCAAAATTATCACGAATCCATCAGAGAATAACTATGTTAACTATGGAGAATCCTACCGCTGCGTCATGGTTAAATTTATGAAAATACAAACCATGCGTTTTATATGTACAATGACCCACATTCGAAAACTTGTCTGGGTGGTGATTATAAAGAGTCATATGTAAAACTGTCAATATTTACAAAATATTGAATACCGCCAAAATTACAATGAATGTGCAGTTACTTGGATAATCTAAAATGTGGAACGGGAAGTTACTTCGACAACCTGGTGTGTTGAACGCCTTATCACATGGCAGACATATAGTATCGGTTGGAATTCGTAGCTCTCCAAGAATCTAGATTGCCTAAAAGTGGAGACTATGTGTCCCAAGGCTATACATTGCTACAAAGTAGAGATGACCTCGGAAATCTTGGAGTTGGATACCTAATTAGGCCACAGGTAAAAATTGTTGTGTTGTACTTTTAAGCAGTCGATAAGGTCTGATAAATCAAGAAACGCAACAACATCTAGATCTTGTCAGTAACAATATTTTGCGATCGATTTACCGGTCTGATGTTCGGCATTTATTTAATTAATTTTGTTCACTAATGTTTTGAGTGAATGGCACCGGTTATGGCTTAGTGGTTACGAGACTTACTTATCCCGCCGTGGTCTCGGATTCGATTCTCCCCATTGACCAAAAATAAATATACACCGGATGACATAAAAATCCACCTATCAATGTGTACCACCACTCTAGTTCAAGGTTCGGAAGGGCCCAGTTACGACAAAGTAAGGGCCGTTTATAGCTTTTTTAAATTATCGATTATTTTGAGTGAACGTATCTTGAATTTGATAGATCGTAGCAGTGAGAAAATTATTAAATGGGATAACGCTTTAGAACACAGTTCAATGACTCCAGGGTTTTTGACAAACAAACAATGGCTTTTTACATCGCACATGTAGACAACAGCGCTGTCGAAAGGTGCACTTTGGTGCCTCCCTGGCACTTATAAAAAAGTGAGGCCCCTAAAAATTAGAGGCAGTTTGAGGCACCGAAAATTGTTTTTCATATTTTTCCAAATTTCATAATTTATCACGTAATTTATTTGGTTTCTATTACACGACACAGCTCGATTTCAATATTATTATACTAAGCTGTTAAGCGCAATGTCGCTGTTTGTTCCGATCAAAGGCTAATAGGGTAATGTTTGAACGCAACCAAACGCAACCAATTCGTCATTTAACCTCAACTCACTATACATACATTATAGTTTTTTCACTATACATACATTAAAATAAAATACAAAAATTAAATTGTTATTTTATAGCCACATAAGTGATTTTTTCTTAATAAATTCAAAGTGTGTGTGTGTGTGTGTCAAAAATTCTTAAAGTGTGTGTAAATTATATGGTAAATTTCGTAGGCAAAACATAAAAAATGAATAAGAAGGTTAAAAAAACGTTTTAATAACGTTTAAAAGTAGTGAAGAAATTGAAAGCGGGATATTATTATTACATATATGCATTTTTAAAATACAAAATACATTTTTAGATTCGATAAAGTTACTTCTCGACCACGCGCTGATCAAACCATCGATATAAAACTACCGCTACAAACAAATTCGACTAGAGCTTTAAGTGATGTTTCTTGGTGAATACCTTCAAACACAATAGTAGCTTCATCTTTAGAATCAAGTAAAGCTGGAGTAGATATTTCTCATGTTAATCAAATTAATAATATTTCGGACGCACAGTTAATGAAAATAAATTATCAGGATCAATTATCACCCATTACAAAGAAAAAGACGTATGTAAAACCTTATTTTTTCGAATTGTCAGTTAGAATTAGATTCCACGTGCTTTTGTGTAGCTGGAACATTTCATTTTTTTACGCAAGCATCGTTATATGTTTTACATTTGATAATAGTGTTGTATTTTCTTTGTTTATTGTAGTTCTAAAGGAGTTTCTAAATCAATCTCAGATGAATTTTTTCAAAATGGTTTACTAGTTTTTCGTGGCTAATCGAACACAAAGGAAGAGTTTTTTGCCAGTTATGTCAGCAATCATTGCCAAATAACTTTTATCTGTTAAAAAGACATAACGAGTGTAAATTACATATGAAGTAATGAATTCACTAAAGAAACAAACGTGGATTGACAATATTGACGGCGAAAATTATTTTCCAAAAAAACAAAAAATTGCTGATTTAAAAATATTAAAGTTTCTTAATAAAAATAATTTGCCATTTACTTTGATTGATCCACTAGTCGACCTTATAAAATCAATCTATTCTGAATCAAAAATTTGTCAAAAACTTAAGTTTGGCAGGACAAAGAAGATCGATACACTAACTAAACTATAAGCCGAAGAGAGTTTAAAATCTTTAATCAAAATTTTACAAAGGCAACAATTTTCTACTATTATCGATGAAACAACTGATATCACCTCAAAAAAATCGTTAGCGTTAATCGCCAGATATGACAGTAAGAAAAATTTTGGGGCTGACAACGCCAGTGTTATGATGGGGAAAACTAGTGGCGTTCAAGCCTTACTCAAAACTAAAAATCCATATTTATATTCTTTGGGATGCACTTGCCACTCGCTTCACTTATGCTCATTTAATGCCGCCAAAGAACTTCCCGATGAGTGCGAGAAATTAGCAAGAACTATTTATTATTATTTTTCACATAGCCCTAAACGGCAAAAGGTATAAAAATTTTCCAGTTTTAATTTTCCGATTCATAAGATTTTGAAAACTTCTACTACATGATGGCTTGCAATAGAGGGCGTACTATTTAGAATATTGGAATAATGGCAACCTCTGTTACATTATTTTTTACTAGAAAAATTTGAATCGAGAAACCCTATACAAGATTTAGCTTGATTTAATTTAAATATAAACAACAAAATTTATTTTCACTTTATGGCCTATATCATTAAATTAACCAACAATTTAAATAAAGAGTTTCAAAACGAGAGTCACAAAATTTATAAACTACTCCCAGCAGTTAAAAGTTTCTTAATAATGATGTGATGATACATAATTTCATTAAAGTTGAATATATCGTTGAAAATAATTTAAATGAAATGAATTTTAAAGACACTGCTTGTTTTGTAGAGATCGATAAGGTATAAAAAAGGCCCAAAGCTGAGTTGGAAATTACACAATCTAACTAAAATCTTGAATGTATTCTAACCATCAAAAAACGATGTAAAAATTATTATATTAAACTATGCCAACAGATTGTTAAACGATTTGATTTTAAAGGTGAAACATTAAATAAAATTCAAAGCATAGATCCACAAAACCTAGGACAAACTCTTATACATTTAAAAAATTTACCTCCGCAAATAAGTGACGGAAAAATAAAGGAGATAGAAGAAGAATATCGCAAAGTTATTTTTCACAGGTTTATTACGGTATCTTCTAATATGGAAAATTTCTGGGGTATAATTTTTGAACAACAAAATGGACTGAATGAATTAAGATATCCAAAATTAAAAATATTTATTTCTGGTCTTCTAAGCCTTCCTCCTAGTTAGGGAATCCAAATTTACCGAAAATTTCATTTACCGGTTTCGGTATTTTTTTCTTAATTTACCGGTTTTCCGGTAAATTTCGGTAATTGTTTAATCTACAAAAACATCATTGAAACATCTAATATATCTTAATTATTTACTTATTATTTTTGTTTTTTAAGAAAAAAGACATTTTAAAATTTATTCCAATAATAACAATAATAGAATAAATAAAAACAATCTATAATTTAATTTATAAATATTGTTTTGTTGGTAGTGGTAGTTCATTTTAAAACACCAAAATGGCTTCTCTCAATATATATTGGCAGAAAGCTTTTATTTCTAACAAAAGCGCTTTCAACTTACA
Source organism: Tipula lateralis (assembly GCA_963932295.1). Lineage (NCBI taxonomy): Eukaryota > Metazoa > Arthropoda > Insecta > Diptera > Tipulidae > Tipula > Tipula lateralis. Next base: position 143,128,867 of record OZ010738.1, read on the forward strand.
ATATGAAAACAACTGGCTATTTCATCTTAGGCATATAACCGGAATTTGGAAATGGAGCTTAATTTCATGAAACTCAAAGTAAAAATTGAGCTTTTTATATTTCGAACTGAAATGGCTGTACATTCTATTTGTATTGTGAGAGATAAGAAAAGCTTAACAGATAACTCATTTCTTGGTATTACATAACCTCATAGCATAAAGGGCGGCCCACAAATTAATTTGGCTCTAAATACAAAGACGAACGAATGTTTTGTAAAGCGGTTTGTTTTATTAGAAAGAGATACATTGTCACTAAGAATGAAACACCATTTCATTCAAATGACTATTAGCTTTACATTCTGCCAACCCCTATTTTTCAGAATATTTTCGACTGTTTGGCATTTTATCACGTCAATGGCTAATATAATTTGATCTACTAAATATTGGATAATCTCTAGATGATAAGCGTAATACTTATCCTTAACGGCTTCCTACCAAAAAAGTTGTTCAGAGTCAAATCGTAGATGCTTCATGTCATTTTGACATCTCCGTTACGACTGCTTATTTGTTGTTTCCAAATATCCTGCTTGTCTATTTTAACAAAAACTCGTTTATCATGGCCTGGTAACGCCGCGTATTAATGTTAGAGCGGCTATTTGCTAATTTTTTCTAAAGATTTTTTAGTAAATCACTTCATTTTCTTCCAATTATTTGTGCGTTCCACAGCCCAATTGACGAACGGACAACCGAAATACAAAATGCGCATCACAAAACAGCGAAAAAATGTTCAATTCTTGAGCAGCAGCGACTCTTTTCACTAATTGTCTTGCAGTTATTTTATTTCTATTGAATTAACCACCTAAATTTCCTACAGTTTGGGTATAGAATACTTCTGATTTTAATTAGGGGTAAAATAACCCGTTCCGTTAATTTCAAGCATTAAAGAAATTAAATTTCATAGGACGATTGAAGTTAGTGTTGACACACTCGAATTAACCATGAATTAACCTTAAGTCTAGTCACATCTGCGTAATGAAATGAATGAGATGAAGCAGATTTATATCAGCACGTTTAAAAATCTCGGTATAAAATTAAATCAAAAGCCCTATTCATATAGATCCATAAATAAAAAGAATGAATATAATAAGAACATTTTTTATTAAATTGAATAAGTGAATATATTTTATTTTATACAGTAAAAGTATGAAAAGATATTATACTAATTATATGATTTTTTTAATTTTCGGTATTTTCGGTAAATTTTGAAAATTTACCGGTTTTTCGGTAATTAAAAATTTACGGTAAACCCGGTTTACCGGTTTACCGAAAACCGGTATTGGATTCCCTACTCCTAGTAGTGTTGCAGCAGAGCGATGCTTGTCTGATTCAAACAATATAAAAACTAGAAAACGTAATTTTTTAAAAACGAAGACTATCAACGCATTAATGATTGCAAAACAGCTTACTAAAGACGTAAATCTATGTAATTGGAACATATCCGAAAATTTATTAAAAAAACATAAGCTTGCTCAAATTATATAGTATTCAAAAATAAAATAGAATCGAAGACTTCGGCACCACATATTGTATAATACAAATAGGTATGTATGGATGTGCAATATTATTTAGAAGTTAAAATTTATAATTATTAAAAAATGTGTGTACATGTTCTGAATTATTTACTAAAATGTATCTGAAATACAAAAATATTTTTTGGTTAAATATTATTAAATATATATTTATTATTATATACATATAATGTATTATTTTTTTAATAGACATAATAAAGAACTGAAATACAAACTAGATTTATACATTTGTATGCCTATTTTTTAATTTTTTATTTAAATTAAATTTGTAATATTGTGAAGTTTTCATTTTTTTTCGCGAGGCACCCAAATTAATTTTTTGAGGTACGCATTTTTTTTATTGCGACAGCGCTGGTAGACAATCTATTAATTTTGTTTAGTTTCATTTTTGACGAATAGGATTTCATAAGATAAAAAGCTGTTGTAATAAATAAGATCTTTGAAAAAGCTTCACTGGCATCAGTTATATCAGTAATAGGTAGTTATTTAATTTTTTTTATATATTTCACGTTTTTTCTAAACTTTTTTTGTTTACTTTTATATTTTTACAATTATAAGTGCATTCGGATTCATTTAGAATATTTAACTGAATAGATAGCTACGTCACTTATTTCAAAATATATACGAGAAATAAATAAAAAATAATAGTTTAATGTATGTATAAAATTATAATTTTTATTAAAAATGTTTAATTTTAAATTCCAGAGAACCTATTTTTTGTAGACCATTAAATAAGGCATTACTTTATGTGTCGATACACGTGTTGGGGAAACTAATTCTTTCATGTCATCGTAACTCTCCCAACGTTCTTGCCGATAACAGTAACATTTATAATGAGGAAAATTGACAGAAAACTGGATGGTATATAATTGACAAACAAATTGATTTTAAATTGTTCATTGAAAACGGTCACTTCCTAAGGTATTTCATTAATAGGGATCAATCGTTTATACCTACAGTTTGAACAAATCAATAAATTACTATCATCTAAATAGTCGGCTTAATGTTTCAATCCCTTACATTTCAATAAATTTATTGGTATGTAATTTAAAAATCTATTACGGTCTCATTACATTTTTCAAATTTTAACACTGATTGTGCACTATAAATATTAGGAATATTAGAATAAATGTTGACACTTTGGTTATATTGCTAGTGCAATCTCTCCTAATGTCATAATTTTTAGTTAACATTGAGAATCTATATTCTTGCGATGTTATCTTCTTTTAAAGCTAGGTCTAGTTTTATAAAATCGTTTTCTTAATTTATAAACGAAGATAATGTATCTCAATTTAAAAAACAAGTGATAAGGGAATCGAAAGCACAAGTGTTCTTCCCATAAATAATTCTCCCTAGTTATGGAACCATTTCTTAAATAATTAATTGAAATTTCTCATTTCCTCTGATTCGTTATCACCCAATTTTAGAGACCAAATTATTCAAAGTTCTGATTTTTCGAGTAATAGAATATTTTTGTAAAAATTACCCGAGTAACCTTATTAATAGCTACTTACTTTTATTAATATAAATTAAATATAAAACAAACATAACATAAACTATGTAACACATTTTATTAATTTTTTAATAAAAATTAATACTTCAGGAACACTTAAGCATTTAGCGTTGTAGGTTTTAATTTATTTCGGATTTCAGTTTTAAAATTACCATCTGTTAAAAAACCCCCTCGCTTGCAGTGGATGTAGGCTGAATTGTGGTTAAGGCTCGAAAAAGTAAATCCAGTTTTTCGCTACGCAATCCTGTAGATTCCAATATTTTCATACCATTCAATATATTTTTTGGTTTTTTCGTTTAATTTTTTTGGAAGTGCCAACTAGGCCTTGGATGGTCTCTTGCATTTTGTATACGATGACTTATTTTGTTGCGCAGTGGGCATTTCTTCTCTGATTTAGTATTTGCGTGCTCCCCGATACCAATAATTGTTGACTATTTAGCATTTGCGTGCTCCCCGATTCTAATAATTGAGAACTGATTTTTAGCTAAACAATTTATTTTTGATTTCGACAAATACACTAAATGTTCGTTACTTTTGCGGTATGGATAGCTGCCACTTTGCAAAAACAGCATAAGAGAAATCACAGTTTTTTGCCTGCGTTCAATGTAACAATTTTTTTAGTGTCTCTAGCATCTCAACAACTTTGTGTTCATTTCTTGCAATATCTTAAACAAGGGAATAAATACTTCCTCGGCAATCATTAAGTTTGTACCATTTTTGCTAAGTTCCAATACTGCCAGTTCCAATGGTTCCAGTACCATCAAAACTTCTTTGAGAGTCTCTAAATCCTTTGCATCAAATTCGTTGGCTCCTAATTCATTCAGTGATTTTGTGATACAATTAAATACCCTAATGAATCGTTTAATCATAGGAACAAATGAATTCCATCTAGTTTTTACATCAAGAAGTAATTATAGTTCTTGAACTTTAATCTGGTTTTGAAGCAAGCTGTTTCAGACCGAAGATTTTCTCAAAAATTTAATGGTTTATCGGGTGTTATTTAAAGCAATAGCAATTTATAGCTTTGAAATAATAGTTGCCTCTTCAACAAATGATTCAAAGTTTATGTTTCCATAAATATAAAAATTACTGAAGTTGATGTTTTGTTTTAACTATCCTCATCACTTTCACTACCATCGTTAAAATTATCTTCATTTTCCGAGATTTCATCATTGTCTGACAAAACGAGATTTTCGTTGGAACTTGTCTTATAAAAAACATCAACAATTGAAAGATGAATTCCATGATTCAAACAAAGTTGGTTGAAGGCTTTGATTTTTTGTCAGTACTTTACCATCACCGCAGCACCATCGTGAGTTGAAGCTACGGCGTCGACATCTAAATCAATATTAAACTTGTGCAGTTTTGCTATAATCAACTGTAGAATTGTTTCAGCATCACAGCTTTCAACAATAGGAACCAATATACCCGTACTGCTTGAATATACGTTATATTGATATACCGCTTCATAGAAATATCTATCCTCTTATCGGTTGTTATGGAAAATTTATCTTTACTTTTAATCATTTTAGTAATACCCGGTTTTAAATCTTCTACTTTATTATGTTGTAATTACGACTCATTATGAACCCCTTAATAGCCTAAGAATGAGCAATTGATTTAAATGAAAAACAATCCCATATAGACACGTTTCATTCAATGAAACTCGGATTACAAACGTTGGCATATCACAAGTATGATTTAAATTAATTTTTTTTTAATGAACCAGCTTCGTTTAAAATATTTGGTGAAATCTCAATCCCGTGTTTTTTAAGATGGTTTATCATTCCAGTGGTAGTGCCCCCTTGACATTAAATAATGTCACCACAGTTGACGGTTTTACATTTAGATTCGTCTTTATTAAGTTAGCGGAAGTGCTCCCAAACATCAGATTTTTGTGATGACATGGTTTAATTGCTAAGGTTCTATTTTTTAACAGTATAATCGAGTAGTCGAAAAAAAAATCCCAATATTCGTTTATTGGAAAATGGAGTAAAATTATCGGGTACTCGAATGGATTCTCTACAATCATATTTTACTATTTGAAGTATTCATCCAAATAAACATTTTTGTCTACATAATGTGTAAGTTTATCTAGTGAATCAAGAACAATGGAAGTTACATACTTAATATATATTTCAGAAATTAATATATTTGAGAAATATTTCCATATCAATTTTATTGAATTAAAATTATTAAATCAAAAAAATGAAGCAAATATTTCTTTTATAAGTTTAGTCATCGTTGTTTTTGGATATGCTTTATTTATATCTGCGGTTATATTATACATCAAAGCTGAATAAGACATTTTCAAATATTGGATAAGGTCCTTATTGAACGTATCCATTACAGAATTTATTTCAACAAAACTGCAATCAGTTAGAATTGATTCAAAAACAGGCCATATTCTTAATTTGTACTCTAACACTATTCGATATGATCGTAGTCATGCCCTAATTGTATATTATGGCTGGAACTGATCATATCGGTTAATGAAAACGGATCGGCTGGTTCTGAATCATTTAACTTTATAGGAACAACTAAAGCATATTAAAAAATAGTAGATGTAGGTACTTTTATCGGGTGGTTTTATCAACCTTTCCGTTGCGCCTAAATAAATTGACTAACAATTTTAGCATTACGATTTGGTGCTCATTATAACAAACGACATAAAAAGGTTAAATACTTAACTTTTGAATCAACGAAGAGTTTAATATTTAATTTAGAAACATGACTAAACATGTGTTAAATTTTGATAGAAAGGCTGAATCTTCAGCGTGAATCATATTTTCATAGTCCTCTTCTGCTGTTTTTTTTTAAATTTCAGTTTTCAAATGAACACGCTCTGATCCTTTTAATTGTCTTGTTTTCATGGTTTCGTGGCATAATTTATTTGACGTACTATTAATATCAAAAATTTTTATTAACTAATTTATATTAATTTGTTTTTTGCATAGTAACTCCGATAAAATACTGGGTTATTAATGAGTTAATGACATTTGTTTGTTTCTCAAAGCTTTCTTTGGAACCACAAGGAAAAACATTTTCGCTATCTAAGTCTACGTCAACACTATTATTTGTAACGGAATCAACAGTATTATTGTGAATTGAAGGAAAATATTGTTCTTTGTTCACGCTTTGAGGTATTAATAGGTAAATTAAATAAAGGAATTAATAGGTAAGAAATCAACATTTCTTATCAACCTTTTTAATTTCAGATGGTCATTGCATTTAAAACCTCTTATCGATTGACAAATATTAAGCAAAGAGTTTTTTGTAAATTTGGTTAACTTAATGTTTTCAATGTCATTGATCTATTTAATATAGCGTCCTGAATAATCGAATAATAACATTGCTCAAAAGAAAATAGTGGAAATGCTATTTGAATTACAAAAAAGATAATATAAATATAAAAGTATTAATATTATTCAATATACCTGAGCACGTTATCAGATTGGTGATTGGTGACTTTAATGCTAGAGCTGGCAGAAATCAGACCGACTTATGTAATAACATAGGTCCGTACTCCCGACACGAAACTGCGACCGAAAATGGGGAAAGAATGATGTACTTTGCGATCGCTCATGATCTCAAAGTGGCAAGTACATTCTTTCCCCATAAAAACATCCATTTGGAAACATGGACACATCCACGTAAAACATCCCGAAGCCAAATTGACCATGTGTTGATTTCAAAAGACCGAGCTCGGGTTGTTCAAGACGTGAGATCGTATCGGTCGTCAACCAAATTCGTAGGCAGTAACCATTATCTAGTCACTGCAAAGCTACGATGGAAATTTTCGTACAAGTCAAGGAGGACAGGAGAATACAAAACGCGATTCTCCTGTGAAGGTCTGATAAATGAAGAAAGGCAACGAAAATACCAAGATCTTGTCAGCAATAACATTTTATGATCCAACTACCAATCTGATGATGTGAACAGTGTCTGGGAAGTATTGAAAACCTCGGTTGTCGATGCCGCCCAGCACACTCTCGGTATAGTGAAAACTAAGCCCAAAAATGATTGGTTTGATGAGGAATGTCGTCTTGCTGTTGAGCAACGCAATATAGCCCACAATGAAGCGCAGACTCGGTTTACAATTGCAAGGAAAAACAAGGCAGTTCTTGCTAGGAGGACAGTTAAACGCATTTGTAGACAGAAGAAGCGCGAATGGTGGAAGGCCAAGGTCTTAAGAGTACAACAACTCAGCAATGAGCACAATTCGCGTGGTTTCTTTAAATGAATCACCGAATTGCACCATACCTTAAGATCTCGGGCAACTGTTAACGTCGTTAACGTCGTTCTGTGTTAACGTCGATGCGGTACTAGATACATGGCGTGAACATTTTTCTGATTTACTTAATGTTCCACATGTATCACAAGCTGTATTTGAATACCCTCAAATACAGACCGCGGAGATGTTCATTGAGGATCCATCCTATGAGGAATTCACAATGGCAATGCAGAAATTAAAGAAAAATCGTTCACCAGGAGTTGATTGCATTAATTCAGAGCTCTTGCTATTCGAAGGGCTAACTTTGTGGAACTGTCTTTTCCACCTTATTCGATTGGTATGGCGAAATGAACTTATGCCTGACGAATGGAAAGTGGCCGCGTTATGCCCAATATTCAAAAAGGGTGATCGCATGAAATGCGAGAATTATCGCGTTATAGCTCTCCTTTGCACAGCATACAAGTTACTGTCTTATATAATCTTGGGAGGAATTACTCCTTTAGCGGAGGAAATTGTCGGTGACTACCAAGGAGGATTCCGTCCAAATCGGTCAGTCACTGATCAAGTTTTTTTGCTGCGGATGATTCTTTCCAAGTACTACGAAACATCTCGCGATGTACACCAGGTATTCCTATATTTCAATTACTTCTGGTGTTCGACAAGGAGATGCGCTGTCCCCGATACTTTTTAATCTCATGTTGGAATACATCCTTCGTAAAATCTCAGGAAAATATCTTATTCCGACAATCCAATCAACTTCTTGCTTATGCAGATGATATCTGTGTGATTGGATTAAATGGCAACGGAGTGAAAGAGATACTTGATCCACTGGAACAGTTTTCAGCTTCCGTTGGTCTCAAAATCAATGAGTCCAAAACCAAATATCTGATCTCTGGTTTTCGAGACCAAGACGCAAGTGTTTTCAGTAGTGGTAACCACACGTTTGAAGGAGTGATGAGATTCAAGTATCTTGGATCTCATTACTCACGATAATAGTGTGGGAGAGGATATCAAGGTTCGCATTGCCGCTGGCAATAGGGCTTTGTATCCTCTACGTCCACTGCTGAAATCAAAATATCTTGCAAATACGGATAAGTTGAAGCTGTACAGAGTGTTGATCAGACCCGTTATCATGTATGGATGTGAGAGTTGGACCTTGACGGATGAGTACGAAAGATGGCTTCGAACATTCGAGAGAAGAATCATGCGTGTGATATATGGCCCAAAGCGCGACGTTGATGGCACATACCGAGTTCTTTTCAATCACGAGATCAGGAATCTAATGCAAATTCCTGATATCGTGCATGAAATCAAAGGACAGCGAATACGCTGGCTCGGTCACGTTCTGCGTGCTGATCCAAAACGAATGATACAGCGATTTTTGAAGGGAGAACCGCCTTTCGGTAAGCGAAGAGGTCGCTGTCGGCGACGATGGCTCCACGGCGTAGAGAGCGATCTGGCTACTTCCAACTGCTTACAACAGTATTAAGAGCTGGCTCGTGATCGAAACTGTTGGAGCCAGATTGTTGACACGGTACGGGCCAACAAATGTGTAAAAACCGAAAAAAACAAAAAAAAAAATCTCGAGCTTGTCGTAGAAGACGACTAAATCTGGTTGGAACGATGAGCTGACGACCCGCATCCGTAAAAAACTCTAAATGTTAAAAATAAGCCTAAATGTTAAAAAAAGAACCCGGAAATGAGAATGAGGATCGGCACGTGATGTCACTTCGAAAACCCGGTGCGTTTTACGTTAAGTGCGTTACGTCATCATATGTATGAAGGAGTATCGGCTGGAACTCGTAGCGCTCCAAGAAACTCGATGACCTAAAAGTGGAGACCATGTGTCCCAAGGCAATACGTTACTACATAGTGGAGATGACCTAGGAAATTTTGGAGTCGGATTCTTCATTGGGCTACTAGTAAAAAAGACTGTACTGGACTTTCAGGCAGTTCCACATGTTTCACAAGCTATATTTGAATACCCTCAAATATATACCGCAGAGATGTTCATTTTGGATTCATCCTATGAAGAATTCACTATGGCCATGCAGAGATTAAAAAAAACTCGTTCAATAGGAGTTGCTTGCATTAATTCAGAGCTCTTGATACTCTGAAGGCTAACTTTGTGGAACTGTCTTTTCGACCTTGTTCGATTGGTATGGCGAAATGAAGTTATGCCTGAAGAATGGAAAGTGGCCGCGTTATGCCCAATATTCAAGAAGGGTGATCGCTTGAAGTGCGAGAATTATCACGGTATAGCTCTCCTTTGCACAGCATACAAGCTACTGTCAAACATTATCCTTTTACTTGTTATACTTAGTGACTGTCAAGGAGGATTCCGTGATGTTAAGTCACTGATCAAGTTTTTTCGCTACTGATGATTCTTTCCAAGTACCACGAAACATCTCGGGATGTACACCAGGTATTCCTAGACATTAGGCAAGCCTATGACTCGATCAACCGAGAGAGGCTATGGTATGCGCTTGAATATTTAGGAATACCGAAAAAATATGTTAATCTGTGTAAAATGACAGTAACGCAGTCACAATGCTGTGTCAAAGTTGGGAACAGTCTATCGAAAGCTTTTGCAATCACTACTGGTGTTCGACAAGGAGATGCGCAGTCCTCGATACTTTTTAATATCATGTTGGAATACATCCTTCGTGAAAGTAAAACACCTCAGGACAATATCTTATTCCGACAATCCAATCAACTTCTTGCTTATGCAGATGATATCTGTGTGATTGGATTAAATGGCAACGGGGTGAAAGTGATACTTGATCCACTGAAACAGTTTTCAGCTTCCGTTGGTCTCAAAATCAACAAGTTCAAATCCAAATATCAGATCTCTGGTTTTCGAAACCAAGACGCAAGTGTTTTCAGTAGTGGTAACCACACGTTTGAAGGAGTGATGAGATTCAAGTATCTTGGATCTCTCATTACTCACGATAATTGTTAGGGAGAGGATATCAGGGTTCACCTTGCTGCTGGCAATCGTGCATTATATCTTCTACGTCCACTGCCGAAATCAAAATATCTTGCAAATGCGGATAAGCTGAAACTGTACAGAGTGTTGATCAGACCCGCTGTCATGTATGGATGTAAGAATTGAGTTGACGGATGACTACGAAAGATGGCTTAAAACATTCGAGAGAATAACTATGCGTGTGATATATGACAAAACGCGACGATGACACATACCGAGTTCGTTTCAACCACGAGATCAGGAATTGAATGCAATTCTGTGTGCTGTTCCGAACCGAATGATACATCGATCTTTGAAGAGAGAGCCACGTTTCGGTAGGCGAAGAGGTCGCTGTCGGCGATGATGGTTTCCGGTGTAGAGAGCGATCTGGTTGCTGACAACAATCTGAAGAGCTGACTCGTGATCGAAACCGATGGAGTCAGATTGTTGACACGGTACGGGCCAATAATGGCCTGTAAAAGCCGTTAAAAAAGAAAAAAATTAAACACACCGAAAAACAATTTAATAAACACAGAAAACACGATATAAACAGCACAAACTCTAATATACAAATGAGCAGATAAATATTATCTTCCTTTTATAGGAAAAATAAAATCAGTTATTCACCGACTGAACTATTTAATTAAAAATACAACACTATTGTTTTTGGAATATAGAAATTTGTCAAAGTAAATAACTCAGTTCCTGATGTTCATGCATAAATACTATGAGACACAAATAAACTAAAAATTCTTCTATCATTACATGGCATAGTAAAATCATGGAAAAGGTACATATCTCTACGATTGCCGTTGAAGAGCCACTTTTTTAATATGGAAAAAATATCTCCAAGTAAAACACATGATGCAACGGATGGATTTTCCTCATTTTTAATATAGTTTGTCTCTGATGGATTTGTGACATAATTTTGCAACTCTCTGAGATGACACTTTATAATCACCCCCAGATAAATTTTTGAATGAGGTCCTTTTGAAATTCAAATTATATCTGTTTATTGTGGTATTCTTTACCATTTTTTAATTATAATTAATATTTTTTGGTTTGTATCGGGTTTCATAATTAAATTTTGTAAGGATTTTTCTTATTTTCTTTTTCTGGGATGATAGTAAAAAACTGTCGTGATAGTTAAAATATTTAGAATCTTGGTATTATATATAAATTATTATTCTGACACAAAATCTTAGGATGATAGTAAAATCCTGGCATCACAATCAAACAATATCTATCGGGATATCATTAGTGTTACCATTGCATTTTGGGATGATCATGGGCTTACTTTATAAACGTAATTGTACTGGAAAATTAGATGTGTATTAAGTTAAACATTGAACCCGATTTTTTGTTCAAAGTTGTTCTATTCTTTGTGCAAAGTTGTTCTATTCTTGCTTTAGGTTACATTTAGTTTCTTACAATATTAAGAGCAATCCTTCCAAATGGTGCTCCAAAATTATACTGTTCTATTACCCCGCGACTATTCTTCGCCGGTCTTTCAACTGCCATATATTGATGACATTTATTGTGCTTACGTTTTTTTACAAACATCTGCCACTTGTTCATCTGTCGACACATATTTTAATTTGAAATCTCCGGGCTCATACCTTTGTCGGATAAAGTCTGTGATTAAAGATTTTTGTTTAATCACAGATTGATTTTCCATTGATTCCAAACCATACAATTAACCTGGAATTAGCTCAGAGATATAACAATTCATATCAACCATATTATTTCCTTTACAGGAAAATCTCGAAATGAATTGTTTTCAATTGTTGTTAGACTAACTGATGCTAGTTTTTCAGAACTCTAGCTGATAACCTTAGGTTATTCAAATCGAAATGACGCAGTCGTTAAAGCTGTGGTAGTTACCGGGGTACGATGCAAAGAGATTTTTTCTCCATACGAATACGACCATGTGGGAATAAACAAATCTGTGACTCCAACATCTCCTGTTTTGCAGTTTAGAATTCATTGACCGAATTTATTTTTAATTATCTGGTTAATATTCACCCAGTGATTCAACCAGTTTATTCTAAATATTATCGAAACATGCACAACCCTATACACAACCATAGTCTTAGGAAAAATGTCTGCAAGTTGTTCTTGCTAAAATAAATGTTAACAGATAAACGTATTTATTAACGTTAAAACATGGTATGTTCGAGGTTTTAAGAGTAAACAAGGAATCGTAAATAGCAAATCACCCCAATTTGACTTGTTTCTTATGATGAGTTTTTGTTTATATTGGATCTTAAGACCTTGGTAAACTGCTATTTGGACAGAAACGGAAACCATTGCGTTAACCATTGCGTTGTAATAATCTATTCACCGTTCCATATGAGGCACAAGCACCTGAAGAAAACGTATTGTTTTATGTAAATTTGAATGTAATTGTAAATTCGAGTTGTTGCTTGTATCTCGTAATCCACTAGGCCGGTTTCGATCTGATGATAATGACGTCATTACATGACCGTGTGATCGAAAAGATCAAGTCCATCTCATCAGGCATATGCTACCGGACTTGATGTTCATACTGTGCGATTCGTATATATATATATATATATATATATATATATATATATATATATATATATATATATATATAAATATAAAAATATATCCGTTTTAGTTGTGACGCGACTGTACTAGTGAATTACAAGAACTAAACTCGAAATATTGATTTTATTTCGTGAGATAATTTATTTGTATTTGTTGCTCAGAACGCCACACACCAATTAAAATTTCATCGAATCAATCTTTCGATTAATACTTAAAATGTGTATCGCCAAAATGTGCCTAAGGTTTGTTAACGTCCCTCTAAAATGAGGAAGATGCCTGTGCCTGTATAGACCTGTAAGTTATTGGACGACACGTTGCTTTTGATACCAATGTAACTGGGTATCTGCAGTGAAGTCTGCCTTTATACAGATATCTAAATCGACTCAGGGTAGTTATCGTCTCCAAAAAATACTTCGAAAATACGGTATTGGATGGAATCATAAGCCTTTAGACAAACTGACTATCAAAGAAAATGCAGAAATGATAAGTTCTGCAGTTTATTTCTATTCCAAAAGGGAATTGAACTTTAAACTGTGTATATTATATTGAAGTATTCGGAAAAATCATTAAATCCGCGTCAGAGATGGATGATTGTGGTTATTTTTATAACTTATAGAGATACAGTGAAACCTCTGTATATTGGACATCGAAGGGACTGACTGAAACTGTCCAATTTATGGAGATGTCCAATATATGGAAAATTCCCATTTTTTTCAATTAAAAATTCATAGTATCTAAACATTTTTATGTAGATATAGTTTATTTAATAGAAATAAATAAAAATACATAATTCCAATTCAACAAAATATAAATAAATAATATATACATGTACTTCCATGGTCTGTATATTAATACTAAATCAGTACGATGAGCTAAATAAAAAATAAAAAAACATCACAGCTATGTACTAATAAATATACATATCAAAAATTCACTTTGCGCAATAACATATGCCAGTATATCTAGCTTTGTTTAAAATAATCAACAATTTTTGTTTGTTCTTTTGGTTTGCTGAGGTGAAAATCATTTAGTTTGCTTTCCAAAGACAAGATATCATTGAAAATCCCCGACAAATTATCCATTGAAAATTTTTTCACTATGCTTGTAGTGCTTTGAGGGCTTCTCCAAATGAAACTTTCGGTTCATCCGTTTCATTGTCAGATTCAACTTCGTCAGCTTCGTCTTCTAGGATGGACTGTAAAATTGCTTCATCACTCGGCTCACAACAAACCGCTAGGTTATCATCAGTTGCAACAAACTCGTCAAATTTTTCGGTAGGTACACCTTCTGTCTCATGAACTGGTGTAATGGCTAAAATATCGCTGATCTCATCAGTAATATTGATGGCGAATCCGGCTTTTTTAAAACATTTTTGTATACATTCGCTTGATACTGACTTCCATGATCTATCAATCCATGTAACAGCATCTAGTACATCTACTTTCTTAGATATGTCCGTCGCAGTTGCATTACCAGTTTCGATTAGCTCCAATGTAGATACTACTTTTTTGAGAATACAGCTTCTGTAAAAGCTCTTAAAGTTTTTGATAATTCCTTGGTCAAGAGGTTGAATTCTTGACGTCATATTTGGTGGTAAAAATGGCATTTCAACATTTCTTAAACCCTTGACCTCTACATGAGCGGGGCAGTTATCGATCGTTAACAAAATATTACGACTTGATCTTTTCATGTCGTTATCGATAGATTGGACCCACTCCTCGAAAATACTCGACGTCATCCATGCCGATTTATTAGAGCACCACGTTACAGGTAGATCTTCTGGTTTTAAATTTCTAAAAGCCCTTGGCTTTTTAGACTTCCCTATAACTAAAGGTCTTAGTTTTTCCCCCGTGGCACTAGCACAAAGGAGCACAGTTAACCGTTCCTTAGAAAGCTTCCCTGTATGGCATTTTTCATTTTTGAGAACGAGACTTTTGTCTGGCATTAATTTAAAAAATAGTCCCAGCTCATCTGCGTTAAACCAGTCTTTTTCGTTGTATCCCGCAACCATTTCAGTGAATTTTGCTTTAAATTTAGAAACGTCGATTTCACTCACTTCGTTGGCCTCACCGCATAGAGCTTTAAATTGTGTATCCTACCGCACACGGAATTTCTCCAACCATCCATTAGAAGCTTGAAAATTACTGACGCCTAGTTTTTTAGCAAGATTTCTGGCACTTTCTTGTACTATAGGGCCCGACAATCGAGCATTAGCAGCTCGCATTTGTTTAAACCATTCAAAACAAACGGAATTAACTTAATCGAAATCGGTTCTCGTCTTTTTTCTTTGCAAGTTATCATTTTCATTTCTATATCTTTCCTCATTCTTCCGCTTCATGATGTTGCTCACCGTAGATTTAGATATTCCAAATTTTTCTGCCGTAACGCGCAAAGAACTGGTGGTCATATCATTAATCTCATCAATTTTTTCCTTAACGGTTAATTCTTTATAAATTTTCTTACTCATATTATCTAAAAATCATTAATAAAACTTAGAATTTACATGAAAATCTTATAAATGTTGAAAATTTTATACGAACATTATGTTATTTATTACACAAATCTGTTGCATACAAATTAAAAACACGTTAACGACAACTGTTAATTTAGTTTCTATAAACAACACAAAATTTAAGAAACAATTTATTAAATCACTTTATCGACAATGGCTCGTTGGCATTATAACAGTTACTACTGATTTATTGTAACAACGACCAGAAATCAATTAGAGGCTTAAAACTTTGAAAACATTCCTAGCGCAAAGCACAATCGTAGTTGATTTCTAGAATTAAAACAATAAATTACGAAAGGATGAGTTAACCCTGAGTAAATGCCCGAACGTATTGCAGAACATATACACTCAAACAATAATGTGTTTACTCTATTCTCCAAAATACTCTCTGATATTAATTACAACTGTGTGTATGGAATTTGTTAAATCAAAACCTGCACTATCGTATTCTATGCAAGCCGTAATATAGGAATGCATATGTATATGTTTCGACGTAATTTTCGTGGAGATTAAAATGATTTGTGGAGCAAAATACCAGTACAAGCATACTTGTTGCGCATTGATGTAGACGCTGTCCATAATACGGAGGTAAAAATCATAGACAAATATTCAAAGCTTATTATTTTTAATGTCCAATTTCCAATATACGGAGGTTGTACAATATATAGAGTAAATTAGATTTTTTTTGATAAATTTTATATGGATTTGCAAGGAACTGAATGAAAGTGTGCAAAATAGAGGAGTGGCCAAAATAGAAAGGTGTCCAATGTTGGAGGTTTTACTGTAATGACAATAAATAATTTCTCAAAGAAATATTTCGACTACATAATGTCCTAAGTCATGTGGGCGGTTATGTAACCGTCCACCTCCTTTCGTATATGTCAATGTTCACCACTGCTAGAATTATATTCTCCATCATGTAGGCCAGCGACTGTATTCTCTATCTTGTACACAGCTTCCGATCACTCAAGCGGTAGTAGCCCCTATCGCCGCATAAAGTGGTACATGTCATGACATATTTTTTAATATAGTTCATAGAGTTTTCCGTCTAGTTAAAAGAACCACATAAATTTACCTAAATGATAACCTTAGGTGCTGACCACGACATCAGGACACCACTACGTTAATTATTACTGTGATGAATTCTATGGCCTTGGCATTTAAAATGTTTTTTAATTAGACTAGCATTAAGTTAACCATAAGATGTGTCACTAGTTAAACTGGGAAGAGAATTAACTTAAGCATGGTGCAAACAATTTTACAAGTCTCAACTGCATGCCATTTCTTTCAACTACAAAGATCATAATTTTTCAAAACAGTAAAAATTAACTTCAAGTTACATTTTTGCTGAGGATACGTCTCGTAAGGTTTCCCCATCTTTCGGTGTGAGCACTATGTTTTCCAAAGCTAAATTATGGCAGAAGTAAATGGCGGTCTAGAATGATTTTTAGTTCCTTAAATATTCAGTTATTTAAAAGATTTAACTTTTGGTATTTGTGTAGGAAGGTTGAACGATAAAGCAAGCAGTTATATTCTTATTGTTAATAAATGTCATATAATTGTATCTTTTTTTTGACTATACGGAGTAAGAAAGTTTTGGTAATCAATTGCATCATTAAGCTAAATGTTATTAATAAGAAGACGAATATACAGTGGTATAAAACAACTGTAAATCATGTATATACAGTTGATGTGAATGGAAAAACTAATCTCAAAGTAATTATTATTCGACCCACCTCCCATCTTCAATCGAAAGTTGCCTACCAATTTACATCAATTGTATCCAATTGATAGTGTTATCGAACAATTGCAAAACAAAACAACAATGCGGCAAAGTTTTTTCATCCAAATTGATGCCGTTTGATGTCTTTATCAACTGTATATTATATACATATTGTACATATATAACGAGTACGTCTTTTATTGCTATTATTACCCCACACTGCTGTTGTTATTGTTTTGTATATTTTCTCGTTTATAAATTCCTTAACAATATTCTTAAATATAGGCAAACTGCTAATAAAAAAACGGAAATCAAAAACAATTGAAACATAACAAAAAAAAACAACAACAAATAGGATCAAAAGGATAAAATCCAAATGACAATATTTAAATTTTGATCATTCCCTTATGTGAATATTGTGTATGCGTGTGCCCTTTTCGTTCAAAGTCCCATCTGATTAAATCTGTATGTATCTTATATATAACCGAGAAGTACCCATTGCCCTAACATTCTTTTGTGTATATTTATATCGCTATTTCTTGTATTTATTTACAATAAAAATCGAGGCAATTGGCAAAGATTTTTGGGGATGAAAAAATGTTGCTGTTCTTGTTTTATGAATGATTCAAACAATAATCTAACTATTTGAACTGTGTAGAGATATTTTGTACGAGTGTGTATGTGTATATAGTACTGTGTTTGAAATTTATTTAGATAATCTGGCGAAAAACTTCTTCTTTATACACAACACTAGATAACTCAAACAAAAAATTTATAAAATATAGACGTGCCCCACGTTGTTTTTGTTTATATTTTTTGTTTGTCCGTAACATGGCAATGATATATGATGAGTCACACAATTTTAATCAACTGTGATGTGACATAAAGCGTTCATAAAACTTTTTATACACGAAAGTAATCTCGCAGCGTGAGCTTTAATTTTAAAGCAACTGTTAGTTTTATACAATTTTGCTTTCGTCAGTCTTTGTATAATGACGATTCGTCTAGAAAATATTTCATCAAGTTTTAAATGTCTTATATTTCTTTCGTCCATTAAATATTGTTGATTTTAAGTTTCTACATGAGGTTGTCGAAAAGAAATCGATTTATAATAAATAGTATTTTTCAAAAATTACGGATCCATAAATAATTATGTTAAGTTGATTTATAAGGATATCGATACTGCAATGCAAGCAGCAAAATAGCTATTTATACCTTTAAACTAAATTAACATAGAGGTCGTGATCATAGCTTTTAAGGTAATCCTAGGAAAACTGAGGCAGTTATAATTACTATATATGAAATACTCTATTACATATAGGGATCACGCTTGGATGTCTATTCGCCTATATTCTCTCTATAGATTAAATAGCTGATTAGGATTACGGTTCCAATTTTAGGAACATCTAACAATTTTTTGTCGGTGCCAGAGGTAAGTAAATACTAAGGGAGAACTCAATCCACAATAGTCACCACTGAATAAGACTGTATGACATAGTTCTTATATATGTACATAGTTTCACTACAATTACCAAGAGATAAACTTTTTCATTATATTCGTATTATAAAAAAAATTGTCAATTCCCGCAATGAATTTCAAGTAATTTTTCTAAATTACCGCTGCAACAAAATCTATCGAATAACATGTTTTTTTCTAATTTTTTTTTTATTGAAAATCAATAAAAATAAGTTGGAAATAAAAACAACAACGATATAATCAAAACCAGAGGAAGACGAACAACTTAACGTTCATTTAAGTTCAACCACGTCGAATATCTATTAATTTTTTTCTGTGTACTTCCTTTCTTATCGTTTTGTTATCAAATTGATTGATTTCATCTCAAAATGAAGGAAGAAAAAAGTTCGATAGAACAGCATCATTTGATTGATAAACATAATATACCACCCGGGAAATTTGTGATGATTTAATTAAATTGATTTCGATTTTCTTACCTTTAAATGATATATGTATATAATGAATTTATATATATATATATATATATATACATATATATATATATATATATATATATATATATATATATATATATATATATATATATATATATATATATATATATATATATATATATATATATATATATATATATATATATATTTATATATATATATATATATATATATATATATATATATATATATATATATATATATATATATATCTGTGGTGTTTTTACATAAGGGGATAAGTCGTTTTTCTTGATTTTTCAGGGCGACATTATTTTGGTCTGAATCGCTTTGACAAATCTATTTTTTACTTTATCAGGCCAATTATTAAGTAAGTTTTATTTGCTCTACTAATTAGATATGTGAAAAAACCTTCTTTTTTTATATTTATTTTGTAAAATTATGCTCTTAAATGACTTAAAGGAGGAAATCTTTATAAGATGAGATTTTATAAAAATTTGAATATTTCCGTTTCTAATGGCCATTAAACGACAAAAAAAATAATGACTTATGTAGTTTTGTACAGGGAATTCGAATATCTCAAAAAGTCGATTTGGTGATAACTCGACTTATGCCCTTATGTAAAAAGACCACAGATATATAACCCTTTAAAGTTCCGCACTCAAATGGTGCAAAATTCGGATCAAAGCGCATAGACACGCTCTTGAACATAACAAAACTGATGCTGTTTGAACCAGAGCAGACAAGCGAGTAGATTATCAAAAATGGTGTTGAACACAAGTTATCTAATGTGATCGAAAGCCGGACGACGGCTGAGGAAGTGTAAGTGATCATCAACATTCTCAAGACAGGCAATCGCATACAGCATCACTGACAAGTTCCATGCGATGTAGATATCTTTGGAACCTGCCATGTCCAGTGAGTTTATAAACCAATATTATCAAGTAATTGACCAGCCAATTGGGTTAAACCCTCTGACATAGTATTCGCGTTTAACCTTCTGACATAGTAGGGCAGCCTTTTAAATTGTGTTTTTAATTAGATGAAAATGTAAAGAAGCAGCTGGTTTAGCACCTATGAAATATACGCCCGAACTAGCTTTAGCCAAACAGTTTACCATTTCGTTGCCCTCAATGTCACAATGTGCAGATGACCGTTACCTTGTTGTTACAACCAAGGAGGTTCAGAAATTTCTTACAATCCTCTACCAATCTAGGAATTGGCTAGAGAATTGTTCAAGAGTAGTTTTGCTGATCGTACAAAATATTATTTCTTTGTCATCGGCAACCAGATTAAAATCTGAAATAACACATTGAGTAACCGCAATTAATTCCACTTGATGGATAGTACAGAATATCCCAAAACTGCCAGAGATTCTCAGATGGTGCGAGCCATCTGAAAAGATACAAGCGATGCGGATAACTATTACGCAAGCTTGATGAGTACCACATATCACATGGCAACAATCAGTGGCATGGGTGATTCATGTTACGAGTAAGTGAGCAAAAATTTAGCTTATTCCCTATCATTAAATCATTTTCTTCCGCATCTCGAAAATCATCTCATTAAAATTCTTTGTACCAAGTTACCATTATGCATTAAACCGCCCAGGTGGCGCAGTGGTTAAAGCTGCGGCAGTTAGAGCGGGAGGTACCGGGTTCGAATCCGATTCGAGGCAGGATGCAAAATGGGTGTTGAAAAATAAACATAATCTGGATCCTCTGTCGTGTTTAGAATCCTTGGGCCGACCCATCTTCCATGTCAGTACTATAGGACTGACATGGAGCTATGCAATGCGCAGATGGCTCTACGGAAAGACTCGGACCTATAGCCGTATAGAGTGGTATCACAACGGATCAAATTTGGTCTAAGTGTGCGATAGCAGCCACATCAACTTAACTTTTTTTTTTAACTTACCATTATGCATACTTACCACAAGTCATTTATGCTGGAAATTCAAATTAAGAAAGAATAAAAGAACTAAAATAGGCTCGGTTTGTAACACCACTCGCGGTCGCTTGCGTTCCCTGCCCTGAATTGTTATTCAAAATTTCCCGGTAATCGAATATTGGGACTTATTAAATAAAAAAAAAGTAATAAATAGAGGTGTACGTACCAATATCAGTAACCATATTGGTGTCTGATATTGGTGTATTTTGATTTTTCAAACAAACCACAAATTAAAAAAATGTTTTTTAAATAAAAATAGTAATTATATTTGTATATAGAAAGACAAACAAATAAATTAAATAAATAAATAAATTATTTTAAAAAAGAATTAAACAGTGAAAAATCTTCTCTTATGTAGACTCTTCATAAAATAGAACTTAAATGTTTTTATAAAATTATTTTATTGAATCTAAGACCAAAGTTATATGTTAAAAATAAAATATCGTAAATGTTATAAAAATTTAAAAAATAATATCGTGAGGCAAGAATTTTTTATATTAATAATTACCGAACGCATATAATTGTATTATGGTTGTACAATGTGAATGTATTATGGTTGTACAGTATTGTTTATAAGTTGAACAAATTCAACTTATAAACAATACTGTCAAAAAAATACAATAATATTAACTAAAAAATATTTTTTTGTGATATTAATAAAAATTAATTCTACAATGTTTAATTAGTGTGATTTGGTGGTATATGTGAATTGTATGAAAGTGTTAACTAATTAGAAATGTTTATTAATAGAATGAATGATGAGTTTGTAAGAGGAATTTATTTCTTCCGTGTCTGTTTTAAAATTGATGTTGTTCGTGTCCGAAAGAATTACTAAGCTTTCCAGAATTTCTCTTTTCTTTTTCTTTTTTTCCGTGTGTAAAATCTTTGTGTTTGAGCAATCTGGATCGTGATCCAATTAACATATGATGATTCAATGTGATTCAATTTACATGTGATAATGCAGTATCATTTTTATTAAGTCGGATGTCACTTTTGTGTTTTTGTTATCTTACTTTTAATAGGTTTGATGTTTGGCCTATGTATCTTTTAGAGATTTTTTTCCCAAATTTTTTGTAAACGTATACAATTCCAATTGGAGTTTGACTAATTCCAATTGAATTCTCTACGTAGTTGTGAAATGTACACTGTTATTATTGTGAATTTACAACATTTTCAAAGAAAATGAAAATACATTAGTTTTTTAAGAGGAAAAATTAAATATGATTCAACACAAATGAATTAAATACAATTGTATTGCTTGGTGAGATTAATCTTGCTTAATTTATACAATTTTGATGGGAAAAACGAGATAGAAATAGATCATATAAAAACCAATATGAAAATAATTCATAACTTAATTTTTAATATTCTAATATGTATTTCTAAACATAATTTATTTAACCCTAAAGATGACACGAAAATTATTTTTTCACATTTCACTATCCTAGTAAAAATATAATAAATAACATTTTACGCATTAAATCAATAAAAATATTCTATGGCTTAGAGGCCGTAACCGGCCCTTACCGCGTCTCAACTGAGACCTTACGAACCAATTTTTTAACGATTGGTGCACATTGTAGGTGGTCAACCCAACGAATGTTTTTACACACAAACGCATTTTATGTCATCCGGTGGCATGTTAATTTTTCAGTCAGCGGTGAGAATCGAACTCGAGACCGCGGCGTGATGAGAAACTCTCTTTTTTTTTTTCTCAATATAATTCTTTATTTGGCTTAAAATATTATTTACAAATTAATTGGATAAAGAATATTACAAAAAATTCCAAGATATATTTAATTAATTTAACATTTGACCAAAATGGTTCTCATGTCAGTTCAATTTAAGTTTTTTATCTGCGACGATGATCTATTAACTACTTAAACATAACCTTGTAATTGTCATTTAATTTTGGTTTGTTTCTGCATGAAAATAAGCTAAAAAAACATGCTATCTTTTAAATAAATAAACTATTTAAACATACAACATAAACAAAACAGTTGAGCCTCAGCTTTCATTTCTAACGGTTAGCCACCAATATTTTTTGGTTTGTTCTATATATTTGGTTTCTAATAATTTGAGAAATTCGGTAGAGAATCTTTTATGATCTTCATAATTTCTGAATTTTAGTTCATCAAAATATTTTTCGGTGGGTCGTCGATTTGTATGGTAGATTATTGGAATTTGTTCATTATTTTGGATATATCCATGTGTATCGAGGTATATAAATGCCGCCGGTTCCGGGATATTGCCAATTTCAGTAGATCGTTTTAATAAACTTTCATCTGTATAATATGGTCCATAGGAAAATGAATTTTGATTATTTGTAGTAGTTCTTAAAATGTGATCTCTAGTTAGCCTTATAATTAGTAAGTCTATTCTTTCTGCATTAAATTCTTCATATTGAATTTTATTTGAAATGTAATGTCGATTTTCTGAATTTAATTTTCGATATTTTCCCGTACAAAGTCGAATACATTTTCTTTCGAAAATACGTATCCGTTCCATATAGCTCGCGCTGCAATTATACCAGATAGGGCATCCATAAGTAATTATAGGGCGGATCAAAGTTTTATAACAAATTTTTTTTACACTATTATTCAGCCATTTCGATCTGAAAATTTTATTATGTGATCTGATGGCTTGTTTTGCTCTCTCTAATTGTATATTAATGTGCTGATTCATGTAGCAGAATTGGTCGATGTTAATTCCGAGATATTTGACAATGGATTTTTGTTCAATTGTCGTTGTACCAATTTTAATGTTCAAATTGTTTTTATTTTTTTTTTGTGTCTTAGTTTGCAAGCTGGACTGGTTTTCGAAATAATATACTTTCACATTTATTTGTGTTAATTTTGATTTTCCAAGTGTGTAGATAATCTTTAATAAATGTGGTAGCTAATTGTAGACTTCGAGTTATATTGACTATTTTTTGGTCGGTGCTATAAATAATTAAGTCATCTGCATAGGCTATGGTTCTGATGAGATGATTATTTATCCTTTCGTCTCTTGTATATAAATTGAAAAGTATTGGCGCAGTTATTGTTCCTTGTTGTAATCCATTGCCAATGTTAAACGTAAAATTTGATGTTTCAGATCCATCGGTGGTTACAAATCTTCTATTATATAGCATATTAATTAAGATAAATAATAGATCTTCATTAAAATGCATTTTTGTAAGTTTGTAAATCAGCCCATCCAACCAAACTGACTCAAAAGCTTTCTCCATGTCAATTAAAATGGCACCAGTGCACTGTTTGTTATTTAAATTACGACACACCTCCGTAGTGAGTGCAGTTATTGCATGGATTGTTGATTGGTTGTGCTGAAAACCAAATTGATTTTCAGGCACAAGATCGTTTTCGATGGTATGTTGAATAATTTTTTTTATAAATAATGATTTCATAAATTTTGCTTAAATTCGAAACTAAGCTGATTGGTCTGTAGTTGGTAGGGTTTAACCGATCTTTTTTCTTTTTTAAGATCGGAAATATTTTTGCGATTTTCCAACATTCTGGAAATTGTTTATTATTCAATAAATTATTTATAATAGTGCATAGTTCTGCAATTATTTCCTCGGGTAGATGTTTCAATAAAATATTCGGAATTTTATCTAATCCGAATGATTTTTTGTTATTGGTTTGTTTTAATAATGTATTTAATTCGTCAAATGAGATAAAATATTCCTTTAGATGTTGAATAACTATATTATTTGCTTTGTTGGTGTTGGTAAATTTGCATTTCGTTATGTTGTTGTTTGTTTCGAATAGTTGTTTTTCCTTGAATTTTTGAATGGCCTGATGAATTATTTTTTGATGTGCCGATTTGCCCAAGTTTATGTTCGATAAAGTTTGTTTTTCTATGTAATGTCCGATTATATTTAGATTTTCGGTGACATTTGGGCATCTATATTTATTATTTTGCTGATATAATTTGTTCCAATCTAAATTTGTTTTATTGATGTTGATGGCTTCGGTGGTCTCGATTTCAAGTAAATTAAGATTCCCTTTGTTTTTACTCGGGTTTATATGCTTGATGTCACTAAACATTTTTGGTCCTGGTTTAATTAATGTTAATTTATTTTTCCAATGTAGATTTATCTGAATTTTTATGTTTTCAGATATTAACTCGTTCGTGCGTTTGATTTCTGATTTTAAAGTAATGCTCTGATTTGCAGTTAGACCTCCTGTTCGTTTTAGATTTTTGAGTGTGGTTATTATTCGGCTTTTATGTTTATATAAGTTCTCTATAGTTCTATTGGTAAAACACTCCATATTATTTCTTCTTCTTATTTTATGATCGGTTGTTTCTATGTTCTTTAATGTTAAATTCGTTATGTTATTAATGTAAATTTCAATTTCGCTATTACTTAAATTACGATTATTCGGTACAATGTTGTAAAGTTTTTTTAAGTTACTTTTCCACTTAATCCAATCAATGTTATGAAAGTTATAATAATGTGTTGGTTGTGACATCTCTGGTTCTGTGAATTCTATATCGTTTATTGTAATTTCGATAGCTTTATGATCGCTATCAAATGAATGCGAAAAAATTTCTCCTTGATTATTGGTCATTATTTTTAGGCGATCGTCTATAAAAGCTAGATCAAGGTAACTAGAAGTCGGAGTATATGTTGGTGCATCGGGTTGATATAACTGGCATTTATATAAAAAGCTATTCAATCTCATCCATTTATTTAGTGTGACCCCTCTGGTGTTATTTCCATTGTTTTTCCAATTTGTATGCTTTGCATTAAAATCGCCAGCTATAATAAAATAATTTTCAGGTTTGTCTAGCTCGAGTTCATTGTGAATTGTGTTCCATTCATCTATGAATGAGCTTTGGTTCTGTGCACTAATATTTCCCGAGCAATAAGTAGCTATTATAAACAAGTTTTGTTGATTTTCAAGCTTCATTTTTATAATAGTAGTTTCTACAATTCTGTTACATTGAATTTTGCAGTTTTTTATGTGTTGAATTTTTAATTTTGAATTTATTAAAACTACTGTTCCACCTCCTTGAGTTGATTCGATTCGATCTTGTCTAAATGTATTATAATTTGGAATATCTACATTATGCTTGTAATTTAATTTTGTTTTACCTAACATCATTATGTCAGGGTTATGTAGTTCAATGAATTTAATTAAGTTCATCCTTCTTTGGATACTCACAATTGAATTGACGTTTAAATAAATTAATTTTAGATTATTCATAATTTAGTGATGATTGCTAAAAGTTGTGCTATTTGTTCACTTTGTTTTCTTATAGTATCAGCCATTACTTCTACTTTTTCTGCCAATTTTTGAATAGTTAATTCCTCCCTGGAATTATTTTTTAATATATCAGCATATGTACCGTTTTCTAAATTTGCTGGAATTGGTCGCTCCCACATTTGCTGTTTGGTGTTCGTTCTTTTCTGTGATAGTTTATCTTTTAGCCTATTTAATGCCATTTGGTATACTGAACACCCTTTAAAAGAAGCTGGATGACCATTTAAATCTTCTTCCGCTGTTAATCCTTTCAAAACAATCGATTTTATCTTTTGATTCTTAGTAGTGAAGGTGAAGTAAGCTGTATTTACTTCATATAACAGTTCTTTGATTTTTTCATATTCATCCAGATTTTGTGTTTTTAGTGAGTGTTTATGATCATTTATTCTGGTTATTTCGAAATCTTGAATTTCCATTCCTTTCACCAGCCGTAAAGTATCTTGAACTTTTTGTTTGTGTATGTGAATAGGAGGAGGTTTAACTGTCTTTTTATTCGTATTCACTGAATTACTAATGTTATTCGTAGTTGAATTTATGGTCTTAATAGCTTGTTTTTTTTTAAATACATTTGGTGTAGTATTTTTACGTTTGGTGTTGATCTTCACACCGAGTGGACGTGTTTTTTTCCTCTCGGTGTTATTAAATAAAATAAAATAAATTCGTTTGTTGTGTCTGTGTGTGCGTGGTTTTAAATCGGATCACAGATGAGTATCGCTATTATATTATTATATTATTATTATTGTGATTACATTATATATTGTATTGTATTGTGTTGTGTAGTATTTAATTATATTTTGTACGATACTATTACATCTCCATACGCTATTACGCATTGACATCTCACAGGCAATGCTTTATACAAGTATTGGTATTATTGTGTTACATTCAGCTCTTGTTTCTCCGTTATATGTTTAATATTGTAATTTGTAATATATAACGATTTGTCTTTGTGTCTTATGTACATCAATTTTCAAATCACACGCACACCACAGTATTCCATTGAAAGCGATCGCATGCTTTGTATGTTTCGTCTTCTTTCGTTTGACTAGCTCTTCATACAATTCTCTTATTCCCCTTTCCTTTAGATGTTTTTTTATATATTTTGGTTTATGTATGTTCCAAAACATACAGTAGTAGGGATTTTGTATATTTAAATTTTAACGCGATCACTGCCATTGTGCGATCGTTGTGTAGGAAAATATTATTATATTCAATGTAATTGGCGAATTACATTTTATTTTTATAAATTTTTGGATTGTGTTTGTGTTGTATATACATCATTATTTGATTGTTGAAAACGCAAATTTACACACGACTGTCTCATTTAAATCCCTAGGTATTCATATTATGTATATAACAGAATTTTCGTTTCGTCCATCAAAATTTTGTTTCCTATGTTTATTAGAGAATTTTTTGTTTATTTTTATTTTATATATTTTATGCAGTTGTTATATATACATATATACAGGTGATCCTTGACTTACGTCGTAGATTATCATATACATATATACAGGCGATCTTTGACTTACGTCGTGGATGCGTTCCTGAAAAGTTCAACGTTACTTGAAACGACGTAAGTCGAAAAAGTATTCAAATGTGTAATGAGGGAATATGTTGGTTCTGTGCGGGGTACAATGTATTTAAATTCTAAATGTAATTTAAATACATTGTACTTTTTACGTTGCCGGCATGTTTTTTCATTGTATATTTGAATACTTTAATGTAATGTAATCTTATCAGATGATGAAATACTTTCATCATTTATCCTGCTAGGTTAATAAATTTTCTACGTCAGACGGATCAGCATCTATGAAGCCAGCTTTTTGGCCATGTTGATGATTTGAGTTTGTACTTCAGCTGCATCTTCGATAGAACTGGTGGACTGATTCGACCAAGGCTTTTTCCACGATCCAGACTTGGTGGTGTCGCTGACTTCATCCCAAGATTTGCTAATGTTGAAAACATGTCATTTCGTGTAGAGAGACTGGCAGTAACCCAAGCCTTTCTATAACTTCTTCAAACAACAAGTAAACTTGTTTTTGTGATACCCTTTAAAGCTCTCGGGTTCTCCGAATGGTAAATCAGCAAAGGATTGAACTTGAAGTCGCCGACGACATTACCACCAAGCAGAAGCGTCAAACGGTCTTTTGCTGCTTTAAAGCCGGAAGCATGTTTTTCTGCTGTGGTCAAATATGTTCGCGAGGGCGTTATTTTCAAGTAATAAGAAGCTGTTTCGTCGTTAAATATAGTTGATGGCTTAAATGGCCATCTGCAACGATGCTTTTAATTGTTTGCAGAATGAAGTTTGGTGCAGCTGTGTCTGCGCTAGCAGACTCACCTGAAGTTTTAATATTTAGGAATTCGTTCCGATTTTTAAAATTTTGGAACCAACTCCGACTATATTGGAAAGTATTTGTTTCTTCGTTATTTAGTTGACAAGAGGCCCGCAAATACTCTAAGCTTTGGTTTGGATGATCGACGTACTAAATGTAATATTTTTTGGATTGAGCCTTTTATCCAATCTATCAACAATAATTCCATTGTCTCGATTCTAAAATTAGCAAAAATGTTCGTACTTTTTGAGGTTCCCGCTTTAGCATGATTTAGATTCTTTAGCGAATTTTTTTTGCATAAAAATTGTTCTTTCAGTTGTTGGTGGAATATTTAAATTTCTGGACATTTGTTTTCTGTATTCCAATTCGAAAGGGTGCGTGTGTGTGACACATAGTTAATAAAGAAGGTGTACACATCCTCAGGGATTTTGTAGGACCGGAGTGTTTAGATTTGGTGCAGAACACGGGTATGTATCTTCCATTATCGGAGTTACATTTTGGGATTGCGGTTGAGGGTTGTTTTAGTCTGGAAGATTGTGATGGGTCGGGCGGGTATTTGAATCTAGTGGCGAGGATTTGGAACTATTTAAATATTTGGATGTCGGCGGGATCGTAGCTGTTTTGCAGTGGTGGTTTGGAGGCATTCAGTTTTGCAGAGTGGTGGGAGGTTTTGATGTTTTGGTTGGATTTTTGAAGGATGTCGAAAGCGGTTTGAAAGAAGTGGTTTTTGTAGGTATGCTGGTGATTTGTTCTTTGACTCATGATACTGCTGCGGTTCGCGGGGGGGGGGGGGGGGCGTTTTCGAAGCTGGATTTGATTGAGACGGGCATGAGGGTTAATCTAGTTGCGGTGGCGGTTGGGAGCCTCTGTTGGCATGTGGAATTTTGGACGCGAGTGGGATTTGTTGGGGCCTGGAGGATTCGCCGGAATGAGGGGTGTTTGGATGAATTTCGGTTTGGTGAAAGTCAGTTGAGATATGTCTGTACTTTCTATTTTTAATTTTTTAAGGTTGGTGTTCCGTTGTTGAGGGTGCTATGAAAGAGTTTGTATTTTGGATGCTTACGATTGGGTTCTCGTGTTAGAGTTTATTTGCTACTAATAGATGTATGTTTGGTTGAATGTTGAGTTTGGATCGTGTTTGGTTTGCTTGAATAGGGTTCGCTTCGAGGGGTGTCGATTTCTTTCACTTTTTGGGGTGCTTCTGCTCCATTGCATTATGTGGCGTCCCTGCCTGCTTTGTTGCCTGTGTGTCGTGCATACGTGCCTGTGGGTTATCCATGCGTAATTTCAATTTATTAAGTTTCGTATTTGGATTTAAGGGTGCTTTTTGAAGACAATATCAATTGTTCTTTTTTGATTTATGAACGGTGAAGGTTGGAGCGGATCTACTACATTTGTAGTAAAGTGACATCCCTGATCACGACCATAATACGGGCATTGCATTACAATTACATTGTATTGCAGAAATATAAAAAATTTATATTTCTGCAATACAATGCATTTAAATAATAATAAGGCATAATTTAAATAGTAATATAAAAGAATAATAATAATTTATGGAAAAGTTTGGTTTTAATTACTTATAACGGGTGATTTTTTTGTGGTTAGGATTTTCATGCATTAGTATTTGACAGATCACGCGGGATTTCAGACAAGGTGTCAAAGAGAAAGATGCTCAGTATGCTTTGACATTTCATAACTGAAGCCGAACGATCTGCCACAACGTCGAATTTTCAGTGAATGGGCCCTAGAAAAGTTGGCAGAAAATCCGCTTTTTTATCGACAAATTTTGTTCAGCGATGAGGCTCATTTCTGGTTGAATGGCTACGTAAATAAGCAAAATTGCCGCATTTGGAGTGAAGAGCAACCAGAAGCCGTTCAAGAACTGCCCATGCATCCCGAAAAATGCACTGTTTGGTGTGGTTTGTACGCTGGTGGAATCATTGCTGTTGGACGCAACGTTACGGTGAATGGCGATCACTATCGTTCGATGCTAACAAACTTTTTGTTGCCAAAAATGGAAGAACTGAACTTAGTTGACATGTGGTTTCAACAAGATGGCGCTACATGCCACACAGCTCGCGATTCTATGGCCATTTTGAGGGAAAACTTCGGAGAACAATTCATCTCAAGAAATGGCCCGGTAAGTTGGCCACCAAGATCATGCGATTTGACGCCTTTAGACTATTTTTTGTGGGACTACGTCAAGTCTTAAGTCTACAGAAATAAGCCAGCAACTATTCCAGTTTTGGAAGACAACATTTCCGAAGAAATTCGGGCTATTCCGGCCGAAATGCTCGAAAAAGTTGCCCAAAATTGGACTTTCCGAATGGACCACCTAAGACGCAGCCGCGGTCAACATTTAAATGAAATTATCTTCAAAAAGTAAATGTCATGGACCAATCTAACGTTTCAAATAAAGAACCGATGAGATTTTGCAAATTTTATGCGTTTTTTTTTAAAAAAAAGTTCTCAAGCTCTTAAAAAATCACCCGTTATAAGTGTAAATATGATTATAGTTGGAGAGGGTTTACAAGGAAAGTT
The DNA here is from genome assembly GCA_963932295.1 of Tipula lateralis. Lineage (NCBI taxonomy): Eukaryota > Metazoa > Arthropoda > Insecta > Diptera > Tipulidae > Tipula > Tipula lateralis. The sequence continues at coordinate 143,159,985 of OZ010738.1, forward strand.
TATTTTATTTTTAATAAAATGTTGCATAATTTTGGAATGTAATACGTTTTAAGAGAATTATTTGGATTTTCTGATAAACATATTCCAGTCCAATATCAGCGTAATGGTTGACGGGTACTTAATCTAGCAAACCATATTAATTTAATTTATGGTTACAGATTCAGGAGCCGTAAGTTAATTAATTAAGAGTTTTGAATTTTATTTTAACTTTGATAGGTGTACGGACTGGATTTTAAAGAAATAATAAAATTAATAATAATTAAGTTACAGATTCCTATCTAGTAAATTTATTTTTAGACATTTATTAAATGATTTAATTTTAATACGTTATAGCTAAGTTGCAGGTAATATCTAACTTACTCAATTATTTATTTGTATAATAATTTACCCTATACACGAATGTATGTATATGAAATGCTGTCGGGTCATAAAATAAATAAATATTACCCCTCGCGTTAGATGGTGGTGGATCTATAAATATAGGGACGCAAATTTATATGCAGCATATGATGAGAAGACCCCAGGATAATTAACCTAAATACTCCAGTTTCAACTGCTAAGGTAACACCAATATATATGATGGAATTGGAAATGTCCTTCCTATCCAAATAAAAATAATAACCAATGATAATGTGAAAATGATATAGATTTTACTAACAAATTATATTATTGTAATAATTATGTAACAGGAAAATGGTTCTGCTGAAAATTGTCGCCCTATAGTCTATTTTGACTCTCTGATGAGCATGTTACAGTATTATGGTAACATTATCGTAATGGATGGCTTAAACTATCAAACTAAATTAATAAAATTGTTTCAGATACCTGAGCCATAAGATAAAAACATTTCTTTCAGAGTTCTGTACTTATGTTCTATTTAGGTTAGTTGTACGATGGGAGTTAAAATAAATAATAAAACTAATTAATTAAGTTACAGATTCCTGAGCGAACTAATAAATTTATTTTAGAATTTTAATTTAGTTTTAATTTTATTCAAAATACAGAAGAGCGGATAGGCGTTGCGGACTGGAGAATGCTGAGTGGCGATTGCAGACTAGCAGATTAAAATTGTGATTGTCTTGTGATAATAGTAGTTTAGTACCGACTGTCATGGTGTCTGTAACCGGGTCGCTCTTTCCTAACTAACATACCTTCCAATCCTTACCTATCGTTTTATGTAAACGGCTGTAGGAATAGGCCCGGCGTTATCCGGGAATCTTGCCTAGCGCTTGGTCCTACAGTCCTATCAATCAAATCAATCAATCAATTTGGTGTAGTATTTTTACGTTTAACACTTTTCTTGATTAAATCGAACTCTGACTCTTCTACATTTATAATTTCGGGATGTGTATCAATGATTTCCATCGGAAGATTGATAAACTGGTTTGTTTCTAATAATTTTTGATAATTTTCATCTTCCCCTTTACAATTATTTTCAATGGCATTTTCAACTTCTTTCACTCGGAGGCGAAGTTTTTTGTTTTCAGCTTCTAACCGTAATATTTTACTTTTATCCCTTTGTTTCGGAGTAATAAGATTTGGTTTAATTACATTTCGTGGACCCATTGTTGACTTCCACTGTGAGTTATTTGATATGTTTAAATTTTTTGAGGTATCATATGCATTATTATCCGTAATTATTATGTGTGTGATGTTGTGGTCTTTAACGGTTGTGTCAATTACAACAGCATTATTATTCATTTACGAGACTGTTCGTGTTTATAACACACAGACTCGATTTAAGATTTTGAATTAATAATTGGTTTTAATGGTTTAATTCACTGTTATTATTACAAAAAACGAATGTATTTCTTTATAAAAAATCAAATCAAACGAATATTTAAAAAATTAAATTTTTCGATATTTTTTAGAAAATTTTTGTCAACAAAAATTATTGTTTTCTCAACGCTAGCTTTTAGTAAACTGATGAGAAACTCTCTTAACCATTAAGCTACGACCGGCGACTATTGATGATTAAATCAATAAATATAGAATACTATTGAAATTTGATTCGCTGTCAAAATCAAATACTGGATGAATGTACTAAATCCAATACCAAAATATACAACAAACCAAGGATACAAACCATTATCACATTTTTTCCAATAAGAAAATCTGTTAATATTAATTACCAGAAAAAAATCTAAATCCGGCATAATATTTTTCATAAAATAATCCCTTGTTCAAACGACTTTAGCACGAGGTGGTCTCAGGTAGACCTCGTGTAATAGTCAGACCTGGATCAACATCTCTAGGATTGGCCGATAATGGCCATCCAATTTCGAGTAAAATATATGTTTTAATACTCAACCATAGTTGGATTAACATATCTAGCATTGGCTGATAAGAGCTTGCTGATATTGTAAAAATTACTTCTGTTAAAATGTGAGCAATTTAACATAATCCTAGTAATAATCCAAAGTTTTAGTTGGCCGATATATTAGAAGGAGCGGATAAATCTAAAAAAGAAAAAATAGTGTAAATTTTTTCTTAAGTACATTTAGGTTGAAATCATATAAGAATTAGTACTAATTATATCAAAAACACAAACCACAACATTACCGTCTCAAATCAAGATGGCTCTGCTATTATGCTGATTTTGAGTAACAATTTAAAATGAATAAATGATGCGTACATTGTATTGCTACATAGCAACAGTATGAATGTAAATAATTTGAAATCACACTGTAAATTATTTCTTTGATGGGATCATCTTTCGGTTTTTTCGTATTATTCAAAATGAAATTCATACGAGTATCCGGTTGATTTCATTCACACCGCTGTCTATCGACAAATACAAAGATAAGAACCGAACTACTAGTGGCTCATTTGCCGGTACTAGCGGTTTTTTACTCAGAATTGAATGGCCATTATCGGCCAATCCTAGAGATGTTGATCAAGGTCTGACCACAACATGAGGTTGACTAGTGTATTGTCTACCTTAAATCACCTCGTGCTAAAGTCGCTTAACCAATATATTTTTAAATAAATATTTTCGTGTTAAGTATATTGACATAAATTTGACTCGAAATTGGATGGCCATTGTTGGTCAATTTTAGGTTTGGTAATCTTTTTCTGACTATTACATAATATAGATCAATATAATTTCTACCTTAAACTTCCTCTTTTTTGTGTGACTTCGGCGTATGGTTCATAATTACTTATATTAAAATACATAAGTCGAAAAAATAACACTCAAGTGTTTAAATTTGTACTAAAAAAATCTTATAGGAAAGTACTTATTTTCCAATGGGAATTGTATGTAACAGGGTGATACCTACACATTCAAGAAATCTGGGATCTGTGACATACTTCACATCCGTATCTTTTACCACAACTGCAAGATATTTCATAAACTCCATCGGAAATATTCTCTTTGTTGACATTATCTTTAAGTTTGGAGAAATATTTCTGTAATTTATTATCAATATTATATGCAATTCTGTTAACACCGATTGATTTCAATGATTTTGCAATTTTACCAGACAATTTTGGTGTTGTTTTTAATGTTGTTGACAATTAATGTTGTTCGATACGGTTTGGTTATGGTTACTATCTATAGTAATATTGTTATTATTATTATATCTAATATTTCTTATGAATTTATTTATAGTTTTTAGTGGATAAATATCATCGGTAATAATAGTGATGTTGCTATTAAGAAATTTTTGGTCACTAAGTAACAAAACTCGTTTTATTAAATATTTCGCTACATTCAATTTCATGTTTAATGAGTGTGACGAATGAAAATTTAAAATGCGATCTGTTGTTGATGGTTTTTATACCAATCAGTTATAATCTTATTATCTATTCTAATTAATTTAACATCTAGAAAGTTAAGTGACGAATTATTTTCAATTTCTGTTGTAGATTTGATTTTATGATGAAAACTTTCAAAATTGTTTTTAGTGTGATTAATATGTATTGCAGGAATTATAATCAATATATCATCAACATATTTGGCTAAAAATGTTGGTTGCATAGGTAAAATGGGTATTGAAATATTAAACATTTTTTTAAAACAATCTCTGCTAAAATTGGAGAAAGGGGGTTCCCCATTGCTAAACCTGAAATTTATTTAAAAACATTGCCTTCAAAAATGAAATAATTTTGTTTTGTTAATATAATTTCCAAAAATTAAATAAAATGCATTTTTGTAATATTTGGGTAAGGTTCTATCTCACACCATCTGGTTTTAATTTCATCTAATACTACATCAATTGGTATGTTCGTGAAAAGACTAGTGACATCAAAAGAAGCGAGTATGTCATCATCATTTAACAAGATTTTAATAAAATTACTTTTTAAATCTAAAGAGTTGTTAATATTAAAATTACTATTTGAAGCTAGATTTTTTAATATGGACGCTTAGTATTTTGAAATAAAATATGAGAGTGAATTAATGTTAGATACAATAGGTCTTAACGGAATTCCATCTTTATGTAATTTTGGTAACCCATATATACGTGAAGTTATAGGATTCATAACTTTAACATAATTATAAATGTTTTCATCAATTTGTTGTGTTCAATATAAATATTTGATTTTGAATTCAAGGCCACTTTTTACTCTAGGAATGCGTTCTAGTTTGATATACACATTATTATCATTCAACAAAAGATTCACTTTTGAATGTAATCAACTTTATACATGATTATCGACTTTTTACTTTTATCACTGTTAAGAACAATTACTTTTCGATGAGATCTACTGAACTTCTTGTACGACATTAAAGAATTTGATAACATTACATTTATTGTAGAATCTTTGTAATTGTGTTGTACGTAATCAAAAACATCCTGTAAAATATTGAATCTACATTCATTATTATTAATATTGAAAATTTAAGTAAAGTGTGCTTAACGTTAGCTAACATTTTATAAATAATAATAAACATCTGAAGATGGTCATGTTGACCGAAATATTGTGTTAAATTTTTTTTTTTAAATATTTATTTATAAAGATATGTAATAAATAAATTTGTATAAATATAAAGTTGAGAAAAAGTGCAATCAACCATCGTGTTTTCATTAAATAAAATCAATCTCAACAAATAAACATTTTAGAATATAAAAATTGATAAAAAGAAAAAAAACAATAAATAAGAAAAAGCACATGTTAAATTCAAAATTAATGAACTCCGTTGACACTCTGTGGAGCTGGTAAATTCGCCGTGCTTGTCAGCTCAATTCACTGATTGAGGCTCAGATGCAGCGTTCAATGCACTGTGTAAATCTGGATTGTCCAAACCAGAACTAGCACCAATTATATGATTTGTTTTTTTCTCATGTCCAAAGTTAAGGCAAAGGTCCAAATTTGTCGTTAGTTGTGCGTCGTATCAAAAATATAGCTTTGGTCAAAATATATTGAAGCGGTGTTTCTCGTATCCAAATAGTAGCAGGGGTCGTAAATATATCGAAGCGGTGTCTTTCGTATCCAAATAATGTTCCAGGTAAATAATAAATAATCACTGTGTATATTTAATTTTAGGTTTTATTCTGATCGCTGTGTATCACTGTATGCTTTCGGAATTCGATTTATAATAATTTTTTATTCTTAAAAATAATTTTTTTTAGCATAAAAAATTCGCGCCTTTTAATATTATTTCATACAATAGAGACATCTATGTTTTTGAAAAATTAACAAATAAATATTAACCATAAAATATTTAGTTAGCTACGGTTATTAAAGTTGGTTATCAATTAAATTAACAATAAGTTTAATGAATAAAATAATGTCAAAGAGGTAAACACAGAATCAGCTGATATGGAACATTTTACAATCACAGGTAATTATAATGTTATGACTTGAGGTTAGTGTTTTATTTATATAAATCAAATGTGTAAAGTTAGAGTTAAAATAAAAGAATAAATTAAATGAGTTGAAACTAATTGACTGAAGGTCATAAGCTGTGGATTTTAGATAAGTATATTCAGATTAATTTTTGACATGGACAAATGCTACTTTGTGGATTATTTTTTTATGTATCAACAATCCATACGAGGACATAATAACCTCATTGCAGAACTACACATGACCTACAACTGACGCAGCACGCCATTAAATTTATCGGCACAACAGCAAAAAATTTAAGTACATATTTTTTTTATGGATTAATTCATTATTATATTTATATTTTAAGACTTAGTTTTAAGAATATAATTAAGAATATTTGCTGAATTAAAACAGAAAAACCTGGATTCCTAAACAATGTTTTTTGTATGATAAATTATGTAGTTCGATTAAGTTTTCAATTTTTTTGGTTTATTATTAATTATTCAATATATTACTTTTATCTTCATTTTGGTAATTTCAAATGTTAATTTAATTTTTTTTTAAAAAACATTTTAATTTATAACGTACTATAGAAATCAAAATTATTTTTTCAATTTTTTCCATCTTAATAGAAAGTGATTTTGTGTTAAAAGTTCGAACAAAATACGGGATGATGAGTTTTAGGTAAATTGTCGTGTTGAATTCCGTTCGGTACATTTCATTTTCTTTTTAAATTTTATTTTTGCGGTTTATTTAAGAGTCATGCAAGCCTTTACAAACCCCACGACGAACCCTGAGCCACAGTTATAAGTTAATGAAACAAACAAAAAAGGAGGGAACAATCAGTTAGAAAAAATACAAATAATGATAATTATTATCCTGTATTCAATTCTTATATAATTTTGAGATAAAGTTAAATATTATAAAAAAAAAATTTTAAGGTTCTTCATTCCATCCCATCATCAAAAGAATTGCAGCATTGGTTGATCGGTAACCAAATTGAAATTTTTAAAGATGAATTTCTCGTTATGTAACTCGTGAGGTTTTCCAAGTTGCTGTAGTTTTTTTTGTTTCTCTGTTTGGGCAAAATTCTGATCTTATCACCAATGGATTCTTTTTTTTCTCTTCTTTTTGTTCACTGTTATATTTATTTCTCGCTCTTATCGAATAACTAATATTTACATATAATACTATTTGTTTGTACTGAGGCATGACGGAAAATTGTTGAAACTCGATTAGATTTATTTTTTTCTTTAGTTTTATCTATCTGTTTCTATCTTTCCAATCTGTTTTGAGGCTCAAGACTCTCCCTATTCTTTCGCGGTTCGCTTATTTACGCCCTATTTCTTTATGCCAAATCGAGGAGATATGGCTACATGTCCAATTTACGTAGAACCACCTGCACATTGAATAGTTCAATGTCAGCCTACAGTGGAAGATGAGTTGGTCCATGAATTCTGAACTCCAACAGAGGGTCATAAATGAGTTTATTCATACTACTGATCGTAATCAGATGGTAAAAAATCCCTTTTTGCATTATGTCCCTATCGAGATCAAAAACCGATACCTCCCGCTCTAATTGTCGCAGCTTTAAACACTACGTCATTCGGTATTTCTTTTGTATTAGTCAATTTTCAAAGGTATATGTACATTACCAATTTATTTCATAAGAAACATTGACACATTTCTGACTTATTATTATTGTAATATTATTAATTTATTCTAATTAACATAGTCTGTTTTATTCCTTTTTTTGTTTTTATTTCTTAATTTTTTTTTTTTAGTTTCTCAAACGATTTTCAAATCATCGAATCTGCAATAAACTGTCTCGACCCACCAATTTGTTTTTGTTACATTAACCAAATTCGTGCCAATTTTTTTTTTCTTAAAAGATTGAACATAATTTCGTATAATCTCGGTTTTATTGTCACTCACAGAAAGGCGTAACAGGGTATTAATTTGCAAACAGTTACAACTCATCATATCTGCCTATAAGCTAATAGTTGCGCTCAAAGAACATAGATTTCCAGAAAGAATCACCTTCGCAAAGAAATAAAAACTAAATTTGATTTTTATCAGCTCGGAAACTTTTCAGACATCCGTCCTACACATATAAATGCTCGTCTATATATTATGGTACATTAACTGAAAAATCAGCTGCAGGTCATATACACACACACAACAGTAACATATTTCTTTTTAGCGATGCAAATATTTGGAGACATAAATCACTTCATCAATTACAATACCGAAAAATATTTGACAAAAAGCTAGTACAGCCATTTCCAGTAATTTGTCTGAGTAAATATTATTATATCTCGTTGCTCGACAAAAGTAGTACAACAAACAATTTTCTACGGGAAAATCAATAAATTTCCGTTTTCTTTGCTTATCAGGTTAAAAAAAAACAAAATAAATGTTCAACGTTGAAAATTGCACTACTTTTCTTAAGAACCTACCGTATAATACTGTTTAGTATACACATAGTACATCACCCGCATATATCTACCTAATGTTCGAGCATATACATATATACCAATACTTCATCTACCATTTACATCTAACATAAAATTCAGGAAAGATTCTGTTTTCTCGTCTGATATACGAGTACAGTAAAGAAAATGTGCTGCACTATATGTGTGATGTTTCGACTTATTTTGTGTGTATGTGTCTTTGAATTTTATAATAGAATTGTACCATATACATAAATAAATATACTGCGGTTCTACAGTTTTCTAACAAGCAGAAAATTTTCTTGGAAATACTGATAAAAATAAGATTTATCAATTTCTATGTGAAGCACAAAAAAAACGTATGTGTTCAGAGTTTTTGTAATTTTATTCAAGAATATTGAATTTAAATTTTTTGACACATATTCAATAAAGTAGAATTTTTTGTAGATAGCTACCGATACATCGGTGTATATCGTCTGAGTGATAAATTGAACTGTAAAATACACTCACATATATATAAAAGGTATTCTAATAAGAGGTTTTAAATCTCAATGAATGCTTATTTCATTGTAAAGAGGAAGGTACGCCATTAACGCTTGCAGCACCATATCCGTTTCATGAAAATTTCGATTTCCAATTCGCACATTTGCGGCTGTATGTCCTCGATAACTTCACGAATTACGAAATAACGCGGTCAAGAAGCTTTTATTGTAAAATTATGATTGTTTCGTTGATTGTGTGGCACGTGGCGCAGTCTTGCTGAAAATAATTAATCATGGCTCGGTAACGCTGCAGTCCATTCGTAACAGTTGCACCAGCCTCATTTACACGTTGAAGATGGAGACTGGAGAGGCTTTTCAAAATCATTCTGAGCTCCAAATGCAACAATGCTGCTTATTAATGAAGTCTCCGAGGTTAAAACGGCTCTTTTGGTACATTTGAAGCACCCAATAAGCGAAGATACGACGTTTATGATGATCGACCGGTTGAGTTCTTGGTTTACAGATTTTTAATAGTCTAAGGAACTAAGTCTTATTCCACAGTGGAAAGTGTTATTCCAAAGATCAACGACGAATACACAACCTGGGTTTTCTTCAACACAACGGGCTGCAGCAGCAATATTCTCAGTTGTTCTTGAGAAACGCACACAATTTAAATTTTCACATCATTAACTTGTCCCAGCAGCTCAAATTTTTCCACCAGTTTCACTATTGCCGGTTAAGAAGGTGCTTCACAACAACCAAAAATTGCTTAAGTTTTGTGAACTGTGTGAATTTTTCACCATTTTTTGTAGTTAATTTTAACAATTTCAATGCATTATTGATCCGTGTACCATTTTTAGTGATGGTGTAGTTTTTACCTGGCAAATGTCAAAAGATGGCAGCTTCAAAATTGACAGCTATTTGGGCAGCTATTCAAAATGAAAACTCTTATTGGAAATCCCTTTATAAGGATAGTAACATATATTCGAGTTTATGTAGCGTAAACCATCGATGATTAATTGAACAAAATGTAAAAAAGTAGTTGATCCACAATTTAAATGTACGTCACTCGTCTTCAATCGAAATAAGAATACAAAAAAAAACAAGTGAAATAGAAATAAAATGAGAAAAATCTCCATCTTCAAATTTGCAAGGCTATTATCAGTACATTACGGAAAAATTTTCCCAAGAAATTACATTTTATCTATAACCAACCGCATAAAGAACGAAACGTTAGGAAGGAAATTATGTGTGAAAATGATTTTATGGTTTGTACTTAGAAAAACCAGTATTTTTTATTTTCTATTTATTTTTAGAGTTTTCGGAAATTAGAAAGAAAAAAAAATTTGTTGAGATTCGTATAATAGATAAGGTTGACCTTCAAAAATCGATAAATATCATATAAATTTTTATTATAGTGGCTACACATGTGTTATTAATGCGGCAATTATATTTATATATCGAACATTTTTATGAGCTAAAGTTAAATCGTTAAGACTCGGACGTTTTGGGCAATATATTTGATGAGCATCTGGATAATTATGTCCGTTAATTTATATACATATCCATACATATATTTTGGAGTAAGTCAGCAAATTAATATTAAGGAAAGCTATTTGTTATGGTTAATAACTTTTATGATAAATGGGTGTGTGTTAAATCGTCGTCTTTCCAGATATTTTTTATATCATCGTTACTGTTTATATCACAAACATTGGATGGGTTTCAAACTGGTACCACTCAAAAAGAAATAATTTACCATTAGTAGCCTCATTACGCATGCATCACGATGTACTTCGATCAGCTCTTCTATTTATACAAAATGTAACATTTACTTTCTGAAATAAGACAAACCATGACGAATGTTAAACCTCATGATACTTGTTGGTTTGTGTATTCATTTATAATCTTGAGAATTATATAGGTTCTATTTTTTTTCAATCACTCAGGCTCGATTGGTCAAGCAGTGTAGTCTATGGTAGGAGTTTAAAGAACAGGAGCACAAGAAGTGTTCAAAGGTTTCTTTTTCTCCACCCCCGAACTATTGCAGTTTGTGATTTTACCTAAAAGGTTCGATTTACCCACTATACTTGAATTAGTCCGTCTATAGTATTCACATAAAAGATGAGACGGCATATGTATTCTATATTCCAACAAGGGATCGTAGATGTGTACATTCACATCACCGATCATAATAAGATGGTGAAAAATATCTTTGATTCTCTGCAAATCTCGTGATTCTTGATTTCTCATGGTCAAGGATGGTTTAAGATTACTTTTTGTCGTTGTATGATTCTACAATAAACATCGGAATTTAAGAATAAATTTGTAGAATATTATCTTTCCAGGAGGCTCGTCATTTTTTTACTGCCTATGGCTTTTATTCTTGAATCTTTCCTACATAGGAAACTAACAAGTTGTAATCAAATTTTAAAGGCTAATATAATTTTTTTTGTTGTAGTGTTGTCTGTCACTCAGGCTCTAATGGCTCATTGTGACTTTCCACTATATTACTGTACGTTTCGGCTATAGGTCCGATTTACATAGAAACCATCTGCACATTGCATAGCTCCATTCTAACCTCAACTGTGTCTTAGATGAGTTCATTCTCACCACCGATCGTACCGCTCTAGACGATCGGTGTTGAAAATCCCTTTTCGCATCCTGGCCCTATCGGGATTCGAACCCGGTACCTCCCGCTCCATGCCGCAGTGTTTTCTAACCACTGCGCCACATGGCCGGTAGTTTATAATAATACTTAACATATGTTAGTTCTTAATATTAATGTTCACTCGGTAAACTCTGTATTATCTAGCTGGATCCAGAGTATCTATTGTTTTTATTCACATATTTAATATTTTCCTGGCTAATTCGTTGGGGTGACAAACTAGTTTTAACTGGTATTTTTTGCTGTATTGATGAATTGTATCGTTTATTGTATCGTTTAAGGTATCGACGAGTGAATCACAACGTGGGTGGGCATTGCGTTGATACCAGCGTGCGTTCACTATTGTTTGAAGTATTTGTGACTGCATTCTTTCCAGTTTAGTTATGTTGGAAGCATACGCGGATTCCCAGAGCTGAATACCATGTGTCCAATTGGGCTTAAGTATCACTTTGTACAGCAATAGATTACAGTCTAGACTTAGCTTTGAGTGATCTCCAATGAACTAATTTAGTTTGACGCTTAAGTGCGTTTTTTAAACGTGTAAGTTTTCTATCTAAATGTAGTCCAAGAGGTTCCAATCTATCGAATTCTTAGCGGAATGAAAGCTTATGGCTAATACAATGTATAGTTGTTTTGTTTTTGGAGATAATGTGCTAATCCACTTAAAGCAGTTTGTTCTTCTATTTGAGCTTTAACATCATGAAATTTAATGCAATATATTCGTTACCTAAATTCGCATCTCACCAACAAAATGCATCTACGGTTGATTTATTGGGACCCAAAATCGTTACTCAGTTTGTTTATTTTCATATGATCTAGTTTTTGCGCAAAGGCATAACTATTGGTTAGCAGCTATCATTTTCCTTAAAAAACTGTCATGGTCATTCGAGCATGCACTACACAAAGATTGACCATTATGACTACCCTCTGACAGTAATTAATCAATAATGGAATTAATGTTTTCTATTCCATGAATTCACTATGGGTGGTATTAATGAACCGATGAAATTTTATCGGCTGGTTGTAAGTTCAAAACCGCCTTTTTATGTAATTCTTAAATAGAAATCTAAAACATAAATTACCGATAAAATCTTTCCTTTAGAACTGTTGGTCAATTGACAGTTGATCAATTCAAGACTAAATGAACATAGCTTCGTGTAGATATTAAAATCGGTAAATTTAATATGAACTTGACATATTTTTTAAACTGGCTGCAGCTCAAAGCGTTTATCCGCTTTATCCCACAAATGGCCTATGGGTTCGGATATTTGGTTCTATCAAAATGTATGTAAAAGCCGTCCTGGTTCTGTAGTTGGAAATATGAGATCCTGTTTGGTCGAAGCTGGATAGTTTAGGGTGAAATGAATGCTCTCATTTTCTTCTTCAAAGCAGTCATTGCATACGGGTTCACAAGCTAATGCCATACGATTTAGATTACACTTAAAGTGATCATAACTAGTAATACCAATAAAATGTTTCCTTTTCGCCGTCTACATCAGAAGTACAAGATTGTAGTCCGAATTTTTGATGGTTCTTTTTTTAACAAGGGCAAGAGTAAGGCATCTTGGGGCAATTCTATACAATTTAAACGTGAAATGCTTTTGGCTAGACTATTTGCAGTTTAATTGCCTTCAGTGCCACAATGAGAAGGTACCGTGTCAAGGTTACAGAAGATTATTATAACAAAGATTATTATGTGATTACAGAAGATTATTATGAACAAAGAAGTTTGATAAACTACTTACAGTTTTCTTGACCTTCTTAACACCTGTCAGCGGATTACACAATAGCACTTATTTACTATTTATTTATAAAATTAAATTTTATCACAAGAAATAATAACAAGAAATAATGTAATATGTTATCACACTACCTAAAAGCTATGAATTCTTCAGATAGGCAGTAGCTACCAAACCGGCATCTTAATTTGAGTACGAGTTATCTGAAAATAAAACTAATGATTCAGATACCTAAGCGAGTAATTCGGGTGAGAATCATATATCTTTCAGAGGGTAGATAAACCACATTAAAATATTTAACTAAGCTAAATGCAGACAAGAGCCTGTCACTGACCATATTAATTTGATTAAGAATAATTCAATGTCCCAAAATAATAATGAAAACGATCCATATACCTACAAATTTCTTTTGCCAAGAACATATAGCTCAAGTTATAGTCCTGCATTCCATTATCCGTTAATCATTAAGTTTGGTCAGCGACATTTATTTAACCACAAGCTAGCAAACGACCGATGCGTATGCTACCATTTGCAAAACCAATGCCTTGTAAATAAAAAAAACGTTTATATTAGTTAACACGTAGTCCCTGACAAAGCACCACTGTTTTACAATAGAAAGATAATGCTGAGTCTAAACTGATAAAACATTTAAGTACTTGCTAGAAATAATTATAACCAAATATCAACGTAACCAGATTTCAATAAATTAGACAGGGCACATTTTAATGTCTATGCCAAAGCTTCACAATCGATTCAAGACATTAAAGATGGAATTCCTGAAGTTATTGAAACATACAGCCGAAAATGTGCAAATTGGTCATGGAAAATTTCATAAAACGGATATGATGCTGCAAGCGTAGCCGTGGCGGCCACTTAGCGTCTCTTTAAAAGCACCAAGATCAAATTCAAAATATTACAACACTGCAAACAACACTTTTTCTACTGAAAAACTGCTCAAGTAAGAAAATCAGATGAACAAATACTGAACGATTAGCTTTATTAACTAGATAAGTAAACTTTTTTGAGTGTCATTAAAAATAAACGAAATGATCAAATCGAAACCACTTATTTGTTAATTCTCCAACAGTTCAGTTTTCGATATCAACAGTCTTCAGTCCACAAGCCAATCGTATATGAAGTGGCAACGAAATTTTGAAGGAGCGATAGGTATGCTTAACCTTGAAGAGGCATTTAATTCGGTTTAGATCGTAGTATACACAAGCTCTACAAATATTGCCCCTTATATTGTTCGACTACTGAAATCGTATTTCGCAAGCAAAAGTATTTTTTTCAGATTGGTAATTCTTAATCGAAGCTATTCAACATCTCGTGTTCTGCAACGTTCTGTTATCAGTCCAGTATTATTTTCCAAGTTCAATGGTACAGACCTAATGATAAAACTAAATAATGTTTTTATCGTTTGGACATATAGCTTTTCAGATAAGTGCCAGTGAATTTGTATTCGTAAATTCACCTGTATACATTTAACAAAGTCGTATAGCATCTTTTACATATGAAATTCGATTTATAGTTTTATTTTAATATTTGCATTTTCTGTATAATTTTAAAGTTCTTATCGATTTTCTATCTTATGCACTCAACTACATACATTTGTATAAATATACATACATATAAGAAAGATAATTCTATTTATGCTATTGTATTATTTACAAACAATAGAGCAAAGATTATTCTATATCGAATTTATAAATATTTCCAAAGTATAAAAATTGAATTTGCATCTTAAAATTACATTAAAATTTCTTTGTCTTACATTTTAAATATAAGATTGTAGCTATATAGTACACTAAGTACACATATAAAACTTTTTTAATATGAATTTTGATGTAATGTAAGCTGAATGTAATAGTTTTTATGATTATGTATTAAAATTATTTTTTGTAATAACATATTTGTATATATGTACAGTTAATCATTATTATGGGATACATTATATTATCATAAATTTAAAATAATTTTCAATCTATATAAGTAATAAAATATGAACCTATATATGAAGATGTTATATGCAGGAAGGAAAAATATTAATATTTGAACACTCAACTGAAGTATTAGTTTAAATATTTTATTGATCTAAATTGTAACGATCTAACAAGCATTAAGAAAAAACATTACCACATTATTTGGCATTGGTGAAATATAATTCTTTAATTTATAATATAAATTGAATTACAAATTATTCGTAATTATTATTTAATGAACCATAAATATATTATTAATTTTCATGAGCAATCGTTGAGTTATTTCAAGCCAATTAAACTAAGAAATAATGTTATATTATATACTAAAAATTAAATATATATATATATATATATATATATATATATATATATATATATATATATATATATATATATATATATATATAGATATATATATGTGTGTGTGTATATGTATATACACACATATATATATATATATATATATATATATATATATATATATATATATATATATATATATATATATATATATATATATATATATATATATATATATATACATATATATATATATATATATATATATATATATATATATATATATATATATATATATATATATATATATATTTATATATTTATATATATTATTATCTTCATGTTTTTCGTAATTGTAAAATAAACGATAAAATACTTAAGAATGGAACGTTTAACTGTGGCAGAGAAAATTGAAATGGTTCTAGTTCATGGAGAAGCTTGCAGAAATCTTGGAAATGCTGTTGCTATTTACGCTCAACTTTTTCCGGATATGATTCGTTCACTTGACCGTACTATCAAACAATTTATTACTGATGGAAATATTCAACCGAAAAAGAAGACCCGCAGAGCAACAGTCACCGGAGGAAATAATGAAATTGCTGTATTGGCAGCAGTGGCTCATAAACCTCATGTTAGTACACGAGAAATAGTTCACGATTCCGAATTGTCTCTCACCAGTGTTTGGAGAATTTTAAAACGGCACAAGTATCATCCATATCACGTGTCTTTACACCTAGATCTTTAATGGCGCAGATTTCCAAAATTCGGTATCTTTTTGTCAATGGGCACGTGAACAAATACAACAAAATCCCAATTTCAGGTATCTTTTTGTGTTGGGCACGTGAACAAATACAACAAACCCTAATTTTTTTCGTTGTGTAATGTTCTCTGACGAATCGTCTTTTACATCCCATGGAACGGTTAATCGATAAAACATGCATTATTGGAGTGTTACAAATGACTTCGTCAAGTTCAACATCAGGGTCCTAGGACTGTCAACGTATGGTGTGGAATAATTGGCAACAAACTCACAGGCCCTCACATTATTGAAGGCAACTTGAATGGTCAAATGTACCGAAACTTTTTGGAAAATCTTGAAAATGTAAGCTTAGAAGTGAGACGGAACATGTGGTTTCAACATGATGGTTGTACAACACACTATTCGGTGGTGGCACGTGAATTACTTGATCGTGATTTCAATGGTCGCTGGATCAGTCGAGCTGGTCCGATAAATTGGCCCGCCAGATCACAAGATCTTACTGCAACAGATTTCTGTTTGTGGGGCTATCTCAAAGCACAAAGTTTACAAACAAGAACCAACAACACGTGAGAACATGATTGAGCGAATGAGAAATGCGTGTGCTGAAATTCAACGAAACACACTTCTCAGTGGTGTACAATCATTTGAAATACGTATTAGTAAGTGCATTGAAGTCGCAGGCCAACATTTTGAACACTTATTTTAAGCTAAAATTATTTTATTCACCTGACATTTACATCAATAAATTGTTTTGATGACGAATTTCGAGTATTTCTAATGAAAACGTGATGTTTTTTTATTTCAAACGTATTTCAGAATCGATTGCGTGTGTTCTAAGAAGAAATTGAAAAAATTGAATTTAGTCGATTACAACGCCATCTATCATGAACCAAACAAAATATTTCATTCAAATCATACGTACGTTTAGTATTAGAATCCGTAACTGCAATAAAAAATATGGCTTCCTATCTTAGTTTAAAAGTTACCCCCGTTCCACCTACAAAGCGGGGGGGTGGGGGACTATTTTTTATGCAATTATATATTTCTCCTGCGGTATGATTAAATTTTTACTATGGAAATTTTTTCCGTAGAGTGGCTATTTTTCGTGATATTTGATCGTCTCAGATTAAAAGAAACACCCAGTGTTTTAGCCTATTTCCAAGTTATTCTTTATAATACTATAAACACATATTTGGGCTCGTATTATCAAGCTAACAAGTATCAAGCTAACCAAGATTTCGTTGTAGTGTGTCATTTCTAACAATGTTTTGCAACTTGGTTTCGAAATGAGATATGCAACTACAAAGTATAAAAAATGAAATATAACCCGCAAGTTCCATTTTCTAGATTTGTGCATATCATCCCATCTGGAAGCCAAACGTAAGTTTACATCTTTTCTTACAAAAGTGGATGCTAGGTGAAATGATTTTTTACCCAAACATTTGGCAATTCTAAAGATGCTCGAGAAAGTTTTTTAAAATGCTTATCTTCCTAATACACTGGTTTCGATTGACCCTTGCAGTACCTGCTGCGGTAATGCCTTTGTAACCCCTCTATTTTCGGTGATTACATTTCTGACAAATTACGTATCTCAAGTTTTATATAAAAACGTATGATATGGCGGGAAATAAGTATCAGAAAAATCAACAAAAACATGATTTGGTGTACAAGTTCACAAAACAATACCGAAAAAAAAACAACGGATAAAATTATAGATGATGATCGAGAAAAAATATGTGGGGTCATTAAGTATTTAATTTTGATCATGAAAAGAGGGGGTTGAGGGTGCGCTTTAATAGGGTAGGAGTTAATCGTCTATAGCCATGATTTTGTGTTCTATATTCCAACTTTGCCACTATGTAGAGATCACCAAATGTGTCTAGTATACCTCCACATGGTAACTCCCGGGCAAAGTTAAAAAAACGGCTAAATACTAGAGGCGAGTGGATTACACTATAAATATACGATATGCAATGAGTAAAACAGAAGGAATTAATACCCCAGGTGGTACACCAATGGAAACATTGGGAAACCCACTATCCAATGAGACTGGCTCTAAGGCTTCTGGGGAGGGCCAATTCTTGCATACACAAAACAACAAGAATATGGAAATAATAAGCAGACCGTTCGAAAGACGAGGAAGTGTTACTAGATCTCCTCAAAAAACTTTTAATTTCGCATTTGAAAATAATAATATGGAACATTTCCAAAATAATATGGGTGCAGCAGCTGCACCCCAACAAGCAGGTATAACAACCACATATAATAATACTGAAACACCTTGTCTTAAACGTTTTGCCAGAGAACAAGAGCAAATGTTATACAACCAATGAAAAAAAGTAACAGAAGAGAAAAATCAGCAAAGCATTATTATTCTCAATTTACAACAACAAATTAACGAACTTAAAAAAGAAATGATGCAATTAAAGCAGCATAAAATCCAAGCAAAGCCATTAATGAAGCAGAATCAGAATACCAAATTTAATGTCGAATATGGTAAATGTCAAACCGAATCATCAATGATACAGAACCAAGACACTAATTCTAAAACTAATAAAAAAGTTGAATATCAAACTGATGAGGAAGACTTAGCTAAAGAAACCGAATGGGTTCGTGCTAAGTTCGTACTAAGAAAAAATAAAAAGAGAAGGTTAAATAATACACCGTCACCACCACAAAAAGCACAAACATTGGATCAAAACACTCCTCCTCAAAAGGTTGAGATAAATGTCAAAAAAGATAAAAAAATACCTCCCTCACCACCTATTGTAGTAGATGATGTTAAAAACTATCACGCGTTCTACGATATAATTAAGGCGAGTGTTCCAGAAGAATCATTCATCACAAAATTGATGAGTTAAAATAAAATAAGCATCAATGTAAATAGCGGAGATGCATATAAAAACGTAGTGAAAACTCTGACCGAAGGCGCATTTATCTTTCACACGTATGAAAATAAACAAGAAAGGCCCATCAGAGTCATGATAAGGAACTTACATCATACATGTAACACAGAACAAGCTAAAGAGGAATTATCATCAAAACAATTTAAAATAATCAGTGTAATGAACAAAATTAGCTGGAGAAATAAAAAGAAGCTAGACATGTTGGTACTAACATTCAGCACTGACGAAAATATAACTAAAATTTATAAGATCACTAGTTTATTGGGCTGCAAAGTGGAAATTCAACCACTTAGAAAGTCTAACCTAATTCCGCAGTGCAAAAGATGTCAAGCATATGGACACACGCAAAACTATTGTGGTAAACTTCCAAGGTGTGTTAAATGTGCTGGACACCATCTAACTGGTGAATGCGACAATCCGCAAGTTAATTTAAAGTGTGTACACTGTGGTCAAGGTCATCCTGCTAATTATTGAGGATGTATTGTTGCAAAGGAAATGCAGAAAATTAAAAATCAAAGGATGAATAAAGCTCAAATGTATGGTCTAGCAAATCGGTATGAGAAGCAGACAGAACAGAATAACGGGCAACCTTTAAGCCGCCAATTAAGAACTGAAGGTGTTACATATGCCGAAGCAACTAGAAGCGCAGTCAATAAACCCCAGCAAAAATTGATAGATGTTGACATCAGTCAAACACTACAAGATATTCTCATAAAATTAACTAAATTTGATGAGAGGCTACAAAAATTGAAAGAAAAAGCATTGGGAGCTAAACCCAAATTAATACAGAAATGAACAGCACAATGAAAATCATGTCATGGAATGCTAATGGTTTGCTCCGACATCAGCACGAGCTACAAGCAGTCCTCGATATTGAGAATATAGATGTGTGTCTTATTTCGGAAACACATTTTACTAAACAATTCTTCATTACATTTAAAGGTTATTGTGTTTATCATACTATTCATCCAGATAATTCAGCCAGAGGAGGAAGCGCAGTCATCATTAAAAAAAATATCCAACATTTTGAAGAAGCAAAGTATGAATAAGAAGAAATTCAGGCCACAGTTGTTTATATAAAAACTAACAACGTTCCTATTGTTGTGGCAGGATTGTACTGTCCACCAAGACATTCTATTAAAAACAAACAATATTCAGAGTTTTTCAAACGGCTCGGGAACAGGTTCATCATAGGCGGTGATTTCAATGCGAAGAATACTCACTGGGGTTCTATATTGACAACAACTAAATTACTAATCGCTGTTAAAGAAAATGGATGTGAATCCATTTCAACAGGAAAACCAACATATTGGCCAACTGACCCAGGTAAAATACCTGACCTAATCGATTTTTTTATAACCAAAAATATTTCAAATAATTTTATGGAAGTCGAAGAGAGCCAAGATATGAGCTCAGACCATTCTCCAATAGTTTTAACTCTAAGCGAGTATATCATCCAAAAAGGGAATAATCCAGCATTAACTAACAAATACACGGACTGGAAAAGTTTCAAAGTACACCTCGAACAAAGAATACTTTTGAAAGTTCCTTTAAAAACTATAGCCCAACTGGACAAAGAAGTAGAAAAGTTCACTACGGATATCCAGCAATCAGCATGGAAAAGTACTCCAGAAATCAAATCAAGGTTAAAAGGAAATAACTATCCAATAGAAATTAGAGATCTCCTTAGGGATAAACGCAAATCCAGAAAAAAGTGGCACCAAACAAGAGCTCCACAAGATAAAAAAAGACTAACCAATCTTACTCAACAATTAACAAGAGAAATTCGGAAATTAAAAAATGAGTCACTTAATTTCTACTTTAGTAAACTGACGAATGACAGTAGTAATACAGAATATTCACTCTGGAAAGCAACTAAAACTCTGAAAAGGCCGATAATGTCAATACACCCTATCAGGAAAATGGATGGAACATGGGTGAGGAAAAACAAAGAAAAAGCTGAAGGATTTGCTAACCATCTTGAAAAAATATTTCAACCTCATAAATGTCAATTGCGAGAAACATTTGATGAAAACATAATTCAAATACACGATGATGTTACATCTACATCGTCCAAAGAAGAAGCAAACGAAATTAAAACCAATTTAAACTTAAAGAAAGCACCCGGGTTTCATTTGATTACCGGAGAAATAATAAAACAGCTACCAAGAAAAGCTACGGTGAAGTTAACTTATATTATAAATGCTTCATTCAGATTAAAATATGTGCCAAAACTTTGGAAAGTAGCTGAGGTTATCATGATTCAAAAACCAAGAAAACCACCACATCTAATAACATCATATAGGCCTATATCGTTGCTGCCGATAATGTCTCAGCTTTTTAAAAGTTACTTTTAAAAAGACTCAAACTAATAATTGAAAGTACTTCTGTATGTATTATACACCCGAGATGTTCCAATCCCACACAACAATACGATTGCCACTTTCGCCGATGACACAGCCATCATGGCAGTAGGTGACAACAACTCAGATACAACAAAGAAATTGCAAGCCGCCATAGATCAAGTATTGAACTGGCCAAAAAAATGGCGCATAAAATTAAATGAAACTAAATCTGTCCACGTCGATTTTACGAACAAGAGATTAGTATACAAACCAGTATATTTAAACAACCAAGAAATACCGCATGCAAACACTGCTAAATATCTTGGTATGACATTAGACGCTAAGCTTCGCTGGAAGGCTCATGTAAAAAAGAAAAGAAATGAGATGGGTTTAAAATACAATAAAATGTATTGGTTACTGGGAAGAAATTCTCATCTATCAATCCCTAATAATGTTCTGCTATATAAGCAAATATTAAAGCCTGTTTGGACTTACGGTATACAGCTGTGGGGCTGTACTAAGCAGACTAACATAGATATTATCCAACGGTTCCAAAATAAGGTGTTAAGAAACATCCTGAATGCACCATGGTTTGTCAGAAATATAGACATACACAAAGATTTGGGCATAGACTCCATCAAAACTGAAATTATGAAATTTGCTAGAAGTCACGAACAACGACTGCTGCATCATGTCAACATAGAGGCTATCCAGCTACTGGATAATACGGATTTATTAAGAAGGCTTAAAAGAGTAAAGCCTTTTGAGTTAGTGTAAAATCGATTAAAATAAATGTATCTAGCGCACAACAAAAACGCGATTAAATAACAAATATCATGTAATAAGGAGTACATCGATGTATGAACCCTTAAATTTCAGTAAAATGTAGTAGTTTAAGTTGATTGTAATTAAAAAGAAATAATAAAGAAAAATTATTTAAAAAAAAAAAAAAAAATCATGAAAAGATCTTAAGAAAAACTAAAAATAGACATTGTATTTATATACAATAAGGTAATAAAATATACATATATAACATGAATGTAATTCTTATATATTTAATAATAAAATAAATGAAAATGATATCGGTTATTAAGTTTGAAAAGAAACCCAAGAATTGAAACCCAAAATGTTAACATTTTTTTTTGGTACCGGAAATATCATCTTATTACCGAATTAATATCATTTATAATAATCATAACATTGATAATTGTATAATGAAATTGAAACTTTTTATGAACAATAAAATATATAAAATTGAATTCACAAGTTATGTGTTTATGTTTTTCGTGCAATAAATATCATACAGCTCTCAAACCGACAAGAAAATTAATAAATACCATATGATTACTTTTGTTTTGGTGGCACCTATACTGTACGGAACATTCATCATATTCTTCAAAACCTGCATCAATAATACGTTACTGTAAATATCATATCATCAAATACTAATGTAGTCATCAGTTTGTCCAGTCGACGGGATTTATTCGCAACCGTGGATACTACGTGTAAGGAAAAATATCAACCCTATAATACAGGCCGATGCTATCTTATCATCAATAATCTTAATTATAAATCTATTATACTATTTTGGTTGTTTTTTTTGTGTTTAGATAATTTAATTAAAATGAAATAATTTTGAATTTATTTGTGAAGTGATGTCTAGATTCTGGATATGGTGATATTATTAGTACAGCACCATAAAGTCGATATTGTCATGATTGAATGAAATCATGAAGTCATGGTTTTGAACCTCCCCATCGCCGTGAGTCCTAGCCGGACATATGCTGTACTCATGACTTAATCTCAATGAAAATTTTATTTTGTAGACGAGTTCTAATGACTCGCTACACCTTTAGTTTGTAAAATTGCGAGTAAAGTGTAAGATGTAAAATAGTTGTCGAAGAGCTTATATCCTGGTTGTTTGATTATTTGTACTAAATGAAGCACTACAGCTGCTTCAAATCCAAATGATTTTTTATTATACTCTGACGAAAATCATATGGCTGACTACTGCTACCACATAACACAAATAATGTAATGCCCTATTTGTTTGACTCATTTTTAATATATTGTGAAGCACTTAATCGACCTTTAAAAGGAATAATTTGTAAATCAATTGACAAACTTTCCTCTAGCTGCAATTACCGACATCTATCTCGAGCTGCATTAACAGTTGGCAATGTCACACAAATATTGAAGATTTTGGCAGAAATTACCTTTATAAATAAAGAATTTTATTTTCAGTGGTTTCCTTATTATTGACCCAATGTAAATATTTTTTAAATGGTAGAACCTGTCTCTTGGCATAGGGTTCAAGACATGGCTGTTACCAAGAAGGTCGCTCCAATACATATTGATTCTGGGAAACCTAGTGCTTGCTATAAATAAATGTACGCCAAAAAATCGTTTCAGCCTTTTATGTGGGTTGGGCGAAAAGAAGATCCATTCTGTAATGCATATATGTTCGCATTTTTAACCATCAATTGAAATAATTGATCGGTAAATAATTTTTGAAAAAAAAACATCGGAGTCATTATATCATCAGTATTACAGACATTTGTGATATGATATAATAGAAGAAGTACAAGCAAACCAGTTACGGTGATAAGTATGTTACCATAATCCTGGAGTATATTCAGCACAGTTCCAAATAGATATCTGCGAATTCTCTATTCAGTCATCAGTTTTACAGATATTTGTAACACTTTTTGAAAAGGAATTTTGATTTAGTTAAATTCGTTCGGCGCCTCCATTGTATTTGATTTTGATGGAATACAAAATAACTTAATACTTCCTTATTCAGCACCATCTCCTTGAGTTAGAAAACGAAAAAGCAATCGTGATATCGCTGAAATTAAAAAGATAATTGAGAAATCTTTGCGGAAGAATTAAAACGATCAAATAAAAAATTTAAATTGGTTGACAGTTTTGTCATGGATCTATCAGTATACTATATCTATCATACTATATCTATCCGGAGGCCAAATAACAGTCTAAACAGTGGATTTCTACTGGTGTATCTGCGCAGAAAAAAGCTTAGATGATTTATCTTTTTTGCACTCATTATAATTCACATCGATTACCTTCAAAAGGGAATAACAGTGAACAATCAAGAACAAAGGAAGCGAAAGGAGCTGACAACAAGAAAGCCGCTAAGGTTTCCGAGTTGAAAATCCCCGATCGCAACTTTTACCAGATGATTGCATCGGTTGCCAATATTTCTAAAACATCTATTTCAGCATTGAAATGTGCAGATGATGCTTTGGTGGTGGATCCATATTTGCATGATGCTTTGGTGGTGGATCCAACAGCGAATTTGCTCAATCCAGTTTGCAACAATTACCATTATTGGATATAACTAGGCTTTACGGCTCGAAACGATCGTTTACGATGTATACATAGCGGAAGGTGTAAAATAAACTAAAATATAATTTTCCCACATTGTAAGAGTAATGTTTGATTTGTTTAATACGATAAAGTCAACAGCAACAGATTACTAAATGAAAAAGAACTGCACATTCGTATCGAAATGTCTCCAGGCTACTTTGAGAGTGCTCCAATGCAATCCATTTCTTATACTTTTCAACAAACAGTCGCAGGAAAGCAATTAATTCTACAATTAAATTAAGGGTTACAGTCTCAATTTATAGTTGTTTCCTCTTAACTCGAGCCGATGCTATCAAGGTCATTTGACTAACATCATCAGAACAATATATACCAGCTGTGGAAGGATCGGTCCGGTGAAGACCTATTATGAAACCGGAATGTCATCATATCGAATGTCAAATCTGACTGCTAAACAATAATGAAAACCTAGTCAAGCTCGATCAAGTAGTTTTCAAGATTACCGTAACCATTTTGCGGCACTTATTTGGAGACCTAGAACAATGATCGGGGTAAGAGGGAAACCTCTAAATCACCTTTAATTTGTTTGTCTGAGCATTGTAGGAGTTACGCACACCACACCTGCTTCAGCTCATGAGATGATTGTGGGTCTGCTACTGCTTGATCTTAAAATCAGAACGTGTGTCACTCAAAGTAAAAACAATCATCCTAACCCTTCCGAGCACTGTCATATATTGTGGGAAGTTGGCCGGCACACAACTGTTCACATGCCTTCGGACACAATGGTAACGGAACACGTCTTCGAGAAATTATTTTGTGCAACTATTACCGGAAATTACATATGGTCCATCCTACCCTTTCAAAGACGATATAATGATCTTTACTGATGGATCAGTATGCTGTAATCTAGCTGGGCCGCTATATACATCCAAAATCCTGAGGTTGAATTATCTATCCACCTTGGTAGTTACGCTACTGTTTTTCAGGTGGAAATTGCAAAGGTGTAGTAATTTTGCAAAGGTGACCCTTTGCAAAGCAGATGAGTTGCAGAAATCGTCCGTATTTGGATCTTTATTGACATCCAGGCTGCACTAAATGCGATTGGTTCCAATACTGTTTCGTTGTAACTTGTTTTGGAGACGATAATTGCCTTAAATCGACTAGGCAGTCTTATAAACTTTCACTGGATTGGATACCCAGTCACATGGGTATCAAAATAAAATATTGCCTGATAAATTATTGCTCCCACGTTTGTGGAACCTGACCCCTTTAAGGAGCAGCGTCATCATCTCTTAAACGAAACATTGACTAATACTTTCGTGATCTGCACTAAAAGAGATGGGATAGTCTCATCTCTTGTCGACTATCCAAAATTTTCTGTGGATCAATAAATTAGTCCAGCTTAAATTATGAAAGACGCACTTTAAGGATCTTACTGAATATTCTCACAGGGCACTGTTCTCTGAATAATCATTTGTTTCGAATGTAAATTCGGAACAACACAAACTGCGAACAGTGTGGGGGGAAGAGAAGAAAAAATAATTGAGCATTACGTGGCTGACTTCCGAGTAAGTTTTCAATCACATTTTTCTACCTATTAGAACTTCGTGTTCTTCCGATGGCTTTCTGTTGTGTACCATTAAGAGACATTTGAACACATTCAACGCGTTCAAACTATAGTACAGTTTTCTAACGATAAATTGTCTAAACAAAATAGCTCAACTTTTGGCTGAGTGCCACACACGAATGGACAAGTTCATTTGTTTCATTATTTGTGTGTATCTATCTAATCTAATCTATCTATCTAATCTAATCTAATCTATCTAATATTATAATACGAGCAATAATTGTTTGTATATATATTTCAACGATATCGGAAACGGCACGTAGGATTTACATGAAAATTTGCAGAAGGGGGTGTACTAACACCAGAAGTCGATTGCGATGGGTGTTGATTCCACCAAAACTCGTTAAAGGGGCGCTCCAGTGGGGCTCGGGCCCCATTTTCTAGTTATATTCTTTCCATATCAACCTAGATTGATGAAAATTACTGACGGAGGGTTTTCGAGTACTACGAAGCGATTGCGATCGGTTTTGGTTTCCGGAAAATTCGTTTAAGGTTGGCTCCAGTGGGGCCCGAGCCCCTTTTTTTAGGTATTTTCTTCAAATATCAACCTACATTGATGAAACTTATTGACGGGGGGTTTTCAAACACCAGAAATCGATTGGGATGGGTGTTGGTTCCAGAAGCACTCGTTTAAGGGGGGCTCCAGAGGGGCCCGGATATTTTTTACCATATCAACCTATATTAATGAAAATCACTGACGAGGGGTTTTCGAGCATTAGAAATCGATTGCGATGGGCATCAGTTCCAGGAAAACTCGTTTAAGGGGTCTCCTATGGGACCCGGGCCCATTTTCTAGTTATTTTTTTCCATATCAACCTACATTGATAAAAGTTAATGACGGCGGGTTTTCGAGTATAAGAGATTGATTTGTATGAATTGCCGGTTAGGTTTTCGTCGTAAACTCATAAACGTTCTCCGATTTGTTTCAGAGCTATTAAATTCCAAATCTGCTCCCACACTGGTAATTAATCTTGCAGTATGAATTGGAATTATCAATGTTACGATACCACAGCGCAGTTCGCAATCCAACCGCTAATTGTAAATATTTAATGATTTGTATTAAAAAAACATTGTGAATAATTATAAGACTTTATTTTGTGATAAAATAAAGAAACACTTTACTAATACTTAACTTTACTAGAATAAAGTTTGACATTTAATTTTAATATTAATCTTCAATAACAAAACTACTGATAAAAATAATAGCACGTATCAGTGAGACAAATTCCACTTTTGAATTTGCATTTAAATGATCCAAAAGCCTTTTATTTTGGACGTCAAAAAGGAACCAACATTTTGCTGAAAAATATACAAAATAGTGTAAAATGTTTATTTTATACTAAGGAATTTAGGTGCATACAATACCTTTAAGAGAAATAGCCAAATTGAAAAACGATTGGTTATCTTGTCCTATATAACCATACATAATCCGTTATATTTCGCGAATATTAAGTCCAGCATATCAGATTGTTTATAAATGGCTAGCTTTACAATCTCGACATTATCGTAGTTTCGGGTGGCTTAATGTAATAATGGCTAACCGCATAATGGCCTTGATCCTTCCACTCTTTTGGATCCAAACTTTGTAAATATCACAAATACTCTCCACCGTGTTATCCGAATCACCAACATCGTTCTCATCATTCAAATGCCTTCTATGTATGGTATTTTATGTATTTGTTTTTTAATTTGTTGCGGTCAGAAGTTTCCATCCAAGAGGTATTTTATGTATTACTTTCCAATATTTTGCACTCGTTTTACATTGAGTAAATTTACTAAACGAAATGCTCCCGATAATTTTACTATATTTTAGAAACTAGATAGTGATATTACATTTATTCTAATTTAATTGAAAATAGTTTTTTTCGTTCAACTTCGACCGAAACAAAAGAAAAGAACTCAAATGAGTACTAGAATAAAGTTTGACATTTTGTGACAGTTTGTCATTTTGGTCACTTGTGGTTTCTCGGGTAGATAGATAGTTACCCGTGTAACCAAAATTTGTGATCACAATAATTTACAGAAAATTGTCACAAAACGGAATTTCCTTTCTGTCATACATATTTTGATCATTTAGCACATGATTTAAGCGAAAATTAAGTGACAATATTGTGATCACAAAATTGTTTACTAATTAGTCAAAATTGAACCTCATTGTTGTCACAGATTCGGTTCACAATTTTATGACAAATTTGTACAAAAATTACAACAGATTGTCACAAAATGGAAATTAGCTTTTGTGACATATTGATGTCATCGTTTGACAAATTATTTATGTGAAAATTAAGTGGCAGTGTTGTGACCATAAAATTGATTTTAAAAGCGAAATTTTAAATGCGGAATTTAGATGTCTCAGAAGGACTCTGTAATGGAACAAGATTAATCGTAACTGAGCTGTGCAACAACATCATTAAGGCCAAAATCATCACTGGCGAACAATCAGACCGCGAAGTGCACATACCAAGAATAACACTCGACTCCAGCAAATGTCAACTTGGATGTACAATGCAAAGACATCAATTTCCTATTCGACCAGCGTTTGCTATGACGGTGCACAAAGCTCAAGGCCAAACTTTTGATTTTGTAGGCGTTGATCTTCGAATATCAGTGTTCATACATGGCATGTTATATGTGGCTTTTTCACGAGTTAAAACAGAAAATACTTTAAAGGTCCTATTACCACAACACAATCCAGAGCACACTCGAAATGTTGTCTGGAAAAAAGCTTTAAACATAAATCGGAATTCGAATAGAAGAGTTTGAATTATTTAATAGTGTAATTAAGTGTTGTGTAATTATTATTAAATACATTAAAATTCGTCGGCATGGCGATGGATTTACCCATCGGTAGAATTTCTTAACTAACTAAAATACTTTAAAATTCGTCGGCATGGCGATGGATTTACCCATCGGTAGAATTTCTTAACTAAATAAAATACTTTAAAATTCGTCAGCATGGCGATGGATTTACCCTTCGGTAGAATTTCTTAACTAACTAAAATACTTTAAAATTCGTCGGCATGGCGATGGATTTACCCATCGGTAGAATTTCTTAACTAAATAAAATACTTTAAAATTCGTCGGCATGGCGATGGATTTTCCCATCGGTAGAATTTCTTAACTAAATAAAATACAATACATTAAAAATTACTTTGATAATGCGACTTTGTGAATTAGGCCTATTGGGGACACCACTTTAAAAAAAGCGCACCAAGTACTATTCCCCTTGGGAGGTGTGGAAATTAGTACACTTAATTTTATAAAATATTTTTTATTTCTAATGATACAATTAGAATTTAGATGAATAATAATTGAATACGAAATACAATCAAAAATAGAGGTTTTGTATTTTGCGAAACTTCTAGAGATACATATATTGTTTTTCCCTATATTCGCAAATAATTTGTCTTCTCAAATATATAATTTAATATTCATAACGTAGAAAAGTTCTATTCTCAACAAAAATAATAAATTAGAAAAGATTTTTTACCCTATCAAATGTATATAAATGTAGTTATATTTCTTTAAATTGAATATTAACCAACTTTGACCGAGCGACGCTCGGTGCTCCGTATTTCATTTTTTTTTTCTTGGAACAAATCGGTTCCAATTATAAAATCGAACCGACAAAAGTCATTATCGGCAACTACTTGGGTGTCTTCTATGTACTTGGTTGTCTCTTATCTCCTATTATATTTAAATTAATTCTTCTTTAATTAATTTTGAAGTATTGCCTGTAAGATATTATTTTATGGTGTTCATCGTCTTTATGGTTAGCTCATTACGAGAAAAACATTTAATTAGTTACCACATTGATGATTGTTAACTTTATTTCTTTGATTGGTATAAGATCTTTGTGCAGTATCAGTTTTATTCAATCATCAATAAGATCACTGTCTTTGAATTCTACTCTCCCTAACAAAATCCTCTTAAAAATTTTAATAAATTGTTAAAAACTTTCGGTAGATTTTATTTCTAAATTCTCTTGTCATCTTTATTTTTAAACCTTCCCATCTTTGTATACTACTTGATAATTTTTGACATCATTAACCTTTCTCCATAAATATAAATAAAAATTTGTAAGACTGATTTGACCACTTTCCTATTTCTGTTATTTCTTCGAAATCTGATATAATATTTTATAAATTGGGTAGTCGCCATCTGCATTACATGTTCATAAGGATTATGAAAATTCTTCAACATTTTTAGAGCAGATGTAAAACTTGATAATTATAATTTAATTTCACATTCACGATCTATTTTGTAAAATGATGACTATCCCACTGCTCTGCTTCTTTTAATTTATTTCAGAAAAATATTTTAAGATTCTTAAGGACGCCCACAGCATCTAAATAGTAAGAATTCTGTGACTTTGCCACATGTTGGCAATTGCGTGACTTTTTAAAGAAAAAGAGATGAACCAAAGTAACCAACTTATAAATACAACAAACAGAAGCTATACAAGAGTTGGGTTAGAACGTTATTAAGCGGACTGCATGGAGCTTGCAAAGAATAGGGTTTATACGTTAAGAACAAAAAACTAGCATATGTTATAAAAAAATCAAAGCGCAGTTCGAATTTGGAAAATTTTATAGAAATTAATCTGTTGACGATTGAAAACGGGTGATTTGGTCTTATTACTAGAAACGACCACAAACATATATATGTGTATATGTATATATGTATATATATATATATATATATATATATATATATATATATATATATATATATATATATATATATATATATATATATATATATATATATATATATATATATATATATATATATTTATATCATTGTTTTGGTTGCTATACGTGACAAACATTTATTTTCAATTTATGTTCCAAAATTAATTATTACCGTTTTCATTAACCAGGTTATATATTAATGACCACATATTACATTAATTAAATAAATAGAAAGCAAAATTAAAATTGTTTATTGTTTTTTAATTAATTTTTTATAGTTTGTGTATACACCCAAACTGTAATTATATACACTCGAAAAAATTAATTTAAAAAATTTGGTGATTACGTGCATAATTGTACAAATTAATTTTACATACAATATATAAAAAAATCATTAATTTTTTTTTGTTATGAAATAATTTTTAATTAATAAAAAGAATATTACAATAAAAAAATTAGTGACATAATACAAGCTTACCTTTCAGTTTATATGTGAGTTTTGTTTGGTATATTGTAACTAAATCGATTGGCGTAAGTGGGAAACAGAAACAAATTAGTCTGTTTCCTGTAATATTTAACGCCTTTCGTTATACTGAATTTCATATTTCATCTACCAAGAACTCCGAAGTGGCCATAATTTGCCGGCTATAAACTCAAGGTTTAGTCGGGGAACGTAGCGGAGGCTTGTAGATGCTTGCTAGGCCACTTGATGATAAAAATATAGAAGAATCTTAGACAGAAACGACAGGAATTACCTGATCGATACAGTAGTACATGCAAAAAAAAATGAAAAATAATAGTGAAGACATAGGTCAACTTACCAGTTACAATTGATCACCTGTTTAGCCACTCACCCTTTAACTAAACTTTTTACACAATCATACTGAAAAATTCAAAATAGAAATTTACGCAAAAAAAGTAAAACCTCGAAAACAAAATGAAAGGAAAGACTAATATTTACATGTCATATGCAAATGACCATGTTTATTATATAATTCAAATGAGAGAGTCGACAAACGGAATTATTAGTATGAAATTAAACAATTCTGCACTAAACCTAATGACGTCATGACTAATACTATTTATAATTTTTGATTGTTCTTAAATATTAACACCACCATCAAAAATTTATATACATAAATGGAAAAATAAAATAAAATAAATAAAAAAAATTATGAAAATGGCCAAAATTAGGATAAAGTAAATCTTTTAAAAATTGAATATAATAAATTTAAAAAAAACCTTACAATGAATATCGTTAAACTAAGTATCCACTACGGCGTGCCCTGCGAACACTACAATTTCATCTGGCATATGTATGACGGTTTTGCATTAGATATACGGATATA
Organism: Tipula lateralis; assembly: GCA_963932295.1. Classification (NCBI taxonomy): domain Eukaryota; kingdom Metazoa; phylum Arthropoda; class Insecta; order Diptera; family Tipulidae; genus Tipula; species Tipula lateralis. The sequence goes on from OZ010738.1 coordinate 143,192,410, forward strand.
ACAGTGAACTATTTAACTTTCACGTTATTATGATTGTCCGATTATGACTTGGTAATGATATTGTGGTTTTATATGATTGTGTATTATATATGTACAGTTGTTGCGTTCCTTATTATTATTATCTTAACTAGATATTGTTATTATTACACTGTTGTACGGTTTGAATTTTAGTTTTATTAAAGCTATTGATCACGCACATTTAATAAATTTTCTTGAATTTGCATGGTACGTCTGGTCACCTTTATATTCGAAGTATATCCACAAATAACTACTACAGATAGCCAAACTATATGGAGAAATCATGTATACTAGACTGAAATAAGGGGAAATAATTGTACCCTGGAAGAAAAGGCTATAATTGAATTTTATTGTCTCTTTCATTCCTTTAGCATTGATATGCATACAATGACATTTTATTTAAACGTTGCACGGCACGGATTTATCAATTTGTCCTTCGTTTTTTATTGGAAACAATATTTGGTGTTGTGTTTGCAATAGGAAATTATAACGTGCTTTAAGCATTTGCACGTAAAACACCGTTTTAATCAAATTTTTTCCAGTTGTGTAAATAATTGTCTTTTGTAGTTAACTAATTTATAATTTTTTTATCTTAAACACCAAAATAACAAACAAACCGAACTTCACTTTATAATCAGAATATTAAATAATATTCAATCAGTCATATTCTTGTCCGACTAAATAATTGATTTTCGCGTACCAAAATTTTTGCTATATACCAATACCATATTCAAAAATAATAAATTCTCCTACCCGAAAAATTTGATCTAAGCTAATCCAGTTTATTCCCCATGTGAAACTTTGTGTTTCCCGCGCTTATGATAGTATGTATAAGCGATACAATTACATCAGGGGAGTGAAACACTAAAACTTGGGAACGTTCAGCGTTACGTTGGTGACGTTACAATATCATGTTACAGATTATTATGTATATGAAATTCCCTCTTTGATTTTCCGTTGAATCTTTGCAATGTGCTCATGGTTCTACGTAAATAGCCGTACGTCATCCATTTCCGTAAGGCAAGACGTAATTAAGCGAACCGCAAAAGAGTTGAGAGAACCGTAAACCTGAAAAAAGGTTAATATTTTAAATATAAAAATATTTTAATTAATTACCGTAAAATGGGATGAAATTGATAGAAAATAAAGATAAAATGCGCTTAATTTTCGAACGTGTTAAAATAATTTAAATCTTATCAAATTTGGAGCGGGATTTTGGGCAGTTGGAGCGGGAGGTACCGGGTTCGAATTCCGATAGGGGCAGGATGCAAAAGAGATTTTTCACCATCCGATTACGATCGATGGTGTTAATGAACACATCTATGACCAACTGTTGGAGTGCAGAACTCATGGGCCGACCCATCTTCCATGTCAGTACGATAGGCTGGCATGGAGGTATGCAATGCGCAGATGGTTCTACGAAAATCGGACCTATAGCCGTACGTCCTCGATTTGGCCGTTAAGGCGTAAAGTAGGACGTAAATAAGCGGACCGCGAAAGAGCTGGGAGAGCCTTGAGCCCCAAAACAGATAGCATAGAATAAAATATAATAAAAAAAAACTTTTATCAATTAAAACTGTCTATGCTATGTAATAGATTGATTTTAACTTTTGGGTAATCAGGAAAGAGCAACTAACAATTTAATAACGGTTGTTTAGATGGTGATCAAATTCAAACAATATTTGAGGCATCTTTGATCACCTCAATGTTTTATCATGTAACTGCTCCTCGCATTATAAGCCATATCAATGTCGCACCGATTTTGAAATCGGTCAATAAACTTCTGAGATATTCCATTTTCTTTTATTAGGGGTATCTTTGATCGCCCATTTTAAGGCAAGAAAAACGACATTTTGATCAAATTCATAAAAATAGGAAGGAATAAAGAATTAAAAACAATCTTTTTATACGAAACATAAAATTTATTAAATTCAAAATTGTACTACACTTCATGTACAACATTTAAAAAAAAATATGAAAACTTCAAGTAAAAATTAAAGTAAAAGTAAACAATATGTCTTTCTATATCTCCTTTACACCAACTGCAAATTTGAATTGATATAAGAGTTGCTCATCCTTTTGTATTATTTCTGGAATTGGTAGAACTGCAATAATTTCATCAAGTTGGACTGTTGATATATCGGATTCCACTGTTTTGAACATTGTTTTGTTTCCATTGAACGATTTAAGTCCAAGTAAGTAGTTCATATTGCTTACTATCAATAACATCCTTAACTACACAAATATATTTGTACTGAACTGATTTTCGTCTTCCTGACATAAATTTGGCCAAAATAAAAGTACCAATCATTATATTTTCAGGTACCGCTTCAATATATTCTGGTTCCATTTGGGATTCTATTTCTTCTGAAACGTGTTGATCTTGATTATCGCTACTTTCTGACTCACTGGTTAAACAGGTGACGCTTTTGCCTGGAATAACTCTAATTTTCTGGGTTGTTGTGGTGCGGGGATTTGATGCAAATCGTTGTGTTTTTAGAAATAAAACCAATGATGTTTCTAGAATAGCGTCAGGATTTACTGATGAACCACTTGGGATTTTATCCAATACTTTTTGAGCATTAAAAGGATAAACTCCGGTAGCACTGAACCCGCTCTTCAAATTTTTATAGATGGATCCTTCTTCATTGTCAATCGCATGTTTATTATCCATTTTCTTTAATGTCTTACTCAAAAGAGAAAGGAAAACATTTTTTTGGAGCGTTGACGATCTTCCATTGCTTAATTTCCATTCAGTTTTAATACTGTTCGCCACGCATTTTTAAAGGGTCTAAAAAAAGCTACATCTAACGGTTGGCATATGTGCGTAGAGTAGACATACAAACGCAATGTTGTGCTCTTGAAAAAGTTGAAGAACTCGACTTGTGAAATGGGATGCAAGATTGTCTCCGATGAGTACTTTTCTACCTTCCAGCATTTTTGCGAGTGGTAAAAACTGACTTTCGAACCAATCTGTGAAGCAGGAAGCTTCCATCCAACCATGTGAAGTCCTGTTATAACGCATTCCTTGAGCACAACACCGCTCTATACAACATGGATAACCCTTTAGGCCATTCTTGGTCCAGGCATCCCACATATTCTCGCTTCTATATATTACGTATGGTGGGAGCAACACATCAGATTCTGAACCACATATCATAATTGTTGTGGCCAATTTACTGTGGTTCATTATTGTTTCTGAATATTTTATTCCTCTCCTATATAATAGTCTTTTCTTACCTGGGTCGTCTGCTACGTTCGTCTTATCGTAATTGAAAATATGTGAAGCGGGAACATCTAATGATATATTTTATATTAACATAAAGTTATGAATAATGGTTAAAGATTACCTTTAATTGTGTTTTCTAAGTTACAAAAGAAATTTGTAATGACCTGTGGCGATACTTCCGCTCTGGCTCTAGAAATATTGGTTGCAATTCGCTGCCCGATTAGAAATCTTTGACGCTTTAATAATGAATATGCCCATTCTTGCCCAGGCAAATTATTCTTAAATTAGGGTAATATTGCGTCCAGCAGAATCCAAATATATTTTGGTGAACATTCTTAAATCGAAGAATGATAGAGTGTGTTTTTTTTAAATTTTGTTATGCAGTATACCGAAAGGTATTTTATAGATAGTTGATGCTTGTCGAATTGATATTTCTTTAGCTAGTACTTTTTCAACTGCTATAGCTAATATGTCCGTCGTGTAATCACGGTATTTTCGAGCACCTAGCTTGCGTACATGAATTCGTGGCATTTTAAAACAAAAAACTGAAATATAAAATAAATTTTACAAATATTTATTTAGATATTGTATTTCTGGGGTGACATTGATCCACGGGGTGTCATTGATCATGCAATCAATCTCTTCCCAAGTAATTGATCAAAGTCACCTCCGAGTATAATTTTCAAATAACGGGAAACTAAGTCCGCGAATTTACTATATGATCACACTAATATCAATTACATAGTTCATACTTACCGTTTTAATTTGCCTCAGTTCTTCACCACTTTAGATATTATACGAGAGCAAATATTTTTTTGTAACACGAAATAAAAAATTAAGTTTCTTTAAACTTGTAACTATATATCCAACCACCACAAACGATAAACTATAACTGCGTGAAACAAAGCCACTAGTAATATAGAACTACAAAATTGCAACGGGGGTTTCCATAATTAGGAGAATTATTTTTTGTTTTAAATTATAAAATTTGGTAACAAAGCAATCAAAGTCACTCCGTCTGATCAATTTCACCCCATTTTACGGTATATGTCTCAATTATTTGATTGACATTTCTATTCTATTGAAATGAAACCACGATCTTAATTTTTTTAGCCATTTAGTATTGATACTGACTATACCATAAGTTGGTTTACAAAAAATTATTTGTCTTTCACAAGCTCGGTGTCATAAACATGAGAGTACTATGCAGAACTTTATCGGTAAAATAAGTGTTAAATTTAACAAAAAATGTGTTTAGTCATTATCCGTCTAATATGTGTCAAACTAGAATCCTTCAATTTAGTTATTAAATTATTGGTTGTACCTTTATTGTTAAAGTTTCTTATTTAATTTTTTAAATTATAAATGATTAAATTTATTTTAATAATAAGTTGTTAAGAGTTAAAAATGGCATGCTTTAAATGGGTTCCATTTTCCTGTTGGTAATTAATGCTCAACTTAAATTATCAAGCATATTTTTCTTCGATATGATTATAAAAGCATCAAAGATCAAATACACAACAAAAACAAGTCGCTAGGAAAAGATTAATCTTAAAATGCAAGCTGAAAAAACTAAAACTCACCAACCCCATGATGACATCCCAAACCAAAGCTGTATCAAATTTTATGAACGAACTCGTAATCTAACCAACATCGTACTAAACGGTAGTGAAATTAAATTGGTAAATAAAGGATTAAAATATAATATCAAACCACAAAATAATAAAAAAGAAAAAATTAAACAATTAATTAATATAGAAAGCCATAATGAAAACAGATAAACAATACCTAGATGAAATTCGAACACTAGTCATCAATGAAATATCTGAAACAAAAATAGTATAAACGCCAAATACAATAAATACAGAAATAAAAATCATTAAAAATCTTAAGAAGAAAATTTTGGATGGAGACGCGCTAATCACGAAAGCAGACAAAGGTAACACAACTGTTATTATACATAGAAATGAATACGATCTTAAAATTAAAGAATATATTGCAAAAAATAAAATATTCTCATCAACGATCCAACTCGAAAATATCTATAAGAAATAAATAAAACAATCCAAAATGCAAATAATTTATTAAGTTAATTTAATATTTATAATTGCAAAATAATCAAACCATCCCACAATCACTGGATTACCAAAATTACACAAAGAAAACTTGCCTATTCGACCGTTGATCAACTTTACAACATCACCTACATACAAAATTGCAAAAGTATTAAACAATTGGTTAAATCATCACATCAAATTGGAAAATAATTTTTCAGTTAAAAATAACTTAGAATTAGTTTAAAACATCAAATCCATCACAATACCAAGTAGTGCCAAATCAGCATCTTTTGATGTCGTAAACATGTATACCAACATCCCAGTAGCTGATACAATCGCAATCACACAAAATTTGCTTATAAAAAACCAAATAGAAACTGTCAAAATCACAGAAGTCATAAATTTGTTAATTATTATTTCAAAACACAACTATTTTTCAACACAACAACCAATTGTATATCCAAAACGACGGCCTAGCAATGGGAAATCCATTTTCAGGTACCTTGATGTATGATGAAAATAACAAAAGCAAATACATCATACATAATAATAAAGTATGGAATACAACTACGAAACAGATAATGCCATGAAAAAAGGTTTTCAATATGGATACACTGCCTCATGCAAAGCTTCGATTACAATAAAAAAAAATTAAAAACCACTCAACGAATGGAATGCAATAGCGGAGTGTATAAACTAAATTGTAGTAATTGTTCAAAATTTTATATTGAACAAACAGGACGATCTTTCAATCAAAGGTTTTTAGAGCATACGCAAGAACTCAAAAATGCAAACATCGGAACAAAATTCAAATCCCAATATGCGCAACATCTTTATATCGATAAACATACATACTCAATGAAAAATTGAATTTTAGAACTAACAAAACATACGATATGATGATTAGGTTAAATAATTTCAGTTCAATGTAAAATTGCCAATAAAACAAGAAAAATTATTAGATTAAAATCATTAAATAAAAAGGAACTGAAGAAGGAAGAATTTCCGAAACCGGTCTTCCTAATAAATATAAATATGTAATATCACAAAAAGAAAGTTTTGTAATTCGTTTTAAAGTGCTCTTTTTAAAACAATTTTCATTACGTTGTGCAACATTTCTGGCTCAAACTTTGCTCAAATGTCTGAATATGTTGTGGTATGTTGGTTCAAGAAACTCAACAAAATTTGAGGAACGAGATGGCCTTGCAGGATCACCAATGTCTATCTCGTGATATGAACTGTAACACCATCTTGCTGCAATCCTATGTCAAGATTATGGATAACTACCGAATATATAAAATTCTTCCACGTGGTGCGGTATACCACCCAAGAACGGTTTCTAGATGCTCCTTATCATTTCCGAAAAAATATGGACCGATTACTCTATCAGTCATAAATCCACACCAAAAAGTGCATCTAAGAGGACGTAATTACTGATCCCAAATTCGGCAGTTCTGTTTTTTGAGACATTCATTCTGTTCATAATAAGATTGTTCAAGAAGATGGTATTTTCTGTCGCAAGCAAAATGAATCTATATTCCATATTGTAGCCGTTGTTTTGCATCACGCCGCAATAATTTTTGTGACTTTTGATTTTTACCATGATACAATTTTTCTGACTGTCATCGACAGAAAACATGCCACAATTAGGTAAAAACCATGATCTGGAAATGTAAGTAGGATTATTTGAACTGAAACTGTTTCTGCGGCAGTTGGAGCGAGAGGTACCGGGTTCGAATCTCGATTCGGGGAAAGATGCAAAATGGGTTTTTCACCTTCGATCGTTTGGGCGTGCGATCAGTGGTGTTGTTGTTGTTCACTTGGCTCGCCGCAATATTACAATTGATCTAAATACCCGAATATAATTTATATTGCCTAGAATTTCCGGTACCGCATTGGCATTATATCGGGATTTGTCCGTAACTTCTGAAGCACATTTAGTTTAGTTTACTATCTAAAATTATTCAACCACATAGAAATAGGAAAATATATTTACTGGCTAATGTGCTTTAAGTGAATTATTTTTTAAGCGATGATACGCGAAGCTCGTAAATGAAAAATGCCAATATCATCATAAAAAATTTATAATTCATAAATAAGATTATGTAACAATCTGAGTCATACTCGTATACCACTTTTGCGAATTTTAAAATTGTCCGGAGGTTTTTATATTTTTGGCACCGAATATATTTATGAAGTATTCCACTTCTGAGTGAACTTTGTAAAAGCCTGCGCCATTATCCGCAAATCAATAATTTTAAACACCTCCTTTATTTTAATTTATTTCACAATACTATTGATTTATATTTATTTATTTATTTCACAATAAAATTGATTTTTATGTATTTATTTCACAATAAAAAGGTAATTTATAATTAGTTAATATTTATTATATTTAAATGACTATTTATTTATTATTACAATTAACTGCATCAACCTCTTTATTATCCACCACAATGTCGCGTGTAATATAGATGAGATTCGAATGGCCGAAAAAATTATTTTGGTTTTACTCGTGTTGATGAAGAAGGACACGCGCGCCTCGTTCGAGACATACCACAACCAAATAAGTACAGTGGCACTAAATTGCTAGCTCGTTATACTTTGAATAGATGTCGTTTCGAAACACTGAAATATCTATTCAAAATTACTAACGCCTGAATGTATAATAAATAATATTCGATCGTAATTATTCTACAGAAACGCAGATGGTGCACTGTTCGTTGTGAATATAAAATATTATTTACTTCGTTTACGTGTTGGTATGTGACGTAGAATAGATTTGAATTTGACAAACAAATTAGCTTAAATATTTGGAGCGGTTTGAAATATCATTTAAATATGATGTTCAACCGCTACAACTTCGTTCTTTTTGATTGCTTTGTTTCAGCACATGGCATTCGCTTTTGTTTCTTCTAATGAAGATTGTGTTTTTGAATTTACAATCAATTTTATTTAATTGGACAACTGTGATTACAAAAGTAAAAACAAATTACATCTGCACAATGCATAGCTCTCCATGCCAGCTAATAGTACTGACATGGAAGTTGGGTTGGTACATGAATTCTGCAGTCCAACAGAGACGGTGAAAAATATCTTTTGCATCCTGCCCCTAACTATCACGATTCGAACCCGGTACCCCTCGCTCCGATTGGAGCAGCCTTAACCACTGCGCCAGTTGGTCTTTTGAATTTATATAGGACAAGAAAATAATTATAGCAATTAAAGTAAAGAAAATTTTGGGACATAAGCCATTACAGTAGTTGGTTTATGTAGAAACCCGATTAACAAAACACATTTTAATAGAATAAAATCTATCGAAATATATGTAAATATATTAGAACAAGTAATTTTTGTCATACTGAATTTTGTGTCATATATTTGATATATAAATTAAATTTCATTTTCCAGAAAAATAAACAAATTCCAGGAAAAATTCTTAATGAAAATATATTTCCAACCACACCTAATTCTATGAAATGGCAAATTTTGGTTCCAAAAGATGAAAAAGAACCTGAAACGGGTAATTACCGCCTAAATGGCGGTTACAATGTTTGGGTATATTGTATTATAATTGATTGACAAATGTTAAGTGACAATCAAGACTCCATAGGACCCAAAGAAGATAAATAATGCAAATTCAGCAACTATTCATGTCTGCTACTCATTAAGAAGAGCCATATGGAATACAAACGAAATAACCCTTCACCTAGCAGAATTAGAAGTATTTTTAAATACTGAAAAAATTCATATATGCGGAATATCAAAAACGGGTTTTACCAGCAGCTCTTATGTGTTAATCTGGAGATGTACTTCCGGAAAAAAGGAGGGTGAACTATATTTATTAGGAACAATACTAATCATCATAAAGAATATAAAAGAAAAAGAATCCATGCATGTAACCACCGTGACGGTTAAAACTGATTATCACAACCACCAGTTAGTAATCAATATATACGACGGATATATTGGGCTGTATTTCTACAAAGATGAACCTGGCGCGACCGTAGGTCAATGAAATTAACTACTGCTACATATTGACATCTTATTTATGGCCATATCTTGAAGAAATTGGTTTGGATCCAGCAAGATGGTGTTAATGCCGACGGTGACGGTGACAGATGCTTGTCCTTTGCCTTTGATCGACGAAATTTTAAGTCGATGGGACCAGACACTTTATTAGTTTTAGATTCAGAGTCAAAGGATAAGACAGCTTTTACCGTCCCTGGGTGTTCACTCTACCAGTTCGTCGTCATGCCGTTTGGCTTGTGCAATGCTGCCCAAACGATGTATCGACTATACACAAGGTCATCTTTCACCAGTTACATAACCGCGTGTTTGTTTACCTGGATGACTTACTGATAGTCTCGGCCACGTTCGAAGATCATATAATCCTATTATCTAAAGTAGCGAGATTATTGCAAAATGCCAAACTCACTATAAATGTAAATAAAAGTAAATTTGTGCTCAGGGAGACCAAATATCTCGGTTATATCATAGGTGATGGACGCTTAAATTAGACCCATCCAAAGTCCAAGTTGAGGCCAAATACCCTACACTACAAAACAAGTAAGGCGATTTCTGGGGATGACCGGATGGTACAGGAGATTCATACCGAACTACACTACATTAGGTGCCTCGTGATTACAACCCGGTTTTCTGGTATCCGAAAAACCGTTTTTTTTGTTATTTTACATCACCGAAAACCCGGTTTTTATTCCATTTTAAAACCGGTTTCATAAGTAACAAAAAATTGGCCTAATTTTACATTTGCATAATAATAACTAATGAAATTTGGTACTTGTCTTGCAAGTGGCATTATTAGATCGATAGAAAGACTAATTGAAGATCGGTTAGTTTTCCGATTGTAGCTTAATGGTTAAGAGAGTTTCTCATCACGCCGCAGTCTCGACAGTGTTTCACAACATAATTTATAGGCTATTTTGAATGTGTTATATTGTAAAGCTCGAATACTTTGAATAGATTTAAACAGGCAGAAAATGATAGTATGTTTGATATGTATGATGATTCCGAGTCAAACGGCAATGACGATAACTTTCTGAACAATGCAGTAAATCCGGATCAACATAATTTTACCGTTTCATAAAGTACGAAAAGTTATAGAACTTCTTAGAAATACACCAGTGAAAAACGACGACAATCTTCAAAAATATGTTGTATTAGAATTCGGAAAAGACAAAAATTTAATCTTGGACTCGAAAACGCGACAGTTTTTTTTCATGTTGGAGCGATTTTCTTAATTACGAACTATTGCTGTTCTTTTACCAATGAAATTGGGAGTCGAGTCACTTTGTCGGCAATAGCAATTCTTCTGACTGCCGATGCGACCTTTTAAATTTATTTTATAAAATTTTATGAATATTATGTTGTCACATTTGGACAAACATAGTGGCCAACTGGCAATTGACATGAAAATGGAGCCGAATTAAATAAATGCCGAATAAAAGAAAGGCGAACTGATTTATCTTACTTACTGTAGTATCTTCATTACAAATACCGAATGCCGGATGCCGAAAAATATGAACATTCTAATATTTTCTGGAATCTTGCTAAATCATCGATTGTTAAAAGATTGAAAGAATGTCTGGCACAATAAAAAATGAAAAAATGTTGTCAGGCGATGACGATAAGATCAAAGTAGAAGAAAAACAATCCCAATCTATTGATCCGATACAGAAATAAGAACTTCCAACAGTAGTTATGATGAAAGAATATTCATATAGGTCTTAACACTAACGTTCATCGTAATGGGATCAACCTGGAACTCAAGATAGTGATACATTTTTCTACTGTCGATTCTACCGACCAGCGTGGAAGCAGAAAGAGAATTTTTGGCGTGAAAAAGTATGCATGAAATTCGATCACGTCTAGTGGATAACACAATAGAGATGTTGTGTTTAGTGAGATCACACTTTTAAAAACCGAAAAATAATTGAATTATTATTTTGTATTATTATTTTATTTTGGCTAAATTGTCTATTATTTGCATTTGAAAAAACTATTTGAAATATAAATATAATATAATAGATTTTTTTTAAACTATTGTGTTTTAAATTCTGGTAAACATTTTGTAGAAAATAAAAATATATTTTGTTAAAAATACCGGTTTAAAATCGGAAACTGGTTTTGTTTTGTAAATAAAACTGAAAAATTGGTTTTAGAATATCATTCCAAATTTGCAATCACTAGCCCTGCACCGATTAGTGATTTTCTAAAGAAAGGAGTAAAAATTAAGTGGGACCACCCGGCAGAGGACTCATTTGATAAACTAAATCAAGCCTTTATATCAGCTCCAGTATTAGTAAATCCGGACTTTAAATAACATTTTCATATTCAATGTGATGGCAGCGCCACTGGGGTGGGAAGTGTACTATTTCAAAGCAACGACGAAAGAAGGCATCTTATTGCATATATGTCATCAAAACTGAACAAAGCACAAAGGAACAACACCATTACAGAATTGGAATGTTTGGCTGCGGTGATGAGCGTTAAGAAATTTCGGCCATATATTGAAGAATTCCCATTCACCATTATAACAGACCACTCTAGCCTAAAATGGTTAATGAAGCAGCAAGAGTTATCTGGGAGACTAGCAAGGTGGGCATTGAAGCTCCAGCCACACCATTTTTCTATTGAATACAGGAAAGGAACACAAAATATCGTTCCTGATAGCTTATCACGTGTTAATATAGAGATACGCCCTTACATATATCATTAGACTCTCCACGGTTCCTCGAAACAGACAACCAAATTAAGTATATAACAAATAACCTAAAGACAAGTAATTTCAAGGTTCACGAATCCAAATTATACTTTAAACCTAGCAATACAAAGGAGTTCGTTACGGATATTCCCCAGCGGAAGCTCGTTACCTTATTGTCTGACTGTGGCTCTCATCAAAGAAGCGCATAACCCTTCTTCTGCAGTACACCAGGGTATTGATAAAACCCTAGATATATCACGACGGCAATTTTACTGGGCGTCGATGGCAGCACAAGTCAAAGATTTTATCAGTGGATGTGAGATATGCAAAAAGAATAAACCCGTGAATTTCTCAATGCGACCAGACATGGGCAAATCAATAGACGTAGTGAGGCCATTTCAAAAATTTGTATATTAATTTTCTGGAACCATACCCTCGAAATCATAACGGCTTTACATACATACTGATAATATTGAACCACGATTTCCAATCTTAGAACCATTGCGTTCAGCTTCTGCTTCGAGAGTATGTCAATATTTGGAGGGAAAGATTTTTCAATTGTATGGTGTACCCGAAATGCTATTCTCCGACAACGACCCAAAATTTAAATCTGTTTAGGAGATCGATTGACTAACGAATATGGCGTTAGACACGAATTCACCGCAATCCACTCGCCTCAAGCCAATTTATCCGAACGAGTAAATCGTTCGATACTGTCTGCGATCAGGTCTTACATTTAAGACGACCAAAAAACCTGGGATCAACACTTACAAGAGATATCCGGAGCATTAAGAAACACTGTTCACGTATCAACTGGTATGTCTCCACACTTTCTAGTTTTTGGGCAACATAAAATTACTCAATAGTACGATGTACCAATTGCTTAGTGTAGCGTTGCTTGGTATGGTAGGCTAAATTGCTTAAACAAAACCACCAAGCAAGCTCGAATGGTAGATACATTGGTTTTAATCAATTCCCTCATCCATCGCCTAAGACCTTACGCTGCCGCCACACTGGGCTCACCTGTACAGCATCGAAAATAAATATATATAAAAACAAAACAAATGTCGCGGTTGGGGTTAAGTCAAGTTATTAACCTTTTTCTCTTTTTCATAAAAAAAATGCTGCGAGAAACCACCAAGAGAGGCGCCAGAAACAGGGAGAAGACAAATAGTCACGATTCCGGCAGAGCGAATACTTCGTGAAAAAATAAATAAAAACAGAAATAGATGGCAGATATGGGTTCGGCAGAAAATATGCCAAGTCACGCTCGAGATTTTCGAGATGTGGCGAAAATCTCGAGTTGCTGAGAATGGAGATTCGCGGAACACCAACCAGGGGGGAAAACAAGAGCCGTGATGGTCAGCGACCATCGATACGGACGGACATCCAACGAGATGGACAGTATAATTTGGACCGTTAAAGGTGACGGCGAGGAAAAACAAAATTTAAAAATAGAAAAATCAAATGGTGGATGACGGTGGGAAAATATTTCCGCATCCAAACCTTTGTATGATTTTTTTTTATATTGATAGTCTTAATATCTAAGTGTACTTGACACAATAAATGTGAAGTTATAACGTTTTAGTTTTGGTGTTTTCTTTTTTTCTTTCGCTGGAGGTACACATTTGTTTGCGCTACTTTGTTGTTGGTGCTAAAACTGAAAGTGTTGTGAAAAAGAAAAAGAAGACTGTATTAGTCTTAAAACGTGTGAATCTGGTGTTGAGTGTGATAATAGCCCCAATAAAAAAAAAAGACAATAAAATAAATAAATTTAGGACAATGAATTTGTGAACTTCATAGATTATTTATGGGGGACATTATATAAAAAGACCACATAAAACGAAACAGCAGACGGTGATAGTGGATGTGGTGCTGGAGTAATCGAGCCAACGTTTTAGCCGAGAAGTGCACGCGGCCCTGCAATACTGGTGAGTCTTCCCTTGAATTAGCTTTTCCATCCATGTTCTCACTCCCGATCCCAATTTTGTTGTTCTGATCCGTACAAACACCTGTTATAACTCGAGTTGCTTGGTGGTTTTTCTAGTGGTATTTTTGGATACCCCGCCCGAGTCCACTCGCTCATATATACAAGAGCAAAGCCGGACATACGTGCTGGTAGACTGGCGCCCAACTTCGGTTTTTTTTATTTGTCTACCCAAACCACAACCAACGCGGAACAGCACGTTACATTAGAGAAATAAATTCTATCGAAGATAATAACGTAGAGGATCCAAGTTCACGCGGATCGTGCGTCCATTGCACAAAATGTAGTCATGTGGAATTTTAAAGCTGTCTGCGAAAGAAACGCCGCGACATATGATCTTCGCAGTCGATCGAGAGGGTTCACGCCAGAACAAACTGTACATATGCGCAATTTTGTACAAAGCTCAGCCACAAAAGATATCTCTAGTAAGCATAGCCCAAAATTCCAAAAAGTCGTCATTACTAGACGCCATGGTACTATAATTTATTATTATTATATTATTAAATATGGCTGGAACCCTTAGAGGTTCCGCACTCAATGCCACAGAGGGCCCATGGTGCAAACCTTGGATTCCATCAAAGCGCACAGATGCGCTCTGCAACCTTAGCAAACTGGAGCAGTTTGGACCAGGACAGAGAAGACAGTAAGTTTACAGGAATATTCCTGAAGTTGAACACAAGGGATCTCATGCGATCGAAAGCAAGTTCCATGCGATGAAGGTGGCTTTTGAAACGGCCATGGCCAGTAAGTATAGAAACCAATTTCCTCAAGTTATCCTAATTCAATGAAAAAACGTAATTGGTTAACTTCCTGTTAGGCCCTTTGACAAAGTATTTCGCCTTGCGACAAGTTGGTGTGGCTGACCACGTAAGCTTTAGATTCGATAGGGCAGCGGTTTTAATTGTATTCTTCACTATGTGAAGAGGTAGAGGAGCAGCTGGTTTAGGACCCACAAAATGTAAGAGAGAACCAGTTTTAGCCAAGCAATCTGCTATTTCGTTGCCTTCAATGTTACATTGGGCTGGAACCCACATGACCGTTACCTTGTTGCTACAACCAAGGAGGTTCAGAAATTTCTTACAATCCCTTACCAGTTTAGAGCTGGTTAGAGGATTGTTCAAGGAGTTAAGTACAGTTTTACTATCCGTACAAAATATAATCTTTTTGCCGTCGGCAACGAGACTTAGAGCTGAAATTACGCAGTGAGTAATCGCAATTAATTCCGCTTGATGAATAGTACAGTAGATTCCCAAACTACCAGAGTATCTCAAATCATGCGATGGACAGTAGTAACCAAAGCCAGTGCCCTGTTCAGAGACTGAGCCATCTGAAAAGAATATGAGTGATTCGGACAACTGTTTGAGCAAGTCTGGCAAAAACCACATGTCCCTTGATGGAGATACAACACCTCAAAAGATCTGTGGAAATTAAATACAGGCAGAAGCCTATCAATAACCATGTCGATTTCTGGCATAGTTCGTATTAATTTATCAAGAATTGATCTATGTCCTGAAATAGTGCCAAGAGCATTCCACGCCCCAAAACTCCTCAAGCGAGAGGCAGCCGAACCAGCTGAACCTAAAATGAAGGAATGTAACTAGGGTAGGAATGGGGTAATTTATTAAGTGGCGGACAATACCGGTAAGGTCTTGGGCATGTATCATGTGAAAGATATCAGATAAGTACAAATTTAAGAATATCCAAAATGCTTAACCTACTCAGATGAAAAAAACGGTCATTTAGTATTTCAACCAGTTCTACAGTTCGAATTCAATGAACCCCGGATACCGAAATTACCCGGCTTTAAAAGACCTTCTCATGGGCGAGGGGCTGCCCCACGGTTGAACATGGTAATGTTCCAGGCGGCTTGATTAATATCTTAAAGAATTGAAATGAAATGAATATCCTCCTGACTGTCTTATTAGGTAATAAAGTATTTACCATGTAAACATGGTAATCGACAACAAATAGGAATTCAATTTAATTGGTTTATTGGCACAGTAAAAATACGCTTGCCCCATGCCGGTAGATGATGGTTTTTTGGTCAAACACACATACAATCGTCGATACATTTATAATCCAATATTGAAAATTCAGTAGGTGATGAAATTTCAACAGAAAATAATAAAATAAAATAATAAAATAAAATACAGTACCTTGACGTGGGTTCCAGTGATAATTTTATCAGCTATCCGAATAAATTCGTCTATAATGGAAACGAAAGGTAGCTATTTACTTTTTGTGTTTTAAGTTTTTACACACAAGTTCATTGTGTCCTATTAAGCTTTTCACTTGGCATTAGTATAATTCGTATTGGTTTATTTTGCACAGTGCTCAAAGTTGTAAACCGGCTACGACACTTAAACTTCTATTGTGGTGGGCACTTCTAAATAATGAATAGCGGGGGGTTACACATTTCCAGGGGTATATTAAAGCAACAGAAAATTTACGTGCACCAATATGCCGATGGAGAGGTAGGGGCACATGTGGTCGAAACATCTATACCACACAAAAAAACAAGCTGTGATGTTACTTTTCTTGTCTTATCAATTTTATATGTGCTCGGAATCTTTTTTGTTATGAAGTTCTGTGATTAAACTATGCTCTGTGATAATATTATCTATTTGTGATAGAATATTTTATCGCTTATTTGAAGATCGCTCCACGTTTGTGGTCCGTGACTTTTAATTAAGAATCATTAGTAAGAGGTTATTGAAGCAGCACTTTTAGGTCTCTGTGTCATGTGACAAGAGCACCATCCAGCCGACTCAACGTAGCAGGAAAGTGTGATTCGGTCACGGTGACTGAATTATCAGTTGAAATGGTGACATGAATAAGACGTCAAGGAGTTGATTTAACGCCTTTGCAATTTTATTTGTGGTGTACCGTGAAGGTCAATTGTTTCACGGACAATTAAAAAACAACTGACCAATTGAAAACAAATATTAAAGTAACCATTGCCGAAATAAATCTCCGTACACAATCCAAAATGTGCTCAAAAATTAGACCAGCTGAATGGAGGCTGGCCTTTGCAGCCTCGGCTTTTATTTAAAAAAACTTTCTTTGTAAATATATTAAACCGTTTTCGAATTATTAAATTTTTAAATCTGAACTTCCTATTGGAACACCCTTTACTCAACAATGTTAATGTTCATAAATCAACGATATTAATATACACAATCATAAACGCTGCCAATTTTAGTGTTACCCTGTTTTAAAGACTATAGGAGTTATTTCACCTCAAGATTCGATATATCAACATTAAACTTTATTTTGTATTTATGAATAGATTAAAATATTAAATTTTATATCACCAACAGGTAAAAATCACAATTTTGCTCGAAAATCGAAATATAATATAATTCTCAGACTATATACAAAAAAGGCTCCTACACACAATTTTGTAACGTCTAATTCACTGATCAAAATGCTATTCGTATTCACGTCATTTGTCTGGTTGTTGAACTAAAACTAATTACTTAAACCATTCGGCATACTAATTACATTACAAACGAATACAATTATTCTTCTTCTCCCTTAACCTCTACATCTTCTGATCAAATATTATATATACATTTTGGAGAGAAAAAAAAACAATAATACAAATAATTTCCGGATCCTTTTCAGAATCTCTTTCTGTTTTGCACACAAAAAAACTTAATTTAAATTCAATTTCATCCATGAAAATTTATACTAAAAATACTGTATCGCAAAAAAGACGCATTAATTTATTTCATTACTTGAATAAATGTCTTATTTATACATTCATTTTATCCATTATCCAAACCATAATCATAGAGAACCAAAAAAAAAATTATTAAAATTTATTCAACTGCGAGTTTTCCAATTTTTCCCCCCCGAAAGTAATGATCAAAACAATACTTCCCCAAACCACATCGAACGCAATAAAAAGGTGCGGTACGAAAAAAGCTCATCGCCTCATTCTGTATATATGTATGGAGTATATAGGAGAAGAGCACTCGAAAACAATTTTAAATTTACGTGATATTTTTCCAATTTTCTTTTCACATTTTTTTTTGTATTTGATGTGTTTACATTTAATGTTCGCGATAATTTTTGAAATAATAAAAAAAAATACAAATTACAAACAAAAATAAATTATAGAATTATAAGGGATTTATTCTCTTTTTATATATGTAAATGTGATTATAATTAGTTATTGTACCCAGAATACACAAAAACGATAAAAATTTCAATTAAAATGAAATAAAATACATAATCGTAATAACAACAACAAAAACAGCGCCAGTAATAATCATAATAATAATCGCAATTATTTGTTTTTTATATTATTTAAATGATTCGTTGTGTTAAGCATATAAAGCTTCAAAACGTTTTCTTTTGGCTTTAATTACAAATAAGCTAATTTTTATTAATAAATTTTTTATATATTTCACTATGTTGAAAATTAAATAAAAAAATTGCTTATCTCTGTTTTACACCAGGGGAATAATAGAATTATGTGCTTTTTGTCTGTATAACTGAAAAGTGGCTGATGGCAAACCGTAATGATGGAAATAAAACAGAAATTGTGCATGTTGAGTTTTAGACGAAAAAATTGTATTACACGAGTATAGTAGTATAGCTGGATTAGTATATAAGAGTATATCAGCAAGATGCGACAGTGTTTTATTGACATAAACAAGGAAATTAAAAATTTACGATGGATTTGTCATACTGCTACTGATCTTGTTGTAAACATATACTACGGTTACCTGTTCTGATCTATATAGCAGAATAATCAAGATTTAATGTAAAAATGTTTTTAACATTAAATCAAAAGATATAAAGAGTGTTCCATTTAAAATAAAATACTGTGTACAGTGAAAATCCTGAGAGCCGTAGATCCTATATAGCGTAAACTACTTTAAGTCGTAAAAAAAATTCCCAACTACAAGTTTTGTATGAAAAAAGAATTCTATATGCCGTAATCTCCTCAGTCCCGTACGTAACACCACTTTTCATGAT
Source organism: Tipula lateralis (assembly GCA_963932295.1). Lineage (NCBI taxonomy): Eukaryota > Metazoa > Arthropoda > Insecta > Diptera > Tipulidae > Tipula > Tipula lateralis. Next base: position 143,211,414 of record OZ010738.1, read on the forward strand.
TTTGGAATAAATGTTCATATAAATTGGGTCCTCAGAGCCGGATTATTTTTATCGATGAAACAGGCTGATTGTATTTTATCTTTTTTCTGCTTATTTTTCAACGTATTTATACAGATATTTTTCTCATTTACATTTTAACATACATACTGTTTCATTATTTTGGTTGGTTTTATGTATTTCGTGAATCAACGATATTGCACATATGTACGTCTCATCAGTATGTGAACAGTTGGACACTGTACATATGAATATATGTATGTACAATCATAAATGCGTGAGAGAGATCATCATTCATGATGATTGCTGAATATATGTATGTAATAAATTAGGTAACTGTACTACAAACTGTCTGAACTAGCTATGCTAGTTTAGTCTACTGGATCAGGTGTTAATGTAATGAAAGAGAAACAAGTGAATGTTTTTAAAATTTCTTTTGTGAAAAAGGACAAATGAACAGGTAGGCAAAATTGAAAATTAATTCTAGTTTGTAAAAAAATTGGTTTAAATACATAATCGTCAGTAATGTTTTAATATTTTTCTTAGCTATGATGGGTGATTCGATGAAAATTACCAAATAAGTGAACAACTTGACTTCAAAACAAAAGTTCAATGTAATTTGCATGTACGAAGCGGGAAAAAAAGTTAAAAAAATTGCAGAACAATTTAAATGCGGCTCCACACAAATTTATGTGTGCATTAAAGAACGAAATGTGATCCGGGAGCGATATTTGGCTTCAAGCAAACCACTACAGGCAGCCAAAAAGATGCGCACTTCCAATAATGAAGAACTCAATCAAATAGTGTTCGAGTGGTTCGGCAAAGCTAGAGCCAAAAACTTTCCAATTTCTGTACCTATTTTACAATCTAAGGCTTTGGAAATCGCCAAAAGATTAAGCATGCACGATTTTAAAGCATCCAATGGCTGGTTGCGCAGTTTCAAAAAGAATTTTGGGGTTGCATTCAAACAGATTTCTGGCGAGGAAAATGACGTAGACGAAAATATCACAGCACTATGGAAAACCAAGTTGACCGACATTTGTGATGGTTTCGAGCCCTGTGATATTGGCAATTGTGACGAAACAGTGTAATTTTTTCGCGCTTTACCGAACAAATCCTTAAAGGCGAAAAATGTTCTGGAGGAAAACTGGCCAAAGACAGGATGACTGTCATGCTAACTGTCTTTGGAGATGGAACTTTACTGAAGCCATTAGTCATTGGAAAATCTTTGAAGCCGCGCTGCTTTAAAACCTGGATGTAACAAAGCTAGGGGTATCATATTATGCCAACAAAAATGCATGAATGACCGGCAACATATTTCATAAATACCTGTATGAACTGAACCAGAAAATGTCAAAACAAAATCGAAAAATTATCTTATTTCTCGATAATGCATCTTTTCACACAAACATGCACCTCGAAATTACAACCACTGGACAATGGTGTTATTGCAATGCTCAAAATCCACTACCGAAAGTTCCTGATGCAACATTTGCTTTTGGAAATGGAAGCCTGTGACTCAGTCACGGATTTGGCAAAACGCATTACGATTTTGGATGGGATCAATTTTATTAAAGTCGCTCAAAATGAAATTTGTAAGGAAACAATAAAGAAATGTTCGCCATCAATCGAAATTCAGGCTTTAATTGAAGAGTACCGATTTCGAACAATGACGGAGATGATCATCAACAATCTGATGACGAAGTGGATGGCCCAATTGTCACAAAATCTGAGGTAGCTAAGAGTTTGAACATGATAGAGCAATTTGCTCGACAAATAGGATCGAACGACATTTATGATAAAGTCTGTTCTTTGAAAACCGAGTTTGTTCGCATGAAAAGTACAAAGGCTTGCCCTCAACAAAAAATATCGAGTTTCTTTTCAAAAATTTAATAAGTTAATATTTTAATTATAATTTTAATTATACGTACATATTATCCATAGACGATACATATGTACATATGATATCAAAATCTGAATTTTTTGAATAAAATAAAATACATTGTACATATATATATATTTACGAGTATGGTAAAACTTAATTTAATTTTTACTTATGCATACATTTTTTTAAAAAAATATTTCTAAATGCCGTAAAAGTCTTTTGAGCCGTAAACTGCTCGCGGTCCCATGGGATTACGGCTAAGAGGATTTTACTGTACATACATATTAGCTTCCAAAATATTCATTAACTTTTAAAAATTTACTATCATCTCTAGAGATATACGCTTATATTTCATAAATAATGATAGTTAAAATAACAAAAATATTTAAAAAGTTGTTGTTTTTAGAGGTTCATATCTTTAAGTTGGCAACACTGTTTTGTTTGACTACCGATTTGGCAGCTGCCATATGCTTTATTATTAGTTTGATTTGCCATTTAATAATGAATAGACTCACGCCACAGCAACGCTTGGAAACTGTTCGCCAACCTGATCGTGCATTACGTGCATTAGTTTATGATCATCATAATCGTCTATTAGAGTAGTTAATTCGGTCAATTATGGAACATTTTCGCACCACGTATGCTCTTTATGATAATACGGATCCAGTAAAATCTTGAATCAGGCAACGATATAAAAGCTTGATTTTTTGCTTTTTAGTATACTTATTGGCTGGCATAAATTTTGCTGATAAGTGGTTCCAACAAGACGGCGCCGCATGTCACACAGAGTGGTATACATTAAATATACTCAACTATTTCCTTTAGGGACATGATAAATCACTTGCCTACGTCGATTAACCATAAACGATTGAATATCAGAACATCATATCTTCGATACACGGGAGTAATTCCTGCAAAGATTACGTGAACATTTTCAAGCAGAAATGATTTTCTTTGTTCTATTTTAAAATACACTTACAATTCTGCGTATCAATTTGAATTTCAAAAAAGAATACTGAAAATAATTAAAATGAAAAACTAATATAATTATTTTTTCATTTTAATTATTGTCAGTAATCTTTTGCGAATTTATTGATTAAAATTACTTTAACTAATGTTCAAAGTCGGAAATAGAGTATTAAACTGTATCAGTTTATTTTAACTTTGTTGCCACCTAACCACATTCTGTTTAATTCATATTTGTAATGCCTTTCATATGATATGACACACACATCTCCCAGTATCAATTGAAAAATATTTAAATCCTCCTTTCGTAATGAACGCATATGATTTATAAGACAAAAGTGATCACCTTACTCTCTTTAAAAATTATATACATATTTTACTTCCTAAAATAAATTGTGTATTCCTAGATTTTCAGTTTTATTCTACTTGATGCCGGAAACAAGAACTTTGCCAACATCATCTTAAAATAGGTTTTCGTGGAGTCGTGACCAAAATGGAACCTGTATTTTAGTACCCTGGCCACTAAGAAGTATCAATTTCCTATAGTTATGATTCCTTTACTTTGGCGAAAATACTGCTTGACCTACACGGAAGTGAAGAATTTCGATTTCATTTAGGACAACACACTAAGATGGAAACATAATATATAAGAAAGGGTAAAAGAACTCTAAATAGAGCTTTACTCGTAAAAGTTGGGAAAAGCTAGGGATGGAACCCGATTTCGTAAAATTGCTCAATCAATATTTAAGTGATTAGACACCTCACTTCTTCATATTTTGTAGACAAACAACCATCAAAGGTATTAAGCTTAAACTCATCTTTCTTCCACGATGTCTAACAAAGATATTACCGATACTACATAATTTCATTACTATTCTTAGCATAGAAATTTTTAAATAATATTGCCTCCAGTGAGGACTAGTTAAGTAAAGCAGCTTTGAAACCCGAAACAATTAAGTTTGATTCGCGAGGACGGGCATTCTTACCCTAGGTATTTTGCCCTAACCAAAACCAATTAAAATAATCATACAAAAAAAGGAAACACCTCTTTTCCGCCGTGGTTGCGTTAAAAAAAAGTTATCTTTGAGCAAAATATCCGACACGCATGCCAATTATTTAATGATTAAGGTGCTGGAAACAATGCAGCAATATCAACATTTTATTGTTTATTTAAAACGTTTGCTGAATAGACGTTAGCAAACTTTTATAACAGAGTAAATTCCGTAATTTCATTTCAATTAAATTCCGAAAAGAGAATGAACAATTCATTAAAAGAAATTTTAGTTTAAATTATTTTTTCATAGTTTACATTTTTATTTAATAATTTATTAGCTATATGTACATATTTATATAACTATTTTAACTTTGAAATGTGATGAATTTTTAATTAGATTAACTGAATTGAATATGATGAATTTATACATAATAACAAATTGTTTTTAATGGTTACTTGTATACAGCCAGGGCAGAACATCGATTTCGTTGAAACATGATTTAATCTTTTTATCTCTCTAGCGTTACTACTGGAATTATTCGCCCCCAGCCGCTTGAACACTGGGAATTCCATCGTGGTTTTAATTTCGCCATCTTCCTGGTCAATATATTCCTTGAGCGTTATAGCTATCGACTAAATTGGGACTGATGTATTCATTTAGTTATTTCCCTCGTAGTCAATTGTGAAGTACAACGGTAGCATTTATTATTGCTAGAAACATGATTTTGCTAGCGTGAATGATTCTCTATACCTACTTCCTAGGATTCCAAAAAAAATTTAATTACTCTACGGACTCGAGACAGTCAATAATTGTACGCCTATTTTTTGGGTGGTAGCACACCAGTGTTTCGGTCGAACACAGTTTACAGAAATATTGGCATTTAACGTCGTATAATTTTAGGGGTGCATTTTTATCCAGATTAATTCAATTCGCAACAGGAAAACTGAAACAAACGGCCCAATGTTATAATGTTAACCTAATATAGAAATGTATAACTATATTAATACCTTGTATAATGTAAACCTAATGTAAAATATGTAACTAGATGAAATTAAAAATATTGGATATAGATGTAATCCGATCGTAGTCGACGTTGGTTGACTTACAGAAAAATAATCTATAAATTATATGTGAGTTATATTAAATATTCAATAAATAAATACAAAAAGGAAAGTGCTGAGTGTTTGATAAATGATAACTATCTGTAACGATTACGAATGAGAAAAGAGAGAAGAGGATTACAACAGATTTCAGAAATGGGATAAATTTTAAACCCCGTGCAAATTTTTGGTGGAACCGCGTGTTGGAGAAGAAACCGAATTAAGTTTTTATCGAACTTGTTAAAGATTTTGGTGAATCTTTATTGATAGTAAACAATTTGGTGATTGTTTGGAGATTTTGGAGAATCTCATTAGTTTGAAAAAAAAACATTTGGAGGTTAGATTCAACGTGGTATCGTGTAAATTCTTATGGCAGCCAGGAAAAATAAAAATTTTCATTCAACGATGGAAAATGAAGAAAATCGACGGTCAAAAAGCAATACACCTGTAAGTTCATCTAGGACGGATGAAAATCGAGCGGTTGACTGGAAAGGATTCAGCGACATATCGAAGCTTCTGCCTGAGTTCGATGGGCTGAGGGATGTATCGTCATGGATTGCAAGAATCGAGGAATACAGTGAAATTTATAATATGTCGGATTTAGCTACACGTCATTTTGCATTATTAAAATTAGTCGGGTCGGCTAAAGTTTGGTTGGATAGATTAGGAACAATCAATATTGAGTGGAGAAAATGGAGAGAGCTACGACTCGAGAATTTTCCAACAAATGGAAGTGCATTGGAAAGGCGAAGAAGAGCAGAATCATATAGACGGAAAGCAGGTGAAGAAATTTTACCATATTATTTCCAAAAATTGTCGTTGTGTAATCAAGCTGCTATGAACAATGATGAAATCATTGAGTTGATCGTGGAGGGATTACACGACAGTCGATATCGTAGTTTCTTAGGGCCATTAAGAAGATACGATAAGCCGTCTGAACTTTTAATCGATTTAAAAGAGGCTGACAGTTACTATAGAACAGAAAAAAATCAAGTATTGGGAAGTTTAAGCAGTTCGACCAATCAATACAAAGGAGTAAATCAGATGCGTGATAAAACGAATAGCATCAGTGTAATACGGCGAAGCAACGGTACGGATACAGCAGGTGTTTCGAGAAAACTAATTTGTTTTAAGTGCGGTAAAGAGGGTCACTTTGCAAGAAACTGTGGCACAAATAAATTGCCTAGCAATTATTCAACTCATAATTCATCGAGTCAAAATCCAAAAGTGTTGCATGTGCAGGTTGATACTCATCAGAAGTTCTTCATGACAGCAGAGATTAATGGCGAAAGCATTGATTGTTACGTTGACCTGGGAAGCAGCTGTACAGTGTTAAGAAGTGATATGGCTGAACGAATAGGTATAACCTTTTACGAGGACGAAAACCTGGTTATATTAAAAGGTTATGGAGGTGGGGAAGTGCAGCCAGTTGGTGTTACAACACTCATTGTAAAAGTTGGTGATGTATCAGCGAAAGTAAAAGTGGTCATATTGAAACCATCGTTACAGACGATGATAATTCCGAAATATTGGAGATTATAAACGAATACAAGGATGTAGTGTCGACGAATATGAGTCAGTTGGGTCTTACTGACAAGGCCCAAATGGAGATTCAACTAAAGGAGTCAAGCAAACCAGTTTATTATCGTCCATATCGTCTAAGTCACTACGAACGAGGGAAGGTACAAGAGATGATCGAAGACTTAAAGTCAAATGACGTAATTGAAGATTGTACATAGATCAGAATATGCTAGTCCTATAATATTGGTCAAGAAGAAGACTGGTGATTATCGTTTATGTATAGATTATAGAAAATTAAATAGTAATACAATTAAAGATCACTATCCTATTCCTCGAATAGATGACCAGTTAGATAGGTTGGGAAAGAAAAGTTATTTTACGAGTTTAGATTTATACTCGGGGTATTATCAGGTTCCCGTTTCGGATAAAAGTAGAGATAAAACTGATTTTATAACGCCGGATGGGCATTACCAGTTCAAGCGTATGCCATTTGGGCTTTATAACGCTCCATCGGTATTTCAGAGATTAATATATACGATTTTAGGTAGTTTGCGATTCAGTGTTGGCATATCTCGATGATATTCTGATAGCTACAGAAACAAGAGCAGAAGGATTAGAAAATCTAAAGATTATATTGGATGTTATCCGAAATCAGTAAATTTAAGCAAGTGTAGGTTTATGATGAGAAAAATAAACTATTTAGGTTTTGAGATAAGTGAGGGGGAAATTCAGCCAGGTCATGTAAAAATCGAGAGTTTGGTCAAATTTTCACAACCAAAAGATGAAAAGGGTGGTAGAAGTTTCTTAGGCCTCGCAAGCTTTTTTAGGCATTTTGTTAGGAATTTTGCTGTTATAGCGCGTCCACTTACAAATCTATTATCTAAGATTTCGAATTTCATATGGGAAGATTCTCAACAACAAGCATTTGAGTCGATCAAGAGAGTACTCGTATCATCGCCTATTTTAAAGGTGTTCGATCCAGCATCAATTACGGAATTGCATACTGATACGTGTGCAATAGGGCTTGTGGCAGTTTTGCTGCAAAAGCAAACGGATGATAAATTATATCCAGTAGCATACTATATTAGAAGAACTTCCTCAGAAGAATCACGATATCATAGCATCGAGCTTGAGGCTTTAGATATTGTGAGTGCTTTAGAGAAAGTCAGGATATATTTATTGGGAATACCGTTTGTGATAAGGACTGATTGTAACAGTTTAAAGCTGATGGAGTCGAAGAAGAGAGATTTAAATCCACGGGTTGCGAGATGGTTCATTATGATGGTTGAGTACCAGAAGGGATCAGTTCATAAAGTCGCAGATGCATTTTCGAGATATCCTATAGAAGATGAAAATATAGTGTTAGGGACAAAAGTAAACACTGATTGGGTAGCTTGTATGCAGAGAGGATGTACGGAAATAGAAGAGATCATAAGAAACTTAAATGTGAATGAAGACTTAAAAAATAAATATACGGTCTATAGGGGTAGATTATATAAAATTTCGAAAGGAAGATGGAGATTATACGTTCCAGGGGAATTAAGGGGATATCTGACTAACGAAGCTCACATCAATGTGTCACATATGGATGTGGACAAAACATTGTCAAAATTAAAGGAAACTTACTATTTTCCCAAAATGAGAGAACAAGTTTTTAAGTATATATCAATAGATGCATTAATTGTCTTTATTATAAAGTCCCAACGGGAAAACCTCCGGGATTCTTGCATCCACTTGATAAAGGGAACGTTCCGTTTGTAACAGTTCATATAGATCACTTAGGGCCGTTTGTAAGAACCAAAGACAAAAGAAAATACGTCTTGTGTATAGTAGATGGGTTTTCCAAGTTTACTTGGATTAAGGCAGTTAAAACGGTAGAGTCAGTGGAAACTACGAATACGTTCTTAGAGTTCATGTTTTCAATTTCAGATAGAGGAGGCGCTTTCACGGAAAGGCCATTTCTAGAGATGTGTAGGAGTTATAACATCCAACATGTCAAGGTAGGATCACATACACCTCGGGCTAATGTTCAAGCCGAGGTAGCCGATAAAACTATTTTGACGGGTTTAAGAACTTTATCTACTGGAGTCGAGTGTAGTGATTGGGATAGTAAACTTTTAGATGTTATGTGGTCAATGAATAATACTGTTCAACGGGTTACGCAAGAGACACCTGTGGACTTAGTCTTTCGATATGTGCCAAATGGGCCTAAAGACAATCCACTGACCTGCGAGATTAACAGTATAAATAAGGAAGTAGGTAATGTTAGAGAGATTGATTTCAATCAAGTATCAGAATTGATAGTCAAAGATCAGAGTAAACAGAAAGAATATTATGATAGAAAACGCAAAGAAGGAGGTTCATACATGGAGGGCGATATAGTGATGGTTAGGTGGAATCCAGTTTCTACTGGAACTAGCTTAAAATTGAGTTGTAACTATAGTGGGCCATATATGATCGATAAAGTTCTAGATAGAGATCGATATGTAGTCAAAGATATAGATGGTGAGCAACAGTCGTCTCGAAAGTATGAGGCTATTGATTGTCTCAGTAGATAGATTAAAGAAAATTGTAAAAAGTAGTGATCTTGACGCAAAATAATTGTATATCTGAATATAAAATAAAATAAATAAATGTTATTTTATATGTGAATTAACAAAATGTAATGTAAATTGAATTAGTATTAAAACTAGAAATAAAACTGATTATTTTTGATAAACTAATGTAAAGAAAATTTGAGCAGTATATTGGTGAATGTAAAAGCTTACGTTTGAATCTGTTGTCAAAAAAAAATAATTTATAGTGCTCAACTTTTCTATGTTCTTATGTTTGTGGTGTATATAGTAGTCGATAATTTGTTAGAAGGCGAGGACGCCTACGTATATAGCGTAGCCGACTGATGTAACATAAAATAATGACATTAGTATATACATATGTATATAGACTCTTTGTATAATGTTAACCTAATATAGAAATGTGTAACTATATTAATACCTTGTATAATGTAAACCTAATATAAAATATGTAACTAGATGAAATTAAAAAAAATGGGATATAGATGTAATCCGATCGTAGTCGACGTTGGTTGACTTACAGAAAAATAATCTATAAATTATATGTGAGTTATATTAAATATTCAATAAATAAATACAAAAAGGAAAGTGCTGAGTGTGTGATAAATGATTACTATCTGTAACGATTACGAATGAGAAAAAAGAGAAGAGAATTACAACAAAATTATTTAAAGAATACATTTTGGAAGAGACCGATGGGATTATTAAAACAAACAACAAGAAAAAATTTGAGTCTCCTAGACCAATTATGCCATCCGACGTAAGATAATGCGCTATTAATATAGCAATATTTAAATTTATTTTAACTCTATTTAAAATTTATTTTTGTATTAAGTATTTCCATAGTGACTTAATCAGTCAAATGTATCAGCTTGATGCTGAAAAAATTTCATCCCAATTACCAAGTTTTCGAAAATGTTCCATACAATAGGCATTAAATCTATAACTTCCAAGGAATTATGTCACAAATGTGATATTCTTGCTGTAAAATTGAACATTGCAGACCATGAAGTGCAAAAAAGACACATTATTGAGGAGCAAAGAAAACACCACTATTTTGTGGATGACAAAGAGCAATCCGTAAGTAAAATCTTGTGCTTTTGATCTGCATTCTTCGCACTTCGAATGTTATGTTTTCAGTATCATTTTATAAACGATTACGTTGGGTCTACTATATAACAATTCATGTTTGCAGTACCAGTAATTGTTATACGTGGAATAAAGTTCTAGGCCAAAGAGGTGGAAATGTAATTTCGAGTTACCTTCTAGCTTATCTAAATATGCTGTCCACTTCTACAGATCAATTAATTTTCTACAGTGACAGTTGTACATGATAGAAAAAAGTTTGTATGTTGTCACAATTTTCCATGCTTACATGATAAATAATAAAAAAAGTGCTTTAAGATTTACCGACCACAAGTTTCTCGTATCTGGTTTCACTTAAATGGAGTGTTTGTTTGTTAAGTATCCAATCGATTCATCGTTTATAAAACGCATGAGGGAAAAAAATTTTATTTAAGAGATCTTGTGAAATACAAGCTAATGTCACTTAAAGTAAACAATGATGGTGAAAAGTTTGTATGGAAAATGTTAGGTGGATTCGATATAAAAAGGACGTGGCCACTGGCCATATATTAGGCCAAACAAGTCATAGCGCATTTTATTTTTTATATATCACAAATATATTTCGGCAATCAAGCTGCCATCTCCAATATTTATTATGAACTTATGAGTTCATAATAAATACTGAAGATGGCAACTTGATTGCCGAAATATATTAATGATATATAAAAAATGAAATTCCACTCTAAAATTCCAAATACCCTAGTCAGGAAAATCGTGTTATGAAAATGTTTTGAATATCAAAAATTTAAAATGGTATTGTTGAATTTACTCTGTTAATTTAGTATATTAATTTGAAATCATCTGATTAAATACGATTTTTTCTGGATATAATTTTACCTTAAATTATAATTATCGATAAATGTAATTTTGGGATTTGGCCACTGATATATGCCTATAACTAAATAAAGAATTTTAATGGATTTGAAAACGAGCAATGTTAATAGTTTACATTTTACGAAATAACCCAATTGACTAAAGTTCATTGCGAATATGTACCTTTGATGAAAATTTTTAGAAATAGTTATTTTGTTGTCTGAACAATTAATGAAAAATAATTAAATATACAAGAAATTATTAAGTATCAACAAAGAAAATAGAAATAAAAAAGACTTAAATTATTTAATAGAAATAAAAATTAAAATAAATGAAATAAATAAATGAAAAGTAATTATCTTTACACAAATTAAATAAAACTTAAAAAGTATTTTTTCCTAATATACACTAAATTAATTTAATATTTCATAAATTTTTTGTGTAATATTTATAGAAAAATGCGAAATTCTGAAGAATATTAATTAACAAGGTGTCCAATAGATAATCTATTGAATCACATATGAAACTGTATCTTTTGTCTAGTAATTAACCATGAACTTATAGCGGAATATGATAGCAGACACCGTCCTATAGGTTCGATATTGACCTTTTTTTAACGTTTTTTACAGGCAATCGTTGGCCCGTACCATGTTAACAATTTGACTCAACCGGTTTTGATCACGAGCCAGCTTTCGATGCTATTTCAAGCAACCAGAAAATGCCAGATCCCTTTCTACGTCATGGAACCATCATCGCTAGCAGCGACCTCTTGGCCTATCAATGGACGGCTCTCCCTTAAACGATCGCTGTATTATTCGGTTCGGACCGAGCCAGCGTACTCGCTGTCCTTTGATTTTATGCACGACATCAGGAATTTGCATTAAATTATTAAATTTATGATATCGTGGTTGAAACGAACTCATCACACACACGACTCTTCTCTATATTTACATAGAATGCTTAATAGTCAATATACAGTTAATAGTGGTTCTATGTGACAAAAATTCTTTACAGTAATATTATTTTGTAATGAAATTTCCAATGTAACATTTATGGCTAATTAGTCACAAAAAAAGTGGAATATGATAAAAGCGTCACAATTTGGATACTAAAGAATCATTCTATAGTTGTTGAATCAAACTATTTTAATAGTTATTGTGTGTTTGTTTAATTTTTTGTAATGTTTTTGCGACTCAAGTTACGCTTATTAATGTTGTACTTTAAACCAGAACAGCCAAATCGGGGATGTATAGATATCGGTTCCATTAGCTTCACTTTTCTTAGCTTCATGCCAACCTATAGTACTAACATGAACAATGGTTCAGTCCTTTAGTTTTCATCTGCAACAGGAGGGTCATAGATGTTTAGATTCACGCCACCGGTCGTTATCAAATAGTGAAAAATACGTTTTGCATCCTGTCCCTATCAGGATTCTAGCGTGATACCTGTTGCTTCAACTTCCAAAGAAGAACCACTGTGTCGTTGATCGGTTATTCTAATAACTTCTAAAATTAAATATAGGGCGAAAATTATTCGAATAGTGTTGTACTTATCCATATAACCATTTACTAATTTTTATTTATTGCGGTTCTACCGGCACTCAAGTTTTAGGAAAGTTAACTAAAAATCAATCATTTAACATGTAAATATAACACAAAAATGTTAAGGAGCGAGATATTTTGGATTTGCGATTAACAGTTATTTTTTACGAAACAACAATACAAACAATTTGTTGACAGAGTCGTATTTTAATATTTAATCTATATCAATATTCAATCATTGAATAGTAAAAATTTTAACCAAAAGCTTTGGGTGCAACTTAGTTTGTACCAGCACATTAATAATAGATAATACATTCGGGTGAGTGATTTCGTTACCCACATGATATAATAGTCATATACAAAAAAAGGTTTAATTGTATTGTACTGAACAAATTAAAAAACGAGAACAAAATAATAATTAAAATGCCACTCAAATACATAAAAAGCCCCACAACTTCTCGGTAAACTCAACGCCAGTAATAAAGTATATTATTAACCGAAAATGAAAATTAACAACATTGAATCAAAACAGGGGAAATAAAAAAAACTGTTTCATTGCTAAACTCGTGTAAATAAGGTACCAAATAACATCTGAAATATCTGAAGCTGAAGTGGGATCCCCCTTCAGATCTCACTTTTTCTAAATATATTACAATAAGTTCATCTACTCCTCACACCTTTACTAGTACCATCCTGAAAGTTTATTGTATTATAAACTCGATCGATGATTCTCTTATTTCTTATAAACTCCATCGATGATTATCTCATTTTATTATAATAGGTCAAATCTTGTTTGGTAATTTGTTACTATGAATATTGGTTTTTTCAATTCAGTCTCTGTGAATGAAATGTGGTGCAAATTATTATATCAATTGTTTTACGATGAATTGTTTTTCGACAAAGTTTCGTTGAATCTTATTATTAATTTATATATATATATATATATATATATATATATATATATATATATATATATATATATATGTATATATATATATATATATATATATATATATATATATATATATATATATATATGTATATATATATATATATATATATATATATTTATATATATATATATATATATATATATATATATATATATATATATATATATATATATATATATATATATATATATATATATATATATATATATATATATACAGGGTGAGTTTCCTAATAAATGCAGGGCTTTTATCTCGAGAACGGTGATAGATAGGAGAAAATTACATCTAATGAAATTTATTAAGAGTCGAGAGGGACGTCTAGTGGTGATCTTCAATGACCTTGAAACTCATAACTTTCCTTCCTTTAGAACCTATACTTTTGAGTGTTTGTTTTTATTAAGAAATTAAAAGTAAACACTTTTTGCTCACACATGATTTTTGTAAAGTGTATGATTTCAGAGATATGAGCAAAAATTGATATTTACTAAAGCAATCGAATTTTCTCTAACTTTTACAAATTAAAATAGAAAATATCAAATGTTCTTTGACTTATAATACAATAGTAAATATAGTAACTATATTTTACTATATTTACTAATTTTACTTATTTTACTATATTTTACTCATAATTGCATAATAAGTCAAAGAACATTTGATATTTTCTATTTTAATTTGTAGAACTAAGGGAAAATTCGATTGCTTATAGTGAGTATCAATTTTAGCTTAATTCACCCTATATATATATATATATATATATATATATATATATATATATATATATATATATATATATATATATACCGGGTATTTCTTTTAAACTGGGACGATCAAATATCTCGAAAAATAGCCACTCTACGGAAAAAATGTCCAGAATCAAAATTTAATCATTCCGCGGGGGAAATATATTCGTGCAAAAAAATAGTCCCCCATCCCCCGCTTTGAAGGTGGGTGGGGGTAGCTTTTAAACTAAGATAGGAATCCATATTTTTTATTGCAGATACGGATTCAACGACTGTACGTATGATTTGAATGAAATATTTTATTCAGTTCATGATAGATGGCGTTGTAATCGACGAAATTCAATTTTTTCGTCGATTACAACGCCATGAAGGATGGAGGACTATTTTTTGCAACTTGTACAACCGCCCAGGTGGCTCAGTGGTTAAAGATGTGGCAGTTAGAGCGGGAGATACCGGGTTCGAATCCTGATAGGGGCTGGATGTTAAAGAGATTTTACTCCATCTGATAACGATCGGTGGTGTTAATGAACACATCTATGACCCACTGAGTGTAGAACTCATGGGCCGACCCATCTTTCATGTCAATACTATAGGCTGGCATGGAGATATGCAATGCGCAGATGGTTATACTGAAATCTGACCTAAAGCCGTACGTACGTTTTCGATTTGGTCATTAAAGCGTCAAGTAGGTTGTAAATAACCGAACCGCGAAAGAGCTGGGACAATTGAGCCCAAAACAGATTGCATAGTATAAAATAAGTTTTAAAAAAACTTAAACGCTTGATCGATTAGATTGTTCAACAAAAATAATGCATCGTAACGCTGAAAATTTTGTTACGCAAAATTACAATAAAAATACTGATTTCGACACTAATAACCCTCATTCTTAATATATATTAAGTTCATCATATAGACCATTAAAAATTTGACCAAAAATTGAAGCAAAAACATTCGTTTTTCAGCTATATCATATGTAACAAATTTGGCATTAGCTAATAATATTAAGGAGGCTTGACCTCACAATTACTCAATTAATCACCAGTATTAGGGCATTCGGTTGTTATTCGTTATGCACTCCTGCCAATGCGATTCCTAACTGCGTCCTGAATGTCTTTTTCTGCATCGGTTGTTCCTGTTGGTGTTGTCTAACCAAAGAGTCAGGCCTTTGCTATTGTTGCGCTAAGCAGTGCCTGCAGCATCTTTTGTATTTGATCCATTGTTGGTGGAGTTTGAGTGATCGATCTACGTTGAATTTGGCTCTAAGTCCGCTCCAAACACATCTTCGTTAGGTACCATCTGCTCTTCTTCCATTTCGGTTCGTAATCAAAACTGCTTTAGTGCCTCATATTCCTTAGCGCTGCTTATATACAGGTCAGTCTCAATGTTTCTATTTTAACAGTCAATGTGGTGGTGCATAGATTTCGGTGTATTATAATTCAAAATGTTTCCATGCGCCATTGTAGTAGTATTTCCAACTACTTTTTATTCATTTACTGTTTTTTATTATTCTCCTAGTGTTGATTCGCTCGTTCCATAGTGTTACACTTTCCTAATATGATTATCACTTCTCAAGCTGAAATCGACTTTCACTTTCGCTCGAGGTTTTGAAGAGATGATATTTCTCACTCTCTGGAATAAAGTGAATCATGAAAATATTGCATTGTGTTCAGCTGGATTTGAACCAGCTTCTATATTTTGACTACTCTTACGTATACCACGTACTATAACTACTCGAATATTGACTGTCATGTCGTTTATTGTGTTCATATAGCCATATTCGTTCCAATATGAAGAAACAACTAAATCTATCAAAATATTTGAACACCTTCCGACCAAATGGCACTGTGATTAATAATTCTAAGGTAGTTGAAGTGAGGATGTAAAAGGGATTTTTAACCATATGATTACGATTGGTGTTGTATATGAACAAATTTTTGACCCCTGTTGGAGGACTCATTCGTCGCGCCATCTTCCATGTGAGTAATATTGGCTGGTATGGAGCTATGTAAAGTTAGTTCTATGAAAATTAAACCTATAGTTTGTACTTCACGTTCTCAATTCGGCTGTAATGGAATAAAATAGGACGTAACTTCGTGAACCGTGAAAAAGTTGAGAGGATATTGAGCCTAAAACACTGGAAAGGTAAAATAAATATTTTGTCGCAGAAAATAGAATTTGAATTGAAACGTTTTTTGAAAATTCCTATTTATTTTGGTCATAATAATCTCATAGGATACCCATATCCATATCCAGCAACATTGGAAAATGTTCTCCCCAAGGGGATCTCATGACTTTAATGCCTCATATACATATAGCTACTTCCGAAAATGTTCACTTCATTTTAATGTCCGATGACTAAAACTAAAAACATTCACTACATTGAAATTAATAACAATTTGTTAAGAAGCTGCATATGAGCCATTTTGTCTATGATATGAATATGACATCAACCTTGCACTAGTGACGATAAAATCCATTTAAATGTATTTTTTGTTCTGTCGTGTAAATAGAAATTCTAGTTTTAGTGTTGCCACAGCATTTTTGTGGGTTGAATTTTGGGATTCATAAAACGAATTGTAAAAAAATGTTGATAATTGTTATAATTTTGTAAGAATTTAAAAAGTTCTAAAAATTATTTAATAATTTAAAATCATTCCAAATTGATGCTCAGTAAGATTTCACTTACACGTGGAAATATTTTTTCAACACTTTGGGCTTGGTAACATATTTTGATTCCCATCTGAGGTATTTTAAATCTAATGTTGAAATGAGATTTCATATTGGGATGTGGTTTATTATGCTCTTTGAAATTTAAATGTTTTTTATATATGATTTCTACGAATTTGTTACGAGCAAAAAATAATATTTTATAGAAATTCGAAACAGAATCGTTGTGTAGGTTGTATTTTCCTTTCATTTTCTCTTTTATCAATCTGTCATCAAAATAACAATGAATATATTTTTTAAATTATAAACATATGTTCCGATATAAGATTGCATTTTTGATAGATAAATACAAATAGATTTTCTGTTTGGGTTTAGGTTTGATTTTCAATTGAAGAATAAAAAAAATTTTAAGAACTTGTATTCAATAAGATTTTTTATACAGAAAAATACTCTACGCTATTGTAGTAAAAATCTGCAAACAGACAAATATCGTTTAAGGCTAAGCCAGTTAGAGCGAAGTAAAGTAGTTGAATAATAATCGCTAGAAACGATGAGTAAAAGTTAGCATTCATTGTTTTATATCAGTAATGCGATTCCTCCAAATAATAGTAACAGATTATGAAACATTGGCATCGCAAGTAAACAATACTATCGCTCTGCGTCTCTGAAGTAGGAGGCACCGATTTGAATCCAGTTTTAAAATTGCCTCCAAATAGTGAGTAC
Source organism: Tipula lateralis (assembly GCA_963932295.1). Classification (NCBI taxonomy): domain Eukaryota; kingdom Metazoa; phylum Arthropoda; class Insecta; order Diptera; family Tipulidae; genus Tipula; species Tipula lateralis. The sequence goes on from OZ010738.1 coordinate 143,229,013, forward strand.
TGTGAATTGAGAGAATAATAATTACTTAAGATGACAACTTGAATGCCGAAATATATTTAATATATAAAAAATAAATAATTCCACCATGAGGAATACTTTTTGAATCAAAATATAAAAATATTTTATTTGATTGTAGTCTTGTGAGTCTGATGTAACCTTACTTTTTAGATATAATATAGAAAATAAGAATATGAACTGAAGTAAATATCTCAAAAGAATCATCACCAACATTGAACCGCATAGTGGCCGTAAGTTTACTATATTTACAATTTGACAGAAGAGTATACACATATCTTCAAAAGTTAGATGAAAGTTGCTTTTAACTCGATTAATTTCGTTGTCATTCAATACATCTTTTGTCTGCATAGGTGTCACTTGTGATCAAATCTTTCAATACATACCGCCTCAGTCACCATAAAATCAAAGATGTTTGCTTTACAATCAAATATGGAAGCTAAAATAATAGAAACTGCATAACCTTAAGTACAGTTCGCAAATGGTTTTGCCTAAAATTTTTACTTCGATTCATTGGGCGTTGGCTGCATTTTTCCACCACTTCGCTCACGGATAATATGGGATGGACCATCGTTTCCACCATTTTTAAAGTAATAGAAAAGCATAGCCAGGGGCGGGATGTTGTAATATCGAAACTTTCGAAATTCGAAAAATTATCACAAGTCGGTATGTTGTAACAAATAATTTGAGGTGATGGTGAGCTATCTTGAGGAGCACCGCAATTTAATTACAAATTGCTTTAACAGTACCACTACAAGACATTCACTACAAGAGGCTTGGAGCAAGCTATCCAATAGATTAAATAGCGAAGGGCCGCCCGTGCGTGAAGGCGAATAGTGGAAAAAGGTAGGATATCCAAGATATTGTATATTTTACCCCAGTTTAATATTTACGTTTTTTAGGTATGGGCATATTTAAAAAATAAAATAAAAAAAAAGCGAAAAACGCACAAGGATATAAACTAGACGGGCGAAGATTTATGGACGGTGTTCTTGTCGCCGTTTGAAGAACGGGTAGTTCAGCTCACCAGAATTACAGAGTCGGCCGTTGGAGTGACTGGAGAAGAGGTCGGTTTTATTAATATTCCAAAGCCTACAACGGGAAGCGCAGAGCTCGAGGGAACAACCGAACCGGCGAACACCTCGATACCCGTACAAATCCAGCAACGTCGGGTTAATCAAAACACAAAGCTTTATGACGAATATAAAGCTCAAGGGAGGAGGCAGGATGAATTTCAACTAAATATGGTCACGTTGATGAAGGAGGCCAACAAAATCAATGTCCAACGGCTGAAGGTGGAAGAAGCGCGCCTAAAGCTGGAGTCGGACCGGCGGGTATAAATTAAATTAATTAAAAAAATGTTCTCTGAATTGAAGAATTAAAAATATTTTTATTTAAAACAATGAATTTTTTATTGTAAATTTATTATTTGGATGTTATTTTTATTTCCAGTCCATAATTTTTTAAAAACAAGTTAAAAGGCGGTTCCGCAGCGTTTTGATAGTCGCCAATATCGTCATACTCGAAATCGTCTTCGAAAGTAGTATCGTTTCCTTCATCGGGCCGTGGTAAATCAATCATTTCGAGTTTATCTACAATTTCGAAAACTTTTACAGGTTCGTTCCTGCAGTAATCTCTCGCCTAATAAACATCGAAATGTGTGTTTTAGAACCCCAATGCAGCGTTCCGAGCCTTCGAATGTAACATATTATACATTGTTTCAGTTGGATTTGGATTTTGATAGGGCGTCCTTAAAAATGGCTCTAAGGGGTGCCGTGCATCACCGAGTAGCCATGTATTTCTTTGACCATTGTCAAATGCTGTTTTCATGCTCTTCCTAGCATTCGACATTTCCCAGATTGCAGAATCATGTGCCGATCCGGCATTTGTTTTAAATATTACAAATCTATCTATATTTACCAATCGTTATATATTTACCAATTGAACGTTCATAGAGTGGTTTCCAGGTCGGTCTACAAAAATATGCTCATTCTCGCGTGGCGAAAGAATATTTATATGCGTTCCATCGATTCACCCAATTACCCCAGGGTGGCTTTTCTGAAAAAAACGTTCCTTATACTGCAACTGCATACGATCATCGGGAAACTTTATAAACTGCCTACAAATAGTACTCTCGAGGATATTGGATATCTCTCCTATGGATCTCGATATCACTGACTGATCCATGTTATGAAACATAACGTCTCCCGTAGATCGTTGATAAGACCCCGTCGCGTAAAAGTTTAATACAGCGGCCAGTTTTATCTCGAGTGTAATTTTTGTAGCTCTCATTTCTGCGTCAATGCAGTAAAAACTTAAACAAATCTTTTGATATTCGAAAGGATTCCAAAAATCTAAAATAAAATCACAAACAAATATTCATATATATGTATTTATAAGTGTAAATATACAATAAATCACAATTTCAAGTTACTTCTGTGTCGAAAGATCAAAAATGTTGTATCTGTCTCGTATAAACTGACGCTCTAAATAAAAATTAATGTTAGCATTGTTTCGATGTTGGCGCGACTGAGCATTTAATACGGAACCAACCAAAATTGCCATTCCAATATTATTCATTTTTTATCAATTATGAACTACGCTTATTAATTTTACTTTAATTATTTATGATTATTTATGTACTATAAAAAAAACCAACTTTAATTTTAACACAACAAATTATTTGACAAAAGATATAAATGTATTTTAAGCAGTCAATTCATGTTCGAAAAAGTGCTGCAATATGAAATTATCGATAGCTGTCGAAAATTGTACAACATACAGACTTCAATGATTTCGGCCATCACTTTCGACAGTATCGAAAGTGATGTTACAACATCCCGCCCAAGCTGTAATACTATCATATTCAATATGATTCTTACTAACATGTAACTGTTCCTTTATTTTTGATCGTCCCATTCCAATTTTTATCTTTTAATTAGTCATCAGTTTAAGAGTAAAATTGTTCCCATATAATAATGGTGAATAACGTTGAAAATAGTTCTAGAGGATCGAAAACCTTGAAACCATTTGATATGAATGATCGATAATTAGCCCTCCCTAGAATCCCAGTGTAATCATAATATTATCGATACAGAGTTCTTATTCAAACTGAAACAGTGTTCTTTTTCTATAGATTCATCTAATAACCTCGTAGCATTCTTTTAACTAGGTTATACAGCTTTTATTATTTGTGACAACATGATGAGGTAAATAGTAGTCTGACTTTTTTTTGTCAACTTTCTATTTCTAAAATTGTAATAGGCAGTTTGACTATAAACATATATGCGTCAGTGTTGTTTCGTTGAAAATTACATTTAAAGTCTTCTTCACATTAGTTCTTCCTGTAGGGTTGGATTGCACGTAGAAGGTTTCCTCTATTTTCCAAAATTATTTTTGAGTTTCATTGCGACCACAATCAAATTATGACCCGTTTTCCAAATGTTGTCTTCCAAATTATCAATTCTGCCTTTTTGCAGTACATTGAAGAAACGATCAACTTGAATTATTATGTCGTCCATCCCTGGTTTATGAAAATTTAGGGTTGCTAATTTTATCGCTCGTATTTTATTACTTGCTGATTTTATTACTTTCTGTATATTAGTGAATCAAACTGTTTAAATATAGGTAGGTAAATGGCAAGTTTTTGTACTTTATAAAATATATGCATAACATTATATTCAGGTTGTCAGAAATAGGCATGTCGAATATTACAACGATATCGCTTTGAGTGACAATACACCTCTTTATAATTCAGTATCGGAGTAACACACAACCAGTTCATCAACTGGTATTGTCACTCTGAGTAACATCAGAGTGACAATACCTTTTGATGAACCCTATCAATGCTAGGTGTTGAATAACGTGGCAATGCCACAGTTGTCAATTTTTCAACTATCAAACCTGATTGCGAAAATTGAAGTAGAAGTTACCGGATTCAATTCTTTATATCATTGAATGTAAAGAAATGTTCATCATTTCAACACCGCCCAACATATGATTGAACATTCTTATGACCGTTTAAGATCAAAACACAAAAACCAACCACATTGTATATATCAGTGGCTTTAATAGACACAAATTTATATACGAGTGACCATCACATTCAGGTCAATTAACAATTGCCCTAAGAGCAATTATTAATTGACCTGAATGTGATGGTATCACTGATATCTAGACTCCTGAAGTTCGAAGTCCGTCCTATTATCATATTTTTTTAACAGAGTTCACTAGATAGTTCTTGCCTCAGTCAGTAATGTTACCCTTAAGATCATTTTACTTAGGCTTGCTTGTATACATGTTGTATGTTTTACTTGTTACTATGATCCGGTATCCGATTGATTAAAGGCAATGATGTGAAAAACTGTTTTTATGTGTCTATTATAATGCCTATTTGTGTCTATTATAATGCCTAGATTGGAATATCGTTATAATTAAACTTTCCATTTTTCCAACCAATTAAACTTCCAACCAATTTACTGTTGCTCCAACCAACATACACAATAAACCCATGACCCATGGCTTTTCCGTGCTACAGTTTCGATTGTTTCTTGCTATTTATTAAAAGGTTAGTTTACACATTGTTTTACCGTTATCTTTCTATCCTAACCATCGTCAGCTTGTGATGAAGCGCTGATTTTTCCTGACGTCAACCTTATTAAGATCCGTTAGGTGTTTTGGGAGAGCTGATCCTAGAATTGTTTTTCTACTCCGCTCAAGACTAGCAAGTGCAAAGCATATGTAGCTCTGTTTCTTATACCTACACATATTAATAACTACGGCATGATAAGGTATGAACAACATTCATCTACCATCCACAGATCTCCAAAATTCTTTCTGTAGCAAGATCTTAAATTTGGGTTTAGTCCTAATCAATCATACGCAAGAAGGCAGTTCTTTGAATTTTTACATTGAGATTGAATTTTATGTTTATAATAGGCCATCATGCAGCAAACCCATACAAAAAAACTTGGTTGGGTTATTAAATTTTAAAGCCAATGTACAATGGCTTCAAAGCCTATCTTTTTTAAAACGTCATTACAAAACTAGAGAGATAGTAGCCTTCTTTACTCCTTTCTATTTCTCTAACTCCTGGAATAAATTGAGGGATTCGTGAATGAGTTCATCCAAGGTTCAGGTATATTAACAGAACCTCTTCAGCTCGAGTAACAGATAACTGAAACGTTAATAAATCTAAGTAGAAAGAATACTCAATGGTTGTATTCCTAAAACTCAAATTTATTAATAGGTTCAAAAAGGATAATAGAGCTGTTTCCGAACCGGTTCTCTTGCAGTACACATGCTAAGATTTCGATAACCAGCTCGACTTGATCGAGTGTCTTTATGAGCTACTACCTGCATTTTCAAAGACCTTAATAGAAGAGACGGTAATTTTATAGATCTTAATCTTTAGAATCACGATGACCACTCTTCATACCAACGTATCATCAGTCACATTTAGGTCTCTTTGTATATAACTTCAAGTCAAATTTATGCCAGCTGTTTTCCGAATATCCTCAGGGATTATAACATCATGCCCTGCTGATTCATATGGTTATTGAAATAATTAGAATATTTTACCACTTAATTATTTGGTATGTATCTGCAATTGTGTTACTTACTCCTTGACTACGTCCTGAATACGGAATTTTAGTAGTAGTTAGGTGTTGCAATACAGGATCCATCTGGCCTTAGATGTTAGTCGAAATGGTAAGACTGAATGATTATGCTTTACGTAGGCAAATTTACAAAGGCCCGTCTTGCTGTGTTTGATAATTTTTTGAAGTCCTTCCTTGAATTTTGAATTTATTTTGACCAACAGTATGGCAGAAATTTTTCTATAGACACCTGATTTGGCCGATGATTTTCGTTTTGGCATATGCCTGAAGCGATTCTTTATCAATAATAGTTACCGCATATCAGAAATGCGTTCTTATTTCTTCCAACCTAGCAACTCTTTAATTTGCGGTTGGACAATCAATATTACTGATCTGCATCATTTGTTATAATTCATTAGCATTATAAGGTTTCGCCAGGATCAAGGCTAAGCTTATGTATCTAACCTAACGATTAAGGACTTTTACATCTTTCTCCAATTGATTACTATGATTACCACATGGTGAAACTAAGGATTTCCATGTGGAGGTTACTCTTGCGGAAGCTGTCAGTTACGGAGTTTTAAACATAACAACAGACTTCCAGACTAGTATCCAGAAGTATCATCTAGATGTCTCTCACATATGTTAAAAAACCAGAACATACTCAAACAAGTACATTTAATTGAATATAACTGAATTTTTATACTAGAATATCTATATTTTATAAACCAATTCAAAAACAGCACGGAATACATAGCTTTCTTATCTTATCATTATGTAGAATTTTAAATTACATACTTTTTAAAAAAAAAAAATCTTTCTTGTATTTATAAATAAAAAATCTGTTATTTAGGTTTTTACGCAGGATTTTATTGAATAAATCAAAATTGGGCCAACAAAAAAGTAGAACTTCAGCAGTAACAAAAAATGATCTTGGGTTTCTTAAGGTAAGAAAACAATCTTGTATCTTGTTGTTTTGAATATATCCGTATGTACATAAGATACATATTCATCAGTTATCGGATATTTAACTTTTTGATGAAGGTATACATGAATGTTCCATTGAATGATTTTCATTCATATATACATAAGAGTTTCAAGCGATATATATGTACAGACAGATGTAACATGTCCTTCTTCTTGATCTTGGTCATTATTATTATACATTCAAATTTTTTATACAGCTTTCCAAGAGCCATTTGTATACCTACGATATATCAAACAAAAAAATCAAATAAATTAATGTTCTTCAAATATATTTCAAGATTGGTAAGGCTATTTAGATTTTTCGTTTTTTGTTTTGTTACGTTCAGGTTGAATCGTTTTCAAAATTTACATTTTTAATGAATCGCTATTACAGAACCGACATATTATAATCATATCAAAATATATGATTTGTATCAAAAAAATAAACTGTGCTCGCAATATAGCGTTATGTTGTATAATAAGCTTATAAAGCACAACAACCTGTCGAACAAACACCCGAAAGTCTGAACCCTTAAGCTAACAATATCCCTTTGAATATATATTTTGCAACTTCATAAACAATACAAACATAAGATAGTTATAAATAAAGGCTTAAATATACAACAAAACAACATTTTCTAACTGAAGATTTTTCAAGATGCTTCCATGTACTATACTGTGTATGTATTGTGTATACGAGTATCTAAATATATATGTACGTACATTCAAAAGAATTAAATTTTGGAAAACTTTTCCTTAAAGAAAAATAACAAAGAAAATCGTTTTTTTTTTTTGAAAATGTTTCTTTTGTTCTTTTTATCTCTGGGGAAAATATCTTATTATTATTTAGAAAAAAAGGAAAAATTATATTTTTCTGTATTTAAAGTATCTGAATTACAAAATCGCAATGGATAATCTCAAATTACGAAGTTATCGACAAAAAACACCAAAAACAAAGACGGAAGTTTCAAAGCTAGGAATCGGTAATTTTTAAGATATTAAAATGAAAGAACGATATCTTAACTAAAAATTCAATGAAACAATAAAAAATTAAGATGTCTCCAAGATCTCTTATATATGAATGCTGTTTCTCGTTCGATTCAAATATTGTTTCCTATTTTTGGTCAACGTTTCATCTATATATGGGGTATACCCATTCAGTATGAAAGTGACATTGTCATCATGGCCATATATCCCACGTATTAGAAGTTTGTCCTTACTTTTATTGGAAGTTTGTCCTAACCCAACAACAAAAACATTTATATTGAAAATGTAGTAGTGATAAACCAAAACGTGAAAAGATCTTCATTTAGGCGAAATACAAATGAAATTTAAAAATGAAACGTGAGAACATAATAAATATTTATAAGATGCGCGCTCTAAGAATAAGATTTTTCATCGAAAATATACATTTTACATGTAACTTATAACAATATATCCAGGAGATAATATGAACACAGATACTGGAATGAAAATTTTGTATTCCTGTAGGATAACAAAATAAAAGTAGGAACTACATAGTATTTAATGTTTTTAGGTGACAATTTACTTAGAAATCAAAGATTTTTATGAATTTTCTTTGAATAAAAGAAAAAGGTTACCACTCCTGGAATGGCAATTTTCTAATCAGGTCTGGCCTGAACTTTTCAAAACAAACCGGTTTTTTGAAAAATCTAGGTGAGAAAATGGTTAGTATTAAATGTTTTAGGGTGACAATTTACTTTGAAATTCAAGATTTTGATGAATTTTTATTCAATACTAACCACCTTCTCACCTAGATTTTTGAAAGAACCATTTTGTTTTGAAAAGTTCAGGCCAGACCTGGTTAGAAAATTGCCATTCCAGGTGTGGTAACCTTTGTCTTTTATTCAAAAATTCATGAACAAAAATTCATGAAAACCTTTGGTTATGATAAAGAACGATCAAAGAATAGTTGTGTATTTATTATTTTACTCCTCAAACCATTAGTAATATTTGATTGCAGAAGTGTTAACCGCCTGCGTATATTCAAAAATAATTATAAAAATTTCCAATTTCAGTGTTATTTTTATTTTAGTTTCAAAGTTTTGAAAAATTTCAACATTTCGGCAAATTCAATTAAAAGTTATACTCGTATGTGACCGCCCAGGTGGCGCAGTGGTTAAAGCTGCGGCAGTTGGAGCGGGAGGTACCGGGTTCGAATCCGATTCGAGGCAGGATGCAAAATTGTTTTTTCACCTTCGAGCGTTTGGGCGGTGCGATCGGTGGTGAAAAATGAACATATCTGGATCCTCTGTCGTGTTTAGAATCCTTGGGCCGACCCATCTTCCATGTCAGTACTATAGACCTGACATGGAGCTATATGCAATGCGCAGATGGTTCTACGAAAAGACTCGGACCTATAGCCGTATAGAGTAGCATCACAACGGATCAAAATTGGTCTAAGTGTGCGATAGCAGCCACAACAACTTAACATTTATACTCGTATGTCATCGTCACTAGTACATTTAGTATTTAGGAAAAACTTTATATTGCTATATTGAAATATGAAGTTTTTCCTAAAACTGTCTTCAATATTTATTGTTGGATTAAGGACAGTTTAGGACAAACTCCCCGCGAATATATATCCCATATTTCAAATACAACTCTGCAGTCTATGACTATCGTTGATACAGTAAAGCCCCAGTTCAATACACATATGTTGTTAGTACATACACTAAGTCATCGACAATTTTTATCAAAACAGTAACAAATAGATTGTTGGCAACAAGGTATTGGATTGATTATCTTTAATTTTAACTTTTATTTAACATCAATTGAATAGCGTATAGGTAGCTTCACATATACATATAGAGATTTTTCTTTTTGTTGTCATAGTTATACTTAGGTGGTGTACCAAGAAATTCAATAAAGTTAAAACATATTGTTACGACTTTCACGGTTCATATCCGGATTATTAACCGTTCAGATCTAAATCAAAATAAAAACGACCAGAGTTTACTCAAACTTTACGTTATTTAATTCACTAAATAACTGAGAATGATTAGCCACCTGCCACCGGTGGGAATAGGTCACTCATCTAGACAACACAATTTATAACACTTTACTAATTCACTTTAATTCGAGAATAGCCGCTTGTAACTGGTGAAGGCTATGACTTAACTTCATATTTACCATTTTTGGTCTTTCCATTTTACTCAAAACAGTCAATGTAGTGTTGCATAATGTTCGCTGTAGTATAAATCAAGATGCGTCACTGTAACATTATATCTAGCTGATATTGATTCGTTTGTTATAAAGTATTATCTCTTTCCCTATCTGATTATCACTTATCAAGCTGAAATCGACTATTACTATCACTTGAGGCGTTGAAGAGATAACATGTCTCGCTCTCCAAAATAAACTTAAAAATATTGCATTGTCCTCGGTTGGATTCGAACCATCTTCTATTTTGACTTCCTTAAGTTATTTTAAATCTTAAAAAAAATAATCTATGGCTTATAGGCCGTAAACGGCCCTTACCACGTCTCAACTGAGACCTTACTAACCATTTTAACGAATGGTGCACATTGTAGGTGGTTAGCCCAACGAATGTTTTTACACACAATCGCGTTTTTATGTCATCCGGTTGCATGTTAATTGTTGGTCAACGGCGGGAATCGAACTCGAGACCGCGGCGTGATGAGAAACTCTCTTGACCATTAAGCTTCATTTGGATTTTGAATCTTAATTTTATCAATAATTCAATCGATAAGAGGAAGTACCCGTTGTTTTGCCGTTTAGTTATGAAATACATAATAAATAACGTAATACATGCATATAGCCTATATTGGCTTGCTTATACATGTAGCAAGCTTATATTAAAATAGTCGTTGCTAAATCTTATTAAAGCACGAATGGTGGGAGAGAGGTTTTAAAGTACTTCAACTCGAGCAATACTCGACATCTACGGAGAGATATTTCGGATCTTCTAAGGTTTTAGATTTGAAACAGGCTATAATGAAATATCCTTAAATGCAGATGTCATCCATTTATGATCCTAGAAAAAATATCTACAGACAAGAAAAAACATCTTTCACGTAAAATTGATTACATTCTGACCTCTTGTTATTTGAAAAGATAACTTTAAAAACTTATCTTATGTTATATCTTATATATTTAAGAAAAGTGATTGGTACTTACATACATTACGAGGACTAAATTTATCTTTTTCACAAATACAAACAATTCCTGTATCGCAGTTCTGTCGTTAAGTTACTTCAAAATTATTAGTCTTTTGGCGAATAAAATTGTTTTTAGGTTTTGATTTCGATCTACGGGTCTCCGGGTGAAAATTAAATCTTCTGGTTTATTACAAAAACCGAAACATAGGACATATAGGTTTTATTTAGCATCATTAGTTATTGGACAAATGATTTTGGTGGACAAACATTCGATAAACAAAGAAAATTTGAACGTCGAATTTTCCGAACTGTCTTTTTTGTATCATGGTGTAAAAATTGAATACACCAACAATAGTACTGTGCAATAAGATTGTAGTTCTAAATTAAATTGTAAGGTATACAAATTTGTTATCTGCCACTTTGTTAACAAATTGTTAACAAAGTGGCAGATAACAAACCGTTCGAATATAGGTATTTTTCGATTTCGTCGGTTACCTCCAATTAGGATAGGTTACGTGAGGTTGTATCACAGAACCAGTTTAAGCTTCTTCAGAGAAGCAATCTATAAAGAAATTACCCAAATATGCATATCTTTTGTGTGCCAAAGTCGTGCTTGAGCATAGGAGATGGACCACCGTTTCTTCCACCTCCTCGTTTATACAGCTTCTGCAAAAGTTATTAACTTCTAGACCTAGCCTGATCTCATGTTCTCCAAGAAGGCAGTTTTGTGTGAGTATCGTGTCTTTGAACGAGGTTAGTTTCTTTGAACGTTTCAAGTCCAGCTTTCGCCAGACTTGCCTTGCTACTCTACATGTTAGGGTGTTCGTCCTCTTATTATGCTAAGGCTACTAACTCTTTTTTTAGGCGCAGTCTTGAGTACCCTAATGGGTCTCCCCAACTTTGTCGTTTCTGGTAGCAGTTGAAGAGTTGTACCATGCCCGCTAGTTCGTCCACCCAGCAGTCCCATGATGTCCGAGTGGCTGGGGACTCAGACTATCTGACTGTTGAAATGCTCACTCAGCTCATTTGATAACGAGCGGCAAGTCACTATAGACTTCAGAAAAAAAGTCCAGTGACTTGATTCCCGCCCTCAATGTCCACTAGATTCGACATTATGAATCGAGGATACTACATTATGTCTCAACCAGTTCAAGACCTCCTCAATTGCTATCACCTCTGCGTGGTACACGCTGTAGTGATCAGGGAGAAGAACTGCTATATCTTCTTCGAATTTATCACAGAAAACTTCAGCTTCTACTTTATAGTGAAGCCTAGAGCCATCCATAAAGAACTGCAATGCTTCCGTTTCTGCAGCCGACTCGCTTCCAAGATTTCCTTGAGAAGCAGCTAGTTTGGAGTATTTCTCGAAGCATAAAGAAAGTGTAACATAGTCTAGATTCGCCAGTCCCTTACTCAGCGATCTAACTGTCGTCAAGTGTCCTGTCTGAAGACATTTCCACTAACATATGGCTGATAGTCGGGTGGCCTTTATTGTCGCCATCTGCTTACCATAAATATCGAAAGGGAGAACGTGAAACATGATTATATGTATATATATACATATATATATATATATATATATATATATATATATATATATATATATATATATATATATATATATACATATATATATATATATATATATATATATATATATATATATATATATATATATATATATATATATATATATATATATATATATGATGCGGGATTGTGTATAAAAAGAAAAGTAATAGTTGAGTATTTAAATCAATCAAACATTTTGATTTTATTTTTAATTTAATTTATTAGCATTTTTATTTAAAACTTCAAATGTTTGAAACGTTGTATGAAAGCTCTTAAAAAACTGTCTGCAAGATAAATGTTTCATCAATATGAGTTCCGAATTGAGTATATTATTCGTGTACCTCAGAACTTTCGCACCAGAACTAAATTTAAATAAATAAAAATAATGCATAAAAATAGACGCAGACACGTATATGCACAAACAAACATACATATACAGAACCACATACACATATACACACGCATACACACACATATAGAAAAACACATGCACACCCATACAAACATCACACCCATACGAAAGACTTCTTTATGTTTTTTCACATACATCAACATCATATGTGTGCAGACACACTATACACGCACATTTTCATTGGCAACTTTTATTAAATAGGAATTTTTATTCAAAAGTTAAGTACAAGTACTTACTATTTTATATCATAAATATTAAAGATAATTTTTTCAAAATCAAATGGTAAATTATTACCCTTATCGACAAAATATTGCGAATCACAAAATAATAAAAAAACTAAACGATTTGCGCGACAATTTTGTTTTTTAATATAAATTTTCTTGACTTGCTACTTTTTAATTACGACGTCGTCAAATATTTTCATTAAAATCAAACAAGTAGTTAGACTATTGTTGGGTTTTAAATAACTTTCTCTTATCGATCATGATATATACCATTAATACTCCATTAAATCATAAATAATGAATCATGAATTGGATTCTGTTTGAAATCAATCTAGAATATCGTCTACCTCTTCTAAATCTTGTCGAACGTCCAGAAGTTATGTTAGTACTGAGTAGTTTTCCGGTTTCGCACAGTTTGTTGATAACTCTGGCAAATAAACTTCTTCTAAGATGTATCTGATCTGGAAAACGACGATATTTTACATTGAATAAATAAGTGGCATAACTACTGTAACTATTTAATCGTACAAATTCAAGAAATAACCGTACTTAAATGAGTTTAAAATACAAAAATGATCAAATGTATCAAATGTTTTCGAGCCAGTAGGCTACTTTATTATTATTATGGTACTTAAATAATAACTGAAATTTCTTTAATTTCTAATAACGCTATAACTTTAAAAAAATGAAAACCGTATAATAAAATTTTTGTTGGATTTTTGTTTTAATTATAACATGTACAATACATCCCTGGAGTACTACAGATTCCTCCTGGCTAAACCTGTATTTGATAGTTTCGTACATTAACTTAATCTTACCGCATTAAATTAAGTATTATTTTAGGGACGTATTCTACACATAACACAGCTCCGTGGTCACATTGCACAGCACAGTGTGATTTTCATCATTGTATGGGTGGCTAATGATTGTAATCATAAGAACAATTCCCGTTTTTCATTATACTCCTATTTTAATTCCAACCCGTATACAACAAGTATAGTTCAAAGTAAACCATTTTAACGACTACGTTATTTAATCAAGAAATGATTCAAGATAGAAATTTAAAAATTATTTGCTAAAAATTATAATTTTTTTCAAAAATTCCGTTTTTATTGGAAATATTTTCAAGTTACGTAAATTTGAAGTTAATAATAATTGTAAGATACATACACAAGCAGTAACATTTACTAAACCAATAGTTAATCAGATTTTAAAAATATTACATGTCAAATTTTGGTATATTAACGTAGCATAGTTAAATCTGACTTACATATTCTTTATTTTGCACATGTAAAGTTTATCAAAAAGTAAGTAATATTTACATTTTTCAAGTTACTATAGCAGCTTAGTAAATAACGCATTCCTTTTTTCTCTGAGTGTATATAAGCCTAAGTTATTCTTTTTCTTTTCATAATGTTGGGCTTTCAACTAAGCTTACTGTCCAAGATTACGCCTAGAAATCTTGCCTTGCCTTGACGATTAGGGAAATTTAACTCAAATTGGAAAATATTTCTGCATTTATAGCAAACAATGCCGCAGTTAATTTTGAGTGTATTAGGTTAATTATTAAAGCTAATTTTAATTGCAATATCCTTCACCAGGCAGAAAAAATATTTGCAAGAAACTTCTATGTGATGTAGACCTAGAAGCAAGTATAATCAGAGCGAGAACAAACAAAATGGTTTAATTTCTTCAATTGTGAAAACTGTTCCAACATTTGGTCAGTTTGTCGAAAGCAGAAGATTGTCTAGAGTTGGAGAGGAAAATTTTGAACAGCGAAAAGTGATAAGAGGAAGACTGCTACCGCTATCGAACTTCATAATGTAATAGTTCCGTTAAAAGATAACATAAAGCGAGAGTTTGTAGTTCACTTTTGGAACTAAGGTAAACTTTTTTAAATGTTAAAAGGTACAATAACCAAAAATAATTTAAATATTTAAGATTGATTTTAAAAACCGACTTAAAGTTAATTGACTTTTAAAAGTAGTTGACTATATGATTGTCGCCGGTTGTAGCTTAATGGTTAAGAGAGTTTCTCATCACGCCGCGGTCTCGAGTTCAATTCCCGCCGTTGACCAAAAATTATCATGCAACCGGATGACATAAAAACGCGTTTGTGTGTTAAAACATCGTTGGGCTGACCACCTACCTACAATGTGCACCAATCGTTAAATTAGGTTCGTAAGGTCTCAGTTGAGACGCGGTAAGGGCCGTTTACGGACTCTAAGCCATAGATTATTTATTATGATTAAAGTCGTCGATACAATGTATAATGAAATAAATTTCATAAACAATTTGCAATCAAGAAGCAGTGTTAGCAAGTTATGGACATTTATATATTAATCTATAGATAATTTAGTAGAAATGCTAGAAATTATTTGTTGTTTTTTGCATTCTTATTAGCAGTGCGTTCGTAGACAGAGTTTTTTCAATCAGATAATATTTTGTAAAAGCTGAACAATGCATAAAAATAAACTTGCATATTTTTGTCAAGAATTTCCCAAAATTCCATAAAAAACTAAAGGGAAAGATCATAGTGAAACAACGACTAACCAAATGTGTGTAAATTAAACAATTCGTTCCAAACACTAAGTGACATTATGGTTCTATCTTAGTAAAGTTTTGATTTAAAATTTTTAATAATTTATGAATTTAATGAACAAAATTAATGACTGAAATATAATAAGAATAAATAATGACACATATTTTATTATACTTGAATTTTATTTTGTTTTATTATTTTTCGTTTGAAATGTTCTTTAGGTGTTTTTGTAACAGAGCTGGTAACCCCAGTAGTGATCCATCTGTTATAAAATATTTTGCAAGATCACTTTGCAATTTCTTTGCGGCGAAAAAATTGTTTATCTATTTGCTTCGAAAATTTGTTGTAAAATTATCGAATTTTTTTTATACTGGATTTATCAAGGTGCAGTAGTGACTAACCTGGTTTTTAAACGAAATATCTCATCTCCAAATAAGTTATAAGGCAACATTACACCACTTTTAAATTTTTCTGTATCGTTAGGTATACGTTCCCGGTATTATTAATTAACTGTGTAGAATACCCTTCGATAAACCTGGCGTCCATGGGTTTCGTGTCGATTTATATATTTAATTTTATTGAGAGACAATGATCCTAATGTATTCTATCTTCTAGAACATAAGCAGTTCGGATAAATTCACCTTAATTCGAATCTAGTCGGCACTGCTTACCAAACATGAGCCTTAAATAAAGTAGTACTTTCTGTTTAAGTGCAAGATTATTCGCGTTTAATGTTTCAAATATTATTTCGATGCAGTACCTTTTGGCAATCGCTTAAATGTCAAAATTTCTAACATGCACTGTTGCTTTCTAATAGTCTCTCTATCGTAAACAAATTCCATCAAATATCGTATTTACAACCGATTCAAGTGCGAACCATAGGTCAATGCAAACTTTTTAAAATGTTTGGATTGTTTCTGAAATATGTATATGGGTTTGACAACATTTCAAATAAGCATTTGCTTCTATGATCACCTTTTTTCTATTAAGCAATCTGTGTCGGGGCCATACCACTCCCAACTCTTTCGCGGGTAGCTTTAAATGTCTTTACGGAGACAATCTTCACGTTGTTTTCATTCATGACACGCTATAAAGTACTGACATCAAAAACATGATCTGGTCTTATATTTTGCAACTATGGGGTAACCGAATGATGCAAAATAGCTTTTATAACGGGTGATTTTTTAAGAGCTTGAGAACTTTTTTTAAAAAAAAAACGCATAAAATTTGCAAAATCTCATCGGTTCTTTATTTGAAACGTTAGATTGGTCCATGACATTTACTTTTTGAAGATAATTTCATTTAAATGTTGACCGCGGCTGCGTCTTAGGTGGTCCATTCGGAAAGACCAATTTTGGGCAACTTTTTCGAGCATTTCGGCCGGAATAGCCCGAATTTCTTCGGAAATGTTGTCTTCCAAAACTGGAATAGTTGCTGGCTTATTTCTGTAGACTTTAGACTTGACGTAGCCCCACAAAAAATAGTCTAAAGGCGTCAAATCGCATGATCTTGGGGGCCAACTTACCGGGCCATTTCTTGAGATGAATTGTTCTCCGAAGTTTTCCCTCAAAATGGCCATAGAATCGCGAGCTGTGTGGCATGTAGCGCCATCTTGTTGAAACCACATGTCAACTAAGTTCAGTTCTTCCATTTTTGGCAACCAACAGCATCTTTGAAAAAATACGGTCCAATGATTCCACCAGCGTACAAACCACACCAAACAGTGCATTTTTCGGGATGCATGGGCAGTTCTTGAACGGCTTCTGGTTGCTCTTCACTCCAAATGCGGCAATTTTGCTTATTTACGTAGCCATTCAACCAGAAATGAGCCTCATCGCTGAACAAAATTTGTCGATAAAAAAGCGGATTTTCTGCCAACTTTTCTAGGGCCCATTCACTGAAAATTCGACGTTGTGGCAGATCGTTCGGCTTCAGTTATGAAATGTCAAAGCATACTGAGCATCTTTCTCTTTGACACCTTGTCTGAAATCCCGCGTGATCTGTCAAATACTAATGCATGAAAATCCTAACCACAAAAAAATCACCCTATACATACATGTTCTTTTTGAAAGTCTGGTATCTGCCGATCCAACTGTCGAGACTAAACCATCGATCTCACTATTGTCTGGTATATTGTGTTTCTTCGTTTGCTCAGAGAGATGTGCTTTCATGCTAATAAAAGCACATCTCTCTGAGCAAACGCGTCCAACAACTTCAGATAAATATGTGTGTTTAATGTCTGAATTATTTCAGATAACCAGCAAGTTTTAAAAATTGTATATCAATTATACCAGAAATGATCAATGAGATATTAGGTATTACCTAATTATAAATTAAGTTATTTACAGACTTATTACTCTAGAGATTTATGGATCTCTTAAAATTTTGTTTAGAAACTGTCACAATCTCTTGTTTTCTTTAAATGCTGCCTCCTCTGCACTAAATGCTGGTTTTGGAACTAATTGGCTTATCTTAGTCAAGGTTCCTATACTGTAGAGTATTTCAAGCAAAACTATAAGCTATGACATGTATGGTCATTGCAACATTGAAGCGAATTATTTAATAAATCTGGTTTACTAGTCCAGGTAATTAACTCTTAACCAACCTTATCTTTCAGTTATGATAAGAAAGTCATAAAAAAACTCGAATTGAGAGATTTAAGGCTGAAGTGGTGGCGACCTTAGCCGTATGTATTGTCTTAAAAAAAAGATGAAGTTAGGGATTTACTGGCGGTGTTTACTGGTCAGGTTATCGCCAATTAAAAGTTCACCTCCAATGCATGGGGTAATCCACGATATGTTATGTGTTGACTGTAAGTCAGCTTTCGTTCTTCCGTTGGGGTAAACAAAAAATCTAATCACTCTATTTGACACTGGTTCTAATGCAATGGTTTCTTATCAAAACATAGAGTATGAGTACTGCTATCAAACAGTGGGTTTGTCAGTTCATTAAAATAACTTCACTCTTTTTAATTTATACTATTTTAAAAGTCACCAAACGTCCTGTGAGTCCTGTGTTTGATATCAACGAACCATTGTCAAAGTTTTCTATCAAACTTCTCAACTTGTCATCTGTGTCAACTTTATCTTAATTGTGTACTGAATAGTGCAACAAGACACTTTGTCCCTTTATTCAACTTTCAAGTTTAAGCCAATTTAATCGCCCCACTAAGCTGACAGTGTTATTATGTCATAAAAAGTGGTATAATGGACAAACACTACAATTTTCAAGTAATAAATTTATGTGTCAATTTAATTTTGGTTCCAAACGAACTACAAAAAGTTGTGACCTTGACGATCATTAAATAAATTTCATGATCTTGGTTCTTCTATAGCTGGAGCAAAAATGAGAACTGATTTAAATTTCCACTTTGATTATCAGAGATATAGAGTTGTACTCTTATCTAATGTAATGATTCAAACATAAGATGTAACAGTTTTATATCAATAAAATGATTTATGATTGATGAAGACCGACAAATACCCATAAATTTACCTATTATCACCATATGCACACTTTTATGATGTTGCTATGAGTATTACATAAATGTATTAAACTCTTTACTACGTGACATTCCATCAATGATTTTATCCTCGTCAAATAGTTAACTATGTTAAAATAAATCACAACCATCACCCACCACCACAGTATACAGCAACAAAAATTAAATTAAAATTAAATTAATTGGAAAATTTTTTTGGGCAATAAAATATTCACAACCAACAAAAAATACAAACAAACGTACCTGTTGCAATGAAAATCAAACGTCACAGCAGAAGCAGCAGCAACGTCACACCAACACAGTAGAAAAAAGGCAATTAATTTAGGATCATGTGGACCGATAAAATCTCTTCCAACAAATTTACTCAGAGGTACGTTTCGAAGAAATTACACACAAATTTAGACGATAAATGCGAATGAAATATTCCAGGTCATAAAATATAAACTGGAGCAATCTAGGATTTGTTACTTCATAATATACGAGTATCGCCAGTTTTTTTTTCATTTTATTGTTCCAATAAAATTGAAATATCACAAAATTTGAATGCTCGTTCAATTCATCTCACTGTAAATACCCACTCGTACTCCCCTGACACAATTCTATAGCATCCAATGTACAACATATATAAGTAAAGTACTAAAAACATAGGACGAAGATTTATTTCGACACGAACTGGTGTAGAAGGATGGGCAACCGGGCAAATAAATAATAAAAATATAAAAAAAGGATTGATAAAAGGGTTTTCGGCTGAATTACATAGTAACAAATTTAATAATAATTTTTTTTGTATGTATCCAAAAGTATTTTCTTGTCCCTATAAACATGTAGCTAGGAAAACAACTACGGGCTCTGAATAAAAAAAAAGTTCCCGACCTTTTCAGAATACAACTTTAATAATTCGTTTTTATTGAATTCTTTACAGCAAAAAAGTGATTTCGTTTTTCATTCTTTCTGATTGAATGTGTTACGGTTTTAAGTGCTTCTTTTATTGTTCAAAATGGATATAAGACTTGTGTTCTGACATATTTCATTTTAAGGATTTTGTTATGCATAATAAATTTTGAAATGTCAATACGTTTGATCGGTGTGCGATATGAGTTTAACAACTATAACAATATAACACAACCAAAGCGAGGATCATCAATTTCCGACTGTACTTTTAGTACCAGTATTAAACAATGGAAACATGCAGGTCAAAGACTATGAATAAATCAATCAAGAGAGCCTCTCGATACTTTTCAATCTCATGTTGGAATATATCTTCGTAAGAGTAAAACACCTCAAGGCAATATCTTATTCCGACAGTATCGATATCTGTGTGATTGGATTAAATGGTAACGGAGTGAAAGAGATACTTGATCCACTGGAACAGTGTTCAGCTTCAGTTGGTCTCGAAATCGACGTTTTCAAAACCAAATATTTGATCTTTGGTTTTCGACACCAAGATATAATTGATGTCATTAGTGGTAACCACACGTCTGAAGGAGTGATGAGATTCAAATATCTTTTATCTCTCCTTACTCATGATAATTGTGTGGGAGAGGATATCAGGGTTCGCCTTGCCGCTGGCAATCTGTCTCTTTGTCATTCTGAAATCAAAATATCTTTATATGTACATGAAAATGAGCTAAAAATGTACATGAGTACGAAAGATGGGTTCTAACATTCACGAGAAGAATTATGCATGTGATAAACGGGCCAAAAC
The DNA here is from genome assembly GCA_963932295.1 of Tipula lateralis. Lineage (NCBI taxonomy): Eukaryota > Metazoa > Arthropoda > Insecta > Diptera > Tipulidae > Tipula > Tipula lateralis. Next base: position 143,249,690 of record OZ010738.1, read on the forward strand.
GCGACTTTGATGGCACGTACCGAGTTATTTTCAATAACGAAATTAGCAGTTAACTGCGAATTCCTGATATCGTGCATGAAATCAAAGAACAGCGAGTACGGTTGCTCGTGCTAATTTTTTACAACAATATGAAGAGCTGGCTTGAAACCGATTGATTCAGGTTGTTGACACGGTAGAACCAAAATATTTAGCAATGAGGCCATATTGAGAGATAATTTAAGTTTATCAAACGGATTTAGAGATGTTTCGAACCAGATAAACCTTTGATTCGTTTTAAACATGTTATATAAAGGCGTAGAATACTGATCATTAAATCGCCTGTGCCATCCACAAATTTCCAAAAATCTATTCGACGTACCGTTCTAGGCATCGGGTACTCTCCAATTACACGTATCTTTGCTTGATTATTCACTTCACCATTTTTATTGATCTGTTTGAACAAGTATTTGCTTTTCTCCACATTGATGATTTGACTTGCTGCAATTAACCGAGTAGCAACATCGGCTAGTAGAAGTAAGTGTTTTTCAACACTGAGAAAAATGTTGAGCAATTTTTTTTATCTAACTTAAAATGGTACAATAATGAATTTACAATGGTGGCAATGTTACAAATTCTATAAATGTAAATATTGTAATATTATTAAGATTTTCCTATAAAACAACCATATTTAATCATGAATTTACAGGTTAAATTGTAAAAAAAAATAATAAGTTTTCGTAAATTATTCGTAATAGCACGATGTTGGAGGTCATTTATCTAAATCAGTTCGATCGTGCTGCTTGATATTCAAAGTCGTTTGTGTAAAAGTCGTTTGTGTAAAATATTAAAGCAAGCAATTACAACCAAACACATTGTGTGAATTTTTAACACAATTTGTCAACAATATAAATCGTTATAAAAATTGATATTTTGTATTGTACGTCGATTTTCGTGAACTATTGTGAATAAATATTACCGAATATGTTAGTGCAAATTTGTGATATTTAATTTATTATTAATCAACGCGCCGCCATGAAAATCATGGCGGCACGTTGGTTAATAATAAAATTGAAATAATTTTAATTAGTTTAATGTTAATATTGAACATCTAAAAAAGTGCTCCTATCACCGGAGCTCTAGACTCGATTAAATTTATAATATTTTATATATGAGATATATAAGTAAGAAAACAATAATTGTACTGTAAAAACGCCAGACACGCTAATAAATAAATATGGTAAGCTAAATTTAGAATATATTTATAAAATCAGTGGTAAATACTTAGCAAAAACTTTGATCCAAAATGGTACATTTTCAATTTCCATTCTTGAGTTAAAGATTTTGTTAAATTTAGTCGGCGATGATCTTCTTTTATCATCTTTTCACGAGTCTTCTAATGTTAAATTAATTTATTCATCTGTGTATGTAAAAAATTCGCCCTGTGGTTGGGGGCATTCGTGTTTCGTAAATATTACGAACGAAACATGAGACCCATAGAATACCACCACAGTATCCAGAGCTTGTCGTAGGAGGCGACTAAATCTGGTTGGATCGCAGGGCTGACGACCCGCATCCGTAAAAAAAGTAAAACAGTTAAAAATGTCAACAAAAACAAAAAATCGGATACCGCCAAAACAACAAAAAAAACGAACCCCCGCTTAAGTACCCGGACACGAGATTAAGGATCGACACGTGGAACGTGCAGTCATTAAGAAAACCTGGCGCGTTGGACGGCCTTATCACATGCATGAAAGAGTATCGGCTGGAACTCGTAGCTCTCCAAGAAACTCGATGGCCTAAAAGTGGAGACCATGTGTCCCAAGGCTATACGTTGCTACACAGTGGAGATGATCTCGGAAATCTGGGGGTTGGATTTCTCATTGGGCCACAGGTAAAAAAGGCTGTCTTGGACTTTCAAGCAGTCGATAATCGAATGTGTAAGCTTCGATTGCACATGAGATTAGCCAACCTGTCAATTGTCTGTATACATGCGCCCACTGATGTAAGCCAATCCCAGGATAAAGACTCATTTTACAATAATCTGGATAATCTGATGGGTTCTATACCGGAGCACGATGTCAAATTGGTGATTGGTGACTTTAAGGCTAGAGCTGGCAGAAATCAGACCGACTTATGTAACAATATAGGTCCGTACTCCCGACACGAAACTGCGACCGAGAACGGGGAATGATGTACTTTGCGATCGCTCATGATCTCAAAGTAGCAAGTACATTCTTTCCTCATAAAAACATCCACTTAGAAACATGGACACATCCACGTAAAACATCCCGAAGCAAAATTTACCATGTGTTGATTTCAAAAGGGCGGGCTCGGGTTGTTCAAGACGTGAGATCGTATCGGTCGTCAACCAAATTAGTAGGCAGTGACCATTTTATGGTTGCTGCAAAGCTACGATGGAAATTTTCGTACTAGTCAGGAAGCACAGGAGAATATACAACGCGATTCTCCTGTGAAGGTCTGATAAATGAAGAAACGCAACGAAAATATCAAGATCTTGTCAGCAATAGCATTATGCAATCCAATTACCAATCTGATGATGTGAACAGTGTCTGGGAAGTATTGAAAACCTCGGTTGTCGATGCTGCCCGCCCATCACACCCTCGGTATAGTGAAAACTAAGCCCAAAAATGATTGGTTTGATGAGGAGTGTCGTCTTGCTGTTGAGCAACGAAATATAGCCTATAATGAAGCGCAGACTCTGTTTACAATCGCAAGGAAAAACAAAGCAGTTCTTGCTAGGAGGACAGCTAAAAGAATTTGTAGACTGAAGAAGCGAGAATGGTGGAAGGCTAAGGTCTTAAGAGTACAACAACTCAGCAATGAGCAAAATTCGCGTGGTTTCTTTAAAGGAATCACCGAATTGCACCATACCTTAAGATCTCGGTCAACTGCCATTCGGGACCAGGATGGAAACCTCTGTGTTAACGTCGATGCGGTACTCGATACATGGCGTGAACATTTTTCTGATTTACTTAATGTTCCACATGCATCACAAGATGTGTTTGAATACCCTCAAATACAGACCGCAGAGATGTTCATTGAGGATCCATCCTATGAGGAATTCACAATGGCCATGCAGAAATTAAAGAAAAATCGTTCACCAGGAGTTGATTGCATTAATTCAGAGCTCTTGATATTCGGAGGGCTAACTTTGTGGAACTGTCATTTCGATTGGTATGGCGAAATGAAGTTATGCCCGAAGAATGGAAAGTGGCCGCGTTATGCCCAATTTTCAAGAAGGGTGTCGCTTGAAATGCGAGAATTATCGCGGTATAGCTCTCAATTGCACAGCATATAAGTTACTGTCGTACATTATCTTGGGAAGAATTACTCCTCTATAGCGGAGGAAATTGTCGGGGACTACCAAGGAGGATTCCGTCCAAATCGGTCAGTAACTGATCAAGTTTTTTCGCTGCGAATGATTCTTTCCAAGTACTACGAAACATCTCGCGATGTACACCAGGTGTTCCTAGATTTCAAGCAAGCCTATGACTCGATCAATCGAGAGAGACTATGGTATGCGCTTGAATATTTAGGAATACCCAAAAAATATGTACATTTCTGTAAAATGACAGTAACGCAGTCACAATGCTGTGTTAAAGTTGAGAACAGGCTATCGAGAACTTTTGCAATCAATTCCGGTGTTCGACAAGGAGATGCGCTGTCCCCGATACTTTTTAATCTCATGTTGGAATACATCCTTCGTAAAAGTGAAACACCTCAAGCCAACATCTTATTCCGACAATCCAATCAACTTCTTGCTTATGCAGATGATATCTGTGTGATTGGATTAAATGGCAACGGAGTGAAAGAGATACTTGATCCACTGGAACAGTGTTCAGCTTCCGTTGGTCTCAAAATCAACGAGTCAAAAACCAAATATCTAATCTCGGGTTTTAGAGACCAAGACGCAATTGATTTCAGTAGTGGTAACCACACGTTTGAAGGAGTGATGAGATTCAAGTATCTTGGATCTCTCATCACTCACGATAACAGTGTGGGCGAGGATATCAAGGTCCGCCTTGCCGCTGGCAATCGGGCTTTGTATCCTCTACGTCCACTGCTGAAATCAAAATATCTTGCAAATGCGGATAAGCTGAAACTGTACAGAGTGTTGATCAGACCCGTTGTCATGTATGGATGTGAGAGTTGGACCTTGACGGATGAGTACTTAAGATGGCTTCTAACATTCGAGAGAAGAATCATGCGTGTGATATATGGTCCAAAACGCGACGTCGATGGCACTTACCGAGTTCTTTTCAATCACGACATCAGGAATTTAATGCAAATTCCTGATATAGTGCATGAAATTAAAGGACAGCGAGTACGCTGGCTCGGACACGTTCTGCGTGCTGATCCGAACCGAATGATACAGCGAACCTTTAAGGGTGAACCGCCTTTCGGTAGGCGAAGAGGTCGCTGTCGGCGACGATGACTCCACGGCGTAGAGAGCATTCTGGCTTCTTCAAACTGCCTACAACGGTTTGAAAAGCTGGCTCGTGATCGAAACCGATGGAGTCAGATTGTTGACACGGTACGGGCCAATAAAAGCCTGTAAAAACCGTTAAAAAAAATGTAAAAAATTCGAAATCACCTAATTGGTTCAGATTTTTGTAATTGGTGTCGTATTATTCTAATTCTAATTTCGAAAGTGTTTTTTAATTTTATTTTATTTTTCGAGTGTTTTGTGTAGTGATAAAATAATAAAATCAATTTGGGGTGATATCGGTTTTAAAGTAGTAATAAAAAAAAGTTCATTCGGTTTTTCATGTGTTTTTAATTTGCTTTTATTTTCGAGTGAGAGATCATGTTGTATTGTGTATTACTATCTAACTCTTTGGTTATGCGCATTTGTCTCAATATTATCCATTCATTTTAATGCAACGATTTTAACCGAATATGGTTTATTTTAAATTTCTTTTGATGATTGATTTACATAACTGGTGAAAAATGATAAATTTATTTAATTAATGAAACTACAACTATGAATTTTTTTTTAGTTCATTTAAAGAAGCGACTGCCTTTTCATAATGACAGAGGAAAAAATAAGAATACGAATTACATAATCAAGTGGAGGAAGAAATCACTTGCAGATTATTATTTCAATTATTTATTTAAATTATAATTATTTCCTTTATAACGTTTATGTTGCTTCTCAAATCACATATTGAAGCTTAAAGTATCTTTCGAAGGAAGATATTGTTGCAGCAATACAACCGATAGGGTTGCAGGCAGAATTCAGAGAAAAATTATTTATTTGGAGCAAAACGGAGGTAATTGTTGATGTTTGTCTTTCAAAGTGTAACGATGCTTCTGTTCGATCGTTCCATTTCACATAGGTTAAACAACCCTGAGGTATTGAGTTTTTTTAGTAGATTTATTGACACAGTTTTTTTTCAAGACTAGGCGTTATAAAATAATTTTTTGGATGAGGATTGTTGTTTTGGCTTTGGCTCAAGAAAGTAGATAATTTTAAATGTACCGGGAAGAGAGAAAAAAAATAAATAAAGATAAGAGAAAATAATGAATTGTGTGGAGTTTCAGTCGGTGCGAAGTTTAAAGAAAATTTGTGAAAACTTATACTTTTAATTTTAAGTTTATATGAATTATTTTTCTGTTTAAGTTGAAAACCTATAAGTTAAGCTTGTTAGATGAGTGGCTTACAATTTGTTTCTATAGTTTTACCTGAAAATAAAATAAAAAGAAAACCTATTATATTATCTAAGTGTGTTGGACATAGTGCATTGATGCATTTTTTGTTTTAAATAATATATGAATGTGGTCAAAATTCATATTAAAAACGTGGTCACGTAGTACAAATACTACTATTCATTAAAAATAACCAAAACATGAACGTTTATAAAAGTGACCACATGGACAGTATTCAAGTAGAATGTGCATAAAAAATATTCAAGTGTGAAAGCTGTACAATTTATGGAAGCTGTACAATATATTCACGTGCTTGGCTAACGAGTTTAGCTTAATAATTTTGATGTACAGTATCAAAATAATATATGAACGAGTATACATCCATATTTACTGTAAGATCATAACAGTACGAATTAATGACATGATACTACGATCTTCGGGGATATCAACCATCGCGGACAGCCGTATGCAAATTTATGTTGATTTTTTTTTTATTATTATTATATAAAATTATTTCTCTATTATTTCTATATATATATATATATATATATATATATATATATATATATATATATATATATATATATATATATATATATATATATATATATATATATATATATAAATTTTTTTTTGTTCTTTAGATAATAATAATTATTTACTTATTTTTTTTATATAATATATTTATAATAATAAGTAGGAACGAAAATGACGTCATATTCATAGGTAGCATAAGTTTCAATCAAATAGTTTTCATTAATTTTTTTTATATACATTAATTTTTTTTGTGGAATCGAAAATATATTTTTTTTTATATTTATTTTATATAAACTTCAAAAATTTGTTCTTTTCTGTCTTGGTTGAATATTTTTCCTCCTTGCGTCTGTTAATTTTGTGGTACGATATGAGAAACTAGAGCTATTAAGATAGGATGATGGGGTAAGTGTGATCACAGTTGGTGATGGTAAGTTAGTCCATGTTTTGTTATTCCTTCCCAGTTTCCTTATAATCAATTTCTTTTACTGGTCAAGCATGCATTAAGTCATCTTCGGAACAGCCCACCCCGACCCGCGAGCCTTAGCCGGCATATTACGACTATTCCGAAGCTCAGGCTATATGAATAATTAAAACTTTCGTAACGATTGGTATTCTTTAGGAACGAGTCTCACTCAGCTCCAATTCATACCACCTACGGTCGTTACAAAAGACATATGATTATATTTCATGATAATAAATATTAATTTAATTGTTGTTTATCTTAACTGAAAATAATGCAGCAATATATTAATAACTATCACTTGAACAATTCCAAATCATTAAAATTCGAACTATTGTAAATATAAATGATTAACTAATTTTGTTTGAAATCCTTATTTATTATACTTAAAAATAAGAGTTACAAATGGTCATCTTTCGAAAATTACTATAACTCTAAGTCCGGTAATTACTATTACATAATATTATATTTGACAGCTCAAAATTGTTCTTCAAAGTTTATTCAAAATTGAATGTATTTATATATATTTAGACCTAAAATTTAGGATAAATTTGTAAATTAACCAATTATTTTATTAGCAAATTTTTGATTTTGCATTTAAATTTTAGGTTATATGTGGTTATAAATTTCTCGAAATATAATTGAAGCCCATTTGGTTTTTGAATAAGTTTTAATTTGCAATGGTTGGGATTTTAAGATATTAGAATTACCTGGCAATTTTAAAGTAAAATTGAAATTTTCCTGTAGTTTGAATTGCATAAGTGAAAGTCAACTATTACTAAGGTTACTATGGTTCTCAATACTAGTCGTTTTTAAAAGCATATTTTATATCTGAACAAGTATTTAAATTAAAATTTGCTTAGTCTAATGACTCTAATAGTTAATTTAAATGGTGCTTTAAAACTTTGGTGCTTAAGTTAATTTAAATGGTGCAATAAATTAATTCTGAAACGGAAAATAATTAATTTAAATTTTTATAGTATAACATGGAAGATGATACATTGTCAGCTAAATCGAGAATTATGGAATGGCTAGAAAACTCTATTATTTCAAAAACAACAACGCTACAGCCACCATCTATTACAACTACTAGTACGTCGTATGCTTCTCTGGTAAGTTTTTTATTAAAATTAACTGAAATAAAAGTTTAGCTAACACCGTGTGTAACATTAACAAAAACTAACTAAAGATATACTGGTGTAAAAGTTAGATAAAATTGCTAGATGCATTGCTGCTAAAAACCAAAACAATAAAGCAAATTCAAATTTACGTTACTTTGTTCGTGTAACCAACACAATCTTTGTTAGTTTCATTATATAGATATCTTTCAATGAGAGTTTGCCCTGGATTTACATATATTTAAGTAGATTTTGCGCATATTTCTGCGTATAACCCAAATATTAGTATACAAAACAATTTCTATTGTTTTTACAAAACTAAATTGATTTCTCTTGATTTTACAAAACTAAATTTATTTTAAACATAATGACCTGAGTTTTTATAATAAGTTTAGTTTTTTTTTATCTACACATGAATTTCTTCGTATCGCTAGAAGTGACAATTAATTCTAGAAATATAGTATATATAACAAAACAAAGTTATCCTTTTCTCATATTAAATGTATACTAATTTAAATTTTGAAAATAGGACATAAGAAGTATATTAACCAACAATTCAACTGGGCAATTAATATTTAAATTTTACGATGAAAAATCCATGCTGCAAAATACACATCGCCAAGAAATAATCCGTATTATAACTGAAGAAACCATGAAAAATAAAATATAATTAAAGCCAATTGATTTTCAAAATATAACCGACCAAATAATAACAATTTTCCCTACGGAAAGTGAAATGAAGGTAATCATCATAATTCTGTTTTGATCGAAACTAAACAATATATGTATAACGTTAATTTGAAATCATGTAAAGAATAATGATATAAGTAAAATGATGTTAATTTTTAAATTTAAAAATATCAAGATTACTCATAGAATACTGCTGTTTTATTAATTAATTACAATGTTTCAAAATTATTTACTACTTGCTGTTTATCAAAATGAATAATTTAATGATAAACTTTTCTTTCTAATTTTAATAATTAGGATTATTACTACGTTCACAGAAACAACAAAATCAAAAGAAAGAATCCTCTTGGGAAACTGTATGATAAATATATGAATGCACGAGCAAAAACTCGTAGACTGTCAACACAATCTCCTCTCTCAACACAATCCGAACTTAATGAACATTTTGTAGAAGAGGAAATCGACGAAACAATTTCAGATGCACTCAAAACGTGCTTAAAACGAGAAAACAACAATTGGCCAGATATTTGTGATAAATGGACTAAAACTTTTAAATCCAGACAAAAAGATTTAAAATCTATAGATCAATCCCAATTTTTGTTGGAGTGGCCAAAATTTAAGCATCCAAAAGCACCCGAATTGGTAATAATTTATGGTATGTAGTGTAATGTATCAAACATTAAAAATATTATTTATTATTTCTAGATTAAAATTGATTTTAATTTAGGGTACCCTAACAAAAAATTAATTTCACTTTCAAAATGGGACAGCTTCAAAACGAAAATAAAAAATTATTACTCAACTTCAATTTCAAATCCTTCATGTAAACAAATGTGTAACAACATAAATAATGCTGTTAATATTGGTATGAAAATTATTATATTCTAGAAAATTTCCTTTCAGATTCAGAAGATGTTATTGTTTCGTTACTTTTAAATTCGGTAACCCTCCCAACAGCACGCTTTAAGGATAAAGCTTCAAAACTAAATAGAAAAGCCAGCATTTTAGATGCCCAGGAAAGCTTTTTGATTCATTTAATCTCGATTAATAACTACAAAAGAAGATTGAAGAGTTAACTCAAAAATATTATAATATCGGTATAACGTTGCAGCCATTTATAATCGTAGTTGGGGGCGAAATAACAAATTTAAATAAATTTTACATTTTTTTCGATAAAACACTATTCGAATTTAAATCATTTATCGAGTGCTTAGATTCGTGCTTTAAATTATTTCAAGTACTTAATTTAAAATACCCAGCCGCATGTGTCGGAGTATGGAATTTTAATCAAAAGTTTTTTTATGACATTAGCATAGAAAAAAGACATAAGAATAGTTCCTTTCATATATTAAAATGACATAGGTATCAATCAAAGTTAATAAAAGTATACTGACTGTATGCACTCTACTGCAAAACGAGACCTCAATATAATTTTATCTATATATTCATCCTTGTTGCAAATTATTTTGAAGTAAAATACGCGAATGTGTATCGAGTTCGAGTAGTCAATTATATACATGTATATAACCAATACCACTAAAGATCAGGCCGATTATTCTCTTTTAAGAGTTAGTATGAGTAAAGGGTTAGAAAACAACAAAATTTGTACAATTCGTTCGTAAACTGTCGATTTCTCGCAATTTTTTGACTTTGCTTTGTTATATCTTACAATACAGGCCTTAACATCAATTTTTGTATATGAGGCATCTAAATATGATTATTTATCAGGACTGTGGTAAAATAATTTTCCCATTTATTGATACATACTCAAATTTTTCATTCATAAGAAATTTTCCTGATTTTTGTTTGTATTTTCGGCTAATATTTAAGTTCGATAATATTTCGTTTATCGAATATGATCACATGATCAAAATGGTTCAATGTGATTCGAGAAAATGTATAAACAGTGATTATATAACGTAACTCCTCTTTTGCATTTGATTCTGGAATGGGAAAAACACTCTAGCACACAAAGAATACACAAAGTCACAAAAATTATTTTTTTTGTTTTGTTTACGTTGATTTGTTTGTTTCTTTTTGTTTTTGATGGTACATTGTCTGTTACTGTTTTTTTTGTATTATATTGTATGTTTACTTGTCAGTATGGAAAAAATTGACCTTAAATATATTTAATTTTTGGAAAATTTAAAATATATTTGCGGAAATATAAATTTTAATAAACACATAAATATAAATAAATTGTATATTATTCGATTCATAATTTTATTGACTACTTCGGGTGACAAAATTTGTATAATTGTTAATTCTATTGCGAAAAATTAAAAGAAACATCAATTTAATTATTTTTGGAAATAATAAAATTAACGTTTTGTTTAATTTATTTCCTAGTTAAAATTAAGATAGAAGTTATCAAAATCCTAATAAAATTGATGAATATCTATAAACCTAAAAAACAATTACGAACAGATAAAATTTTATGTATTGAAAATAAATTACGCAAACATAAAATTTATCATAAAAACAAACACATCCTCCCGTCGCAACTGCTCGTAGCAAACTAAAACGAAGAAACAAAATCAAAAGGAAATTAAAAATGATACGAATGCACTAAAACCACAAAATAGTTTGCATTATTTTACCACAATTTTTTCGTTTTTTTCTTTTTGATGGTACATTGCGTATTTTATATGTTGTATTTGTATATTTGTCAGTTTGTTCAAAATCATTTTTTTTGGCGGATTAAAGCTTTCAGAGGTAAGTCGCATGGTTTTTAATTATTAATTAAAATATATTTGTGGAAGTATAATTAATAATACGATTTTGTTTAAATAATTATATGCATAATTATTTACTCTACATAAGTTTTTAGAATTTGATTTGGTTCAGTTTAGTGAAATTTTCGGTTGATATATTTTTCATTACGGTTAATTATACTTCAATAAATATATTTATAAATATACTATACTTCTAAATAAAATGAGTAAAACTTGTTGTGTGCCGTCTTGCATGTCCAGTTCATCTAAAAGCGATCAGAGACCCGTATCTTTTTTTCAATTTCCTAAATGTAAAGTCAAACGACAGGCTTGGTTACACGCGATCCCACGGAATGATTTTGTGCCAACAAAATTCTCATTTGTATGCATGAAACATTTTAACGTAAATGATATTAAATTTGAAAATATTCACGGTAGCTTAGTGCTCCCTTTAAAACATCCGCAGTTATTACCTAATGTTATCCCAAGTATTTTTGAAGATTTACCGGATTATTATTCAAAATCCAAGCCGACATCTAGAAAATGCCCGACAAACAGAAAATCTGAGATTTTAACTAGATCTCTTGAAGTTTCATTGAAGAATGATATTTCTAAAATGAAAGACGATTTGATCGGGTCATTTGAAAATTTTAAATTGTTTTTATCTTCTCATATAACGGACTTAGACGTTGAAGTTAAATTCAATGGCGAAGACGTTTATATTTATAAAATTAACGTAGAGAGTTTCACAATTTCTCATTACATTAGAGTATCTAAAGATTTAATTTGTCAGTTTTATCGCGAATCAAAATATAAATGTAATTCAGATCAACAATTCCAGTGTTGGTCTCAATTTATAAAAGCAGTTGAATTTTTTTTTATTAATCATTATGAAATGTCTCTCGCTGATAAAATGAACGAACTTTTAAATGAAATATGTATGAAATTTTCCGGAATGTTGAATGTTGCTTACAGTATAGATTTTAAATATATTTCTACTTTGGAAGTAATTAGCGATCAGCTCAAACTTATGCTTGGAAAAAAACGGTATTCGGAAAATACCTTAGTTAAATCGTTTTTAATTTACTTACAATCTCCGGTAACGTACCATCTAATGAGAGATCAGAACATGTTAATCCTGCCAAGCAAGAGTACTCTGCAACGACTTTCCTGTCATCAAAATTTAAGCCCTACAAATTTTGAAGGTAACAAGAGTTATCTCTGTAAACAGGCCGCTCATCTAAAACATATGCAACGCAAAGTCATCATTCAAATAGATGAAATGTATTTAAAGGCGCAAGTAAATTATAAATCTCAAAAATTAACTGGATATGCCCAGAATAATTCAAACGTAGCAAAAACGGTCATTGCATTTTTAGTTAGTTCCGCGTTCGGTAGTTTTAAAGAGGTGGTTGCCTTACATCCAGTAAGTAACCCTTCAGGTGATGATCTTCATAAATTAACTTTATCAATTTTAAAATTAGTTCAATCAATAGATTTAGAAGTAATATCTATCGTTACAGATAACCATAGGATAAATCAAAACATGTTTTCAATTTTTGCGCCAGATTCTTTTAAATTTATTAATCCTGATTTTCCTAGTAGTTTTATATTCTTAATGTATGATCCAGTTCATATTTTTAAAAACATTCGGAACAACTGGATCAATAAAAAAGATTCCGATAAATCGTTTTACTATCCGGATTTTGATAAAAATTCTATTAAAATTGCTTGTTTTAAAGATATTCGCGATCTCTATCAAATTGAAGAACATCAACTCGTTAAAAAAGCGTATAAATTAAATAAAAAAACAGTATTTCCTAGCTTAATTGAACGGCAGAATGTGCAGTGCGTTGCAAATGTTTTCCATGAATCAACAATAGTCGCTCTTAAAACAACTAGCGATCTAAAAGAAGTCGAGGGGACTGCAGAGTTTCTTGAAATTATAAAACGGTGGTGGAACATAGTTAACTGTAAATCTGTAGTAGAAGGTGTAAGGAGACGCGAGCCATACCGATTGCCTATTTATTCAATAGACGATCGAGGAATATTTTTTCTCCGAAAATTTTTATCCTGGATTGAAAGATGGATGAATATCGAACTCTTTGAATGTGGTTTAACCATGACTACTTTTAAAGCAATCCATCAAACTGTAAGTGTTTTGCTGGAAATTGCAAATACTTATATCAATGATGTTGATTACATAATGTTCGGTAAGTTCCAAACTGACAATCTTGAGCGAAGATTTTCGTGGTATCGCCGATTAAGCGGATGTACATTTCACGTATCATATACGGAAGTAGTTGAATCAGAAATAAAACTACGACTGAAAAATTGTATAAAGTCTGAGACGATTCACTATGAATTGTCAAAATCAGAGGAATACAATTTCTTTTCAGTCGATACCAAAGAGTTTGAGGAAATATTTACTTCGAATTATTTAGAACAATATGAGAAGAAATTTGATCGCTCCGCGGCACTTTATATCTGTGGATATGCGGCCCATTCTATTTCTAAAAAAGTTTCATGTTTAGAGTGCCAGAAATTAATTAGAACTGGAAAGGGTGTCGCTTCTGATGACGACTACTTTACTTTGCTTAATAAAGGTGGCTTAAGCGTACCTACAGAAATAGTTTTAATAATTTTAATGCATATGAGCGCGGTTTTTGATTATATTTGCAATAACATTAAATTTAAATCAGTTTTTTTAAATCCGTCTTTAAATCAGAAAAAATGTTTGTCTTTTTTAACCGTCCAATCACTCGTGATTGATGATCTTTCAATCGATTTTGATGATTCTTGCTCATGTGGCAAAAATCACAAAAGTATTTATTATACAATTTTGTCAATTTTTGCAAACATTTTGCTTAATATTTTTTCTAAACATGAAAATAATAACGTAGAGTCCGATAGAAAACGTAAACTCAAAACATTCGAGAATTCTAATAAAACTTTTAAGTCTTAATTTATTTTACAAGCATGAGTATTGAGCAAGGTGGTGGGCATGTTAATATTTGTAAAATCATTTTGGCTATGAAACGGCTGTGAATTTTTATTTTATTTATTTAATTTTTATTATGCACATATGTGATTTGTTTGCTATAAGAAATGGGATTATTTCATTTTTAATTTTATGTTTAAAACTATTTTATGTTAATATTTATTTGTATTATAAAACCGAGGAGTAGGCCTGATTTTTTGGGGAACCTCGTTAAAAAAAACGCATTGAAGCCTACCTCTTGGGTAATGTTGGAAACGGCTTATTTTAACGCAAATGAAAAACTAAATTTGGTTCAAACTGTTTGACTTGTAACAAAGATCATAATATAATATATTATGTAATATAATATAATATATTATATAATATGTAATAGAATACATAACATAATAAATTGTGTGCATAATATATTATATTATGATCTTTGCTTGTAGTTTCACTTTTAATATTGTAAACGTTTCGCGTACCTCACTTTAAATACACATGAAGTAACTAATCAAAACACCTTTTAATTATTTTTATAACGGTTAAAAGAAATTTTAATGATAAAATTTTAATAATCCTATATATCACTGGTAAAATTCTGTAAGCCTAAAAAAAAAATTATAAACAAAATTTTACGTTGACCTAAAAAAATTATTAAAATAAAATGTTATAAAAGAAACAAACGCATGCTTCCGCTTCAAATGCTCGTGGCAAACTAAAACAAAGAAACAAAATCAAAAATAAATTAAAAATGAAGCTCAATGTACTAAAAGACAACGAAGCACAAAACTGTTTGCATTATTTCTAAAAAACATTGAAACGAAGGAAAATGAAAAAAAAACGAGCGGGATGTAAAATAAAATCATATTAGCACTTGTAAACGGGAAACAGAGCACAATCTAATATCTAAACCCGATATTACAAATTCATTTCGTTTTATTTTGTTATTCACGATCGAAAATATAAAAATCTAGATTCTTAAATCTTCAAAATCATGAATTAAAATATTGGTTTAAATGAAAATTATTAATCCAGGATGGTTGATAAATAATCATTTTCCAAACTCTGGATAGTGAGTAATTCGCTATGGGGCCTGCCTACCAAGTTATAGGAAGTTAAAAGTCAAAAATTACGAAAAAATCAGCTTTTTCATACGATTGTTTATGTATTTACCACTTTCTAACCCATTACACATACATAGGATCGGCCATGTTTTTCGATGGGAAACGGCCGTATACATATACGCATTGATATAACTTTATGAATGAACGAAAACAAACAATAACAAAACGAAAACAAAATATTCTATGGGATCGTGTTGGAAAATATTTCTCGTTCGCAGTTGCTCGATTGAATTTTGTTATGTATTTTTAATTTTTATTGAAGATCGATTCAAGGTCATTTTTCTATATAAATTTTGGTTTCGAGAGTTTTGTTGGTGTGCGCATATTTTTATTTTTCAAATTAAATAACGTATACTTATGTTTATTATACACATAATGGAGTCACGTGTTTCCCTGACAAGAAGATTGACTCGAAAGTAGGAAAATGTTGCACGCTCAATCTTGAAATGTATATACATATATGTATATATATATATATATATATATATATATATATATATATATATATATATATATATATATATATATATTTATATGTATATATATATATATATATATATATATATATATATATATATATATATATATATATTTATATATATATATATATATATATATATATCTATATATATGTGTATATATATATATATATATAAATATATATATATATATATTTATATATATATATATATATATATATATATATATATATATATATATGTACATAGATAATGTAAAGTTAATTACAGAAAGCAAATTTGTTGAACGAGTAATTCGTATAGCTCTAAAGTGAAGCTTATAGCACAGATATTATTATTATTTTTCGGTTTTTACAGGCCATTACTGGCACCACGGATCAGCACATAATATAGCAAAAATAGCACAGATAATCGTATATTAAAGGTAAACAGCTCGGCAATAAATAAAAAAAAAATTTGAACTCCCGAATTTAATTACTTTAATATTACTTGTGCTTAAAACTGTCAGGCTACTAAACATGATTTGATTTAATTGATACACCTGTTACTTCGACTAAATCAGATTGTCGATAAAGATCTTAAAGTTTCAAGCGGTCTATCTCGAGCGAACGTAAATCCTGGCGGGTTAGGTGACGACTCGTTGGCATGGACAGCTATGGTATTTTAGTGGTCGAAGGTAGTATGAAGAGTTAACTCGGGCTCGAAGTCAATGGAGCCAGATTGAGGATTCGATAACGATGGTGCTTGTATTTGTTCACGATTTTACTCAGCGAAAATCCTATCACGTTTATCCAACTTTGAATTTTTCCAGGATTTTAACTCTCTCTTCAGAGATAACGCCTTGGACAACCTGGGCCCGCATTGTTGAAATCATCACGTGGTTAATTTAGCATCGAGAAGTTTTCCATTAATGCGACCACGTTTCTAAGTGGATGTTCTAGAAAGAATTCGCTTGCTACTTTAAGATTACGAGTGATCGCAAATTACGTAATTTTCGGGTGCTTTCTCCATTTTCAAGACTACGAACCTAGGTTATTATACAGAAATCGCAGTTTCAGGAGTAAGAATCTAGGTTATTACAGAAATCAGACTGATTTCTGCCAGCTTTTCATTAAAGTCGCCAATCACCAGTCTGACATGGTGTAGATACCATCAGATCATCTAAAGGATTATAAAATGAGTGTTTATCCTCTCTTTGGCTAATATCAACGGTCACAAGTGCACAAACTATTGGCAGAAACTTATGCAATGAGATTCGACCGATACTCTTTTATTTATATAACTAGTCTTGAAACGCACTTGGTGTTTCAAGTTAAGTACTTTTTTTTAATTACAGTACATAATTAATTACATTAAATTATTAAGTACTATTAACTTCGATCGGAGTCTGGAGAAAAACGAGCAATTACATCTAACATTGAGGTAAGATACCGAGTCAATTGTTTGGTCAAATGAAAATTTTGTATGATTACCAATAAATCCTTAAGTAAAACAGGTTTGTTTGATGCGAAGGAGGCTTCAAGATGTACACACAATGACTTACACCTTCTGATCATTGAGTATCACCGCGTGAGGGCGATCGATCATTTAAGTTTACTTAATTTGAAAGCTAAATTTATACAAAACAATGACTGAATCAGCATCTGTGCAAAAAACTGAAAGGAAATGTAAACATATGTAAATAGAAGTAGGTTCAATATTTTGTTTTTAATATTGTGAAGAAAAAAAAATAACCAAAAATAATTTTAACAAATTTGTTTTTAATTTTTTTAATTTTCTGCATGTTTGATTGGATCGTCGTTTTGAAGTTTTTAAAAATTCATTATTTACAATAGACCACTTACAGTTTTTACGCATTAGTACTAATATAAAAAAATCTATTAGTTTTTTAATATGGTTTTGATTTGGTAAAAACTATTCGTATTCCAGTGCCATCATCTCAAGACATTTTTTGGATATTAATTGTACTATTTTAGGCGACCTTCAATTATTTTGATAGTACGATTCAAATTCTTTAACCAAAGATCGAGCTATCTGGCAAAATTCGTCCGATGGTGCTGTTAATGAACCAAAATTACTTTCAACCTTATTCAAATTTTTTTCATTTAAAAAAGTTTCAGAAATATTTATTTCTTCCCCTGCTTTTAACAGTTTGGTTTTACAATTTGAACACTCGACTTTTTTCGATATACAGTAACCGGCAAAATATGTTATTGCATTATCTTTAAGGATATTGAAATCAGATTCCTTTAAAAATTTCATCTGACGGAGAAATGCTGGTTGAATCTCTAAGGGATTTCAAACTGCTTTCGTAGTCTGATTTGAAAGTATGCCAATCCAACTCCATATTGTTGACTTCATCGGAAATACAATTTTTAAACGGTGATTGTAGTGTGACTTTCCTCAAAACAATGTTGGCAAAATGTACGCCTAGTTCATGACTTGACGGCATGTAATTAAATCCGCCCTTTCCTCGTAAAAGTGAAAAAAAGTTTTTAAGACAATCTGATTAGTCCGACCCGTTAGTAGGTACTCCACATTGAACTCCGTTTTCAATAGATGTATTAATAAAATATCTACATTTATAGTGGTTTTAAAACCCATTATAAATTTAAAATATTTTTCATTTTTAGAAATAATTTTTAGTTTATCTAAAAATGGTAAACTGTCTTCTAACAGCTTAAAACATTACTTTCAAGTTTCAACGGTCTCTCGAAAGGAGCAGAGGAAGAAAAATTACGACAATTTAAGCTATCGAAGATATTATTAAATGTTTCGACAAAAACTGCTGTTGGTATGGCATTATTGAGAAAACTACCGAAAATTTCTGGTTTCACTTTTAGTGTTGTCCTTATAGCGCTGGCCACTGTATTGCTTAACATTTGTGCAGCTAATTTAACATTCATTTTCTTAAATGTATTGCGTTCAAAATGATCCTTCGTTAGCTTCGGCAGTAATCTCACATTCTGTAGGCAATCAAAATCAAATACTTTCCGAATAACGTTTATGTCGACAACTCCAATATCCGAATGTTGAATTTGATTGGTTAAAATTGCATTTCTTCCGGATTTTAATAAATGTGGGGCATCATATCCTGCTAAAATCTTGTGTTGGTTAACATAAAAATAAGGATTTTCTGGAGTCACTCCAAGCATTTTATATGTAGCGATGTTTGTGGCTGCCTGATCGCAAGTTACATTAATATCACACATTTTTCATTATATACGAGTATTTATTTATTATTATTAGTTATTTATAACTAATATTATAATATTATTATATATTAGTTATTTCTTTGGTTTGCAATATTATATTATATTATAAAGCTGTAATTTAGCCGATATGAGGTCTAATTGTGTCTCGTAAACTTCCTTTTCAAATTTTTGAACCGAATGCAGAACAAACAATTTATTAAAAAACAAACACACACATAGACACACTTCAAAGTAGTGTGCATATATAAAAAAAATAAATACAGTGGTGTGCAATAAAATAGAACACGATATTTCGATTTTAATATTAAAATTGTTTTAATAAACAAGTTTTGTAAGTATTTCATAAAATAATGGATTCATTTTCATTAGTATATAACAATTGGTTACAAGAAAAATATCCAAATTGTTTAATTAGTAAGAATCTAATATCTATTTATAGTGTCCTATTTTATTGCACACCACAGTATGTATTGGATTTCAGAATCAGAATCTCAACTTATTCGAAAAAAAATTAAAATAGACACGAGTTTGAATTATGTGTTGTTATTTTTAATTAATTTATTTTTGCTTTTGTTTCATATGCATTCGTTATGTAGTAGAGAATTTATATAGAAAAAGAACCTTGAATCGATCTTCAATAAAAATTAAAAATTATATTTATATTATATTGAGGTCTCGTTTTGCAGTAGAGTGCATACAGTCAGTATACTTTTATTAACTTTGATTGATACCTATGTTATTTTAATATATGAAAGGAACTATTCTTATGTCTTTTTTCTATGACATTAGTACAAAGTATGATATAAATAGTTCAAATTTATCGATTTTGTTAAATTTCCTTAAAGGTAAATAATTTATTTTGTTATTTCAAAATGATTTTATCTTTAAAAATTTTGTTTTCTTTTACAGAATAAAGAATTGGGCTTACGCAAATCACAAATATTTTAACCAGCTGTACGGAACCATAAGGATTATATATTTTAAAATGTTGAAATTCTTTTTATGTTTAAATCATTTTCTTTCTGCACCTTTATTGATCGATCATTTAAAAATTATTCATTTGATGTCATCAAAACATCAATTACTTTGCAAACAAAATGACTGCAATCAAAAGTTTTCAGATTTTCGGGCGTTACGACGTCATTTGGAAAACACTCACAAATTCGATGATCATTCATCAACCTCGGATAATTTAAAAATATCAGCACCACAAACACACTTGAATTTATGCGAAAATGCTCCTTGTAATCGTAATTCTAGACCGCCATTAAGTAGCGATCCAAATATTGATTTATTAGTAAAAAAAAATCATTAAATTTATCGCTTGAACTGTATGCTCAGAATTCAATGCCTCGAAAACTTGTGCTTCAAATACAAAATTTGATTTCTGATCTCCTATCTTCTGTTTCTGAACAATTAAATAATTTAACTATTGCTAGTGAACGGCGTAATGATCTTGCGGTTATAACAGAATTTTGTAAGGATTCTTTTAAAAATATACAAACAGAATATCTTTTTTTTAAATCATTAAAAGAACATAATTTGTACGAATATCCGAAAACTTTTATAGTTAATAGCTCTATTTCAGATAAAATATTAAACGGCAATCCTACGTTAACAGAAATGAAATCAAATATATGTATACATAATGCCACTAGAATTTCAATTTAGATCTTTATTCGAACTACTCGATATTTTAGAGGCAACAATAAATAATACTGAGAAATATTTAAAAGGATGTGTGCTAGAAAATTTCGCTTCTGGAAGCTTGTTCAAATCAAAAAAGAAATTATATCCTTTAACCAATGTAATACCATACACATTATATTTTGATGATTTTCAAATAAATAACCCTTTGGGCGGTCCACTTATTCAATATGTGCTTGTTACTATAATTTCAAAACTATGCCGCAATATATATTATCGAAACTTGATTTCATTTTTAATGCTGCTTTTATAAGCACTAAGGATCTAAAAGCTTGTGGTAATGAAATGTCCTTCCAACACTTAGTGCAAGAATTAGATAATTTAGAAAGGGGCATTGAAATTAATACTTCAAATGGTCACATTAAAGTTCATTTTGTGTAAGGTCTTATAGTAGGTGATAACCTAGGACTAAACAGCATTCTAGGCTATGTTCATTCTTTTAATGCTAAACGGTACTGTAGACTTTGCACACGAACTAAAGAAGAAATGCAAAATGATATATCAGATCAAGTAACGTTTCTTAGAAATAAAGAAAATTATACTAAAGATTTACTTTGCAATAATGTTAGTGAAACTGGTATAAAAACTTCGTGCATTTTTAACGAATTACAGCCCTCTCATGTTACAGAAAATTGCTACTTCGACATTATGCATGATATTTTCGAAGGCGTGGGCGTGTATGATATTTGTAGTTTTTTAAGTGCACTAATTAAAGAAAATTGTCTTTCATTAAATGTACTAAATAACAGAAGAAATCTGTTCCCATATGGAGAAATTGAGATTGGCAATATGTCGCAACCAATAAATATTAACAACCTAAATAGTTGTAACCTAAAAATGACGGCATGTGAAAACCTTCAGTTTATTAACTTTCTCCCTCTACTTATTGGTGATTTAATACCTACTAATAATTCACATTGGAATCTATTAATATTACTTATTGAAATGGTCGATCTTATTTTAAAACCATCGTATACAGCGGAAGCATTAGTTAAGTTGGAAATGGTAATAAGTAAACATCATGCCCTTTATAAATCATTATTTGGCACTAAATTGAAGCCAAAATATCATTTTTTGACGCATTATGTAAATTCAATAAAGAACTGCGGTCCTTTAAAACGTTTGTGGTGCATGAGGTTTGAAGCGAAGCACAAGGCGGCAAAAATTTATTTTAACTCCATTACCAGTAGAGTTAACGCATCTAGCTCGCTATCAATTAAAGCAGGAATACAGTTTGCAAAGTTTTTGAAAGATTATGAAAGCGGTTTGGGTTTACCTTATTAATTTGAATCAATTGAAACTGTTGAACAATACTATTATTTAAAATTGGTTGAAAATGAAATCGTTGGTAGCATTTCCGCTTCAGTTAATATTATTGTCTATAAAGGAAAAACTTATAAAAAATCATATTATTTTACATCCGAAGTAGAAAATGTTGTGAAGTTATTTAGAATACTTCATTTTATTTGTGAAAATAAAAAAATTTTTGTTGTATGCAAATTAATTAATATAAAACAATTTGATGTCCATTTTCAGTCTTACGAAGTGGGAAATCAAACGGAGGAGTATTATATAAAACATATTGATTTTTTTACAAGTTATCCTTTTCATATTTATCAAATTAATAATAGCAAGACATATTTTAGATACAATTTTTTATAGAAATATTTTCATTTTGAGTGAAAAAGATATAAATGTGATTATATGATTATTATAAGCTTATTGTGTTATTGAAATTTTATGTTTTACACTTATCATTTGCAATATGCATATATTGAATTTAATAATAAAATTTAAGAAATAAAAAAATTAAAAATGTTTTTATTTGAATTTCGAAGGAACATTTAGAAAGGAGGTGTTATTCGCCAATAACAAATACAATTTGCAATTGTGGAACAATAGATTATCGAATCGTATGGGTTTATAATTATGATTCTACTGTGAAACGTATTGAATTATCAGCTAAGTATTGATGATTTTACTGTTAAAATTATACATTTTCGTCTATGATTTTACTATTTTGAAATTTACAATATTCGACTCACATAATTACTATTTAAATAGTTATTTGCCTATTTATGATTTTACTATGAAACTTGTAATTTACCACGTATCAATAATAATTTTACTACTAAATTTGATAAATTGAACAATGTTCATCGTATGATTTTACAATAAACATCGTTGATTTAACCGTATTTCTTCTATGATTTTACATGAAAAATTGTTAAATTATGAATACTTCAACTATGAAATTTAAAAAAATTAACCAGATTTCAACTATGATTTATCTATGAAAATTGTAGAATTAACAACGAGTTAATTTACCTCGTAATACTATTTTAAAATATAATTTAACAAGAACCCTTAACAGCGCATTTTCATTAGTAAAAAATAATAAATTAAACTGTTTTTTTTATAATTCTAAAGTTTTTTTTTCTGCGATAAATTTGTAATAAAAAACAGAGCTGCTGTAGTTTAAATTTAACCAATAAGTTTTGAAAATCGACCTATGGAAGGTGGCTGCTGGTTTACTATGCATAAGGCAGCTTATAGAGAAGCGACCTTGCTTTAACTTCAATAGCTCCCAAACTAAAGCAGATAAAATAATATTTGTTTGTGATTTGAAATCAGCGATAAATTTTCAATAAAAAACAGAGCTGCTGAAGTTTTAAATTTAACCAATAAGTCAAGAAAATCGACCTATGGAAGGCGAACTAAAGCAGATAAAATAATATTTGTTTGTGATTTGAAATCAGCTATAAATTTTCAATAAAAAACAGAGCTGCTGGAGTTTTCAATTTAACCAAGGCGGCTGCTGGTTTACTATGCATAAGGTAGCTTATAGAGAAGCGACCTTGCTTAAACTTCAATAGCTTCCAAACTAAAGCAGATAAGGTAGCTTATAGAGAAGCGACCTTGCTTAAACTTCAATAGCTCCCAAACTAAAGCAGATAAAATAATATTTATTTTTGATTTGAAACCAACGATAAATTTGCAATAAAAACCAGAGCTTCTGGAGTTTAAAATTCAACCAATAAGTCTTAAAAATTGACCTATGAAGGCGGCTGCTGGTTTACTATGCGAAGCGACCTTGCTTAAACCTCAATAGCTCCCAAACTAAAGCAGATAAAATAATATTTATTTTGAAACCAACGATAAATTCTCAATAGAAAACAGAGCTACTGGAGTTTTAAATTTAACCGCCGACTGCGTTTGCGGAAGCACTTCCATTAGTTCAGGAGTGAAAATGCAGTTCTCAAAATTTTTGGATTCCGGTTGAAACTGTTTGTAAATATTTAAAAAAAATCTATTATATAGTTATAATAATCTACGGCTTAGAAGCCATTACCGCGTCTCAACTGAGACTTTACGAACCAGTTTTTAACGATTGGTGCACATTGTAGGTGGTCAGCCGAACGAATGTTTTTACACACAATCGCATTTTTATGTCATCCGGTTGCATGTTTAATTTTGGTCAACGGCGGGAATCGAACTCGAGACCGCGGTGTGATAAGAAACTCTTAACCATTAAGCTACATTTGGCGATATATATATATATAATATATATATATATATATATATATATATATATATATATATATATATATATATATATATATATATATATATATATATATATATATATATATATATCCGTTTATACTTACTTCTCTGATTTTTTGATTTAAAATGTTTTTTAGCTGAGTTTTATTTATTATTTAAAAGTTCCTGTATTTGCCGTACAGATGTAAAATTCTATTTCTATTTATTCTTGATAAATACGGCAACTTCAATAAAACGATTTTTCCACACTTTAACATGTAAGTGAGGCAAGACTTTTGTTTTGAATAGACGAAATAAATATCAGTAGCATCTTTAAAATGGATCGTCTCGGTGCATTCCTATTTTCCTTCCAAGGGGTAAAAACAGACGCGTCGCAAGAAGAATCTTGAGTTTTTTTGACATTAAAATGTCTTTTCATTTGTTTCCAATATTGTTGCATAGTTTGTTTTTATTGACGCAAACAAATTTGTATCATCTGACGCTTAAAAACAAGTTTTTTATTAAATTTACATAAATTATTTAAGCAATAAACCATAATAAATCTGTTACTAAACAAATTTGATCTATGATTAATTACTTTCAATAAATATATATTTACCTTCCATTGCAAAAATATATTTAAAAAAACGAATTAAAACCCAATTTCACAGAATAAAATACAATCAAATACAATAGCTATATAGTAGCAAACAATGCCTCCTAATCGTAAAATAATTACCAAGGACAATATATCAAAAATTTTAAATAAGAATATAACAATTAAAAAAAAATATAAACAACAACAAGTGGATAGTGCGTGCAGTAGTAGAAGTGTGGCATTTATGCCAACTTTGGAAGTAAAAACGAAAATAACGTTGTGAACAACAACAACAATAATAACGGATTAAAAAATGTTAAACCTATTCAATTACATAATTGAACATAAATATAAATAAAAACCTACCATGCAACAAATCATATTACGTTACAACAAGTTCCGGTGCAATTCTTACTGAGTCAACTTACTGTTCTTTTTTATGTAATTAAAGCAAAAAAATAATCATTTTTTAGTTTACAGAAATTGTTCACATAATTTTTGTTATGTCAGCAAAATTTCTGTCTGTATATAAAGACTAACGTTTGTTAAATAAATTAGAGTTATAATTAGACATTCAAACAAGTCAATTTTATTCTCAGCTAAAGTTCCCCTACCCTGGTAAGTTCTTTAGCTAAATAAAAATTGTAAATCAACATCTTTCCAAATTTACGACTTGGAGTTAAGTGAGATTTAACAAAACCACCACCAACACATATGCATCATGAAAAAAATTTCTGATTTTCTAGCATTAAAAATAGGAATTGGAATAACGAATTTCGAAATAAAAAGGGTAAGCATAAACAAACACTCAATTATTACCGAAAATATAAACGAATACCATAAATTAAAAAAAAAACATTAAATGAAGTCAAAACTAAATACTTCTCCTATACAACCCAAACGAGGATGTTATTATTTTTGCTCTATGACGTCTAGGACTAGAGCTATGGTTCATAGTTTTAGAAAGTTCCAAAAAGGTAGACAAAAAGTTTTTTTTACTATGGGAAATACATACAAGAGCTATTTTTCGAACCGGTTGAGATAGAGCAAATCTGATTACAGATTCGTAATCAACGTGCAATTTAAAATTGAAAACGACTCCACGAAAGTCAATATAACTCATAACAAAATTTATTTATTTTTCACTTTGCATAAGGCAGCTTATAGAGAAGCGACCTTGCTTAAACTTCAATAGCTCTCAAACTAAAGCAGATAAAATAATATTTGGTTGTGATTTGAAATCATCGATAAATTTGCAATAAAAAACAGAGCTATTGGAGTTTTAAATGTAATCAATAAGTTTAGACAATCGACCTATGGAAGGCGACTGCTGGTTTAGTATAGAAAGCTTATGGTTAACCGTAGCGGCTTAAAATCTTCCGTTATTATAGCGAATTTACCAAACAAAACGAGGATGTAATTATTTTTGCTCTATAACGTCTAGAACTAGAGCTATGGTTCATAGTTTTAGAAAGTTCCAAAAAGGTAGACAAAAAGTTTTTTTTACTATGCGAAATACATACAAGAGCTATTTATTTATTATTATTTATTTATTATTATTTGAATTTTTCCTTTATTTCTTTTTCAGATAATTTAACATTTTTTTTTATTTTATGCATTGTTTTAAGTCTCTTAATTGTGTGCTTACCATAAAAATATTTTTCATTATGGCTTGGCAAAAGCCGTAAAATTTCTTAAGCCGTGTGGTATCTAAAAGATCTTCGTAAGTTAAGTACTATTTTTCAAAATAAATCATCACATTTTGCAAGAGAGCTTCAGCTAGTGCTTCTCCAAGTAGAACGCGCGATGTGTAATAAATCGAAACATTTGTTTTATTTTGTTTCGCTACGTTATCTTCAGGTATTTTATCGTTTCTTTGAACCGCCGACTGCGTTTGCGGAAGCACTTCCATTAGTTCAGGAGTGAAAATGCAGTTCTCAAAATTTCTGGATTCCGGTTGAAACTGTTTGTAAATATTTAAAAAAATCTATTATATAGTTATAATAATCTACGGCTTAGAGGCCATTACCGCGTCTCAACTGAGACTTTATAGGACGATTATCCTATCATGCATATGATACAGTACATCAATCTGTACATCAATCGGTGAAGCGCAGTTTGCGATGTATTGCGGAACTTAAATGGTATAGCAGTAAAGTGGTATGGTGGAAGTTCTGGCACGATAAAATCAGTTTTCTCCATTGATTCAGGATCAAGGAGGACTGGTCAGAGCTCCTTTAAGCCGCTGCTGGGCATGAATTTTGTTTTTTTGAATCGACTTACCTTCTATTAGAAGTAGTGGATACGCTTTATTTTAAGTTGCACTATTTAGTTTCCGGGCGTAGAAGTAACGCACTTTTTTATTGGGCTTGAGCTGTCTTGTGATATCTGTTTCTGTTTTGTGAATGACCAAAGTGGTTTTCCCAAATCCAAGTTTTTGCACAGCTAGGAAGAAAGTCAATGGTTTGTTTGACCTCCCTTATCTAGTTGGTGGTATTTGGAGGTCGCATTGCATTTAGTATCCGCAGTAGTAATTGAAGAGGTACTCTCCAATCATTGTAGGCTTAAACCAATTCATATTCCAAAAATAATAACCTAAACATTAACCCTGTTGTATATTTCTGGTCCAATAAACAGTTGAATGTTGGGCTTTCTTATTATAAATCACAGGTACATATACCTACCCAAGCACCGATTGTTTTATCCCATTTGCCGTCCGTTTATGATTTTATGATGCCTAAAATTAACGATTTGAATAAACCGTCAAGCAAACTTAAAGGTTATCATAAGGAGGATCGTATGTACTTAATACCTAGGCCAACATTGTTTTTGTTAATTTTAATTCTTTCTATGCAAATATCTGATAAATCTTTTTTGTTAGTTATAAAGATCGTTTACTGTACAAGGTACGGGGCACTTTATAAACCAGGGTCCGCCAACTAAAGTTTTTTTTTCAACTAGTGCTTATTTCGTGAATGGTGACACTTAGCTCATGTCTGATTTGACAGATAATTAGTTTTATCCTTCCGCTGAACGAATATGGTTGTGTATACGGTTGAACAACGCTGGGAAATATTGCGACATTACTTTGAAAATCATAGTAATGTTGCAGAATGTGTGCAAAAATTGCGTACGGATTTTGGAAGAAGAGAAGCATTGTCAGCTCCGTATGTTCGTTATCTTGTGAAAAAAGTGAAAGAAACAGGCATCTTCATCGATAAACCAAAGCGTGGAAAGCCAAAAACAGTGCGTACACCCGAGAATATTGATACTGTGGCAGAAAGAGTGCGTGATGCGCCATTAACATCAATTCACCGTCGTTCTCAACAATTGAACATTTCGGAGACATCATTGAGACGAATTTTGCATAAAGACCTTGGTATGACGCCATACAAAGTCCAATTGGTTCAGGAATTGAGGCCAACCGACCATCCAATGCGTTTTCGCTTCGCTGAGTGGGTCTGCGATCGACTTACAGAAGATGCCGATTTTGCCAAACAAATCATCTTTTCGGATGAAGCTCATTTTGATCTTGGCGGGTATTTAAACAAGCGGTATTTAATTGTCGCATTTGGGGCACGGAAAACCCGCACGCATACATTGAAAAGCCGGTACACCCAAAACGAGTCACTGTTTGGTGCGGATTTTGGTCCAGAGGCATAATTGGGCCATTTTTCTTCGAAAATGAGCAAGGAGTGGCCGTTACAGTCAATGGCGATCGTGACACTCGATGTTTTGCGCCCTGTTTTTGAAGATCGCATTATCACCCGCAGAGCTGATGCGATTGACCACCTCGGAGCTGCGATTTGACACCGTTGGACTATTATTTGTGGGGTGCCCTCAAAGATAAGTGTTACGCCGACAAGCCAGAGACAATTGACGCTCTAAAGGACAATATTCATGAAGCCATTGGTGAAATACAGCTGCACACAATCGATATTGTGCTTAAAAATTGGACCGATCGTGTAGGCTACTGCATGGCCAGCCGAGGCAGCCATTTGAATGAAATTATTTTCCATTATTAACCTGAAGGATTGTACTTTTAAATAAAAAAAGAAATTTGAGAAAATATTAGTAGTTTTTTTTATAGCATTTTCAAAAAAAAAAAAATTTGGCGGACCCTTTTTAAGTTTCTAACCTCACAGCATTAATACAAATAGCATGGGGAAAATTTTCCGTCCTCGCGAATGAACCTTTAGAAGATATGATAGTTTTGTAGGTCTGACTATTACTAATTTTTCTAATAAATTTTCGATTCCTCAAATCATTCATTTGATCAGGTTTCGTGAAAAGTGCAGGTGGATTAAACTACCATTTGTTTAACGGTGTGATCGTGAGAGTGATTTAATTTATCTCCTACCCTTCCATGTTAGGCAGCCATAAACTAGTGTTTGAAAGTCACCCGATAAGGGTTTCAAGTTCCATTTACGTGAAGTTCTTATTATAAAACCAGAGTTTTAATTAGGTATAACATGGAAATGTTACATTTGTAAAAGTAATTGCAGTTTACATTACTGTTTCAGAAGTGAACTAATGTGATTTTCAACTAAAATTTCATCATACATCTTTTCAGTGGCAAAACTTAAAAATATAACTTTGTCGTTAGCATACCCGTAAATCATACAAAATATGAGACATACATGCGAGTATACACCATCATTCAAATTTTTTTGCTCGACTGTTAAGAGTTTGATTTTTAACAAGTACTCGTGTACGAAAAGTGTATATACTCATTCAAAAAATGTGTTATTTTGAAAAGAAGTGAAAAAATTGCATATAAGGTAGTTGAAGGAAAATCATATAAAGTTTTGTTTTATAAAGCTGCTTGCCAAACTTAGAACTTTTCGATAATGGAAAAGAATTGTTCAAAACTTTTGTATTGCAAATTTGCATCAGAATTTTGTCCCAAAGTTAGATTTTTTTGAACAAAAAGTTTTACATTTTTATAACTTTGTATATGGGAAAATCACATTTTTATTTTTACTCACATAAAACACTTAAGTAATTTGCTCGTATGATTGATGATGTTGGAAATGCCACCGTTTCCCATGAAGAAAAAAGTCATTTACTTTATATTCAGGTCGATCATTTTAAAAAGACTTTTAAAAATTGTATATCTTTGATTTTGTGGTCATTTCGTTTTTGGTTTGTTTACGTTAGATAAAGTTATCAATAATATTCTAAGTGTACATACACTTTTGCAAAGGTAATGTCAGGTAAATGTATAATGTTGGTTTCTATAGTTTTGTTTTGATTTGATTATACGAAATACAGAATATAAAAAATGAAAATTATTTTCCTCATTCAAATTTGGTTACGGTAAAGGTAAAAATGAAAAACAAAATATAGTATCCTGTTTTTATTTTTCCTGGGTTACCTACATAACGTATTTGTACATAATAGGAAATATTTTATTGGTCTTATTATCAAAGTATGTATAATGTATTTACATAAAATACAAAATGTAAATAATTTCACAAACATTTTAATAAATTTTATTTTATAATTTTTATTTTTTTGGGATTTGGTAAATAAAAACATGTAACCACAATATGTAAATCGGTT
Organism: Tipula lateralis; assembly: GCA_963932295.1. Taxonomy (NCBI): domain Eukaryota; kingdom Metazoa; phylum Arthropoda; class Insecta; order Diptera; family Tipulidae; genus Tipula; species Tipula lateralis. The sequence continues at coordinate 143,280,075 of OZ010738.1, forward strand.
GGGAATATTGAATGTTCATTTGTTCGAAATGGACAATGTACAATGACACAATATGATTAAATGGTTCATGTGGAAGTAACAACAGTATGTACACATTTTACATATTATTTGTTCGGTTTAAATTTAAACAGTAAATCAGAACTTTTGACATATGACAATAATTTTATTTATGCACATTGCACAGCTCCACGACAGGCCTATAGTATTAACATGGCAGATGGGTTGGGCCATAAATTCTGCACTTCAACAAGGGGTTATAGATGTGTTCATCCACATCACCAATCGTAAACAGATGGTGAAAATGTCTTCTTAATTCTGCTTCTATTGAGATTCGAGAACCTTTCGCTCTAACTTCCACAAGTTTAACCATAATAGTCATAATCTTTTTAAAAATTATAAATGGACCGTATCAGAAAAGTTTCAACCTGGCAGTGAATAGATAAAAGTTTGTACTTAACATAATTTTTTGTTAGTCGCTCTGTTACGTATTGATCCAAGGATGAACAAGTTGGTCACTCCTAAATGTTTGGAAAATTAAAAAAAACAATTGAAGTGAGTTAAAACAAAACTGGTTCGAAGAATCGCGGCGGAAAGAAAAATGTAGAAAGAAAAGGTTAAGGGGAAGGTTTTTTTTGAGATTTCAAATAGAAGAGTTGCTGCGGGTATAAAAAAATTATCTAATTAAATTATAATTAAAATAAATACTATCTTTCTAAATAAAAACTAATTAATAAAATATTTATATTTCAAATTAATTTTCTTATCAGGCTTTTAATTTGAAATACTAAATAATACAAAAAAAATCCCAAGTTTTCGTATACGTATACATTTATATCGCACAAGTATGTATTGGTTTATTCGCTTAAATTACTTTATTTAAAAAAATTTAATAAAAAAGCATTCATTTCGGCAACTTATAAAATTGAAAATATAGTAGTACAATTGATATTGTTGATGTGTTTAATCATTACTTTGTTAGCGTTGGTACTCTGCTGGGCGAAGCTATTCGAGGTGAAAGAGATGTTTACAAATTTAACACAATTCAATCAAACATGAACTAAATATTTCTGTCCCTTGCCACACCGGCGGAAATTTATAGTATTATTTGCAATCTCAGTTGCTGTAAAGGTGGCGGGCCAAATAATATTCGGAATCAAGTAGTGAAGCGTAATGTCTCATTTTTTTCGGATATTCTCGCTAAATTAATTAATAAAATATTTAAAACTGGTGAATATCCAGATTCTTTAAAAATAGCACAAGTCGTGCCAATCTTTAAAAGTGGTGATAAAGATTTGATTTCCAACTACAGACCTATTTCAACTCTAACTGTATTCGATTATATCATAGAAAAAGTACTAAGTAGTCGCTTCAGAATTTTTTTAAATGATTCTAATTTCTTCTATGCATATCAATACGGTTTTAGAGAAGGTGCGGTACTGAAATGGCTGTTGTAGAGATAACGAATATGATATTTAATGCTTCGGATCGAAAGGAGTACGTAAGTGCTCTTTTTCTTGATCTTAAAAAAGCTTTCGATACTGTTGATCATGAGCTACTTCTCGCCAAATTATATAATTATAGATTTCGTGGAATATCCTACAAATTAATGAAAACATACGGAATAAGCATTAGTATTCTTAATGTGCATTGTGGAGTTCCACAAGGTAGTGTTCTAGGACCACTACTGTTTTTAATTTTCATTAATGACATTTCGAAATTACCATTGAGGAGCCATATTCGTAGTTTTGCTGATGATACCGCAGTATTCTACGAAACAAAAGATCCATTAATTATAACTAACAACATGGAACACGATATGCATATTTTATTAGATTTCTTCAAGTCTAATCTTATTTCTTTGAACCTAGCCAAAACTAAATTTATAATTTTTCAATCACCACACAAAAGTTCTATCGCAATATCATCTTTCAATATAGAAAATATCGCGGTTGAGAGAGTTGATCAGTTCAAATACCTAGGAGTAACATTTGACTCTCATTTGTTATGGTTTAAACATATTAAAATTATATGTAGCAAAATGGCTTCTGTGGTCGGACTTATAAGAATATGTCCCAAAATATGTATTGTCCCAAAATATGTATTGAGATTGATGTAGTTTGCTTTTATACACCCAAGAATTTTATACGGAATAATCATTTATGGAACTGCGAGCATAAACAAATTCAAATCATGCAGAACAAAAGTATTAAACCTATTATGAAATTACCTCCACGATTTTCTTCATTGTCATTATATAAAACCGAATCGATAGGAAATAGGAATTAATTTATTATAAATAGTAGGACCAGAAAACCTAATAGACGTAAATCTATTAGGTTTTCTGGTCCTACTATTTATAATAAATTGACGGATATCCTCAAAAATTCAGTAAATATTCACCAATTTAAAAAAAATTTAAAAATTTACTATCAATCACTTGTCGCTGATTACATTCAATAAATTCAACCTAGTAGCTTTGAAATAAACAATTTAATAAATTTAACATAAAATGTATTTCATTTATAATGATGATTTCCTTAAAAGAACAAGAAATCCATTGGAAATCAACATTATAAATTATTGTTGTAAATATTATATATTATATTATAGATAAATAATAAAAAACCAAAAAAAAACTTAACTTAATTTAACTATAATAAATGTTAAATGCTTTTATGACTTACAATCTAATAAATGTCAAATTGGATTAATATTGGAAATACTCAGTGCCAAGTATAAACAGTATAAAAAACTGACGTCATATCTGTGGCTTTTTAGACCAAATTATAATGAACCATTGTCAGTTTCATTGGCTGTTGTATTTCTATAGTGCTTATTGCATAACGTTTTAAAAATGATTGCCAAATTGCTTATCGCAGGGGTCGACATCATAGAAAACTGATGTCAAAACTACGGTATGTTGTACCAAATTGCAATGAACAAATCTGTTCAACCAAAATCAAAAAGCATTATGAGAGTGGGTTTTCTAGGACTTTTATTTTAAAAAAAGTGTGAAATTAATCAAAACATGGTTCATTTTATTTTTTTTTTGGTTATTTTTTTTCAAAAAAAGTTGGATTGATTTTAGTTACTGGAGTAGTAATTATTTTATTTAAATCGTCGTGCATTTCCCAATAACTATTTGGTTTAAGTATGAAACTTTTGTAGTGTTTGATTTTATAGCCATAATGAATTGATCCTTTCAAGGTAAATTGTTGTTGAGCCGGAGTTAATTTACATTAAACCCTATTCTATAAGTTGTGGATATATCAAACAGATGGGTATAAACCACCACAATTCCAAATTAAGAATGAAATTGTTTTTTTGCATGATTTAAAATTACATATTGAGGAGGTTATATTACGCATATATATTTTACTATGAAAATTTTGTAAATTACCTTCGTTAAAATAGAATAAATAGTTTGTGTTGGCAATTTTTTTTGTTTTTAAATGGTTTCTTCTTATTTAAGCTTAATATTTCACAATAAAATTTTAGTTGATTAATGATAACATTGAAAAAATAAAAATCAGTTTAGTTTTATTTGCGACCACTCGCCCAATTTTTGAGTTCTCAGGCTAGATCTGTTAGGTTTAATGTTTTAAGAATTGTTTGATTTTTTAATTCAATTAATTAAACTGTTTCGCATATGTTTATGTTGGCCTACAATTTGCTTAGCTGAAATGACCGAAAATGTTGTTTTTAAAATTTAAATTGAGCTATTTAATTCTAATTGGACAAGTTCTATGTAGGCTTAAATTGTTGGTGTGTTAAGCCACCAGTATCCATCTAAGACAGAGCTGGTACTCTTCACTAAGAAATACAAAATTCCGGTAGTTGACCCGCCGTAAATGGCACTAAACTGGTCTTTACTGATAAAGCGCGATTTCTGGGTGTAATCTTCGTTAGACAGTAAACAAAGTTGGAAGCCGAACATCTTGGAGAGAATCAGCAAAGCTACGAGGGCGATGTATTCGTGTAGGAATGCAATGCGCAGACGTTGGGGTCTTAGACCGGAGCTGGTACACTGGCTCTACACTATCATAGTAAGACCCGTTCTTATGTATGGAGTGAGTGTTTGGTAGCCGGTACTGGATAGAGTAACCTATAGAAAGAATTAATGAAGGTGCAAAGGATGGCCTGTTTGCTCATAAGCGGGGCACTGAGAACAACACATACTCAGGCCTTAGAAGTCATGTTACACCTTCTTCCAGTGGATATCTATGGCAAACAGATGGCGGCTAACACAGCCACTAGACTAACGGCCGTGTTTCAGTCGAAACACCATCAGGCAGGTCACTCGACAATAATTGGTTCGCTAAAGAAGAAAATGGCGAACCTTGACTATGTTACGCCTGTATTATGCTTCGAAAAGGGGTTTCAATCTCGACAATTCAAACTCGACTTAATCCCTTCAAGAGAATTCTGGGGGAATGAGCTAGCACTGGAAACCGAAGCTATACAATTTTACACGGACGGCTCGAAGCTAGATGGTAAGGTCGGAGCTGGGCTGTTCTGTGGAGCATTAAATATAAGCACTTCAAATATAATCGTCTCCCTAACCACTGCGGCGTGTACCAGGCGGAGATAATAGCGATTGAGGAAGCCTTGAGCTGGTAGAGGCAAGAGGGATATCACGATTTATGTGGACAGTCAGGCGGCTATCAAGTAGCTGGAAGCAGCGATGTTGAAGTCTAGGGTAGCATTGAGCTGCCACTCGTCTCTAAACGAGATGAGTGAGCATTTCAATATTCAGATTATCTGGGTCCCCGGCCATTCTCATGTCAAGGGTAACTGCAGAGCAGACGAACTAGCTAGACAAGGTACAACTCTTCAGCTGAAGCCTACAAGGGCCAATGTGAGGAGGCGTACAGCGGAGCTTAGACTTCCCTTCAGCACTGCAGAGGTGGTCTAACACCCTAACATGCGAGAGAGCGAGACAAATGTGGCCAAGGCTGGATTTGAATCGCTCCAGGACCTTAATCTCTCTGGAGAGGATAGATCTAAGAAGAATAGTAGGAATAGGAATATTAACGGAACACTGCCTTTTCGGTGAACATGCGAGAAGGCTGGGTCTAGAAACAAATGACTTTTGTAGAAGCTGCATGGTCGAGGAGAAGGAAGAGACGCTTATTCACTTCCTATGCTCTTGTCCTGCACTGGCACTAAGAAGACATTTACACTTGGGTAGGTATGTAATGCACAAACTTTCAGATCTTGCAGACATTAAGGTGTGGACATTTTACGCTACATTATTAGTTCAGGATGGTTCCAATAGAGTGTAAGGGGTATTAGGGGACTAGAATCCTGTGGTATCACAACGGACCGGCAACGGGTTCAAATACCTTTCCAGAATGTCCAGGTACACATTACCGGTTACCCCTGCTTCAATAAAGGCGAAGTGACCAACACCAGCATTATTTAAACAGCCCCAAACCATTACACATTCTGTTTTATTAGGCACTTGTTGAATGCAGACATCGCTTCTGGTTTTCTACGCACAATTAGTCGTTTATCTCCCACATGTAGTTTAAATTTGCTTTCGTCAGAGAACACCACGTTATTCCATAGCTCCCAGGTCCAGTTAGAGCGCTCTCTGGCGCACTGAAGGCGACAAAATTTTGAAGATATCTATAGAAAAGCTTTCTGTAGCGAGTGGCGTGTTCTGAGATTTTCGTTCAGTAACCTCCGAACAGTTGAACTGAAAATTCCAATGCCTGTTGCTGTAGCAAGATCGGCTTGCAATTTCTGTGAAGTATTATATCGGTTCCGCTTGGAACGAAGAACCAGAAATTTATTTTGCACTGTTGTGGTTTTTCGCGGTCTGCCAGACCCTTTAGACCGCTTTGTCTTCCCAGTAGTCTTATATTTTTTTTATAAGATCGGCAATTGATGATTTCCTTCGTCCTATCTTATCACCGATTTCACGCACAGACAGTCCTTCGTTCTATAACTCGATAACAACACGTTTTTCTTGGTCGTTTAGTTTAAACATTTTAAGTACTTTATTCGTTTTATTATACTTAAATATCTTTCTCCATCAACATAACTTAAAAGACTTATACTTTCAGAGTTCTAATGACTTACAAAATGCAATCTAAAAATTGGGATCTAAAAAAGAGTAAAACACTAAGCAATATTTAATGAGTTTACAGAAATTCGAACTGTCCGAATTTGTTTGCACAGTACTGTATAATGCCGTGATTTATCATTTATTTTTCGAAACTGCCCATTGCAATGTCATGTGAATTTTCTTTCAAAAGTTTGTAATTTTTCCATATAGATGTTATTCAAGTTCAACCATATAGGGCAACCATATGTGATTATTGGACGTATTCGAGCTTGATAACATATTCGTTTAATGTTATTGTGTATGTATTTTGATCTATATATCCGTCCGTTTGCTCTTCTTGCTTTTCCGAGTTGCAGATTTACGTGTTCTTTATGTCTGGTTTATATTCAACGATTTTCGCAGAAGCAGACAAATAATACGAGTAGGCGCAATTTTATTGTCTGTGTACAAATAAGAAACAACACGAAGAGAAAAAAATATTTTTAAATTTTTTTGTTGTCCTGCAGTAACGCAGAATGCTTTGAATTAGTCTATCCCGTTTTAATTGTCTGCTTCTGCAAAAGTCGTCGAATGAAAACCAAGCCTTAAGGTAACAGAATTTGTCAATGTTTACGCCTAGGTAACTTAGATTTATTTTGAAATTTTTCCAGTTTTGTTGTGTCATTTGTTGGTTGTTGCTTGTCCTATAGGTTTTCTGAACAGTACGTTTCACGTGTTTTCTCACTGAGTTTGATTATCCATCTGTAAGTAGTCTTTGGTGAAATTAACGGCAGACTGTAAAGATTTTTTTTTTACTTTAGAGTTTGAACTGTATAACACTATATCGTCCGCATAAATAATGCACTGTATTTAGTTCCAAAAAGTGTTGTTGGCATTCTTTTGCAATACAGAATTTGACAACACTTTTTGGAACTAAATATTAGTGTAGCGGTGCAATATTTGTGGAAACGTCAAGATTAATGCCATTATCCTGGTATTGATTTATTTGAAAATAATTCAATAAAATATCAGTACGCATTTTGTATAAATCTGCAACCAAGCCAGCCTTGATATATTTAAAAAAAAAAACTAAATTTTTTTTGAAGAAATGAATTTAAGCTACTAGACATACTGAATCGTTGCTCAGTACATAAAAAAGTTGTGCTAATAGACCCCATACAACACACAACCATGCATGAGCAATCGTATGATTCCACCACAATTCCATGATTTTTTCCTCACACAACACATGCATTTTGCACATTCGTAAGTTTAAAATTATATCTGAAGAGGCTTGCGTGGCCATTTAAATTGATTGGACTAACAATGCGGAGGAAAGAAACTTAATGAAATAGACAAGTTTGGATGAAGCAGTGGTATAAAAAACGTAGAGAATATGGACATTCGAAATTACTAAAAGAATAAGAAAACACGTCGAATAAGGATTATAATAATTTCCTTCGGAATGAGTAAACCCAATTACTTAAAATTAGTAGAAAAGGTTCAACCATTGATTATTTAAAAAAAACAACTAAACTGAGAGAACCTATTTCTCCAAATGATCGTTTGTCATTAACATTGCCTTTTCTTCCAAGTGGAGAAACGTTTGAGGAGCGCTATTGCACCACAAACAATTGAAAAGATTGTAATGGAAATATGCGAAGCGATTATTACGGTGTTGAAAGATAGTATTATAGTTAGTAAATAAAAGATATTATTTGTACGTATAAATATTTTTTTTTGGAAATTATCGAAAAATTTCTGACCGTTTGCACAATTATTCTTTGTTGAACATTTAATTGGTCTTTCTGTTACAAATTCGAGAGTTATTGTAAATTCAAATATATTACACGGTGCGTTTGCATGGCACATGACAATCAAGACGAATTGTTTTCGGTCCACAGAGCAGGCGTGGTCCGTCATAATGGGCTAGGTGGGCAGTGCCCACCTTTACGATTTACAAGACTTCTACCAAGATCAAACAAATGATAGTTTAAGTATCGTTTATCATAGATTCACAAGATTCGTTCTAAATTTACGCGAAAATTGTGTGTAACCTGTTCAAAAAATCATGTTAAAACAGTAAAAGAGTAAAATATTCGTAATACATCCATACATATCTAATACACACATCCATAAAGTAAAATGATTCATTTATCTCTATTACTTTCAATAATATACATACATACGAGTAAAATCTCTTTCAAAAATATACATACATATGCATTTCCTCTTCTATTTGCATTTTATATTTTGATTTTGTCTAAAACTCTCATTAGGCAAATCGCAAAGTGCTACATATTTGAGTATTAATATGCATTATTTCTCTCTCAGCTTTACGATTTTATTAAACCAAATACCATGGAATTATAGTCTCTCAATTTGGTTTTATACAAGAATAGTGGGCAAATGACGAAAATCACCTGCTGGTATAATTTTGTCTCTCTCGTTTTTAACAAAGGAACTTAGTTTAAGAGATAAAATGGAATTTTTTTTTGATTTGGTTTTTGTTGTTGACATTTGCTGTTTTTAAATAATAGTAGATTCCCTCAACTTACGTAGATTTTAAATATGATATCGGTTAGTAGTTAAAATTTTTGGCAGTTGCGAATTGACCTTATGTGGCCATAATGAAAAACTGATTCAGATCGACCGGGAGTGTTCAGAGCCATATTCAAATCATTTTGCAAAAATTATGATACTCTAAAACCATATTATGCTACTACTCCAATTTTTAACGAAACTCAACCACGTTCAAAATGATGTTCTCAAATGTTTCAATGCCGTAATAATGACTTGGTTTATGCAGAAATTCAAGATATTCTTTACATTTCCATTCAAGCAGAAACTACTGATGTCTCAAACAAAAGTTAATATGTGTTCATATTTTGATTAGTTTCTAAAGATCGTATTAAAACAGGTATTAAAAAGTCGTCGAAAGATTTATTTCTTTTGTAGAAATCAAAGATCGTTCAGCTAATGAATAAACTGTAAAAAAATATTACCAGGGACAAGATAACTGCTCAAACTTACGATGGTGTTACAGTTATGAGTGGAAATAAAGGTGCAGTGCAAATCATATTTAAACAGTATTTTCTTAACGTATATTTTGTCTACTGTTATGCTTCAAATTTAGTCCTTCAGGCTGTGTGCGCCAAATATATATCAGAAGTGCGTATTTTTTGCCAATTTATATGGGATACTATCATTTTTTTCTGTATTTCTTAAAAAATAAGTAAGTTATTGCAAATCTGAGACGAAAAGCTTCCACGACTAAATTACACGAGATAGAATTTCCAGTCGTACAATTTTAGATTGCACAAAGATTAAACTTTATGCTTTTTTTTACGTTTTGTTTTAGTTGAGTGCAGGGCGGACTTTTAGACTGACCTAGCTCCTTGTAACTGTCAGAGCTCCTGCACCCATCGCGCGATCCTTCAAGTAAAGGTTGATAGCTGCCTTCAACTTGTGCATTTTATACTTCAACGGAAATTGGAAACCAGTCAACGAATTCCACTTCTTAGATGTTCGATAAAAAAATTCGCGCGTTGCACCTTCAGTTCGAGGTATCGGCAGCTTCACCGTAAACCTATGCGCATTAACGGTTCTTCGTGTTACCCGTCCTGGCGTAACAAATGGTGGTATTTTTTCCTTTAATTCTGCAGAACATTTACCATTTATTAATCTATAGAACACGCAGAGTTCTCCAACATCTCAGCGGTGCTGTAGGCTGTCTAGATCTTTCGTAAAACTGGGGTTTCGTATTATTCGGATGGCACACTACTGAACTCTATCCAGCAACTAAAATGATTTAATCTTTTCTTACCAGCTGCTAAATACAATAGCCAAATTATATCCATGATTAGATAAAGAATGATTGAAAACTAGACTACAGGCACTTTATCGGCAAATAATGATTTTTCAGTCCAGAAAACAAGCTGTGAGCTAGTCAAAACGATTTATAATAACAATTTAGAAAAAATACTCGAAGAAGTTATTCGCCTTTCGATAATTATAATAATAATAATGTCGATGTCGACCGCAGTATCATAACGATGTTACGTTGAAACGTGTAAAATCTTATTTAAGAAGCACAATGAGGGACGAATGATTGAAGAAATTTGCAGTATATTCGAAGCCTGATCAATGAAATAGACAATTTTAATGGCAGAGTTCTGTATAGATAACACTTCTAATATTAATTTAATTTTTCATGAAATTTTAAATAATTTTGCCCACCCATGTTTGAAACCCACAGACCGCTACTGTCACAGAGGTGTTGATTTCTCTATTCTGAATGAACTAACAATACGTTTTGTATTTTCAGTCATGAATTCATTTAAATGCCCTTAAGATCCATAAAAGAGAACATCTGAAATAATTTTTCTGGTAATTTTGTTAGAATGTTTTGTCATTTCGCTTACTGTGAAGCCCAGCTTATTCCATCATTATTGCGTTATTTAAGGTGGTTGTAAGCCAATTTATTTAAAACAAATATTATAATATTTAAAAAAATTAGTTCTATTTTTAATTTGTCTAAAAATCATTTTTTTTTCTAGCTACCTTTTTTTCTAGCTTTTTTTCTATAAATAAATGGAAGAAAGAGGAAATAATCATTTGATAGATTATGGTACTCTGCCAATTGCATTGGATATATTCTAAAGGAAATATAAAGGAAAATTTGCAATAATATAATTTTATTTTCTATACTTTTTTGCTTGTTTTTTACGTTCAGTTTATTATTTCGCCCACGTTAATTGATTTTTATTTTGAAGTTTTGTATTTATTATTTTATTTTTTGTTGGGACGGTTTTTCGCATTTTTGCGTATTAAAATGTTTTTTTTTACCATTACTATTAAAATAAGGAAATCCCCGAAAAATGCCACTTTGGATCGCGGGACGAGGCATTATCCTCGTAAAGATAAAACTGATAGCCTTACCATCCATTTTGCTAATGTACGTGGACTCGTGACTAATAAAAATTGTGCACATCAACATCTCGCAGACCCGACATATTAGAGCTAACGGTAAAAACAAAAGTATCTCATAATATCTATACGACTTCTACTTCAACCGCTACCAGTTCGAATAAGTATTCGAGTTGCAACGTAGAGTGTGCATATTCGTAAAAGACCACGAAGTTAGAAGTATGAAATTTTCTCAAAGACCGCTCAAACTATTGTACTTAAAATATCACTTGCTAATAAAATCCTGTTAATTATGCTTTATAGATCCCCCTATCAAAGGGATTCAGAAACATGAATTTCTTCGAAGTTTTGTCAGACAAATGTGATGAGATTCGCAATCAACATCCCTACTGCGAATTAATTATGTTTGGTAACATAAAAGCCCACCAATACCATACAAAATGGTTGAATCACCAAAATACAAACTGTGCTGGCCGTCAGACGGAGTGGCCTTCTGTTTCACATGACCTGCCGCAGATTGTAAGTGATTCCACATTTGAATGTCAAAATTCTACAAGCAGTCATATTCTGGATCTTTGTCTAACAACAATTCCACATTCGATGGAAGCGCGTGTCGAGGCTGGAATTGGAAATTCTGACCACAACCTGATAACCGTAAAAATATCTGTCGCAACACCACCAGAATTAAGACAGCAGTCAAGTCGGCTATGGCAGATCAACGAGGCTGACAATGATGAGTTACGTTCATCTTTTCAACATTTCTCATGGAGAGCCATTATTTTTATAACAATCAAATAGACGACGCCGTTCCCAATTTCAGTAAACCGTTTTACATGGAATGAGAAAATATATCCCATCATCCTTTTCCAATCCCAATCCTAATTTTAAAACTTTTCAAAAGAAGTCGCCAAAGGAGCCAGACAAAAAAATCTACTCACAAGAAATATAACCGCAACGAAATTTCGTTTGAAGAATATAAGGCCACACGTAACATCTGTAAAAAATCTGTGCTAAGGAAGTAGAAAGGGCTGACAACAAGAAAGCCGCTAAGGCTTCCGAGTTGAAAATCTCCGATCGCAACTTTAACCAGATGGTCGCATTGGTTGCCAATATTTCTAAAATATGTTTTCAGCATTGAAATGTGCAGTCGGTGCTTTGGTTGTGGATCCATATCTGCAGGCCGACTTACTGGCAAACGTTTTCACTTCGAACTCAACCTTAGTTGTCCCCGATAGAGTTACGCTTCCGTCAATTCTGTATTGTGGTTCCAAAATGGATCCTGTCAACATTTAGGAGGAAATTATGTATATCCAAGGCTTTTGACAAGGTTTGGAATGAGAAAATCTCATTTGTAAACTTGTGGCATACGGCTTGGATTCGATGATCATCAAGTGGATAAAAAACTTTCTCAAAGACCGAAAGATCAACATTGTGCTAAATGGAAGATTATCAATGACACACTCCCCAAATTCCGGAGTCCCTCAGGGATCAGTTTGTCACCAACTTTGTTTTTGTTATACATTAATGACTTGTAGTTAGCACTGTGAACCCTATCCACAGTTTTGCCGATGACGCAACATTGCACTCTGTTATTTTATTCGAGGTTGAGCCTACTCATTTAAAGTTAAACGATAATCAACTGGAAGTTGTCACTTCTCTTAGTTCCGAATTGACTACAAGATTTAAGTGGGAAGTTAAAAATCAGGCAAATTTAACGAGAAAAAAACACAAATATGCACGTTCTCGTGTTTTTGTTTTTCTTAGGAATGCGACGACCGTATGTGTATTACATTTACAGATGTGAACAATCCAGGATCATGTCATGATTTATTTATTTATAGAAATAGTGAACTTGAAAATTACATCCAAAATAATTTGGAAAATCGACAAACCAATACTTGGCTTTTAGGTAAAACTAATGAAATTTCCTGGTATGTTTGTTATTAAGTGTTTTTTCTTAGGTGATGCTGGTTATGCACTGAAATATTTGATTACGTCATTTCGATCTACAGCGGAAGTTTCTTGAGAAAATAGTTTAATATCAAGCACTCGAAAGTGAGAAATTTAATTGAAAGGACGATTGGCGTTCTTAAAAACCGATATCGATGTTTCTTGGACAAGCTTAAGCTACATTACAAACCTGGTAAGGCTGCAAGCAATTGTTAATGTGAGTTGGGCTCTTCACAATCTGAATTCTTCATAAAGTTAACATAGATGTAATAATTCAGAGCACAGATGTGTAGGAAACAACAAATACAGCGGAAGAACAACATGTTGATTCCGCTGAAAGAGCTCGATTCCAATTAATGAATATTTTATTTTAAATGATATTTTTTATTAAAAATTTCAATAAAATCATTTCAACCATCTAATTCATTGATATATGATATTTTATCAGAAAAATCACAATATTTGATTAGTACATTTTATATAAAATATATTTAATCATAAATTAATCAGAAATATATTTAATTGGTTTCCTAAAAAGCAAGTTTTCTTTCTTTATATTTGTATTTTTACAAATGGCATACCCAGATCAAGTAGGCATTGGATTTCTGCTATGGCTAAACTTTGTCTGTTTCGTTTTGGTATTGGGAGATAAGCAACCTCTTCCGTACAACACTCAATTTGCACATTTTCCAGCAAAGCTTCAAATTCATTTTAAATTTCTGGTGATGTGGTTGGTAAATCGTAAATTGATGAATGATTCAATCCAAAATTTGTATTTGGTTAATCAAACATTTTGCTAGTGAAGTCTGCTAACACTTTCCTGCATCGGAGATAACATTTGTAGTCTTCATGACTCACGCCCAGTTACAGATATTTCCTTTTTGTTATTTGACAGTTTCTTTTAATTTTGCCTTTAAAATCCGTCCACACCTAAAATTTTAAATAAACAATTATATTAATACATTTATATATGGAATACGTATGGATTTGTGTAATACCTTTTGCCATCCTCTCCTTATTGGAGGGCCTAGAGAGTTTATATTTTTAGCAAAAATGGTCCACGAGTTATTAAACTTTTTTTAGAGCTCCCGAAACCTCTGGATTTTTCTCCATCAATTGGACCGAACAGTGAAATAGCTTAGTATTTGTAATTTTGATACTACTTCATGGATTATATTAATAAATAAAAATTAAAAATAATTTAATAATTGTACAACAAAAACTTACGTTTTAGCGTGATCCATTTTTATTGTCGACTGAAATTTTCAAGCGCCTTTAAATGTAATTCAAAGTGACAGGAAACTTTTCAAACGTCTACTAGAATATAAAGTTTGCGCTTCGATTCAACTAATCGACTAAGAGAATACCAATATTTGTTTTTCGCTACAAGTGACACTACTAGGGGAATCGAAGTGCTAGATGAAATATTCGAATCGAAGTGCTAGATGAAACACAATTACATTAGCTAAACAGGGTTATATCTCACATAACTTAATAACAAAGGTAGAAGCTCAATTTATTATAGATGAATTACAAGATCCCTCATGCAGTTACGTAATGGTACTTCACAAAATCCATCGATTTCATCGTCAACAGTAAATACGGACGTTGTTTATCCAACTTCTGTTATAAAAACACACACCCAATATTGCTGAGAAAAGCTGGAAATGTAAGACGATCAACATAGACTCATGTCGACTCGTCTCAATATGAATTTGATATTTTAAAGGCAGAATATGTTTAATGTAAATTGAAAAAGAAGGTATAAACGACTGTAAGAAAAGAACCTACAATTATAAACTGGCCGCCCTGCCTTAAAAAATCGCTGTGTCATTCGGTTCAGATCAGCGCGTGACTTAGCCAGCGTACTCGCTGTTCTTTGATTTCATGCACGACATTTTGTGATTCAAAAGAACTCGGTATGTACCATCAAAGTGAAATGTAGAAAACAGATAATGTATGCTCTGCGTCAGTTATTTAAAATGAATTTACTGCGGTACAACAAAATATATGTCATCAAAATTTGTTATCACACAAATATGATAAGAATAGAAGGATTACAATCTGGTTGGAGAGTTAAACTTTATGAAGAAGAGCATCGGAAAATACTTGTGGATGTCTAAGACAGTGGTTTAAAGTGAAGATCATGGGTATCAAGGCAAAACTTTTCGCAGCATTAATTATAACCAAAGTACAATACAAGTCCATATACAAATTAGATTTACTAATGAAAATGTCAAGGTGTTACTAGTAACCACAAACGTATATTCGGTTATGGGGAAGCGATATGTCAAATGTGAGACACGCTCTGGAGGCCATTAATAGAACGATGTGGGATTTTCTGGTGGACAAAACTTTGTGTTCGTTCAAATCCTGATAAAATGAGTAGAAAGAGTAATGATATCGGTCATATGAAATATCACAATCCTACGTTATGAAAGATATACTTTACCATCCGTTTCGTTAATAATGTGTAAATGTATTTCACGTGCGGAATATTTTTGTACCTGTGCTTTTCGTACTTGTTCAAATAAAAGCTTTAAATAATACATATTTGAACCAATTATCTATAATTGTGTATTTTATTCTTATCACAAAAAATAAGAACGTGCATCGTGTATTTTAATTAAATATTATTAATTGAATTTCTAAACATTTCCAACTTATATTTTTCTTAATTGATTTTTCCACTATCCCCTTCGAAGAAATCAAGCAAGCGTATTGCGAGTTCTCTTATAATTCGTTTATTTATCATTTTCTTTTCATGATGAAGATGAGAAAAGAAAATATTGAAAAGCTTTTTGTTTCAATTTTTTTTATGTTTTCTAAAAATAGCAAACACAAAATTGATTTAATTTTTGTTTACATTGATGTACTCGTATCTTTCGTGCGTGGGTTGCCGGTTTACCACAAAAAAAAAATAAAAGAAATCTAAAAGACTGAATAACCAATTTAGAATTTCAATATTATCATTATTTTTAAGATTTTTTTTCTCGTTTTCGAGATTTCAACCCGATAGATACTCCCGTACACATATTTTTTATACTGTTCAACATACACATTTTTATCTGTTGTAATGTGGTTGGAAATATATATATTTATAGAATGTATAAATAAAAATTTGCAAAATTACTTGAAACAAAAAAAACAATCCACATCAATGATAATATTGAATGTTTATTCAATTATTTACACAAGTTAAATTAATTAAATACATTAAAAATCGTTTTACTTTGGATTATATATATTAAATTTAACTTTTAGTAGAGATGGGTTTTTCTAGGCGGTAGAGTAAATATGGTATACTGAATTTAGGGCAACATTCTTAGTTATAATTTTTGCACTAATTCAAAAACGAGAGGTCATGATACATAAATAAAAGGATTTTGGGTCTAATATTGTCCTTCAGATGAACAGAAATATTTACTAGGGGTATTAAAATAAATCATACTGAAGATAGTAGATATAAATTAACAATCATAACCTTAATTATTTTGAAGATATGAAATACCTTCAAATCACGATATATAAGGGCAGAATGGAAAAGGAATTTTAATAAATTAAGTCGTTGATGATTAATTTAGAAAAATTTTATAAAAATCAAATTATCTAACCGATCTGAAACTCTGCTGACAATTTGTATACAAATATTAAACGTTTAAAGTTTCGAGTTTTTTAAACAAATGTACCGACAAGATGTTTTATTGATTTATTATGGAGTGAAGTTTTTCCTAACTCTTCCTAAACTAACAAAAACAATTTATTTGTTTCTATGTATTTGTAAAACTTCATATAAACGAATTAAATATATTTAGTATTGATTATAATGGTTCTCTGGGTGATTAGTATTCGAAAATTCTGTAAGAAGTAATCAATTCGCACCATAGGTACTTTACTAAAGTTAAGAAAATCTTAGATTGTTTTTTCATTACAATGGATCTGATCTACTAGAAAAACATCATCATTAGAAATTCTAATGGTCCGGTCCTCTCAGTGATTAATATTCGAAATTCCATAGTAAGTAATCAATTCAAATCATAGCTACACTCCCTATAATGCGAATTGATTACTTATTATGGAATTTATTCATTAATCCGTAATTTTACTAAACAATTAAACACATCAATATAATTTTATTTGTAAGTAATTAAGAAATACTTCATTACCATGTACACACGTTGAAAATCTTCTAAGAAACCCTAATTTTTTTATTGTATTTTGAGAAAAGATTAGGAAAAGGATCACACAAATTATTTATTCAGGCATAGCTCCAATAATACGGCAACATCTTACCCATTTTCAAATATTACAGATTTATTTTTTTTCAATGATATTATTTTTGCCAAGCACACTCTCGGTATAGTGAAAACTAAACCCAAAGCGCCAATGGTGGAAGGCCAAGGTCTTAAGAGTACAGCAACTCAGCAATGAGCACAATTCGCGTGGTTTCTTTAAATGAATCACCGAATTGCACCATACCTTAAGATCTAGGTCATCTCCCATTCGGGACCAGGATGGAAACCTCTGTGTTAACATCGATGCGGTACTCGATACATGGCGTGAACATTTTTCTGATCTACTTAATTTTCCACATGTATCACAAGCTGTATTTGAATACCCTCAAATACAGACCGCAGAGATGTTTATTGAGGATCCATCCTATGAGGAATTCACAATGGCCATGTAGAGATTAAAGAAAAATCGTTCACCAGGAGTTGATTGCATTAATTCAGAGCTCTTGATATTCGGAGGGCTAACTTTGTGGAACTGTCTTTTCGACCTTGTTCGATTGGTATGGCGAAATGAAGTTATGCCCGAAGAATGGAAAGTGGCCGCGTTATGCCCAATTTTCAAGAAGGGTGATCGCTTGAAATGCGAGAATTATCGCGGTATAGCTCTCCTTTGCACAGCATTTAAGTTACTGTCATACATTATCTTGGGAAGAATTATTCCTCTATAGCGGAGGACATTGTCGGTGACTACCAAGGAGGATTCCGTCCAAATCGGTCAGTCACTGATCAAGTTTTTTCGCTGCGAATGATTCTTTCCAAGTACTACGAAACATCTCGCGATGTACACCAGGTATTTCTAGATTTCAAGCAAGCCTATGACTCGATCAATCGAGAGAGGCTATGGTATGAGCTTGAATATTTAGGAATATCGAAAAAATATGTACATCTGTGTAAAATGACAGTAACGCAGTCACAATGCTGTGTCAAAGTTGAGAACAGGCTATCGAGAATTTTTTCAATTACTTCTGGTGTTCGACAAGGAGATGCGCTGTCCCCGATACTTTTTAATCTCATGTTGGAATACATCCTTCGTAAAAGTGCAACACCTCAGGAAAATATCTTATTCCGAAAATCCAATCAACTTCTTGCGTATGCAGTTGATATCTGTGTGATTGGATTAAATGGCAACGGAGTGAAAGAGATACTTGATCCACTGGAACAGTTTTCAGCTTCCGTTCGTCTCAAAATCAGTGAGTCCAAAACAAAATATATGATCTCTGGTTTTAAAGACCAAGACGCAATTGATTTCAGTAGTGGTAACCACACGTTTGAAGGAGTGATGAGATTCAAGTATCTTGGATCTCTCATTACTTACGATAATAGTGTGGGAGAGGATATCAAGGTTCGCCTTGCCATTGGCAATCGGGCTTTGTATCCTCTACGTCCACAGCTGAAATCAAAATATCTGGAAAATACGGATAATCTGAAACTGTACAGAGTGTTGATCAGACCCGTTTTCATGTATGGATGTGAGAGTTGAACCTTGACGGATGAGTACGAAAGATGGCTTCTAACATTCGAGAGAAGAATCATGCGTGTGATATATGGCCCAAAACGCGACGTCGATGGCACTTACCGAGTTCTTTCCAATCACGAGATCATGAATCTAATGCAAATTCCTGATATCGTGCATGAAATCAAAGGACAGCGAGTACGCTGGCTCAGACACGTTCTGCGTGCTGATCCGAACCGAATGATACAGCGAACCTTTAAGGGAGAACCGTGTTTCGGTAGGCGAAGAGGTCACTGTCGGCGACGATGGCTTCACGGCGTAGAGAGCGAGCTGGCATCTGCAAACAGTCTTCAACGGTTTGCAAAGCTGGCTCGTGATCAAAACTGATGGAGTCAGATTGTTGACACGGTACGGGCCAATAATGACCTGTAAAAAAAATTATTTGTATTATTAATTTTTAAAAAACTACAATATTTAAAGATTTTCAATAATGTTATCCAACTTTATTTAATTTTTATACATTTATTACACTTTTTTTCACAAACTCATATATCTCTTTAAATCCACTTACTTTATAACACCAGTCAAACTATTTGTATTATTAAGGATATCAAACCCTGCTCTACTTTGTTGAAATTTATTGCAGTGCAACACAAGATGTTCAATATCCTCAGTAACATTAAAAAATTTCACTCACGCTATTCCTTTCCAAACGACGTTTAAACGAATACTCTTTCCAATTACATACCTTGATTCATTCTTATTCTTTCAATCCTTCGTATCATTCTTGTATCACCCTATGAGTACCTTATAAAAACGTGCCCTCTAAGGGACACAACTCACTTTATTTCTTTTCTTTCATTAAACTTAAATTTTTTAATTCATCCATCCATTAATTCATACACCTGCAACACTCGCAGTTGTCTCACATCTCTTTTATCAAACGTTGTCACTGTATCACTCACACTTGTCCGTTTACTTGGCATAATATTACATTCGATCTGCCTATGGAAGGCTATCCACTGGATGATAATCTTGCATCGAACACATTCAAAGACTGGATCGAACACATTCAAAAATCGTATACTCATTTCCCTCGCGACCGCAATTGATAAAGATTAGCATTCCACTCTGAGAATCAGAGAATATTGTTATTTTTTTCTTCTCCTCACGTATGGTCAGCTTAATTTCTTCTAAAATACATATCAGCTCAGCATTTATTATACAGATGCTGTCATTAACTCGAAAATATTTTTGAATATTCATATCTGACACATAAGGTATATTCCAACACCTTCTTTGTTTCCATTCACACAAGCATCTGTATAAATGATAACATAAATGATGACATGTTCAATTTTCATTCGTTCAAAAACAGATTATAACATGCGATCATTCCATTCCTTAGTATAATCCTCCAATTTCATTCGTACGGTAAGATTTTTGGCTCAGTTCTATCTATGCTCAAAAATAAATTAATATTTTCGAGTTTTATACTAGTCATTTCGTTCAAAAATAAATTATTCCTTACACACATTTTAATTGTTTCTCTCATTGTGATCTACCCTCTCTTCTCTTATCCCATATGCAATTTTGGAGGATACAAATGCCTTTCGTATCAATTACACACGGGTGTGCACCTTATTTAGGTTTCCTCACCTCGTATGCAATCGATTAATACAATTTTCAGCCAAAGGTTTCATATATCTTCCAAAATTCTTTCCAGAGAAATCTCTATTCATTCTAAAACCCATGCTTGCACATTTACTCGTATTCACTTTCAAATTTAAAATCTCCAAACATTAAATCACTCAGTTAACTTTGGATTGAGCATTATTGGTGGCTTACTCGATACTGCGTCCTTTACCAATGACCACCAAATCATCTGAAAATTGTAAAACCATTTGGTTTGTGCCATTCAAACTAATCCAATCACATACACGCCGCGGAATTCCCATTTTCAATAAGGTTAAATATAATATAAAAAGAACTACATAATCACACGCACGCTTAGCATCTAGAAATACCGCAACTACTTTCAACAGCGGGAGTACCACAAGGGAGTGTTCGTGGACCATTACTTCCTATAAACTAAAGATAGACTTATTACAGAAGCAACAATGGCGACTTTTGTCGAAAAGCGGTAATACTTGCAACAGCAAAGAAAATCAATGACTCCGCTAGTAAATTATAGAATGCCACTAGCCTTGTGAAAGAAATGGCGAATTTAAATAAATGAAGCAAAATCGATCGAAGTGAAATTTACAAATCTAAAAGTTAATCATATATAATGTAAGCCCGATAGTAGTATAGCATGCAAACACTGCTTAATATCTCGGCATGACTTTCGATGGAAGGACATAAAAAAGAAAAGAAATAAGCTAGACATAAAATTTAGAAAAATGCATTGGCTCTAAGGGAGACAATATGAACTTGCGATCCACCACAAACTGCTTTTATACAAAGAAATTTTGAAATCGGTATGGACATATGGTAACCAACTCTGGGGTTGTGCCAAGAAGATAAATATCAAATTTATACAAACAGTTCAAAATAAAATCCTGCGATGCATTGTTAATGAAAAGTAATACATTCGAAACAACAAATTCCCTAGAATCTAAAGATCGAGCTTTTCGGGGATAGTTGAGCAAACCACTGCACTTGCGGCGACCAATAGGTCAGTAGATCTAATTGTGGCCAAACATCTGAGGAGGAGTTAGACGAAACTGGAGATAATCATGTGTTTACTCCGACTTATCAAATGTATTATTATGCAATGCAAATTACTAAATGGTTTCACGATTCATTCGTAATATAAAAAATTAATAAAAAAAAACTATGCTGGTTGAATTTTTACCATACCAAATGTCTGCTAGCCTTCATCACCAAGCAATGCTTTATAAACATAGTTCATTTACATTATTTCCTTTACTGGTGATTTATTTGGCTGATTGTTATGGAAAACCAGAAACGGGCGAGAAAATAGATTTTTTATTAAAATTAGTTTTATATTCAATTGGTCTAATTTAGTACCAAATAAGTATTTTTTATAGACACACTAATAACAAAATATCTTCTATTTTAGTATATAATAGTCATTTGGTGTTAGGCAATTTACAACATACTATTACATACATGTATACACGTACTGTACTGTAGGCGAGTAGATACACAGAAAGCATAAAAGAACATTAGTGAATGAAATATGTATTGATTTTTCGGCAAAACCATAACATTTATCTTCTGATAGTGAACAGCATCTATAGAGTCATGTAATATATATTTTTTTAATTATAATGTTTAACAAGACAGTTGAAAATGGGATATGGTTACAATTTATTTAACAGAAGTTTAATATTTAGTTTATAGTTCGCTATGGTAAGTTATGATTGGTTTGTTCCGATTTGTGTATTCTCAATATTATGGATACTAAAATACTGGAAACATTGCCAAAAATAGAAAAACTTCTTAACTTTCGAC
The DNA here is from genome assembly GCA_963932295.1 of Tipula lateralis. Lineage (NCBI taxonomy): Eukaryota > Metazoa > Arthropoda > Insecta > Diptera > Tipulidae > Tipula > Tipula lateralis. The sequence goes on from OZ010738.1 coordinate 143,302,231, forward strand.
ACTTGTGAGTGGTGTAGTGAGGAGAAAATCGTAGATTGATTGAAGGATGTCCTTTCTAACATCAGAATCCTCGTAAAATGTCAGTTCCATTTTCACTTTGGCTATCAGAGTTTTAGCATTTTCGGAACGATTGTATTCGGTAAAACTGAAAAGTTGCTTCGACATTTCCGCCATAACAAAATTACTGGTTAAAATTGAATTCGGAACAACTGCCTCCAGTTTCCGTTTGGTATCGTCTAGTTCAACGCCACTCTTATCAATATCAATATCGTAGTTAATATCACTGTATTGTGAACCATTTCTGGCCCAATTGACTGTCAGTTTAATTATTTTGGGTTTTGACTTTTAACCAGTCTTTTAACTGATACAACTTTTCCAACATGTCGATCAAACTGTTACCAATTTTAAACAAATTTCTTATTTTCTTTAATATTGAACCAATTCCGATAACGTTCGTCAGCTGTATTACATCGAAAATCGGCTGGATGTTTGAATTCCACGTCGAAACCATCATCTTTAACACCACTATCGCTATCAATGGTGTTTACGCATTCGGCACCATTAACCTCTTCATCTGGAAGCATTTCATTCACGTCTTGGAATTCATCTCCAATATTTTTCAAAAGTAAAGGACATCTGTCAGTGCCAGATGAATTCCATGTACAATCTGATGTTCACAGTTTATTAAACGACCAGCTTTTTAATCACAGCTGCATCATCTGTGACTATTGCTATAATACCTTTTTCTAGAGATAAATTAGTGACATCAATTGTATTTATAAGAAGCTGGACATAATAAAAAGTGGAACATGCAGGTGAAATACATAAAATTGAATACCGATATTCATAATTGTAATACCCATGTATTAGGGTTTTGAAACCATGGTCTGAAACCCGTGATCCCGTTTAGGGGTTTAAAACCCCTACTTTATATATTAGGGTTTGGTTTTCCAACTGATGCAGCTTCTACAATTTTTTGGCTATTCTGTTTTAGTGTCCTACGCGGCACACCGTTCTCACTCATTTCAAGGTTATATATAACTGTAGCTTCGATATAAATATAAATTTTAGAGTTATGCACTTAACAAACTCTAAATCTTTACGTGTTTGAATACATTTTACTTACATATCTGTTGTTGCACCGAAGTAATCCAAATCAGCCAAATAGAGAATGTACGGTTAAAGGTCTATCATGTGTAAGTTAACAATCTGTTGAAGGGAGATCTCATGTGCCGACTATCATGGAGCAAGAAAATGTGCAGATGGTTTATGTAAATCAAACCTATAGTCATATGTCTAAAAGAGAACTGCGAAAGGGTTAGGAGTGCTTCGGCTCCAAAACAGATCCTATAGACAGAAACAACATAGTATGGTTTCAAGACGTAATGAGTGCTACGTGATGTTTTAATATATGTTAAGGGAATATTTTTATTATTTAGACAATAGGAGGTAATGAAACATAATCAATTTCTCTTCCAAAGACGATAACTTGGTCTCACGAAGTCAGTTTCATTTCAAAGCAATAATAATACGCTATGACATTGAGGGAAGTGTAATTGCAAATCAGATAAGGGACAGTTCAATTTCAAATGGAATTAAATCAGATAGTATATTTTCGTATACTTTGTAGATTGTATTTATATAGCAAAAAGATGAGTTATCGTTTTGAGATGACAATGATTTGGTTCATTGTGCTTAAGAATTGTAATAATTGTGCTAATTTTAAATGTTACATGTTAATCTTCAAAAATCTTAATTTGTCCTTTAGAGCTATGCAGATATTGTTTTATCAATTTCAGAGCATTCTTTGAACATTTCGTTCTTGAATTTATTCAGAATTCTTCGTTCATAGTAGACACTTACTGACCGGACAAGGTTCTTCAATAATTTCCTCACAAAACTGACTTAGTCATTTTTGCTAAGCGCATTAATTTAAACGATGTTAATTCCCAGACATATTCACGTTAAGTATCTTGCGGTAATTGTAGATAGCTATCTATCAGACATAAAAGCACCTTCCAATTTTTATCAATGTAGAAAGCCTTTTTGGAAAATCTTGTGACAACCCCTAACATTATTTTCTTCATTTATAACTCACTTGTCTATGTTAACATATGCTTGGCTTGTCACATATGCTGATAAAACTTCTATCTATATAGCTAAACTTATGGTATGTAGAGCGATTCCTAGATCTATACGCTCCACATTTATCAAATAATCCACTACTTCCTATAACACCTATGTCATTAACCTTCTTTGTTCTGTCAATAGTGCCACGGTCATGTAGGTACTGGCTCAGTGCAATATTGAAGATAACGAGTTAATAGACCCTTTGGTAAAAGCTGACTCATGGTTAAAATGCATCGGTTTAGAACCAACGATTCCTCTTACGTTTTGCAACATTAAGAAATATAAAGTACTTTGCATGTAATGTTTTAAAACTCAAGTGGATTTATTCTTATACATGCCCTAAGTAAAACTCAACAAGTTTGCTTTACCGATCGATTGAGAATTACAATTACATTTTTCACTTGCATGGTATCTTCATGAAAATAATGGGGCCTATCTTGCGAGGTATTATATGATCATTATTTGTTAACGATAACATACATTTTATTTCCTACTACTCGGCTTTAAGGTGAATGACGTTTTTACACTTAATTACTACTGTTCGTCTCTTGATACAGTTCGGTTACAAACTTTTAATTCATTATCTGTGAACTCTTATGAAATTAGATTTGCCCCTTTGTCTAGGCACTGAAGTATGACAGTGATGTGATTCACCAGCGCGAAATGTGATAGAACCCTGGTTTACCCCATAATCTATTTGGGTAAAACCAATTTTTGTAGAACGTGTTTTCCATCGGGCACGAAATCAAATTATGAGTAACCTTCTCTGTGGGTAATTTATTCTGTACCGGAATGGTTTAAGTTATATTCTATTTGAAAGGATTGCAAACCACTCGATTTTTTGTATAAGTTTATTGCAAACTAAGATAGCCATAAATAAAAAGCGCATCAAATAGAAATAATAATGTGTACAACCACATGATCCATAAACTCATATTGATATAGTTTCGACAATACTGCAAATGATGTGTCATATGAAAACATATGTGCTAGTTCATTTGGCAAAACGTTGTTTATCATCACTTTTTAAAACGGTCATTAAATTTATCTCTGTATTGACATCTTTAAAATTAAGCGATAACTCTTGAAAAATCATTTTTCTATGCTCTACTTCGTATTTTGTCTTTATATTAACACATTCGTCTTTTATATGTGTACACTAGCATACTTTACATTTTTTTTATCATAACAGCTAAGGCAACTGCAATCTTTATATTTTGTTTTTTCAAAAACGTTTCATTATTTTTATACGATACAAGAAAAAATTCTTTGAGACTCTTAAAGATGCACAACTTGAAATGTTGGAAAAAAAATTAAAGACAAACCATATATGTACATACTAAATGTTTCACTCCAAGAAATGATTCTTTTTATTTATCATGCTTGTATTCTTACAAATAAGAATTAATCTCTTATTTAAGAAATATATTTATTTATTTAGACGAAGAAAGATGAGATTAAGGATTATTTTTTTCTGAATATTTTATTCTGCTTCCAAAATTTTTTTTAATTCAACAAAAACAGTAGTATTAACATTTAGCGGGTTATTCTAAATAAACCACAATCTTAATGTGGAGAGCTTAGAAGTCAACTGGCGCAGGAAACCCCGATAACTGAATTGTGCAGCTAAGATTAAGACATAAATCAGTAAACAAGTAATTTTTTTTGTACAATACTGTCCAAAATCATTATAAACGTAAAATGAATTGTAGACATCCTGTGGCAATCGTCATAAATTTTAAATATTTTAATATAAAATTATAATAATATTGTAAATATATACAACAAACAACGGAAGATCTGAAGTGAATCCAACATTTTCTATGTCTTCTAAATACGTTAATTGAAATTTTTAATAATTTATTAGTGATTTTATAAAATAATATCATGTTCTTCTCCTAAACGTTTACAAATAAATTTTCAATTTATAAAAACTTAGACGTATTAGTTTTGTTACCAAATTTCAGGATTAATATTGCTACCATGCTTTTTGGATAGTTAAATTAATTATTCAAAAAGATTAAGAGATCAATCTCAAATTTCATATCCAGATTATTAAAACATATCATAGTCAAATCAATATTTTAAGACCTCATCAGCACTGTCCTCAAATTTAGACCGTATTAATAGAAAATTGTAGTGTTTAAATTTATTTTTATTTCCACTCTCTGGTATATGTCTGGTCTGTTTCTATTTTTACATTCTATTTTGGGACTGAGGATACCCCTCCCCCCATTCCCAAATTCTTTCGTGGTTCGTTAACTTTCGTCCTTATTTTATGTCATTAGATCATTACATAACTAAATCAAGATCATACGATACGTTCATTTTACATAGAACGATTTGGCACATTGCATACCTGCATGTCAGCATATAATACTGTTAGTGTTCATTCACACCGCCGTTCGTAATTAAATGGAGAAAAATTCCTGTTGCATCTGCCGCTAACGGGATTCAAACCCGCTACCTCCGCCGTGCCAACTGCCGCTGCCTGAACCACTATGACAGTTGGTCGGTTCATATAAAGTGTCTGTGGCTTTTTGGTACATTTTTAAACAAAAATAATTGAAAATTTAATGTGATTAAGTGCATATTGACTATTATTATATATGACATTTCTTCGGAAAGTTGCCACGTAGTTTATAGGGACGCTTCGGTCTGCCAATTTTTTACCATCAAGAGAGTTTTGCAAAGAGTATAACAAATAGTAGACAGACGGTACAAGGTACAGGCTATACGGTGGATGCAACAAAACTTTCCAACTTCTGGCTACATCAAAGATGTGTGTTCTTTCCGTGGGTCATTTCTGGTCGTTCTTTATGGATTGTTTCGCTCAAACGAAGTTGTCGAGTTGTGCACAGTACAGGACAGAATTGATGGTCTTGCCAATGCCACGTTTCAGCAGGAACATAATGAACAATTCCTTCCAATTCCAGCAAACATTCTATATCGACAGTAAGCGCTTATGTTTGATATTTCTGTATTTAAAGAAAGGTTCGAATCCGTTGCGTTTCAGCAGCATTTCACTGATGTCAATTCTGTTCATCAATTTCTTACAATTAGGATCCATGTTAGACTCAAACATCTAGCTTTTTTTCAACCCGGCTTTTTTTTTAAATGATTAAAAACTGTTATGTGGTTGATGTTTAATGTCTTCGCTATTTTCTGACAGCTTGCGAGCTGGTCTTGCCCCATCATTTGTAAAAATTTCATCGACTTTTCAGTGACTGGCCGACCAAAGCGATGTCCATCCAAATTTCCGGAAAGGAATCGAGCAAACTACTACTAACCTCTTTGTGCACTCACCTATACTTTACATATTTTTAGGTGCGTATTGCGGATTCAAATTTCAAATAACAAAGTTACAAATTTGCGGCACCATTTGAAAATAAAACAGCAAGTTTATACAAAATACCAATTTAGCTATAGCAACATGCCCTATAACAATAGTAATGATAATACTGATAAAATAACCGTTAAAAATAAATTTAACGAAGTAGAGGCTAACGGGTCTGTGGGCATGATGGCAATCGAAAGTCCTCTAAATTTATTAAGTTTATGTAATATTCGTTAAATATGAGGTCTATTATACAACATTGGTTATGACTATTAATGCCGACACTTTTAAATTATTTTGAGATCTATATTTTAAAAAAAAATCTTTATAAAATCAATATTGTCAATAAAGAAGTTGAAGCGACCAGATTTACCAATATATTTAAAACACCAACTCGCAGATTTTAATTCGACGAAAAACTTAAGACACCCAGTCATTAACAATATTATCCGAAGGAACTCAACATAAAAGATGATTGAAAGGTTTCTTGAAGTAACAGAAAATTACGAGTATACATATAGAGTTAGATCTTGATGAAGATTAATGAAACTTTACAACTGAATTTACTGAAGTGTTCCTTCCCATGAAAAAAATCGCACTACAATTACAAAGTAAAGTTATGAACATTTTTTTAAATATTTGCTTGGGCTTAAAATATTATTAGATAATATTTTACATCCTATTGGCAGCACTTCTTTAGGTTATATATTAAGATCCGACATTTCATAGTAAAATATGCAAACGACATGGAGAAAATTGTTTGTTAAAGCTCCCGATATAAATGTTGAAGCTAAATGTTTATATCGCTGAACAAAAAAAAGACACTTACAATTGAAAATATTAACCATACTAAACTTGAAGTACCATTTAAAGAAATTCGAAGATATAATCCGGAACCGTTAGATATTAATATTAATCTTCTAGATTACTGAATAGAAAGAAGTAGAAATAATTATATCATTAACGTTTATTGGATAAAATATACATGTTGTTCCAAAATATAAAATTTTCAAAAACGTTCACAATAAAAAATGAATCCTTTATGATGGACAGATAATTGGAGTTAAATCTTATAATGATCTCAGATCTAGCTCGAAACATAACTTGACTTGAAAACATAACTTTGAGCATGATTCTTTAACTAATTTCAATGGTTAAGGTGGCGAAATCAAGTTTACACCCATAAGATTGCTAAACACCTTTGCCTAAAATTCCACAAATAATAAAATAATTACTGAAAACAATTTGGCATTTGTGGTTCAAATAATTTTCAATAGGAAATTTTGAATGATAGTAAGCAAACTTCGAGTGTTTCTATTAAATCGGTCTCATAATTTTATTCTGGTAGACTACCGTATCATCATTCAAAAAATCCACGTCACAGCAATGGTATTGGTTTAGAACAAAATATTGATAACAGAAGAGTTTTGTAAATTCTATGTTGAATATTTTAATGGTGCTTCCACAACACAATATTTTCAAGTTTATTTTAATTTTAATTAATTGAAGATATTTAATCAAACATAACAAATATTATGAAATTTTCTTAACACTTTATTCAAAATTTTCTGCCCGAACAGCAGCATACATTTTCTATTCGATCACCATTTACATAGTTTATTGGATGTGAAGAAATATTTGCAATACTTGACTTAGTTGTAGTCTGTGACAATCAATGATCGGCAATTTGGTTTTAAAACAATGACTCATATCATAATCAATATTGGAAAACGAATAATATTTGGAAAAAGATGAATTAGACCATGATTATTTTGGGAACTGCTACTACCAGGTAGTATAGATGTTCGTGTAAAACCAATTTTTTTAAAACACTGTAGGGCTCTATACTCCATCTTGCCACATACATGGCATGATCGGAACCTTCAACAGTTGTTCGCTAATATTTGATTTTTTCTTGATCACACGCTTTATTAATGACTTCATGCAGTGTAGAGAAAAAACCAGCTTTTAAATTGGGCTTAATCGGATTATTTAATCATTCTTCAAATACGTTAAGAGCTTTAATTGTGATTTTGGATTTAAGCGTTTATCACACAATTTACAATTTATTTCCGCTTATCGCACAATTAACAATTTAAATATTTATTGTCATTTCCTGTTGTCACCAAATATTTGAGGAACTGTCCGATAATAGTTTTTTAATTGATAGATTTTATTTATTAGATCTAAGAAGTTTATTTATATTTCAAATATTAAGTTATTTACAATTACAATGACTCGCGATGTTAAAGCGGATTTTATGAAATAGTAATTATGGAGAACTATTTTGAAAACTTTGCTGGTTACCAAGTTTGCAATGCACTCCAGGTATAATTTCTAATTTTTCAGCATAGCTGATTGATGTTCCGCTAGCATGTCTCTGAGCTGTTATTGGCCAGTTCACAATATCGTGAAATAAAATTTTGGAGTGTACTTCGAAGAAATTGGTAGCAATATGCACGCTATGACCATTCTCACTCAAAGAGATTACTCTTCCGATTTTTCTTTCTTTTCCCACTTCAATGCTTATTAATTTATAGTATTTCTCACACGCCAACTCGTTTATGACCTGTGGTTCTTTATTGCACCATCAGATATTTTTTTTATAAAATAAACCAGTGATCGTTTAATATAAACAGCTATTAGTTTCCCGTTAGATTTGACAAAAACATAAAATCGAAAAAATTTTCGTCTCTGTTTTATACCCCTATTATGAATGTCACCTCACCTCACTCGTCACCGTGACGTGTATTGTCACTCGAGTCATATTTTGGTATTATGATTGTCACTTTATTTTGAGTGAGTGACGAACGCATCATGATGCGTTTTTTTCTATATTTTGTTGTTTTTAAGTTGGCAACTATTATTTTTTGTTTTGATTTCGGTATGTTTGTCTTCTGGTGGTGTGTTAAAATAATAAATTTCAAGTTTTAAAAAATAAATTAATTTAAAGTTTTGTAGTTTGGTTTATTTTAATAATTAAAATTTTTTAAAATTTCGAATATGTTCTGGACAATGTCTGGATTTTATTTCCATTTCTTTAAAAAAAATTGGATACTGACTGCCGTTTGTAATTTTTCAAACTGATACCATTTAATAAAGAAAATAATATTTAAAAATCGAAAATTATTATTTTAATAAATCACAAAAAACAAAATTATTATTTTAATTTAAATAAAACCAAACAAAAAATTAAAAACGGATTTTTAGTTAGTCAAAAAAAAATTCTCACTTGCTGTCACCGACAAATTGTAAGTGAGGCGAGGTGACAAAATCCTCGCTCACCGTGACATTCATAATACCAAAATTTCATTTCAGTGACATCGCGTCACTCGGTGACGCATAAGTGACTTTCATAATAGGGGTATTAGTATTTCATTTACAGATTGTGTAACAGGTGCATTTTATTTTATTGTTGTGAAATATGTATTTTGCGTATAGAAAATATTGGTAAGTACAAATTTTAATGTTTTCTTAACGAAAAAGTACTTTTTTAACAAAAATAGATAACTAAAATTATGGAGTTCTACCAATTTAACAACATGTTTAACGGTGGTGCGATAATGCACCATTGGACATTGAAAATCAGTTTTTTTGTAATTTTTTAGGAAAACACCGTTAAGTCTTGCGGAGGTGCTAGATGCCTTAGAGAACCTTCCGGATGATGTTGAAGTACCAAGTGACATTTATTTACATCCGCCGGATTTTCATTCGGACACGGATGAAGACTCTGGAGACGAAGAGATGAACGATCCCAATTTTTGAATAAAAATTTAATTCAAGTGAATGTCGAATTAAATTTGGATAGGACCGTAGAGGATGAAGTAATTGAAGTGGAAACGTCGATGCACGAAGCTGAGAAATTCGATTGTGGATTAAATAAAGAAACAATAGTATCACAAAAAAGAATTACTCAAAATTGGATAAGTGGAGATGAAGAAGAGCTTCCTTTGGCAGCATTTCTATACCGTCATAAATCGTGGGAAGGCACGAAAAACTGTCCATTAACCTTAAATGCTGAAAGTGATCCAATTAATTTTTTCAAGCTTTTTTTCCCAGCGCCTTTCGTCGAATCAATTGTGAAGCACACGATGAATTATGCTTCAAAAATAAAACCCTATTTTCATCGATAGTGACGACTTTTTTGAATTTTTGGAGTGATGATCGTATCAGGGTTCAATAAAGTTCCACGTAGACGCCTTTATTGGTCAACAGAAGATACCTTTAGCAACGAACTGAACACCAAATGGATGCGTCGTAAAGTGTTCGAAGATATTTTTGTAAATATTAATTTTGTGACAACGATTCAATCGAAAAAACGACCAAAGATCGATTTGCAAAAATTCGACCATTCATCAACCTTTGAATGAGTTATTTTTGAAATATGCAAGGAATAAACCTGTTCGTTTTGGTTACAAAACTTGGGTAGCCGCCAGCCCGTCGGCTTATTGTTATTTATTTGATGTTCATCAGGGTCGAAAACAAGATCGTGACATGAATCTTGGATTAGAGGAATCAATTGTTCTAGATTTAGCTAAAAAAATCAAAAAAAGTTTTCCAGACCTATCATTTTCGTTTTTCTTCGACAATTTCTTTTCCGGGCCAAATCTTATATCAGCACATAAGGATATTGGATGCGCTGGAACAGGAACGCTCCGAGAAAACCGGTTAGAAAATATAAAAATGGTTGATAAAAAGCAAATCAACAAAAAGCCCCGCGGATACTTTGAAAACTACATAGATCAACAAAATCATACAATTTTGAAAAGATGGAAAGACAATAAAATTGTTTCAATAATATCCAATTCGTTTGGAACATATCCGTTAGCTACCGCACGCCGTTACATCCATTCGGAGGCGAAGAAAATTGATATTCTCGAGCCACAAGTAGTTGCACAATACAATAAAAATATGGGTGGTATCGATCTTTTAGATCGACATATTTCGAACTATCGGATGAGCATTAGGGGCAAACAGTTTTATATGCCGATCGTACTGTGGATGCTAGATTTGGCAGTAACCAATGCATGATCATTATCTAAAAGCTACAACTTCAAAAAGGATCAGCTTCAATTTCGCGCAAAATTGAGCGAGGCGTTACTAATGCATCATGACAAATTATTACCACAGGGTAAATCGTCAAGACCTCCAGAATATCTGGCTAAATGAGCACAGTCGTCCATAAAATCAGATTCGCCATTACGGTGCAAAGAATGCCACTCACATACTTTCTATAAATGTGATGTTTGCAATAAACCACTGCATTCAAAGAGCTTCAGATTTTCACAAACATTTAAAATAGCCAATCTTTATTATTTATATATTTATTATAAATTGTTGAATTATTGAAGTTTTTGTATATTTTTACAAATAAATAACCTTTATATAAAAATAAAATAATTGTCTTCAAATGTCTAGTGGTGCGATGTCGAATACGAGTAGGATTAACAATAAAATTCGATTAAAGTTTTTGGTTTAAAAAATTTCATGTGCTCTTGCGTAAATGTAAAATAACACATTATTATTTAATAAATTTGTACCAATTTTAAAGTCACTATCATAACTAAATTTTGGATTTACTTTTCAAATAATAAACTGTTACTTGTTCTCAAAGGAAATATATGAAATCGAAAAATGAATTTGAACAATCTTCAGATATAAAATCAAGAACTGGACTTACCAAAGGTGAATTGGAGTTAATAATGCTTATTAAAATTTATTATTTGACCCAACCACTTAGCAATAAGTATGATGTACACTTATCCATCTCACAAAATAAATAACCCTGAAGCTCTTCGTGAAGAAAGTGGCACCATATGGATTTACTTACAACGAAAAGCGTTACACCTGTACGGAGCCTTTATAACACTTCGCCAAGTGTTTAAATAAAGAGGCGTCCATTCAGGTTGTGTCTGGTAAAATCAAACCTTAAGGAAAATACAGGTTTGCCCTTCATATAGGCACAGACAGAATAAATGTTTAATTTTTTCTAATGGTTCTAGTTATTGCCGAAACGTGAAAAAAATATTGATCGTTACATTTCTGCGTTTAGTTGATTGATACACAAATCAAGTGACACCGGTAATTCTTGGTTTCACTCAGGAGCTTCATAATAATTCTATGAATGATCCCAGCATCGTTGTATTTGTTCAGTGGAAAACCCTGGGTTGCACTAATGCGGCATTTTGTTCACTGATTTATCGCACAACACTCAAATCGGTGCTATTTGAGCTTTTCCGAGTAACTTGTGTACATCAATCATCATATTTTTAATTATTTAAACGATGTAATGTCACGTTCTGCTTGTTGATCCGAACCAAATGATACATCGATCTTTGAAGGGAGAACCGTCTTTCGGTAGGCGAAAATATCGCTGTTGACGACGATGGCTCATTATTTGACTTATACACACCAGTCAATACATGAGTCCTATCTAATCGACTCAAAGAGTAACTGAAAAGTCAATATTGTATCCACAATACGTGCGATTGCATACATTATAACTTATGAAGTTTGGTGTATTATATTCAAGGATGAAGATCGACCGCTCTGAAAGAACGGATTATATTTTCATTCAATCCGCTTATCTTTGTATCATGACAATGGCTCTTCTATACAAACGTCACCCATTATAACTCTATCTAACTCAAATTTCACTTGATCTAAAATTCAGAACAAATATATTCTTTAATTTATCTGTCCTAAAATACAACACCAGAAGAAATTTTGCATTTCGTTTTGTAAATCGAGGATAATTCAATATCGCAGCTCATAACTGTCAAAACGACCGATTTATAGAAATGTCATTTGTATTAAATTCAAAAATTACCACTTACTTCACTCATTAATATAGGTAACGTTCACTTGGGAAACATGGATTTTCGATATATTCTATAAACATCAACTTATAGAAAGCATTAATATCCAAGAAAAAATATGCTGAGCATGGACAATCTTCGCATATTAACCACCATCATTTCAACCCTTCAGGGTTATTTGTACTTTCTAGATTATTTCTACTTTATTTAGTGGTATTATTATTGTTATTTAGATTATTATTAATTTCTCCATAACGAACTAAACATAAACGTCTTCGACGATTATGTTTAGTTCGGTATGGAGTTGTAAGCAGCGTACACAATCTTTTTCTCGTGGCGTAGGATTTAAACAAGGGTGTCCCCTTTCCCAAGTGAACGTCGCCGGTTGTAGCTTAATGGTTAAGAGAGTTTCTCATCACGCTGCGGCTTCGAGTTCGATTCTCGCCGTTGACCAAAAATTAAACATGCCATCGGATGACATAAAATGCGGTTGTGTGTTAAAACATTCGTTGGGCTGACCACCTACAATGTGCACCGATCGTTAAAATGGTTCGTAAGGTCTCAGTTGAGACGTGGTAAGGGCCGTTTGCGGCCTCTAAGCCATAAATTATTTTTGTCCCCTTTCTCCTACCTTGTTTAATCTAGTTAATGACGCCGTATTGCAAACCCTTGAGGAAGTAGTACCCAATTTATCTCTTAATCAGGATTTATCTATTAGATTTCCTCTAGTGTTAGCTTATGCAGATGATATCGTTATCGTTGACAATGATTTAGATTCATTATCTGGGGTTGTTACTGAACTTGTCCCACTTCTTCACTCTGTTGGTTTACATATTAATGAGTCTAAAACCAAAAATCTCGTTAGACCTTTTAATTCAAGTGTCACTTCTTTATTGATAGGTGGGTTAAATGTTCAAGTCACTAATGTTTTACGATATCTTGGTACTTTCCTGACTGCGGACCTAAGATGACCTGAAGTGATTAGGACTCGCTGAAGACAGACTAGTGGGGTTGTCCAAATGTTGGCACGATTTATAAGGCAGTATTCATTACCTCTTAATATTGTATTACAGATGTATAAACAGTTGGTAGTACCTGTAATGACCTATGGTTAACGGGCTACTGTATTAAGCAAAGCTAACAGATTGCGTCAGTATGAGAAGCATTTCCTCATACAGCTTCTAGAGCATTGTGGTAATCGTCCCAACAGAGTCTGTGTTAGAAGACTTTTGCATGGGAAGATTATTAATCGAAAAGTATCAACTTATCGACTCTATTATTGGGGACATGTCTTGTCTTGAGACGACCTAGAGGACATTTATTAAATGCTGCTTGGAAATCTTCCCGACACTATAGAAAGATTAGTAGACCCATATTTACTTGGCATGATTCTGTCAAACGAGATCTTCGGAATATATCTCAACCTCGAAGTGTTTTAGAGATTGCTGCTAAGGCTGGTAAGTTGATTTTGAAAAGAGAGGTTGAACAGGTTTACGATTCTGATAGGGCATCCTCGAACGAGACTGATAATTATCTCTTTAATCAAGATTAATCAAACCAATTATATCCTTAACTTTCCCCTTTTCCCATCTTTCCCTTTTTTCGTTTCCTTCCTCCTCCTAGAAGAGCGAAAAGATGAGGGACACTTCCAAGACACTCTCTTCGTCCAGTCGGAGTTCATCAGCCTTCACGTTGGCGCCTTCCGTCCAAACCAATGATGACACGATGATTATATAGAACTTAACCCAAGTGTTGACCCCACCAACAATTATTAATTCTTCCAACTAGCCAATTGCAGTAGTGGCCGTGTTCCGTGTGTAGCCGACTATCAAATCGGCATCGGTGTCAACAGAGCCATTACATTCGGAGCCGCGCTCAACGGATAGAACCGTGAAATATATGGAGCACATGTTGGATACACCAACCACAAACGGGCGGAACAAACAAAAATATTCCTATCTATCCATTTAAAACTTGTATTACTGTCCGAAATCTAGATTCACGTTTAAATTCAAACATATGGAGCCTTTAGGTTCGTATAGCATCAAACCGACCGAAACAGAGTTAAAAAAGAGTGCTATCCCTGTCCAAAACTTAAACTCATATTTAAATTCAGATCAGAGACCTCACAATTCGAAGCATCATCTAAAATAAACATACATTGTATATGCAGTATACTAAGTTGCAATACCCCAAAATGCATATGTATGCAAATCCTAAAAACAACCAAAATCGGGTACAGTAGACGCAAATACGGCAAAACTCTCGAGTGTAAACAACATATAAACATCGATAATATAAATAATATATAAGTATCGCTTCTCTGTTTCACTGGGATTGCGACAGTCAATTCATTTATGTTGTCCTGTTCCTACTCTCGTATTTGGATTTGATAGTCTCTTTACTTTGTATTCCCAATATATGACCTTCATCTACATCCATTGAGTCTTGTTATCATTTTCTGGTAATGTTCCTTTCGTATTATACTCTGTAATATTGTAATTTCTTTCCCGTATATGCACCTATGTACGCATCATGCCCGCACAAACATACAAATCCTTAAATTAACTTAGATTTATCGACACTAATATCTCACAGGAATGTTGTAAATAAATATTACTATTCCACTATGCCCATCTACAATTAGACACACAACGAATCCAAACAAACAAAGCGATATTGATTTGGTTTTGTTTATCAACATTTGACATTTCCATCGTCGATACTTTAGTTGCTCAATTCACACGCGTTTTCTATTTTATTTGTTCAACTATTTGATCATAGATGTCCTACAATATTCGGCGTCTATGTATATCGCAAAACTAAAGCGTCATGGAACCAAACTAACATTGCATTGTAATTGATTTACATAACAAAATCGTATAAATCACCGCTTGCACGAAAATTCACTGTGTTTCAGGTGTTCAGGAGGATCACTTATCAAGTAAACCATCCTAAAACACCCGTATATCATTGCAGATACACACACCGGAATATAAATCCATTTTATCACAATTTTGTTTAGTGGAGACGAAAAAAACGCGTCCACTGCACTCCGAAACGTTTTGACACTCCATTGATAATTTTACAATTAATAAAATAATTAATTAATATTATTTATATCCGCTAAATTATCTACCTTGCTTTTTCAATTTAATTATCTTATTAATCAAAACCAAGTACCAAATTTTGATAGTATAGCACTATCGTTAAGTAAAAGTTGACTAAATAATGAATAATTTTTTATTGTTTAATAATTTATAAGTTAACCTTTTCCCTGACGATGAAGCAAACCTCCGAAACCTTAGTAATATTTTATGATTACTCAAACGGTTAAATAAAAATAACAAAGTTTTATTTAAATGTAGCCGTGTATAACTAACTTTAAATATATAGATCTTGATAATTTCAATAAATTATCAGTTTTTTACTGTATACATATGTATAATAAAACACGTATTACATTGTTTTAAAATATTTTTTCATTTATTTATTAATAAAATAAGTGATAACTGTACATTTAATATTATTTAAAAAGAAATTAATTAAATTGGTTAATATTAAAAAAAATATTTATAAAAAATATTGCAAAAAACACCAAAATAAATTTGCAGCAACTGGATATTTAAGATTGAAAATATCGAATAATTTAAGACACACGTCTTTTGATCGTGAAGCGCAGTCCAAACTATATCTAATACCATCATAATAGACACATATTTGTTTAGGATCATCAATTGTTTCTCTGAGTAATAATGATGGGTGAATTGGTTAATTTTCTTCGATTCTTTTCTGAATTGTTTCCTCTAACTGCTGTACTTTTTTCCCCACAGTGATAAAGGCCATTTGTGAGTCACGAATAGAATATTTTTTATTTATTTATTGTGGCAACGGTTCTAGCTGTTGGTACCAATATGTATTGTAATGTAGTGCTTAAAATAAAATATTTATTTGTTATATTCAAAACCAACTTACTATGTGTCATTGTATCTCCATTGAGTGAGTCAATAATGGATATAGCAGCAGGTTATTTAATTTTGCTTTTAAATATTGGTAACATTTGGCTTGGAAATGTATCCACTAAAGTTAACATATTAGAACTTGAAGGAAACATTTTTCTAAAGTCTTTAAGAATCTAAACATATACAGTCGAAACTCGATTATCCATGACGCTGGGGACCAGAGGCATCCCGGAAAATCAAAAATCCCGGATGATAATTTTTCAGTTTTTTAAAGAAATACATTATGTTTTTAAATGTATTTAAGTATTTTTAATAGCGTTTCACATGCAGTTATAGCTTCGCACGTTTTAAAATTTGGTATAATTTCCTCATCTGTCTCGCTATCAGTGCAGGATTCAGTTCGATTGTAACTAGGATTTATCACCATTTCCACTATTTCATTGTCCGTTAATGAGGCGAATGTTGGTGCTCCAATATCAGAATCCACCCGACTTAAAAAAGTCTTCTCCATTTATACCATATGTCATGTCATTTACTTCATCCAGTATTATATCACCACCGTTGATCATTTCAGAATTATTTGAAATTTCGTCGTCATCATCACACAAAATGTTATGCCACGTATTCTTTAATACTTCTTTGTTAACGTCACTCATTGCGTTTTTTATGTTGAACGATTTTATAAAATTAGTCACTTGTTCTTCAGTGTTGAAGTTTATTATTTTTCTTATCATTTGTTTCCGGTAATGACACCTTAAACTTCTAATGACACCCTGATCCATTGGTTGTATTAGAGAGGTGAAATTTGGGGGTAAATATTTAACAATGATGTTGTTTTGTTTAAATTAAGTGACATCTGGATGTGCAGGACCGTTATCTAATAACAACAAAATTTTGCAGTTGTCCTTTAGGCCTAAATCCTTACAGCTTTTTATAGCTTCTGGAACAAAATGGTTATCAAATCAATCCAAACAAAGATCTTGGGTGACCCAAGCTCTTTTATTAGCTTTATACAAAACCGGTAAATTTTTCACATTTTTGAAAGCTAGAGGGTGCGCACTTTTCCCAATAATAAATAATTTACACTTGTCTGTTCTTGAAGCGTTCAAATACACAAGACTTGTTACACGTTCTTTAGCTTCCTTAACACCTTCTACAGAAGATTCATTTCTGAAAACCAAGCTATTTCGAGGTAAGGCCCTTCAGAAAATGCCCGTCTCATCAGCATTATATCTTTGGTCGTATGATAAATTTTCTGATTTGATTAAGTCTCGAAGATCATCGACAAATAATTTAGCACTTTCGTAATCTGCCGACATTTTTTCACCAGAAGCTTTGAGGCTGTGTATTCCATGTCGACTTTTAAAATTGCCTAACCATCTTTAAGAATATTGACATTTACTGCTTAATTTAAATTTTGCATGAAAAAATTGGGTTTTTCTATTAACATTGCCTCCGAAATTGGTAAACCATATGTTTCTACATCTACTTGTGGATGTTCTGCGCTTTGTAATGTTTTACGAACATTCAATCCCTTGCAAGTCACTTTCCGTAAAAAGTTTTAAAATTTCTGTTTTATTTTTTTTAAGTCGTATACTGTTTGTTGCCAAATCTCGTATTTTGCTGCTAAATTTTTGGCAGACACACATTTTCTAATTTAATGTCATGTCGACTTTATCTTCTTTGATAGACAAAACTTTTCTTGCCCTTGTCGACGTTGATGGTTGCATAATTTGGTCTAATAACTGCAATCAAAAGTCATTTACGTACAAAAATGTACTTATACATTTATCTTACAACTACAATGTAATATTCATACAAAATAACTGTAACTGTTCTTACCTTTTTCCAAATAAATTAAAATCAATTGATTAATTACACTAACGTTACGTTTTATCGTAATTACAAACTGCACACCATAAAACTGCATTTGTCACTATAAACTAAAATTTGATTCCATAAATAATGTTTGTTTATATCCAAAAATAAATATCTAACGGTAATCATATTGCATCTCTTTTACATACATAGATATGTGTTTATACAAAATGCAAAAAACTATAATGAAAGAAACCATCGCCGGTTTTAACTTAATGGTTAAGAGAGGTGCTCATCACGCCACGGTCTCGAGTTCGATACTCGCCGTTGACCAAAAGTTAAGATGCACCGGACGAGATTGTGTAAAAAATTCGTTGGACTGACCAAGTACAATGTGCTCCAATACGTTAAAATTGTTCATAAAGTCTCAGTTGAGGCACGGTAAAGGTCGTTTACGGCCTCTAAGCCTTGGAATATTATAGTAAAACATTTATTTGTACACAATAAAAATAATCTATGGCTTAGAGATCGTAAACGGCCCTTACCGCGTTTTGACGGAGACCTTACGAACCAGTTTTTAACGATTGGTGCACATTGTAGGTGCTCAGCCCAACGAATGTTTTTACACACAAACGCGTTTTTATATCATCCGGTTGCATGTTAATTTTTGGTCAACGGCGGGAATCGAACTCGAGACCGCGTCGTGATGAGAAAACTCTCTTAACCATTAAGCTACATCCGGCGACATATGTATATGTACAAATACATATGTATATGTACAAATAACGCAAAAGCAACACTGTTGCTTTACAAAAATCCCGGTTAATCAATTGAAATTCCGGAAAAACAAGTGACTCAAAAAAAATCAGCGATAATTCGAAGTTTTCTGCCACTTTTCAATTTCGGACCATGTGCAGTCATTAGATTTTAGAGATGCTAAATGCAATTCAATATTTTCTTAAGGAACTGAATAAAGACGACTATTAATAATGAATATATACACATTACTATAAATAATGTTTAAGATACCAATTTTAGAAGTTTATCTGCAGGCTCATCTTCACTTTTTTATGCTATAAACTTTTTCTATAAACTAACATTTTGTAACAATTTCGTTTTGTTAAAATATTTTTGATAAATTTTACAGATTACATGTTTACCTTTGATTTTATTGTAATAAGTAGACTGAAAATATGATACTAATATAAGATTTCACTAAGTTATAATTTCTTTTTATGTTTTGTAAATGTTGGTAAGATAAAAATATTCATCTTGCATTGGATAGTAATAATTTTATGAAATTGATTTTATAATACTTACAATGTATTAGCAATTATAGTATTAGTATATACTAATACATTTTATATGTAAATTATAATATTTCTTCTATTTCATCAGGGTAAAACTAAGAAATGCATGAAGTTTTTACAAACCATCACGATTAGTTGAAAATAATAAGTGACATATATATTAACGTACAATTTCCTCATATAAAAATATACCAACGATTTGATCTGCAACATCTTTAGCTAAATTAGTTGGCATCTTTATATTTTTGGTGACAATAAAATCTATAATACAATTTACAACAAAATTTCACCGCCAGGTGGCGCAGTGGTTAAAGCTGTGGCAGTTGGATCGTGTTTACGTCCTTACTTTACTGTAATGGCGTAAGGTAAGGACGTAAATAAGCGAACCGCGAAAGAGTTGAAAGTGCTTCGAGCCCCGATACAGATTGTAGAGATAAAAACAAACAACAATACCAAAATTTCGTTGTGGATTTGTTATTTTTCGTACTTTTTTGTACTCTGATTAATTTCCAATCCGTATATACTCTGTTCGATAACAACTTTTACATTGATAATTCTTTTCTCACATTCATCAACAGAAATATCTAATTCCGGTATAGTTAAGCAAACACCACGCACATTGTTTATATTCAAATTCAACCGCATAACCTAGAAAATCAACTTTCGTATTTGATGTTTTTTGAAGACTTAAACATTCAATATCCACAGATTCTTCTGAAAATAAAATTATAAAAATCATGAGTAATCTAAAGTAATTTATTAAAATCATATATACTTGCCAAACATCTTGGAAAAATATATTCACAATTCCAAGATTTTAATAATTCTTTCAATGTCTCTTGTTCTTCAAGATATATTTCTTTGGATACGTGAGATGTCGGGTTTCCGGTTCTGATATATAATATGGGATAATCAGATTCGATGTAATTGATGCGCGTGAAGTATTTCCTAAGCCTATACTAAATAATAAAAAAATCTAGGAATAGTTTAGGAAAAATTTCATAGGCTTTTTTAAATTTGTGAAATTTTTACTAAACCATATTTTTCATTGAATATTTAAGTAAGTATTGATGAATAACGATAGAAAAAAGAATTAAAATAAACATTAAGGCGAAAACGATATATGGTATGTATGGCCAACTAAATAATATTCCAGATTTGGCCCGGTTCTCATCAATCTCACTATGTTTTTCGGTTAGGCCTATCAAATACCAGTGTTCATGAATAATTTCAGATTTGTGTCATTGTTCTAGCATTGCCAAATATGGCCCCGAATCATATGATCGATACAATATACGTCATATTTCCAATTCAACTTAATACTATTCCAGATATTGCCCGGTTCTCATAAATCACACTATGTTTTTCGGTTAGGTCTATCAAATACCAGTGCTCATGAATAATTTCAGATTTTTTTTCATTTATTGTATAGATATTGTATAGATCATATGATTCGGGGCCATATTTGGCCATGCTACAACAATGACAAAAATTTGAAATTACTTATGAGCACTGGTATTTGATAGACCTAACCGAAAAACAGTGTGATCTGAAATAGTATTTATTTTTTAAAATGCGATTTTACTATTTTGTATTTAATTGTTGCGCCTAAAAGTTTGTAGTTTTATAACTTTATTACCAAATACATACACAATATTTTTATTTATTATTTATTAAGCAAATATTTCACTCCGGTTGTAATTGTTGTGAGGACTGTACTCAGAAAATGTTTAAACGATTCCTCTTTCTGATCGAATCGCTAGAGGCCCAATTAGCCCTAGTGTTAGTTACTAGTGTGATACGTAAATTTTTCAGTAGACACCATTTAAACTTCACTTATTAAATGTTATTTTAAGTGTTTGATGTATGAGATAAATAAAAATTATAAAAATTAGATAAATTATTCTTCAATTAAAATAAATTTTTGATGCGAATCATAGTTTCTCTACTAACCATTTTTACAATATATGTATTGGTGGTCCAGAAAACATGTTTATATTAATAAAGATTTTTTCTACTATAACAGTTTGTTTCTCACCAACTTCGAAACATTGATAATAAAGATGAAATTTATTTTCCTTAATTTGATCAACTAAAACTATTATAAATTCAATATTTCTATTATTTAAAATATTTGTAATGCTGTATTATTTATTGTTAGAAAAAAATTCTTTTTATATGATGTGCCTTTATATTTAATTTGACAATAACATAAGAACATAATATTTTGTTTTTCAAATTTTTACAAAGACTGTGTGATATGTACTAAAAATTTCATTATCTACTTCAACAGGATTTTGCATCGGTTGTGTTAAAAATTATATAAAAGACTATTGAGCTTTTTAACTGAGTGTTAGACAAATATTCTTTCTAGAATTTGCCACTCTCGCATAAGTTTTGGTTTTCTTATGTCTCTAATCTGTTTCGGGGCTCAGGGCACTCCCTACTTCTTCGCGGTTCGATTATTTACGTCCTTACCTTACGCCATTACATCTGCACATTGCAAAACTTCATGCCAGCCTATAGTGCTGACATGGAAGATGGGTTGGCCCATGAGTTATGCACTCCAACAAGGGGTCATAGATGTGTTCATTTACATCACCGATCGTAATTGTATGGTGAAAAATTTCCTTTTTCATCACAGCCGCAGCTTTAGTCACTGCGCCACCTGGGCTGGTTTCCATTTATTTCGCTTCAAATGGGAAACACCCATAATTTGAAGAAGCATTTGAGTTTTTAATTACCTCAGTGAAGTGTAATAATACATGGTGTTAAGGTTTGAGTGAATCATTAAACAATCGACATTATTCTTCTTCATTCTTTTCTACTATTTCGGAAAATAATTTTAGATTTTCCTCTGTGATAGATTTCAATAACAGAATATCTATAATTTTAAGGAAATTAATTACAAAATTCCAAATCTCATCATTTATATAAATTAAATCACCAATAATCAAAGTAAAATAATGAGTAAAACATTTCATTTCGCTAGCAGTCATTTTTAATCTACCATTTGTGAGATCGTTGATCGAAATTTCACCAGAAATATTCTTCACATCAATTGGTCCATAGTTGAAATTCAGTTTTCTTTTATTAAATGTATCTAAAGAGAAAAGTTTAGTTTTTGGTGTAATATTTAATAACATGGCATAAATTATAGTGGCAAATACCCTCAAATATATCATGCATGAGGTCTACAAATCTTTTTTAATAACGCTTTGTATGTCAAATGAAGCAGATCATTATTATAATTTTCAATAGTTCTTTTATGTTCAACAGAACTTGGTAAGTTACTCTTGTTTCGTCTCTGTGACAGGTACAAAATCTACAAAAATGCACAGCAGAAAATGATTTGCTAAAAACACAACTACTATTAAGACCGAAATTATCGCCTACAATTAAACCTAAGATAAGTAAAACTTGAGTTCACATGGTAGATTTAAAACTAGCCCCGTTGTTTTCAAATACTTTATTTCATTTATCAAATGAGTTAAACATTTATCAAATCCTCCAATAAATACTTTATCAAAGTTTGATAAACCATCTAAAAACGGAAATTAAATTAAATATTGGTTTTATTTTCTGAACCTAAACCATTATTTATTTCAAATTCATCGAAATATAACAAAAATGATAAGCAAATTTAATTGGAATATTTTGCAATTAATTTTTTTCTGTCAGAGTTGACTTTTAAGAAAAGTAGAAAACACACTACTTTCACCACTATTTTTTTTTTAATTCATTAATTTGTAATCCTAGTTTTTCCAAAATATATTTAATTTGAAATCTTAGAGATAGCAATACACCTTAAGTTTCAACTACATCATAAACTGCTTCACCTTTGTGAGTTATCACATCCACCTCGTTATTGATTGAAAATTGTTTTAATGGGCAAAGTAAACCAGATTTATTAAGCTTAAAATCGGAACTGATATTTTTAAATAGATTTCTTTATAATTCAGTTAAATTTCGTAAAGAAGAATTACTTTTTGGCGGTAGGTTATCTGAAACAAGCATATTTTCAATATACTTCGATATTGGAACCATTAAATAATATGTCACAAAATTTTGAATTGTATATACGTTTATTCGGTTAAAATTGTTCAGGTTATGCAGTTGAATCGTAAACTCAGAAGATTTTTTATACACTTCTAAATCGGATTTATTGATCAGAGAGGTCTGTTTACAAATTCAGAAACAATCGTAGTTGTAGAATCCAAAGTTTGATTTAAAATAGGCTTTTGAATGATTGTTTCAACTTCAGAAGCAGGTGAATGATTAATTTAATTGAATGTAATTCCATTTATGTAATGTGTGGCTTTAAATTTGAAATAGATTGTTGTTCATGTTTTTTTATATGTTATCTCCCTAAGTGAATTAATATTAGAAAAATATTGAAAACAGTGTTCTTCATAACATGAAGATATGTTATGTTGGTATGTTAACGATTCAGAATTGACCACAGTATTTGATCACAATTGTTCACCATGAAATTAGCTAAATTTTGCTGACAATTAATCTACAATATAAAAGAACGTCACCATTCCTATACTGACATTTGTTCAAAATTTAATATAAACTTATAAATATTAAAATTCACTTACCTTAAAAATTTCTGAAATATACTTTGGAATAATTTCCGTAAGATGCAACCAGTTAAAGCTACATTTATGTAGTTCGTTTATTATATTTAAATTTTTACACCAATATAAGTAATTGTTAAACCGCATTTATTTGTTTCTAACTCCCAAATGAATGTAAATTAAGAAAGAGCGCCAGAAATAAATAAAATAATTTAATTAATAGCAAAAATTATCAAAATAACTGAAAATTTAATTCGCGTGAAGTATGTCCAAACTTTGTCCTAAACTTACAAAAAACAATTTTAGGACTAATCAGGGACAAACTTCACTTGTTTGTCCAATAACAGAAAAATTTTCCTAATCCTAAAACTAATTTGAATGTGTTAGTAAAAGTAATATAAAAATTCATTATAAACGATAAATTAAGTAATCAAACTTGTTAAATACATAACTAAAACGAATTTCACGATTAATTTTTAACTAAAATTAAAAATATTGCAATTCAATTTTAATTTTAATAAAAATGCCATATTTTTTATTAGATGGGGATCTCATACAACTAATCAATACCATTCCGTTCGAATATTAAGGGTATCCGACCTTTGATCTCAAAATCAATGAACCCACAACCAAATATCTGATCTCTGGCTTTCGTTACCAAAACTCAATTGATTTCAGTAGTGGCAACCATACATTTGAAGGAGTGATAAGATTCAAGTATATTTGATCTCTTATTACCCACGATAGTAGTGTGAGAGAGGATATCAAGTTTCGCATTGCCGCTTGCAATCAAGCTTTATATCCTCTACGTTCCCTGCTGAAATCAAAATATCTTGCAAATGTGGATAATCTGAAACTGTACAGAGTGTTGATCAGACCCGTTGTCATGTATGTCATGTATGAGATGTGAGAGTTAGACCTGGACGGATGAGTACGAAAGTTGGCTTTTAACATTCGAGAGAAGAATTATGCGTGTGATATATGGCCTAAAACGAAACGTTGATGGCACATTCCGATTTAAATTGTGTCTACATAAAAAATACAATTGATAAAAGTGTAGTGATATAAAATTTAGAAACGATGAAAAGTGTTCCAAGAAATTTTGTGAATTGGTTTTATTCAAATTTAAGAAAACAAGTTAAAAAAAATAAAAAAAAAGAAAATAATGTAATAAGTGCCTTAAAAAAATATATGGTGATAATCTTTCAAAAATAAAACTATCAAAAACTAAAAGTGAAATATCTTCTAATATTTGCAAGTGTTTAAATATTAAAAATAACGATTCAAATCGTCAAATGATCTATAATATGTGGCGAAGATACATAAAAAGTAATGTATTAAATAATTGTAATAATTTATGTCTGGATACGATTCAGGAGATATTGATAGTAAGATGGACAATGGTTCACTGTCAACTGAAATAATATTAATCAATAGTTTTACTAATAATGACCAATTTATGAACCCCATAAAAGACGATATTTACAGTATTAGTTGTCCTATTCAAAATAATAAGATTGAAACTCTACCTGTTATTCCTTTAATAAATAATTATAATAGCACCAATCAATTTGCTAGCACAGTTTCAATAGAAGATTTACCCATAGAAATAGAATCAAGCCGTCCTGATGTATGGCTATATCGAGGAACCATAAAAATGTCTTTAAATGTAACCTCAAATTGGACTTTTGAAGATCTTAGACATTCAATAATTCAAGCTATGATCGATTGCAAACATCCTAGTGTTTTTAGCTTCCTCACCGCTAATTTAAACAAAAAAAACAGAAATTGTAATTAAGTACGCTAAATGTAAACACTCACATCATCATCAAAAATTTAATTTTATTAACATCATGCAGTTTTATACTCTTGGTTCGGACACGGATACTCACGGTGAACTGAAAGAATTCACTCAATTGAGAGGTAATAAACGAGAACAATATCAAAATGAATTGGAATATTTACACGCACATCATTTTAGTTTAAAACATTATATTAGATAAAACATTACTCGAACAGGGTAATACACAAAAAATGGTATTACCTATAAATTCAAGAAAAGCAAGATCTGAGCGAAAGTTACAAAAAGATGTTATTATCGGATGTGAAATATTAGATGCCGTTCAAAGATTACAAAACCAATCCGATGACAAGTATATATTTCAAGTAACTCTCCTATTTCAAATAACATTGATGCGAGATACATCCTTTTCATTTCTTAATTCTAAGTTTATGGTCGTACATGTTGATGCCACAGGAAACTTGGTTCAAAACCCAAAGTGCTGCATAGTGAAATTAAACAGTCTGATGAAGGCAAATTATATTACATTGATTTCATTACATTCTGCACCAAAAAGTGTATGAGTATTTTACCTTTATGGAGCACAGTTTTTCTGCGAAAAGTCAAAAGAGAATTTCAAATGCGCCAATAGAGAGCTGGTTTAATAAATGAAAAAAAAAATTTAATAAATGAAAAATTTTTAAAATTGGGACGATTTATTGATATTCTAAGGGGAAAAACGCACTTAACTATGCAATCAGTTGAATTTGCTCCACATTTAAAATCAAAGAAGCGTAACAGGAAAACAGTTGATTCTCCTTCGCAAGTAAAAACAACGACAACAATAAGAGCTGATGAAGAAGTCCCCAAGAAAATGACCATGAAGAAAGATGGAGCACAACCCCTAAATACTCAGGGAAACGAGCGTTAAGTCGGTTTCTCTTACCAAAATTCAATACAAGCTGCCGTATGCCGGATAAATATTACCAAAAGTTTTGAAACTAATTTGTGTTGCTACTCATATGCCACCCTTTTAAAGAGAAACTTTCTTTCGACGGAAGTAGTTTACGTATCAATAAATCTTCTAATTAAAGAACTTAACTATATTTGCTTAGACCAATATCAAATCGGTAAAATATTTGACACCAAAAATAAATATAAGGCGGTAGATGAAAACATACAATATGAATTGTTGTTTACCAATCGAGGTACTCGAAACATTGTTTTCCCAATTCGTGAAAACAATCATTTTGTACTAGCAATCCTGGACTTCGAAAACTCACCAATACTAACTTACGATCCATTAGCTCCAAGAAAGGTTTTGCATAACATTTATAAAAGTGTTAATAATTTTGCTAATGAAATTTTAACATTTTATAAACAAAAACCACAAAATTTTAAACCTTGCAGCAATAGTGGGTTAGCTCAACAAATCGACGGGCATAATTGTGGTATTTATCTATATATATATAAAATGGAATGTGTGTCTGTTTATTTGTTTGTTTGTAGCTTATAGGAGACCAAACCTCTGGACCGATCTTCCTGAAATTTTCACAGGATTTAACTGGGACTCTGGCATGATTAATAGGGTACTTTTTTTTCGACCACGCCTACTTTTTTAAAATTATGTAATTGCTCTCATAAGTTTTGAAATGATTTACTTCAAATTGTTTACACATTATATACTCCAGGCGAGGTAGCAATAAACGTTTCTTACGCCACACCCCCTTTCACAGTCCTTTTCACGCCAAATTTTGTTTGAAAGTTTTAAACTTTTTGTTATCTGTACAAATTTGTTCCTTCCAACGGATTTTTTTTTATTTGGTAGTATATTGCTCTTAATACTGTTAACGTCGCCGTATAACTATGAACCACGCCCACTTCAGCAGCAATGAAGCTGTTTTGCGTATTTTAGGATTTCCAATTCATGAACGTCATCTGACTGTTGTGCATTTATCTGCTCACCTCGAAAATGGACAACGGGTTTTTTTACAGAAGTTAATGCACAACAAATGGCTGCAGCGGCACCAGCCACAACGTTAACTTCTTTGATATATGTACAAATGATTCCTTTGCTCAAACTTTTGCTGTATGCTCAAATTCCAACATAATATACGTGGAACTCATCAACTAAAAAATTTCAACGCCACAAAAAGGAAAACCAGTTGAAGGATGGCCCAATTTATATTCCAATGATGCATTAGATAGGCTGTATACTATTTATCCCCAGAATGGAGGCTGCTTTTATTTACGAATGCTTCTAATAAATGTTCGTGGACCAACTTCATTCGAAAACTTGCATACAGTTAGTGGCCAAATATGTGCAACTTATCGAGAGGCATGCCAAAAACTAAATTTATTAGAAAACGATTCGCATTGTGAAACAACACTAGCAGATGCATCAATATGTAATCATCCATGCCAGATAAGAGCATTATTTGCTATCATATTGGTAACTTGCTTTCCATCCCAACCGAAACAACTTTGGAATAAATTTAAAGCTAATATGAGTGAAGACATACTGCATCGAAAGAGAATTATCTGCAACGACGAAACAATTGAATTTTCAGACGCAATTTATAATGATGCTTTGATTCTACTATAAGGAGACAAGTGGCAAATAAACAAGACCCTCTCGCAAGTTGGTATGATAAGTCCTAATCGATCAGGCGATGATGCGTCTGACCAAGATGTACAACGAGAAAACAATTACAATCCACAAGAGTTAGAATTATTTAAGACTAAAAAACCTACCACATTTACAGCAGGAGCAACTCTCGGCATACAACACTTTAATGACAGCAGTTACTAATGAAAGTGGTGGATTGTACTTTATTGATGTACCAGGCAGAACAGGAAAAACGTTTTTGATTTCGTTGATTTTGACTAAAGTTCAATCGCAAAATAATATTGCATTAGCCATTGACATACCAGCAACACTTTTGGATGGTGTCAGAACAGCGCATTCGGCACTGAAATTACCTCTCAAACCGCAATTCTCTGAGATGCACACATGCAATTATAAAAAAAAATCCTCGATGGGTAAAGTCCTGCAAACATGTAAGATCATAGTATGGGATGAATGGGATTGACACGTTACAGGATTTTAGAAGCAACAAAAGACTTTTGGAGGAGCACTAATAGTGTTAGCCGGTGATTTCCGCCACACATTGCCTGTACTTCCAATTGCAACCCCAGCTGACGAGCTTAATGCGGGTCTTAAATCATCTGTTCTTTGTCAACACGTTCGCACACTGAAACTAAGAACAAATATTCGAGTGCAGCTGCAACTCGTCTTTAAAACAGTTGTTGGAATTTGGAAATGAAAAATATTGCAAATTGCATTATGTTTCCACCTGACTTTTGCAAAACGTTGCATGCTCCCGTGTTGGGAAACCAAACGATTTGTTTGTTTGTGCTCCGAATGGACAAACTAAAAACATTGTATATCCTAGAGCTTTACAATAGTTAATTTATAATAAAATTATTTATTCCTCACTATATAAACACTTTTTATTTCATTTCATAATTATGGGGGTAGCACACCGGGTTCAGTCTTTTATTATAAAAAAATATATATCATTGACACGAAATTTGTACTTATTTTGTTCTTATTTTTAATGTATTACACATTTCAATTATGAATTTTTAAATTTTAAAAACGATCAAAAACAAACTAACTTATCTCAATGTATTTCAAAACTAAATGTTTAGTGGTTTGTTTTTTTATATTCCGTTATCATCGACAGTGCTCCATGCCTTTTCCACTCATATACCGAATCCTCATACACTTTCATAAAGTTACACGTTGTTTCTACCTAAATAATCCCTAGAAATAAAGTATATGGAAAAACAAAGTTTTTATTAAATGTCTCTGGAGGTGTCGCGCTGCGCAAAGGGCGTAGCTCGCTAGTATAATGTACGCGATTGATTTAATTTTAAATAAAAAATATATAAGTGGTATCCATTCTAATCACATTCAGGACAACAAAACTGCATTAAAAGAATACAAATCGTTTTTGAAAGATATGTATGTTTGCGGAAAATTCTGATTCTCTTATGAAACATTGTTTTTACTGTTTTGCAGAATATTTACAAAATAGTACTGAAACTATGCAATGTTTGTCTTGCAAAAGGTGTATTAGCACAACATGTACTCAATTTTTAAAATTTGAATCTGGTTTATGACAATTTTGTAAAAACTAATCCATTTTATTCTTTTTTATATTAGCTGCGTTTTATTGAACTCTGGAATAGGAATACGAATGAAAATAATGCACAATAAAACGACACGGAATAGTTTATATGATTTATGTAACAGTTGTCATGGAAACAGCAACGAACTGCCAAAACTTACTTTGTAACTGCCAAAATGACATTTATCACAAAGAAATGTGCATAAGGGCGACAACACATAGAAACAAAAACACTCTGGTGTTGAACATAAAAACTCAAAGTGGATTAGAATTAATCCAAAACCAACAAAAGGTTGGAATGAAATTATTCCGGTATGAATAAAATATATGGTAATAATACCAATAAAATACACCTATTAAGTTAACTTTTTATGTAATAAATATTTTTTAATTACTATATCTGTAATAAATTTGAAGTATCTGAAAACACAATATGTTAAAATATAAGCAAACATAAATAAACGAAATTAATAATTTATTAAGATTTGTTGAATCAAAAAGCAATAAACAACTAAACCAAATGAATTTTCTTTTAATGCACAAATTACAATTATAACAAATTATAATGACTTCTGGGCTAACTTTATAATTATTTGAATTTCAAGTTTAATATGAAATGTACTTGACTATGAAACATCGATGTCCTAAGAGTCGTATCCCCAAAATATTCGAACAGAATGATATTGATTAGTTGTATTGGATCCTCATCTAAGCAAAAATATTAGTCTCGACTTGGGTATAGCTTCTGGACTAAATTTATCATTATTTGAATAAGAAGAGTTGTATCTAGGCAGTGAGATTAACATATTGCAATGTTTTTAATTGTTGGTGTTAAAAGTGAGATATTTAAACTGTTTAATAAAGTATATCAACAAAGTTTGTTCATAATAACGAATATGTTCTTTTTTTACTACCACAACCACATTCTCAAGATTAAAAGTTAGGACAGTTTTAGGACAAACTTCACTCTCGTAAAAATTATTACTTTAACAATTAATAATGTTAAAATAATAATTCATTATTATGTTCCTTTTTTTTCGAAATATCGTCAAAGTGAAAAGACGTATTTTTGATAGCTATAATTTTTTTTTTTAAATAATTATAATTATAAAAAGTGTAGTCATTAACCATCTCAAATAACTCGACAAAGTTTTTTTTTGTTTTGTTTTACTTTAACTAAAAGTGCAGTGTTCGTAAAAACACTATTGTGCATATAAGTTTTATAGTGAAGTGTGAACATTTAATGATAATGACCTAGAACTTGGGTCATTATATTTGGTCTGCGTCTGCACCAAATCGGTCGGCAGTACTTAAAGTCTGGCCATGCAGGAAAATTCACCCTCATCGATGTTGGACCCTATGGATTCGGTGAAGGGTTTGGTTCATCATTACAACACACAAATGCTAACGCCGTCGGCTCGGGCAAGTTTATGAGCACATGCGACAATCCATTAAAAATAGGTAAACTAATCATGAGATCTCCTATAAGGCCACTAAGTTTCTCTGTAGAAAACTTAGCCAAAACAAAAGAGCCTCAGCAGAGTAACAGCAGTTCCAAACAAATATCAGGGAAAGATTTAAATGAGAAAATAATAATATCATTACAAGCTGAATTAAGGGAAGCACGAAATGAAATCCATCGATTAAAACTAATGATAGATCAAAGTCACCCACAAACAAATGATTTTACTATACCTGATTCGAGCGAAGAAAGTGAAATAGTAGCACACGAAACAGCATGGCTACTACCAAAATCCAAAAAGAGGAAGCGAATATCAGAAAAATGTAATCAAGCTGGTACTTCATCAGACAAAACTGAAAAAGATCCAACTCAAAAAACCAAAACTCAGCCCGAAAAAACATCTCATCAGCAAAGTATGTAACTTTCCAAAAAATTAAAGAACCTAAAAAAGGTAAATAAATTCCGCCTCCTGTAGTACTTAGCAATGTGACAAATAACTCCGACATTAACAAGTCATTACAGGATAACAGCATCAATTTCCAAGCCAAATTGATGAACAACAAGCAACTGAAAATAAATGTAGTCAGAACAGAATACCTAAACGGTTCGCAGCAACAGTGGCATTCTAATGAAAATAAACATACACGACCGATAAGGGTTATGTTAGAAATTTGCACCAATCATGTGACCCAGAAGATATTAAGAGATAATTGAGTGAAAGAAGTTTTAAAATCCTTGATGTTGTCAACAAAATTAAAAAAACTAAGCAAGGAGATGAAGAACTAAGAATTCCACTTCCGTTATTTATGCTGACCTTCGATAACAAAGAAGCTATTCAAAAAATTTATGAAATAAAACAAATGTGCCATATGGGTGTAAAAATTGAAGCGGTTAGAAGTAACCGTACAATTCCGCAATGTAAACGTTGTCAGCGATATGGCAATACTCAAAAGTTCTGCCAACACGAACCTAGATGTGTTAAATGTGCTGAGAAACATTTAACTATTTCTTGTGAAAAACCCAAGAATACTGCACCAAAGTGTTCAAACTGTGCACAAGCCCATCCTGCAAATTACCGAGGATGCCTGGTGGCGAGAGAACTTCAAAAAAGAAGAAATAATCTAAGTAAACCAACGAATTTACAAAAAAGTCAACCATCAGAATCGTTTAGTCATCATGTAAGAGGTGGTTTATCATATGCGCAAGTAGCTGAGACAGGAAAGGTCAGTTCCGGACCAAATTTGAACCCTACTCATTCGAATACTATGATGGAAATGATGCAAAATGTCATGAATGCCATAAACAACCTTTCTGAAAGGCTACAAAGATTGGAGCAAAGAAATTCTGCTTTATTATATTAATCAACTCTCTCAAAATGGTATACCAAGAAAACCTGAGAATTGCTACTTGGAATGCTAACGGTATTAAAAGTAAAAAGCATGAACTAGAAGCGTTTTTAAAAATGCAAAATATCGATGTGTGTCTGATATCTAAAAACCACTCCACCAGGCAATCGTACCTTAAAATTCACGCTTACCAACTTTATGAAACAATTCATCCGGGTAACCAAGCAAGAGGTGGAACTGCTGTTATAATAAAAAACTATATTAAACACCATCAATTACCCGAAACCCAGCTTACCATAGTAGAAATTACATCTACCAAGCAACGCCTTCAGATAGGAGCAGTGTATTGTCCACCTAGATATAACCTGAAGAAACCGAACTATTTGAATATCCTACAATAGTTCGATGGTAGATTTATACTAGGGGGTGATTTTAACGCAAAGCATATTGACTTTGGCTCTAGGCTAACAACCAAAGGTAACGAACTTAAAAATGCAATAGTAGAAATGGGATGTAACGTCCATTCCACTGGCAAGCCAACATATTGGCCCACGGATGCAAGTAAAACTCCTGATCTACTGGATTTCTTTATATCAAAACAAGTTTCATCAAATTTTATTGAAGTAGAGGATAATTCAGATATGGACTCTGATCACTCTGCAGTGATACTTTCTTTAAGCGACAAGATAATTAGAAAGGAAATGAAACCAACTCTTGCCAATAAAACAACTGATTGGGCGAGCTTCAGATCTGAAGTAGAAAACAAGATTAACTTACAAACACGACTAAAAACGATTCAGGACCTAGAAGAAGAGGTAGAAAATTTCATCGATATCATTCAGATTACCGCTTGGAATAATACTAATGGAACCGTATCCAAAACCATTGGTAAAAGTTACCCAAGAGAAATTCGGAATCTTGTCTTAGAAAAAAGAAAAGCTAGGAGAAAATGGCAACAAACAAGGAGTCCATCTGATAAGACGATTCTAAATAATAAATCACAACAGGTTAAGCGAGAAATTCAGAAGCTAAATGAAAAATCGTTTTCTTTGTATCTGGGAAAATTGACCGCTGATGAAGATACGAACTACTCACTATGGAAGGCAACTAAAAGTATAAAAACCCCAATTACGCAAATCACTCCTATTAAGAGAAATGATGGCTCGTGGGCTAGTGATAACAAAGCAAAAGCTGAAGAATTTTCTAACCATTTGGCTGATTTTTCAAACCGAATGAGATTGAATCGGATATTATAATCGTAAATGAAAGCAGCAATTATGAGGGTGGAATTCCTCTAACAACCCAAAAAGAAATTACCAGTGAAATACAATTTAATCTGAAGTCAGCAAAAGCACCTGGATATGACCTTATAACGGGAAAAATTTTAAAGCAACTACCAAAGAAAGCTATCGCTAAACTAACATTAGGTTATTTCTTTGAGAAATTTTACTATCAAAACAATAATTAACTATTGTTTTAGAGATTTCCATTTAAGTAATAATACAAATTTTTTTGTAATGATAAATTGATAATTATTTGTTATTATTTTTACAACAATTACAAATTATTAATTTGATAGTTATTTTGTAATTTTAGCAACTAAAAATTGTAATTTTCATAACTTTTGTTATCAAAATAATAATAGGAACATTTTTATGGTTGTTTTTACATAATAATAATTTTTATTATTGATTTAATAACAAATTTGGTTCTGTAGTCAAAAATACTATTTATTTAATAAACTGTATTATTATAGATTTAAAAACCACTATTTAATAACCGTGTTATTATAAAAATAGCTAAATTTGTTTGAGTGAGCGACAGCAAATTATTGAATGCATCAATTTGGCTGGAATACTCGTTTGGCTTTATCCACCCTATCGTTCTAAAATAATTCACGAAAAACGGTGTTTAAGGACGAATGCACACTTATACTAAGATTACAGCGTTAAATCGGCTGTTACTAACAGTCGGAATTATTATTTGAACAAGTGTGTAGTCGCACGAAAATATTCAAACCGTAACCAAAATATTCAATCACACCCCAGTCATCATGCATAATATTGAAAAATGCAGCACCAATGATTTGTGAATGAATGTGGCAAATGTGCGATATGAACAATTCTTAGAGTAACAAATTCAAATCTATTGGATGTTACGGGTAGAAAGTGATAGAACAGCTATATATGTGTCCTCCAGTTTTTACAACTAACCCTTAATTATATTATATAAATCATTCCCGGTAGAAATCTATCAGCATACAATTCTTAAATGTTTCACCTAAATGAGAAAACTTTTTGAAGGCTTATCACTAAAATATATTTTCATTTTTTTCCCCAATAAGAAAAATTTTTAAGAAATTTTTGACATTTGACATCGATACCAGCGGCAGTGCAAAATAAATAAAATCGTAGAAAAATAATTAATTTGATTTAAAAAGAAAAAGTTCAGTTCCACGGCTACTTAAACAAGTGATGTGATGAAAAACAAAATTGTCTACTTGTATCATATTTTACCAGATTTCCATCATGGTATGTGGCATAAATGATGATACCAATAATAATTTATTCAATTACCCACTTATGTAATTGTTTTATATTACCTATGTATACTCGATTTAATGTGTGGTGTTAAACTATGATATTTACTTTTACCTTTTCACACTCATGTACATAAACGAACATTAACACTACTAAAACTGTATATGAACATTTTCACTTAAAGTATTCTACCATAATGAATAATAGATTTTCTAATCGAAACCATTGTGTATATGTATATAATTTTATTGTGTATAGAATTTCTTCGTAAATTATAAATTAAACTTATAGATTCGATAAATATAGAGATTGAACAAGTGGTTTACACATATAACACAACACTATAATTGTGTTTCGACACGAATGAGCCGTTTACAAAAGTTTTTAATTTTTTATAAAAAAAAATATTTGGCCATATAAGAACGAGGTGGGTTACTTATTAATACGGTAATTGCTGTTGACTGTCAAAAATACTTTGTTTTTTATTCGAACAGTACATAACTGTAATAAACAGAATAATATAGCAGTATCTTCCATGTTATACGCAGTCGATTGAAATGTGCAGTATCTTCTGTAATAAATTCATATGCTGTACCCGACTCATATATCCTCATCGCTTTCGTCGTTAGATAAAAATAACTTCGAAACATTTTCAATTTCAGCTGTATTGTCTTCAGGTTGTTTTTTGTCATAGATTACAGAGATGACAAATAAATGTATAGCGTAATTATAATACAGTTGTTGCACGGAGCCAGTTTTCTAAACAACCATTGTGCTCCCTCAATCACGGATTGCAGATACAACGTCTCTTCATGAACTTAATTAAAATTCATTTAATTTATATTCAACAAGTTCAATAATTTGTTCTGCAGGACAGGACCCATAAATTCTTACCAAAGCTAATTTTTCAGAGCCTTTTTCAGCGTAATGCAAGTATATATTCAAGTATTTTCTGTTGGCAAATGTATGTTTTAAGATTAATCATATTCACAGTTAAGATTTCGATCAGAATACGAAATAAAAGTACACTCTTAGCTAAGACTATAGTTTTGCATCTGTGACTGTACGTAAAAATCGAAGGTAAGTTATAAAAATTATTGTAATTGGTTTCGAGAATTGACAATAATTTCTCAGAATACGACAAAAACCGAAAAACGCAAAAAAACAATTTAGAGAAACGAGATTCCAGAATATACAAATTTTCTCGAGAAGAAACTCAGCCTAACTGAGAGTAATAATGAATAAGAGTAACAGCCGGTTAAAGTCATTACTTGTCCATAATACGACAATGATGAAATATTGTTTCGCCCCAACTAAGCTTACTACTAAAACAATATTTAATTGTCTAATTCGACCGTTAAGTGAATCGTTAATTCCTATCGATGTGATGCCTTTATTGTAAAACAAATTTTTGTTTCCAATAAATAGAAGGTTTTTTCCTCTAAATCTCCGTCCCTTCCTTTTCTGAAGCAATTAAGTTCTATCTGCAGACAGATGTTTCTTAAAGCCGTATCTGTAGAATACGCTAAACGAGGAAGTGACTCCAGCTTCAGTTAGTAAAATTTCGCCATCGTAACTAACGATTTCTGATCCAGTGAATTGTTTTCATAAAGACATTTTTTCGTCATTTATTTCAGACGAACTTTAATGCTATGTAAATAACCACTTTATGCCATCACATTACCGGCCGATATTAGCTTTGCTGGTTGCGTTGGATTCAATGGTAAGTCCATTCGTCTGACTTACAATTTAATTCAGGGTTGCAGTGGTGGTTCCACGTTTCGTCTTTTATTACATTTGTATGTTTTTTTGACGTCTTTTACAGGCCATTGTTGGCCATTGTATTGGGTCAATAATCTGACTCCATCGGTTTTGCTTTTATACCAGATCGATCTTTACATTGTGGGGTGAACGTTGATTTAAAGTTCGCTGTATTGTTCGGTGCGGTTCAGCACTTAGAACGTGACCGAACCAGCGTACTCGCTATCTTTTGAATTCGTGCATGATATCTGCAATTCGTATAAAATTCCTAATCTGATTGAAAAGAACTCTGTATGTGCGATCAACGCCGCATTTTGGCTCATATATACCGCAGATGATTCTTCACTCAAATGTTAGAAGACATCTTTCGTATTCATCTGTAAACTCTCACATCCAAACATGACAGCAGGTCTGATCAACACTGTAAAGTTTCAGCTTTTTTATTTGCATTTGCAAGATATTTTGATTTCAGAAATGGAAAAACAGGATACAAAGCCCGATTACCAGCGTCCAGGTGAACCTTGATATCCTCTCCCACAATATTATCGTGAGTAATGAGATATCCAAGATACTTGAATCTTATTACTCCTTCAAACGTGTGGTCACTATAACTGAAATCAATTGCGTCGGTCTCTTAAACCAGAGATCAGATATTTGGTATTGGACCCGTTGATTTTGAGACCAACGGAAGCTGAACACTGTTCCAGTGGATCAAGTATCCCTTTTAGTCCGTTGCAATTTAATCCAATCAGACAGATATCATCTACATATCCAAAAGTTGATTGGATTGTCGGAATAAACTGTCGTCTTGCTGTAAAACACATCAACCTTTTAACATCAACACCTCAACAATTTTTTTCGAAGGATGTTTTCTTATATGAGATAAAAAAATGCAAAACTTCTCGACAGCCTATTTCTAACTTTGACATAGCATTGTAACAGGTTGCTGTCATTTTACACAGATGTGAGTATTTGTTTTGTATTTCTAAATATTCAAGCGCATATCATAGCCTCTCTCATAGACTAAATCATAGACTTACTTAAAATCGAATGTCGATTTATTTCATAATATTCTACCGAAGTTGCAGGGACAAATTGTATACATTTATAAACTGCTCATTGAAATGACTAAAATAGAGGTCCTATCAAGCATTTTTCAAGAACACATAGATGTTAGCCTACAATTTTGATTCAGTTGACTTCAATTATGTATATTAGCTATGAAAAAAACCTTGTACAGGATTGAAATAGGTGGCGTACTGCTAATAGTTGTTTTTCTCCATTAAATCATGAAAGCTTTTTGAATCTTAATATCAGAATGGAACGTGCATTTTTAGTATTCACGATACTGATGTTTGACTTCTGTCTTCTCTTCGCTGGGCATAAATGAAAAATAAATTTTGAATCATTTTATGGAACGACTCAAAAACTTTAGTATCATTTTCACACCAATAGAATAACCAAACCGATGTTGTGAACCGACGACTTCTATGTAATGTTCAAGAATCTTTGTTACTTTCTCCAAAATTAAAAGCGGAAACAGTATGTTGTTCTAGACTCTGACAGAATACAAATCATAAACAATCTACAAATGTTGTTGAGATAAATGTGCCTTTCGACAAAAGATTGCCTCCTTTATTCAAAATAAAGGTCAATTAAGATTAACTAACCTGAACAGTCCCCTTTTTTTAAATCAATCTCAAGTAAATACAGTAAATTGGTTTTTATTACAAAGGTGTTCTAACAACAAGTTATATCGCGAGTTATTTTGAAACAAAGATTCGCCTCGTTATTTCCATACATATATTGCCATATCTGCTATAAAAAGCAATCACTATTCACTAATCGCAAAAGAGCCCTTTTTGAAGGTAGTGAAAAGTCTCAATTAACAATGTAACTATTTTAAAAGCTTTGAGTAAATATAAGCAAAAAAGTTCTTAAGTTAACTAAAGAACTAAGATGTTTTGAAACATCTATGCCATACGAAAATGTTATTACTTTTCGGTCGATATCTGGTCGAATGATATCTGGTCCGTCGATGATACTCAAGGCACTCCCATCTCTTTGTCGGTTCGCTTATTTGCGTCCTACATTCAAATTATGTTTATTCGCATGCTGTGGTGTTTTCTCTTTCATCTGATCCCTCTCTCAAGTTGAAAGCCAGTATTCTTATCGCTTGAAACGCTAAAGAGACAAAATTTTCCACTTTCCAAAATTAAACTCCTACATAAAATACAAATAAGTAGTACAAAGTACAAATTGGATTCGCACCAGCACCTATCGCGACTTTAATGTACTGCGTACCATAATCACTGGACCAATGATGTACTAGATACGAGTATACCTTCCCATTAAAAATATTTTTCTAGTTCTAGAAAATATTTCTTATGAAGTGGAATTTATTTAAACTCACTATTCGGATTCAAACCCTCTGTACTTCACCGTATAATTAAAGAACCTCAATGTGCCGTCTAATATAAGGTGACTACTCATATATATTTTCTTGTAGTAATGGCAGATGGTATTGCTATTTTCATTAGGGATGACTTACAATATATTGTCAAAAATATTGATCATGACTCTTTGCCATTTCAATATCCTTGCGTTTTGATTTGAATGTGTGATTTGAATCAAACTAGCGTATATAGATTTGTAGACCCCCAGACTTTGATTTTGGCTGTATTTTGGAAGTTTCCTTTATTAATATTCTGGGAGATCAGTTATATTACGAACACCTTTACTTCTATAGACCTTCAAAAGTCATTTTCAGTTTCCTAAGCAAAGACCATGTCTAAACATAATAATTTAATCTAACTTAAGTGAGCTTTTTCATCTACAATGAAAACTAAATCACTGGAAATTAAGATAATAAAAATTATCAATTAGAGGAACATTAATATAGTTTTTTAAAGAATTTTTAAGTTCGACATCTTTTAGAATTGCCAATCCTAATGTAACTCTATAAATGATCATTAAATAATATATGGCCTGTTTTTTTATTATATCGGAGAGCTCAGAGAAATCAGAGAGATAGTTTATCCGAAAAATCCGATAATTTTTTATCTGATAATCCCCTTTTCTGATTTTTAATCACTGTACTGAAAATGTGTAAAAACCACTGAACATTAGACAACTGATTGACATTATGCATTTGACAACTGATTGACATTTCATTCAATAAAAACAAAGTATTATGTGAGGTCCATTTAACTTGGCTATCTATCATGAAAAATCATTAGCGAATAAGTTATTTGTCCTATATATTAATAAAAACATTATTAAAATAATAATAAATTAATTTATTGATTACTATTTTCCATAGCGTCCGCCATCTTAGCTATGAAAATATTGAAATATGTTTTATCTCTGAACTATCTGAAAAATAATTCAGATAGAAAATTGACGATCCGAGAATGCTCAGAGAAAATAAAAAAACGACAAAAAATAATCGGATGGATCAGATAAAATAAAAAAACAGAAAAAGCTTTCTTTTTATCTCTCTGATTTCTCCGATATAATAAAAAACAGGCCAATATTGACCTGATTAAATATATTTCAGAACTAGACAAATGCACGTGAAAGTTAAAAGTTCCAGTAACTCTATGGATGCTGATTGATCTAAGGTATAAGATTAAAACAAAAACCGTTTTCAGAAATTTCCATTCAATTCCTTATCTCGTGATTGACAAGAACTCAGTAGGTTTCATTACATCCCCTGCGCGTTTATGGGTCATATAATAAAACACGCATGATTCTTATCTCCAGTATTATATGCATTTTCTTGTGTTCAATACTTTTTGTAGTTCAGATAATAGTAAAGGCTGTGGGTATGATCATATTCGAAAAGTGTAATGCTATTAATTCTTTTTTTCGTTTTAACTGATATATTATTCTACTGATAGAGTTTATCCTAGTAGTTTAAATATTGTAAGTTTTACCAATTTTTAAATCTGGTGGCTACTCTAAATCTTTTAATATCTATAGGCCGCGCTCTTACATATGCTGTCCACATTTGCTACACTTAAGATAGTTCGCTGTGGTAATATGAAGGTCACTATGGTAAACTAGATGGAACTCATATGATCAGGAAACCGAAGAGGTTCTTATGAAACTTCATTTTCCGAAAGTGAGAATTGTGATATAGTTTAAGGCTTTCTATATGAATTTTACAGGCACATATGTTCTGAGCCAGTTTGGCCCTAGAATACGGAATTCGGCACTGGAGAAAAGTCAGGTTATTGCTCTTCCATTATGATGGAAAATCGTATTCACTCTAAAGAAGACGCATACTAGAAATGTAAATCGATTAAAACAGCACTCCATGAAGAGGATGGCCGCATTGAAAAATCATAGTGCAACTAGAATTTGCCTTCAGAGCGTTCCTTAATGTCGACGGTGCGTTTTTTACGCTTTCTTCAGTGCATTTATTTCTGCAGCTCATAGATATGATATTTATCACACTTGTTCGGTGGTTTGCTAATAGATCACACTTAGATCAAGGAAATTACCGCAGACTAAGGCAGTGATAGGACCACGGTAACCACTCGAAAGGAATGTCCTCAAGGTGGAGTTCTATCTCTGCTCTTGTGATCAACTCACTAGTGGCTCAATTAACCAACAACGGATTTTATTGTCAGCGTTATGCCAGTGACATTGCGATAATACTGGGTGGTAAATATACGCGTGTACTATGTGATCACATAAAAATTTCGATGGCGATGGGTTTGCTTGCGCCTATTCTTTTAATCATAAGGTGTGCAGTGCAAACTGCTGTTCGCCTACAAGAAAGAGATAATCAAATTAGGCCTCTTGGGCACTGCCAAATATGAAGAGGTGGCCCGACACACAACAACTTACAGACCTTCGGACTCTATGGTGTCGAAGCATATCTTTGGGAAATTATTTGGTGCAGTTATTACCGAAAGGCATAACTGGGACTACAACAAACCATTCTTCCTCTCCGGTGACGATATTTACTGATGCATCAGTATGCCGTAATCCCACTGGTGCCGGATTAAACATGCTGGAACCTGAGGTGAAATTATAAATCCCCCTTGATAGGTATGCTACTGTCGGAAATCGCTGAATAAGACACTATGCAAATGAGATGAAATGCAAAGATCGTCGTACCTGCATCCTTTTTGACAGCCAGGCTGCTCTATAGCCTTGACTGCAATACTGTTTCATCGAAATTTGTTTTGAATGCAGTAACTGCCTTAAATCGATTAAGCTTTCTGAATGAAGTTATAGACTTCACTGGATAACCAGTCACGTGGATATCAAAGGAAACGTTTTGGCTAAAAAATTTCTCTTCAAAGACTGCATTTGTTTGGATCATGACTCCTATTTTAGGATTAGCTGCTGATCTTGGCTATACCAGATTTCTACTGAAATTGTTATAAACATTTCCCAAATGTAATTAAGAGTTCTGAAAATATCTAAAAGTTCAAACTCATTCAGCAGCATTTGTTGAAGATTATCTGTGACCTATCAGGTTTTTTGCTTTTTGAATTCAAATGAATTTTTGAAATCATACAACCGAATCATACAGTCCGATGTTGTATATAATAATTAATTTTAGTTTTAAATGTTATATTTAAAGTGTAACCTATAAAATTACAAAGGACAAAGAATCCTTCTGAGATTACCTTTTGTCACTTCTGAGATATCCTTAATTATTTCTGAGTGAGTATCTTTGTGTATTATTAACTGCACAAATTGCATGAAACCAAAAATAACGTATTTTTTGTCAGAAAAATAAAGGGACTGATACCAATCCCTCTATTTTATTGATGAAAAAAAAATCTCAGAAATCATTAAGGATATTTGAGAAATAATGTTTGAGAATAAGAGCGAATCAATAATTAAATGGATTGAATCGTGATATAGGTCATTGACTAGTCATAACATTTTCAATGAATTTGATAATTGTACTTTTTATACAATTTAATTTAATAAGAAATGTACCTCAAAACCGACCGAAACCCAACACTTTTGCGACATGCTTTTATTATTCTACTATACGGTGTCACCATTACATATTGCATCATATCCTGGCATATAATGTGGTTCAAACCATGAAATAATTTGTCCAGATCCTAATTCTATGAATCGATTTCCGCTCTAAAACTAATTAATGATTTTGCCGACCCATCTTAATGGGAA
This sequence comes from Tipula lateralis, assembly GCA_963932295.1. Classification (NCBI taxonomy): domain Eukaryota; kingdom Metazoa; phylum Arthropoda; class Insecta; order Diptera; family Tipulidae; genus Tipula; species Tipula lateralis. The sequence continues at coordinate 143,345,439 of OZ010738.1, forward strand.
CCGCAATTATTATAGATAGACACAAATCACCTGCACATACAAAACAACTTTTACCTTTTTTACACTTGGCCTGAATCCCTTTAATTCACTTAAAATAATCAAAATAGCTCATTCCGTTTAATAACTTGGAAGTGTTTTTCGTTTTGTTTTGTTTTTATTTATAAATTTTACCTTCAACAAAACTTATTTAATTTGCATAAATAAATTAAAATGGAAATATCCCTTTTCCTACTTACATATAAGTATATTAAGCAAAGTGTGTATAAAAGAAGACGCTTGGAATTTTTTGTATATAATATCAAAAAACTCATTAATTGTAGGTGTTAAATGACAAATTGACCATAGTGTTGTTCAATAACGCTTTTAGATAGTATGGAAATGTCCTTTGTAAATTCCTTAAAATTTACATAAATTTTTAAGCAGAACAAATAATGTCGTAAGACCCGAAAACCGAAATCCAAGATTTTCGAAAGAGATTTATATTTCATTTCGAATCGATTGATGTAGAGATCTCAAATGGCATTTAATGTACATATTTTATTATTCACCGAACACATTTTTTTGGGGGTTTGCCACACTATAAAATCGATAAAATGGAAATTTTTTTTCTCCGATTCCCATTCAATCAGATGGATATCCCAACATAACCGCTCCATTTACCCATATCTCTATCTCTGGTGTAGGAACGATACAACTTTCAAATTCAAATCTAGATAAATTATATCGTGCTTGTATGTGTGCGTATGTATGTATGTACATGTAGAAAACTAAATTTATTGATTTCGGGCTTTTGAATTATGTTACAGCATATAAACATAGTAGAAATTTAGATAATTGATGATTCGTAAATTTTCATTTATAAAACTATATCAAGATATACTCGTTTATCCATAGAAAATAATGATTGATTGGGAAATTAGGAATGTCGAAAATATATTATATTTTCGATTGCTTGGTTAGCAAAAAGGTAATCCATGTTTGCTACAAAATCTGTATTAAACACAATTGCTATAAAATCCAATTTGAGTATATATTTAGTTTCGTATCATTATAAGATTAGCAACAAAATATTTGTCTTATATTAAACAAAGTTGATTACATAAAAACAAATCAAATTAAATTCAATGGATCATGATGTGGGGCAACTTCTAGGCCAGTGCAGAAAATCGGGTTCAAACTCAAATGTTTCAATTTATATTTGATTAGTGAAGATCGATCATTCTGGGTGGAAGGCAACTGACGATTTCATAGAACTCTAATAGAAAGTATACAACTCTTATACGTGTACTCGAAGGTGTCTAACTTTATTTAGTGTTCATCAACATTTGCCCTAGTTGGCTAATCCACCCTGATCATAATCTGATCATTGCTATACTCATTCTTAAGAACATCAAAGTTCCCAAGATCACCAACTAGAGCAACTTACTCAACAAATCAGCAAAAAAATGAAAACGCTGAACTCTATTGCGAAATAAAAAAATCCTTTTGGTATACCATTATTCAAATTGGCTAATTCACACTCTTCGGATACCGGTATCATGAATTCTGGTGAAAACCACTTGTTGTATGTTAATGAAATAAATTTGAAACATCGAATCAGTTTCAACAGCTGTCAAATACAGCAGAAACGTATGCCAAAATTAGAAAAAGCAGGAAAAGGAAATCAAGCACTAAAACAAAAAATTGAAGACATGGAGCTTCTACTATCCAATCTTCATCGCGAATAAATCTGCCTAAAAACAGATAAAACAAATCAAAAACAAAGAAGCGTCAGACAACGAAGTACAACCCTTAAGAGCCAAATCGCTGAAAATTGAATACTTAATCGACGAGGAACTGTTAGAAAGTTAAACAAAACAAGAGAAAATAAAAGCTGAAACCTCACCAGGCGTAACAGAATCACTCGAACAGCAACCAGCACATCAAAATGAAGCAGAGCCAAAGGTATAATCCGCACCACCGATTTTTCTAATATGATGAACCAACTATTCTAAAATCCAAAGTTTTATGAGTTCTGTTACGGAACAACAGTGCAAAATCCTTTCTCTAAATTACGGTTTCTACAGACCATTGTTGACCCGTACACCAGCTTCTTGCTTGCTCTTCATACGGTTGCAAGCAACCAAAGATGCCAGGTAGCTCTCTACGCCGTAGAGCCATCGTCGCTGACAGCGACCTCTTAGCCTACCAAAAGGCGGCTCTCCCTTCATAGATCGCTGTATCATTTTGGTTTGGATCAGCACGCAGAACGTGACCAGCATTTGCATTAAATTCCTGATCTCTTGATTGAACAAAACTCGGTATGTGCCATCAACGTCACGTGTTGGGCCATATATCAAACGGATGATTCTTCTCTCAAATGTTAATACATAACAACGAGTCTGATCAACACTCTGTACATTTTCAGCTTATCCGCAGTTGCAAGATATTTTGATTTCAAAAGTGGACGTAGAGGATATAAATCCCTATTGACAGCGGCAAGCCGAACCTTGATGATATCCTCTCCCACACTATTATCGTGAGTAATGAGAGATCCATAATACTTGAATCTCATTTCTCCTTCACTCGTGTGGTTACTGAATCAGTTGTGCCTTGGTCTCTAAAACCAGAGATCATATATTTTGTTTTGAACTCATTGATTTAGAGACAAACGGAAGCTGAACTCTGTTTCAGTGGAACCGATATTTCTTTCACACAGATATCATCTGCATATGCAACAAGTTTATTGGATTGTCGGAATCAGATATTGTCTTGAGGTGTTTCATTTTTACGAAGGATGTATTCCAACATGAGATTAAAAAGTATCGGCGACAGTGTATCTCCTTCTCGAACACCAGAAGTAATTGCAAAAGTTCTCGATAGCCTGTTCTCAACTTTAACACAGCATTGTGACTGCGTCACTGTCATTTTACTGTCTCCTTGGTAGTCACCCACAATTTTCTCCGTCAGAGGAGTAATTGTTCCCAAGATGTATGACAGTAACTTGTATGTGTGCAAAGGAGAGTTATACCGCCATAATTCTCGCACTTCAGGCGATCACCCTTCTTGAAAATTAAGCATAACGCGGCCACTTTTAATTCCTCAGGCATAACTCCACCTCACCATACCAAATGAACAAGGTCGAAAAGACAGTGCCACAAAGTTAGCCCTCCGAATATCAAGAGCTCTGAATTAATGCAATCAACACCTGGTGAACAATTTTTCCTTAGTCTCTGCATGGACATTGTGAATTCCTCATATAGGATGGATCCTCAATGAACGTCTCTGCGGTTTGTATTTGAGGGTATTCAAATACAGCTTGTGATACAAGTGGAACATTAAGTAGATCAGAAAAATGTTCACGCCATATATCGAGTACCGCATCGACGTTAACACAGAGGTGACCATCCTGGCCCCAAATGTCAGATGACCGAGATCTTAAGGTATAGTGCAATTCGGTGATTCATTTAAAGAAACCACGCGAATTGTGCTCATTGATGAGTTGTTGTACTCTTAAGACCTTAGCCTTCCACAATTCGCGCTTCTTTTGTCTTAAAATCCGTTTAACTGTCCTATAAGCAAGAACTGCCTTATTTTCCTTGCAATTGTAAACCGAGTCTGCGCTTCATTGTGGGCTATATATCGTTGCCCAACAGTAAGACGACACTCCTCATCAAACCAATAATTTTTGGGCTTAGTGTTCACTATACCGAGAACGTGCTAGTCAGCATCGATAACCGTTGTTTTCAATACTTCCCAGACAGTGTTCACTTCATCAGATTGGTAATTGAATAGCATAATACGATTGCTGACAAGATCTTGATATTTTCGTTGCGTTTCTTCATTTATCAGACCTTCACTGGAGAATCTAGTTATATATTCTCCTGTCCTTCCTGACTTGTACGAAAATCTCCATCGTAGCTTTGCCGTGACTTGATAATGGTCACTGCCTACGAATTTGGTTTGGACCGATACAAGCTCACGTCTTGGATAACCTGATCCGCCCTTTAGAAATCAAGCTGCGAAATCCAACCGATATTATTTTATACGTGTGATAAGGCCGTTAAACGTGCCAGGTTTTTGAAATGACTGCATCTTCTGCCGATCCTCATTCTCGTTTCCGGGTACTTAAGCGGAGGATCATATTTCTTTGGCGGTACCCGATCATTTTTGGTTGTTGACATTATTAACATTTTTGCTCTAAATAATAATGTATGGAAGATTAACCCTTCCAATCCAAACGCACAGATGAAGCTGAATACGTATAAATATCTGTGGTACAGATACGAAAATAAAAATGTCATTCAATCAAGGTCATGGCAAGAAGTCTTCATCCAATCTGTGAAAGTAATCCAATAATAATCCAATAATAGAGTAATCCAATAATATTTGGTTATCACAACACCTGCAATATATCGTCCCCACGGTGTAATCTAAAGAAATAAGACTACATTAACTTGTTCCAGAAATTATAGGAAGTGACTTCACTGCCTGACTTAAATGCCAAAAATATCTTCTGAGGCTTAAGATTAACCTCTCCAAAAAGACAAAGAATTACTTGCAGCTGGCCAATACTCAAACTGTGGATTTTACTACAGTACCAATGTACTGGCCATTTGATCCTTACAAATTACCAGACCTTATAGTTATCACTAACGGCATATCGAAACACTACACCTTCTTAGAAAATGGTGAAAGTCTAATGTCTGATCATTTGCCTGTTATAATGACGATTAGTGAAAATGTAATAGAAACAATAAATTCATCTTAGCTCACAAACAACAAAACAAATTGGAATTGTTTAAGTAGTTAATAGAAAAGAATAGTACTTCAAGTGCAAGATGCAAAAGGATTTTCATCATCTGATTACGATCGGTGGTGAGAATGAACAAATCTAAGACCCCCTGTTGGAGTGCAGAACTCATAGGCCAACCCATCTTCCAAGCCAGTACTACCGGCTGGCTTCCCCCAAAATGTTATATTTTATCTACATATCACTGGTTCTCGTAATGCTAACTTATGCACCCGCTGTTTGGTGGCCAGTTCTTAAAGTAAAATCTTCAATTGGTAAACTGAGCTATTCACAAAACATCGTTTGTCGGGCTGTAACTGGAGCCGTGGCTTCAACTACGCTCCTAGCTATGAAGCTAATTCTCTCCCTACCCCAGTTACAATCCTTCATTTAAGGTACAGCTTGTTTGGATGCCTTTCGATTAAGGAGTGTTGGGGCGTGAAATGCTTTCGACACTATTTCAGGCCATACATCAATTCTTAATGAATTTAAACTGGCTATGCCAGAACTTGATATGGTTAATGATAGGTTTTTGCCTGTTTTTAATTTCCACAAATCATTTGAGGTGACATCCATCCAGGGATATGTGGTTCTCACCAGATTTTCTTATACAGATATTCGAATCGCTTGTATACTTTTCATTTGGCTTTGTCACTGAACAGGGTACGGGCTTAGGTTACTACTGTCCTTCGCATGATCTGAGAATCTCAGGAAGATTGGGGATCTACTGTACAATTCATCAAGCGGAATTAATTGCGATTGCTCACTGCGTGATGTCAGCTTTTAATCTCATTGCCGACAAGAAAGAGATTATATTTTGTACAGATAGTAAAACTGTCCTTTACTCCTTGAGCAACCCTCTAACCAGCTCTAAACTTTTACTGGATTGTAAGAAAACAACAATTAAAACAGTTGCCATATCGAATCTTAAGCTGACGTGGTAAGCTACCCCAACTGGTTCTAAAGCGAAATACTTTTTTGTAGGGATTAACTCTAAGTTGACTAACTACGTTTTTATATCGGAAAAAGGACAACTTGAGAATTTTAGTCTCTATACTAACTGTCCATGGCCGTTTCAAGTCAACTTCGTCGCATAGGACTTGCCTTGATGCCGTATGCGACGAATTTCTGAAAATGGTGATGTTAGTTTACTCTTCATCAGCAGCTGTCCAGCTTTCGACCGCATCAGATCTCTTGTGTTTAACTGCAGGAATATCTACTGTCTTCTCTGCCCTGGTTCAAACTGCTCCAGTTTTCTAAGGTTGTATAACGCGTATGTGTGCTTTGATGACATCCTAGGTTTGCATCATGGGCCCTTTGTGGCATTAAGCGCGGAACCCTATAGGGTTCCAACCAACTTTTATAATAATTATAATAATAGGCTGGCATGGAGCTATGTAATGCGCAGATGGTTCTACGTAAAACGGACCTATAGCCGGGCGTCCTCGATTTGGCTGTAATGGTGAAAGGTAGGACGTAAATAAGCGAACCGCGAAAAAGTTGGGAGTGCCTTGAGCTCTAAAACAGTTCGGAAAGATAAAAAACAAACAAAACAAAAAGTGCCAATCAAAAGTGAATATGAAATAAAAGAGGATCTTGACAGGCTTCTTAATGTCAGACAATGGTTCGCTTGGATGCACCCCACATTATTGTTAAAGAAAAGAAAATTCGTTATTTACCCTATATAAAAAGAAAACTACCCAACAGAAGTAAAAAAAACTAGAGTAGGAAAACCGAAAAGCCATGAGGTAATAGCAGTTTATACGTGCGTCGCAAGATAAAAACACCTTGGAAAATACCTTTGTTCTCTAGCACCAGCTAAAGATTCCGACTGTTCCATCTGGAAAGCAACAAAAGGATTAAAACAACCACGCAGATCTTCCAATCAAAACAAAGGATGAGAAATCTATAAGAAGAATGTAAGACAAAGCTGACCTGTTTGCTAAACATCTTGAAAAAACATTTCAATCTCTAGGTCGGCAGACCAGTTACAAAAACACTGTTGATACGCCCAGATCATCGTACTTCAAAGATGTCAGGCCTGTAACATTAAAAGAAACAAAAAGCTGAAATTTAAAAGATAAAAGGAAAGAAAATTTCTGGTTACGATCTGATAAGAGGGCAAATAATAAAGAGCTGTCTGACAAAATCATAAAATGGCCATTAATGGCCAGCAGATTCCTTATACAAATAAGGCAAAATACCTAGGGAAGACCTAAGTTATCAGGCTTAGGTGGAAAGAGTACATTAAAGAAAAAAAGGTAAACTGAATATCAAATATCGAAAAATGATTAAGAACATCAGTTCAAAGACTACTTCAGTAAATTACCTATAGTAATAAAGTGCCTATTACTTCTTACTAACTCCATAGCTTATTACTCCCACAATAAAATACTCATTTTTCCCGATTTTAACCTATCGTGGTTTAAATTCATACTAATTCAATTCACGTATTTGAAGTTTGTCCTAACTTTCCTAACCCAACAACAAAAACATTTATATTGAGAATGTAGTAGTGATAAACCAAAACGTGAAAAAATTTTCATTTAGGCGAAATACAATTATGCTTTCGTTAAACCAATATGAATTTAAAAATAAAACGTTAGAACATAATAAATATTTATAAGAAGGTCGCTATGGTTCATTTTTCATCGAAAATATACATTTAACATGTAACTAAAAACAATATATCTAGGAAATAATATGAACACAGATACTGGAATGAAAATTTTGTATTCCTGTAGGATAACAAAATAAAAGTAGGAACTACATAGTATTAAATGTTTTTGGGTGACAATTTACTTAGAAATCAAAGATTTTTATGAATTTTCTTTGAATAAAAGAAAAAGGTTACCACACCTGAAATGGCCATTTTCTAACCAGGTCTGGCCTAAACTTTTCCAAACAAACCGGTTCTTTGAAAAATCTAGGTGAGAAAGTGGTTAGTATTGAATGTTTTTGGATGACAATTTACTTAGAAATCAAAGATTTTCATGAATTTTCTTTGAATAAAAGAAAAAGGTTACCACACCTGGATTGGCCATTTTCTAACCAGGTCTGGCCTAAACTTTTCCAAACAAACCGGTTCTTTGAAAAATCTAGGTGAGAAAGTGGTTAGTATTGAATGTTTTTGGATGACAATTTACTTAGAAATCAAAGATTTTCATGAATTTTCTTTGAATAAAAGAAAAAGGTTACCACACCTGGATTGGCCATTTTCTAACCAGGTCTGGCCTGAACTTTTCAAAACAAACCGGTTCTTTGAAAAATCTAGGTGAGAAAGAGGTTAGTATTGAATGTTTTTGGGTGACAATTTACTTAGATATTAAAGATTTTTATGAATTTTCTTTGAATTAAAGAAAAAGGTTACCACACCTGGAATGGCCATTTTCTAACCAGGTCTGGCCTGAACTTTACGAAACAAATCGGTTCTTTGAAAAATCTAGGTGAGAAAGAGGTTAGTATTGAATGTTTTTGGGTGACAATTTACTTAGAAATCAAAGATTTTTATGAATTTTCTTTGAATAAAAGAAAAAGGTAACCACACCTGGATTGGCCATTTTCTAACCAGGTATGGCCTGAACTTTTCAAAACAAACCGGTTCTTTGAAAAATCTAGGTGAGAAAGAGGTTAGTATTGAATGTTTTTGGGTGACAATTTACTTAGAAATCAAAGATTTTCATGAATTTTCTTTGAATAAAAGAAAAAGGTTACCACACCTGAAATGGCAATTTTCTAACCAGGTCTGGCCTGAACTTTTCAAAACAAACCGGTTCTTTGAAAAATCTAGGTGAGAAAGTGGTTAGTATTGAATGTTTTTGGGTGACAATTTACTTAGATATTAAAGATTTTTATGAATTTTCTTTGAATTAAAGAAAAAGGTTACCACACCTGGAATGGCCATTTTCTAACCAGGTGTGGCCTGAACTCTACGAAACAAATCGGTTCTTTGAAAAATCTAGGTGAGAAAGAGGTTAGTATTGAATGTTTTTGGGTGACAATTTACTTAGAAATCAAAGATTTTTATGAATTTTCTTTGAATAAAAGAAAAAGGTTACCACACCTGGATTGGCCATTTTCTAACCAGGTATGGCCTGAACTTTTCAAAACAAACCGGTTCTTTGAAAAATCTAGGTGAGAAAGAGGTTAGTATTGAATGTTTTTGGGTGACAATTTACTTAGAAATCAAAGATTTTCATGAATTTTCTTTGAATAAAAGAAAAAGGTTACCACACCTGGAATGGCCATTTTCTAACCAGGTCTGGCCTGAACTTTTCAAAACAAACCGGTTCTTTGAAAAATCTAGGTGAGAAAGAGGTTAGTATTGAATGTTTTTGTGTGACAATTTACTTAGAAATCAAAGATTTTTATGAATTTTCTTTGAATAAAAGAAAAAGGTAACCACACCTGGATTGGCCATTTTCTAACCAGGTGTGGGCTGAACTTTTCAAAACAAATGCTTTTCATACTATGGAAAAACATACAAAAAATTTAAAATTGTATCATGCAGTAATGTACCACAACAGACAGATGGTTTTAATTGCGGCATTTTAATAATTTATGCAGTAGATTACATCATAAAAAAATCTTATAAGGAGTCACTTCATTCTGAAGATGAACACGTGAGTGGCATGGCACTTCAACAATACAGAAATCACCTAAAAATGTTAATAGCCGAAAAATCAGAATCCCTAGATGAACATTGTTTGTACTGCTATAGTCAAGTTACGGATACTGACTCCAAAAAATGTCATTCTTGTAAACGTAAAGTACATGATGTTTGCACCAAATACATAAGCATAAATAATAATAAATGTCTATTTTGCTATTAAATAATTATCTTTTGAAATTAATTTACAAAACAATTAAAAAATACACAAAAAAAAATTAAAATAAAATTTAAAAAAACTTAAAAAAAACCAAAAAAAAAGCTAAAAAAGCGGGTAGCGAAGTCCGAGATTCATACCTCCTCGTGGTGCTTCCTGGGTTGCTCCAAATGAATCAGGCATATAGTGGGGGAAATCATCAAAAATTATAAATTAAGGTAGCCGGTTTCCAAAAGTTAAGACAAGTTGCCATTCCAGGTGTGGTAACCTTTTTCTTTTATTCAAAGAAAATTCATGAAAATCTTTGATTTCTAAGTAAATTATCATCCAAAAACTTTCAATACTAACCACTTTCTCACCTAGATTTTTCAAAGAACCAGTTTGATTGAAAAGTTCAGGCCAGACCTGGTTAGAAAATTGCCATTCCAGGTGTGGTAACCTTTTTATTTTATTCAAAAATTAATGAAAATCTTTGATTATGATAAGGAATGATCAAAGAATGGTGGTGTATTGATTATTTTATACTTCTAACCATTAGTAATTTTTGATTGCAGAAGTGTTAGCCGTCTGCGTATATTCATAAATAATTATGAAAATTTCCAATTTCAGTGTTATTTTTATTTTAGTTTCAAATCATTTGAAAAATGTCAACATTTTGGCAAATTCAATTAAAAGGTATACTCATATTTCATCGTCACTTACACATTTAAACACATTTAGTATTTAGGTAAAACTTCATATTGCTATATTGAAATATGAAGTTTTTCCTAAAACTGTCCTCAATATTTATTGTTGGATTTTAGGACAGTTTAGGACAAACTTCCCGCGAATTTCAATTCGCGTTATGTTCCCGTATTTATACCCAATTCTTTGGATTATAGGTCATCATTTGTTTATAATTTCACATGGTTACTGCATTTATGTTGTTTTTTCGATTTGTACTCTACATACCCAAAGATGTCAATCATTTATTATTGTAAAAAACCAATAATTCTAGATTACATTCGGCAGACTACAATGTTAATTATCGTAATACATTTATATTGAAGGTTTTGTGATAAACTTTGCCATTTCAGGTTGTTAAACTCGGTTGTCCTTACTTAATTCCTCTATTATTTTTTGGTGTGTATGCTATTTTAAGTAGTTTTTTGATTGCAAGAATGCTCTTTACCTTTCCGTACTTGCTGATTTATTCATGACCCAGAAACCCTAGGTAGTCGATGCGGCCTAGCAAACATTGAGAATAGTGAAAACTAAGCTAAAAAATGATTGGTTTGAAGTGGAGTGTCGTCTTGCCGGTGAGCAACGAAATATAATCCACAATGAAGCGCAGGCTCGGTTTTGTGAGGAGGACAGCTAAACGCATTTGCAGATAGAAGAAGAGCGAATGGCGGAAGGTCAAGGTCTTAAGAGTACAACTCAGCAATGAGCACAATTCGCGTGGTTTCTTTCAATGAATCACCGAATTTCACCATACCTTCAGATCTCGGCCAACTGTGGAACCTGGGTGGAAACCTCTGTGTTAACGTCGATGCGGTACTTGATACATGGCGTGATCATTTTTCTGATCTACTTAATGTTCCACATGTATCACAAGTTGAATTTGAATACCCTCAAATACAGACCGCGGAAATGTTTATCGAGGATCCATTCTATGACTCTTGAGGCTGGCATTATAAGACTGTCTTTTCGACCTTATCCAATTTGTATGGCGAAATAAAGTTGTGCCTGATGAATGGAAAGTGCCTGATGAATGGAAAGTGCGATCGTTTGAAATGTGAGAATTATAGCTCTCCTTTGCACAGCATACAAGTTACTCTGATACATTATCTTGGTAAGAATTTCAGGTGGATGAAATTATCGGTGACTACCGGAAGTTTTTCCCTACGGATGATTCTTTCCAAGTAAAACAAAATATCTCGCGATTTGCACCATGTATTCCTAGATATCAGACAAACCTATGACGCGATCAATCAAGAGAGACTATGGTATGCGCTTGAATATTTAAAAGTACCAAAAATATGTACATCTGTGTAAAATGACAGTAACGCAGTCACAATGCTGTGTCAAAGTTGAGAACAGGCTATCGAGAACTTTTGAAAATAATTCCGGTGTTCGATACTTTCCCGATACTTTAAAAACCCCAGGTTGGAATAAATCCTTAGTAGTTGTGAAACACCTCAAAACGATATCTCATTCCGACAATCCAATCAACTTTTTGCATATGCAGCTGATATCTGTGTGATTGGATTAAATGGCAACGGAGTGAAAGAGATACTTGATCCACTGGAGTAGTGTTCAACTTCCGTTGATCTCTAAATCAATGAGTCCAAAACCAAATAGCTGGTCTCAGATATAAGATACTTAAAACCACAACTGATTTCAGTAGTGGTAACTACACGTTTGAAGGAGTGATGAGATTCAAGTATCTTGGATACTTGGTATTACTCACGATAATATTGTGGAAGAGAATATCAAGCAATCGGGCTTTGTATTCTCTACGTCCACGTCTGAAATCAAAATATATAAAATTGTACAAAGTGTTGATCAGACCCGTTGTCATTTTTGGCTCTGAGAGTTATACCTTGACGGGTGAGGACGAAAGATGGCTTCTGACATTCGAAAGAAAATATGCTTGTGATATTTGGCCCATAACGCGACGTTGATGGCACATACCGAGTTTTGTTCAGTTACAAGATCAGAAATTTAATGCGAATTCCTGATATCGTGCATAAAATAAAAGGACAGCGAGTACGCTGACTCGAACCAAATGATACAGCGAGTTTTAAGGGGTCGTCTTTCGGTAGGCGAAGAGCTTGCTGTCGGCGACGATGGTTCCATGGCGTAGAGTGCGTTCTGACATCTTCTTATTGTTTACAAAACAGTATGAAGAGCTGGCTCGTGGTCGAAACCGATGGAGTCAGATTGTTGAAACTGAACGGCCTGTAAAAATAATGGTCTGTAAAATCCGATAAAAAAAGAATATATAAACCAATGTTAATCGTAATTACATTCGATGACAAAGAGCATTATTATAAGATCTATTACAATTTTAATAGTGTGGCCAATATCAAATGGTTGAATTAAGATAAGTTTGCCTTTATTATAGTATTCTAATTATTAGTTTGCTCATTTCTGTTATAGAGAGTCATTAGATTTTTGTAACTAACGAAACAACTGTGTCTTATGCGATATCTTGCAATCTGCAAAATAAGCTTAGCTCGATCGGTTTCAAATTTCAAACCATGATTACAAAATAATTATTTTAATGATTCTTTTTAAGGAGCAATCAGTCAAGCTCCATATCATAATATTCAGAACTATCTACATATAAAGTGATGACATTTTAATGATAGCGAAAAATGTGCTGTGAAAAGTGAAAAACCACAACAGCAATTATAGTTATGTTTGTTTTATTTTCTCAACTTTATAATTGGGATTTGCGATGGAATAAATTTTTCGCAAATTTTTTCATTTAACATTTTCTCGTTTTCTCTGTTTTACACTCATGCATCCATACGTATACATATACAATGAAATTATAACCGCGTAAATATTTTTATTGTTGTTCTGTAACAATTTTATGGTTACATAAACATTATTGGTGTAGAGAGAATATCACTTTTTGCAGTAAAGCTTCCGAAAGTTAATTTTTTTTTTTGTATTGAATCATCAACAGTTTGAATTTGGCACATTTTTCACAATATCGTTTGTTTTGTTTAACTGTGGCAAAAGGCTATAAATTATTTTATCATTATGGCTGTTGCAAGACAAGCATACGTTGGACATTATTTGAAGAAAATGGCCTTTTACCAAGCATGGATATGACTACTCCCTGTGTTGTGCAATTTTGTTTTTATGTCTCGTTAGAGTTCGTATAAAATAATATGGCACTGAAGGATATGATCATCTGAGAGAGGTACTTGGTTGTAAACGTGTAAGGCAGTAAATGAGGTCACCATTGTAGTATATAATATGAGATTCTGTAAGGCTGTAAACATGACAGCGGTTTGACTAGTGATGCTTGATCCCCAATGCTATAAAGCAAAGTTGCTATAAAATATATGGAACTGAACGATATGATCATGTGAAAGATAAGCTAGGCTAACCATATAAGGCTGGTAAATGGGGTCACCAAGGCAAAATATGATATGAGATACGCTATAAGGTTATAAACATGACAACGGTGTGAGTTATGATGCTTGATCTCCAACAAGATACTTACAGCTCTCTAGAGTTCTTATAAAAATAAAAAGAACTGAAGGACATTGATCATAAGATGCTAGGCTGTAAACTTGTAAGCCTGTAAATAGGGTAACCAATGTAGAAGGTGATATGAGAGATGTGGTTGAAGACGTTGAGAATGTTTTGAATTATCATGCAGCAAATCTTATGTATTCTCTGCTATTGTTGTTTCGCCAGGCCGATTTTATTCTGATGACAACGCCATTAAATGAAACTTTGATCGATAAGAAAAATCCATTTCATCACGCATATGCTGACTTTTTGTATGTTGCATTGTTTTCGGAAATATGTTGTGAGTCCTGTTGTAATAGTTTTAGCAAATTACAGATAGTTGAATCGAAATATTTTTGAATTTTATTAATTTTTTATTTGACATGAATATTCATGGCGCTGGTGAATAATTATTAATTCTACTTTGTTGTGAACGCCACAGAACAATGAATATGTTTTGGGGCTGAAGTCTCTCCCAGCTCTTTCTCGGTTCTCTGCTTTACGTCGCACTTTACTACATTACACAGCCAAACTGAAGATATGCGGCTAAAGGTTGGATTCATCTGGACATTACATAACATAGCCCTGAAATGAAAGATGGACTGGTCCATGAATTCTGAACTACAACAGGGGATCATAGAAGTGTTCATTCACATTACCGATCTTAGATGGTTCGAATCACTTTTGCATTTCGCCCCTATCGGGATTCAAACCTGGCACACATATTAAGCTCGAACTGCGATAATTAAGCCTATATATAGTTATTTTTAAAATAACTTCTTGGCATCACTCTGCGTAATATGTGAGAGAGTCGTTGGATAAACCTTCACCCTTTGTTTTATAGGTACAATTAATGTTCTTCATCAATTCACATCTTTAGCTCGTTATGTGTTGCAGCAAGTGCGTTTTATTCGTGATAATCGATTTTATAATTTTTTGTTGAATTTATTGACGCATGTTGTAACAATTCTAAATACGTTTTTTGTTAGAGACAGAATAAATCACCTGCGGAGTGTGTTCATATACGAAACAATGGAATAATTACAGTTTTTAACTTTTCATAGCACTTCATTGTTACAACAGCTACGTAGATTTTGGTAATCGTTAACCCCACGCAAAAGTCCGCCTTAATGTTGGAAATCTCATTCGTAGCTCGAACCTTTAAACATATTTGGTTTTGTTTCCAAAATATATTTCATCCAAACTATCACATTTTTTGCCAAATTTCAATTTAATAAGTTTTTCTATTATGAGGCGTTAAAGAAAAAATATTTTAACTTCTGTGTCTCGTCTCATTTTTGCTGCCATCTATAATCCATATCTTAAATCATTTAAAGTTTGCTTTTGCTACACACAGCGCACTCCATTATTGAAAAGACATGGTTTGAAAATATACTATTTGTTTTTCACTATTTTTCGAACAGTTTTTCTTAGCAAAGTTTTTCTTGTTTGAAAAGTGTGACATCTATGGAAAAATATTGATATTGTCAATATTTTTCCATAGATGTCCAAACATATATTTACTGATTGTCCAAACTCAATCTTTCAAAATGTATTGGTTTAACTAATATGTGTCTATGTTGGAAAAAGTAACTTTACTAAAAATATGTTTTTAGTACAACAAAATAGTACAGATGAGTTTTAGCTTCTGTATTGTATAAAAAAATCAATAATTGACGAATTTCATTTTAAATTGTTTTTATAGCTTTTCAAAGCCTTTGTTGGCCCGTACCGTGTCTGATTTTATCGGCTTCGATCACGAGCCATACTGTTGAAAACAATTAGAAGATGCGAGATCACGCTATGCAGAGTAGCCATCGTCGATGATAGTGACCTCTTCGCCTTTCGATTAATATTTCTCCTTTTAATGCGAACAAAAATTGAATGCGAATTTCTGATATCCAGGGACGTTCTATGTGCTGATCCGAACCGAATGCTAAATCGGTCTTAGCTTTATCATTCGGTTCGGGTCAGCACACAGAACGTCCATGGATATCAGAAATTCGCATTAAATTCTCGCTCTTGAATGAGGGAAAAGAATTCGTTATTTGCCTTCAAACGTTGAGTTCTGAGCCATATGTCATACGCACGCATGATTCTTCTCTCGAATGTTAGAAGCTATCTCTCGTACTCATCTGTAAAGGTCCAACTTTCACGTACATACATAAGATCCAAGATAATTTGATTTCAGAAGTGAACCACAAGGTGAACCTTTTTATCTTCTCCAATCATACCATTTAATCCAATCATATAGATATTATCTACAAAGACAAGAAGTCGATTAGATCTTCGCGTCTCCTTTTCGAACGCCAGAACTAATTGAACATTT
Organism: Tipula lateralis; assembly: GCA_963932295.1. Taxonomy (NCBI): domain Eukaryota; kingdom Metazoa; phylum Arthropoda; class Insecta; order Diptera; family Tipulidae; genus Tipula; species Tipula lateralis. The sequence goes on from OZ010738.1 coordinate 143,361,601, forward strand.
TTCCGGTAGAGTATTCTCAGACACAGGATTGAAACTTGGTTACGATCATTTTACATAGATGAACGTATTTCTTTGGTATTCCCAAATATAGTAGCGCATATCATAGCCTCTATCGATTGATCGAGTTATAGGATGGTAAAAAAATTCTAGGAACACTTGTCATAGATCTTGAAATGTTTCTAAGTATACTTGGAATAAATCTCCTTCGTATTCATTGGTAATTTCTTCCGCCATAGGAGTAATTCTTCTCAAGATAATGTACTATACAGTACTTATATACTGTGTCCGATCATCCGTTTTGAAGATTGAACGACTACTTTCCATTTTTCGGCAACTTCCATCTTGCCACCACTCGAATAAGGTCGAAAAGAGAGTTCGAAAAAGTCCGAATATCAAAACACTGAACTAATCCAATCAACTCCAGATGTTAAAGCTGCGGCAGTTGGAGCGGGAGCAACCGGGTTCGAATCCCAATAGGGCAGGATGCAAAAGGGATTTTTCAGCATGAGATTACGATCTGTGGTGTGAAGAAACACAACTATGACCCCATGTTGGAGAGCTGAACTCATGGGCCGACCCATCTTCCATGTCAGCACTATAGGCGGCTGGCATGGAGCTATGCAAAGTGCAGATGGTAAGGAAAATCGGAACTATAACCGTACGTCCTCAAATTGCCTGTAATGGCGTAAAAGCAAGGACGTAAATAAGCGAACCGCGAACAAGTAGGAAGTGCCTTGAGCCCCAAAACAGATTAGAGATTAGAAAAAAAACTGCACATGAACGATTTTTCTTTAATTTCTACATGGGTATGGTGAATTCCATCATATGAGAAAAGATCCACAATGAATTTCTCTTTGCGGTTTACCTTTGATGGTATTTAAATACAGCTTGTGACACATGTGGTACATAAGTTAGTTTAAAAAAATGTAAAAGCTTTTAATCGAGATCCGCTTCGATCTGAGCACAGAGGTTTCTTTCCTGATCCCGAATGACAGTTAATCTTAAGATATGGTGCAATTCGATGATTTCTTTAAGGAATTCACACGAACTGCACTAATTTCTGAGGTGTTTTATCCTAAGACCTTCCACCATTAGCGTTTTTTCTGTTTACGAATTCTACTAGCCATCCCGCTACTAATAAATAATTCGTCCTGATTTTCGACGTGAATGTATTAAATCACCAATCTTACATTGTGCTTACCCAAATAATGGACATCTTTATCCTGGGGTTGGCCTACATAAGTGAGCACAAAGACAATTGACTTGTTGACTACTCATGTGCAAGCGACCAAGCGTAGCTTACACATTCGATTATCGACTGCTTGGAAGTCCAATACAGCCTTTTTTACATGTTTCCAAATCTTACTGCAAGATGTCCGAAGTCATCTTCGATTTGGAACACATGGTATCCACTTTTAGGCTATCGAGTGTCTTGGAGAGCCACGAGTTTCAGCCAATACTCTTACATGTAATAAGGCCGTCAACTGCACTAGGTTTTCTAAGAGACTCCATCAGGCGGTATATTTTTTCGACTGATTGTCATGCTACAATAAAAACGCATTCATTTATAGAAAGCGAAATATTCTTGATTACGGTATAAATATTTACAAACAACGTATAACATGGTTGAAACCGAACCGAATTCAGTTTCCATTATGTTGTTGAAGTCAAAAAATTTCGATTTTTCGAACCAAGGTTGTATGTTTAGCAACGAGGTTCGGCCATTAACAATCGCGATGACTGGTTTGTTTATAGTTAGTTTTTTAACTCTTATATAAATTAACGTAAGCAAGAATTGTTGAAACCATTAACAAATTGTAACGCGAAGATTGATTCGGTGGTCGAATCTACATGATCAAAGAAGACACCATGATTGCCAAGCTACAAATACCAGGTAACATAAAATTTTTTCTTTTGGTGATTCATCGATAAATTTTCATGAAATACTGAACGATCTTTATCTGATCCCGACCGGTTCTGTTCCAGTTGTAACTACGTAAAATTGGAGAACTAGTGTATTCCCAACATATTACATCGAACAAGTTTCTGGACATTTTCTGTTTCGTGGTTTTTTAATTCTGACGTGCAACGAATTTAAAATGTACTTTTCGAAGATCCGATTGTTCCTATCACATGTTTACTAGTAACTTGAGCATCGTCGGTTACCTTTTACAGATTATAAAAACAGGTTAAGCAGTCGCGGATCAAACTGTTACGATAGATATGTACTTCAAACTCTTCCGTGTTTATTATTTCAACGGTTTATCATAAAAGATATTAATGAAGGTTAACAAATTACCTGGTTGTGTATATGAGTCGTGCTGTTTGTTAAACATCTAGTGATGCAGTGAATCTTATTTTAGGTCTAACTTTTCCAGCTTTTCTAGATTAACAAAGAACTTGATAGTTCTCTAATAACATCGACTTTAATATCCTATCACAATATTTTGCAGTCGATTTCTGCCTAACACACTCACAAAATACGACTCATTTAGTGATATAATTATTCTGCATTCTCTGAATTTTTAAAATTCTTTATGGATGGTTGTTCTAAGATGAATAAGAGGGTTAGGTGCGGTTTGAATTGATGCGTTGATAAACTTCTACCAACAGACTTGTTGAGTCCACATACTATGATTTATGAACAGGGGAGTAATAAAAGTTCACTCAGTTAACCAGAAGTTCAGCATTAACCGGAGAATATGGTGTTGGTCGTATTTCTTTGATGTCAGAGTTGCAAACAAAGTTACTCGTTACTTCAACAGTCTGAACTGATGCGTTTCGGTTTTCAAACAAAATTTGAAAAACTTATGGTAAGCAATCTTCGGTATATAATTGTTGATCGGGTTAAGTAGACTGACATCATGGTTTGGATTGCGGTTCGTGCTTATAAAACCAAGATTCGTCTCCAGTAACGAGTTGTTTAGGCCTCAATTTTAAATTGATGGATCCAGATGATTTTTTAATATTCGCGATACAGCCATGGCACTTCAGGCCAATTTGTTGTCTGCAATAATTTGTTGTGTCAATTGTGGATCTTCGTCAACTTTGTACTTCACAGTAACGTTATCAGTAGAAGATTTTGGTCGACTTTCTCGGGTCTCGTCCTCTACAGATTATTTCCAAGCGGTTTCGAAGATTCCAGATGAGACTTTTCCCCATCTGGAATCTTTGAAACCACTTGGAAATAATCTATAGAAACTGTGCATTCAATTTGGGATTCATTGAGTTTTGTTATTTACCCCGGTTGTAGCTTAACCAGAGTATCGATTTCGATTTTTGCTTTTGACCAAATATAAACACGCTTATTATGTGTAAAAGCATACGTTGGGCTGACCACCAACAATGTTCACCAATACGTTCAAATAGTTCGTAAGGTCTTAGTTGAGAAACGGCAAGGGTCGTTTACAAAATTTAAACCATAGATTATTGGTTTACGCCAAAACCCGAAGAGAATTTATGCGTTTGTTGGTGGTGCAATTTCGTCTCATGTATTCTTACAGTGGATGAGCAATTATTCGGGTACAGGGGGCGCTTCAGCTTTACCCATTATATGTCATCCAAGCCTGCCAAATATGGCATAAAAATATGGTGGGTCTGTGATTTCGCAACATACTATCCACTGCAGGGCCAAATATATACTGGGAAGATAAATAACGTCAGGGACATCAACCAAGGTGAGAGGATTGTAAAGGACCTAGTTGCCAAATTCAAGGGCACAGGAAGAAATACTACACTGGACAACTTCCTTACAACACTCCCATTGGCCAAGGAGTTATCAAATTGAAATTTCACTGTTGTAGGTACGATGAAAAAAACAAAAGTTATGTGCCCAACGAGTTCAAACCTTCTAAAACTAGGGACTTTATCTAGTTCGTTTGGTTTTGCTGATAATGTCACAATGTGCTCCTTCGTCCCAGCTGTCAACAGGTTCGTAGTTCTGTTGTCCACCATGCACAGAGATGCCACTGTGTCAGGAAGGTTGAAGAATAAGCCAGAAATTAATTTTGTATTATAATAAAACAAAGGGCGGCGTGGATACGATGGACCAAATGTTGTCTCAGTACACGGCCGTCCTCGCTGCGTTCATTATATACAAAAAAATAACCCAGTAGGTCCTGCCAATAAGTCCCGAAGAAGACAGTTTATCGAACTGTTGGGAGAGGATCTTTGCCGTTCTTTGATATTAGAAAGGTCCAAAAATATGAACATTACTGGAAGACTTCATATCAGGACAGCAATAGAATGCATTTTAGGTATGAGTATTTATTATTTGGAAGCTAAAATATCTTAATTTGTATTTTTTATTATAAGAGAGCCAATTTCTGGAAACCTGGAAAACCTCGAGGACTTTGTAAATTAATTACATAAATTAAACATTTGAATTCGTATATTTTTATTGTTTACACTTTTTAAATATGTTTAGGCCCTTTGGTTGTAGTCGGTTTCAAACTAAAACAGGAAGTCTTAAAAATACGCAGTAAACCGCGAAGAAAAAAGACAAAATCTAAAAAAAATCATCAAGGACCTTGAAAAATTTTTCTTTTTAAGTTTTTCAGAGACAGATCGAAAATTTGGTCAGAGAAATTAAAGCATTTTTAGGTTCAATAAAAGCCCGCTAGGTTATTAGCGAATAAAAGTCGATAGAAGTTCTCACCCGGGCGGGTATTGGTAAGGCGTAGGTTAAGCAATTACTTTGATTGTTCATCATCGACGTAAAAGTCATCGCTCTTGATGAGTTGCAACCACCTGCGATACTTTCTTTGACTCATAGTGGCCTCACCATAAGTGACTGAGAGTATTCAGTGAGTGTTTTGCATGCCGTCTCTCTATCGCACAAATGGTGAAAATAAAGTTGTATACCTTAATTTAAAATGAAAATCTAGGCCAACATTTTATAAATTGGATTCACTTTCGTTACAATAAAAATCACCGGAATTATTTATTTAAAAAACAGAAATCAAAAGTTATGTGACATTTTCTTTCACATTATGTTTCTGATTTTATGAATTCACCTTAATAAAACTAAGAAAAAATGAGTGTGGAAAAACGATATTTTAAATATATAAAATTCTACCTTGAAAGTTTGATTTATTTCAATAAATCTTTGAGTTTGGTACAAAATCATGTTCGCCACCGCAGAAGTTTAGTCGAACTTCTATAAAACAAAAACAAACTTCAAAATCTCCAACAGCACACATATAGCTATACACATACCGACAGAAGTAAGAAGGTAAGAAATTCATAAATTAACCTCCCAAAGGGGACATTTATTCCGTTATTTTTTTTTCGTTGGTATTATTTTAAATTATTACCATTTATTTTTTTTGTTCTCGCCAAAGTCATTTTAGTTTTTATTGTGTTTTTCTCACGAGTTTTCCTTCCCCGCAATATTAAAGGTGTTTTAATTTTCTGTTTTTTTAAAACAAAAATCACATAAATCACGCACACAACAACTCGGCACTTTATACATAAATGTGTTAAAATTCATGAACGTATTCGGAACGAAATAATATATATTATTGTACCCGGAATAGCGTTGAGGCGTTAAATACACATAAACGATCCGTTTGGGTGTTTATATACATGTCTGTTATATAAGTTATAGTGATGGCACAAAAAAATGTACGATAAAATGCAAATCCATAAAAATGTTGTAAATTAATGGCAGCGATAATTCGGCGGTTTATCACCAAGTTCATCGAAACGATTATGTGAACCGTAAAGTTATAATCAATCGGCCGCAATTTTATATTTGCACTAAAATTTTTAATTATTACTTCTATTAATTTTTTTTTTTTGACGGCTACTAAATTTTCATATACATATAGAAAGGGAAAGACCAAAAGGAAAGCAAACGACCAAAAAAGCTCATTTTCATTTCAACAAAAGTATTAAAGGATACTAAAATTGAATAATAAGTGTTGAAAAATCCTTAAATATTTCTCATAAAATAGCAGCACATAAATTTAATTAAAATAACGATACGGTATATAAACGTTCCAAAAAATAGTCGGTCATTAAAATGGGATTGTCTGAGAAGTTTGATATGATAAGATTTGATATAAGGTTGGACCAAAATTTCTGGTATTAAATATAAAAGTTACAATTAAGGGTACAATGGTTTACCACCCCAATAAATCATGTTACCATAAAGCGCCACAACATTGAGACGAAAAACTGTCATACCATGGCACTGTGCAGATCAAAGCAGATAATTCGGTAAAGACTAGAATTAACATATGTTTGTCTTTATATTAAACAATATTTAAAGCGATCGATCCAGTATCATTCATCGTAAACCATAAAAAACAGTTCAAAAACGCCCTATGTAGGGTTGGAAATAATACTGACTAGTAGGCTTTGGCAAAGTGAGTGAAAATATAGAGAATCCTCTTCTGGCAATAAAGTTATACATGTATCAATAATAGATACATTCATCGTCTATTAGCGTGAACTTCTTCCTAAACTATCCTAAAAACACAACAAAAAAGTAGGATCTTTTTAGGAAGAACCTTACATGCATGTAGTTATCGCTGTATTATAGCTACAAGGCTTTCATCAAATTTTCGTAGCTCCGTTAGGGTGTGCAAGATTCGGCGGCCCAACCTCGTAATTCCAATATCAGTGCATTCATTCGTTGTTGTCTTTTGGTCTGGTATGTTGCACTTCCGTCAGAAGTTTTAATTTGACTGGTGCGATTGTTGCTGTTTGTAAATACACCACCTATTTTCAGCTTATGGATTTCGTTTTGAAATTTGTTGGTTGATATCCACTTTTTTTTCAACGAGTTGTCGGAGTTTTCTTATCTTTTCTTCTAGTACGGAGAGTCGAATATATCCCAAAAACTTCATACTAGTTTTTCTAGTCCACCAACATGTTATTCTTGTTGTTATAAAAGCTCTTCATTAAAAAAGTTATGCTGCTCCTCTTGTTTGTATAATAGCTGTTCGGTTGTTTTTGCTGCTTAGCAGGGATGACCGCTTGTTGCTTCATTTGTTCTGTTATAAAATTAATCTAGCATTTCGATCCAAAGTATGGGAAAAATTCTTAAGTATGGAAAAAATTTTGGGAAGTGCTTTTGTTAAAGTAAATAAATATTATGGGATTTTTGAATACTAATCATCCAGAGGTCATTTAGAATTCCAAATGATGGTGTTTTTCTATTATTGGCTTATTTATTTAAATAAAATTATTAACATCATGTAATGTTCTATTAATACCAAACATCTTGAGAGATTTAGTTTGGGGAATTCTTCCTCTAAATTAAGAGCACAAGCAGGAACTATTGAAAATGATTTCGCTTTTCGACCAACGTTATATTATTGTTCAATGCACGTTCAATGTTAGTTAATACTAGTCTCATGGCACCATTTGCTTATCCATCTAAAACTTCCACAGTTAGTTGTGATTATATAAATGGTAAATGTTCTGCAGAATTAAAGGAGAAAATACCACCATTAGTTACGCCAGGACGAGTAACACGAGGAAAGGTTAATGCGCATAGGTTTACGGTGAAGCTCCCGAAACCTCGAACTGAAGATGCAAAGCGCGAATTTATTTATCGAACATCTAAGAAGTAGAATTTGTTGGCTGGTTTTCAGTTTCCGTTGAAATATAAAATGCACAAGTTTAAGGCAGCTATCAACCTTTACTTGAAGGATCGCGCGTTGGGTGAAGGAGCTCTGACAGTTACAAGTAGCTAGGTCAGTCTAAAAGTCCGCCCTGCAACCAAATAAAACTAATCGTAAAATAAATGAACTCTCATATTGAAGACCACCGATATCGGTGACGTGTATTTTATTTATTCTCTGATGTTTCAACTATTACTTGTCTAAAATTGTAACATCCAAAATTATGTTACTGTTGTGTCACAAGAATTTATATTAACTGATTAATTGACAGATTAATTTGCCAAAAACAATTGAATTAAATGGGATATTGTTGATAGTTATAAATTTAATTCGTCCTCTTATAGTTGTTTACCATTACTACTGTTCGTAAGTACGAATTGAATCACCAATCAGAATCACATCCAATCCAGCGAAATTGATTTCAAAATTTGCGTTTCAATTTGAAATGGAAGTTCAATGAAGCTGTCTCCGTTGATCTTCATATTAAATTGGTATTCCTGAATTCAAACGTACTTCATATTTTAAATTTTACAGTGTACATAAAGGAAATTTTTTAGATTTTTTCGTTTGTTTAGACTCTCTAAACCTGCTGTTAAATATTTAATTGATGAACTAGAGAATGTGTTGCCGATCCGGTCAAGATCAACATCAATTCCAAATTCAATAAAATGTAGCTTCACATGGCAGTTATCAGGGTAGCGTGGGTCAAGATTTTCTGGAATGTTACAGTTGACAGTTTCAAAAATATTGACGGAAATTTTAAGTGCCATTGAGGACAACATGTGTCGTAAGTGAGTATCTTTCCGGTAAACTGAGCGCGATAGAGAATTGGTGGCAGAACATTTGTATCACCAAACTGGATTTCCTGGTGTTATATAATGTGTCGACGGGACGAATATTAATATTGTGTTCCCAATTGAAAATGAAAACATATTTTTCAAACGAAAAGGAAAACATAGTATAAATACTATGATAGTAAGTAAACATACTTATAATATTTGAAATCGGCGTACATGAAGACATGTATGTATGTTGACATTGTTAAACATCAACTATTTTCAATGAAGGCGTGCGACCATCAAATGAGGATAATGGCAGTTGATACTAGATACGGAGGTGCATCACACGACTCGTTTATTTGGAATCTCAGCAGCTATCGTGAGCACCTACACCGCCATCAACAAAACACAAATAATTCAAGCTATTGGCTGCTTGGTACGTATACATTTTTGCTGAACATAAACTCTTATTTTAATTTATTTTATTATGTGACTCAGGATATCCTTTAGAGCCATGGACATTGACCCTATTTAGATCGGCTGCCGAAGAAGTAGAGATAAGCTTCATTTAATATAGTTTATTCTTAAACTCGCAACATCATTGAACGATGTATTGGGTTATTGAAAGCGAGGTTTAAATGTCTCTTGGGAGCTCACGAAATGCATTATGCGCCTATAAAAGCATTTCAAATTATTAATTATTAATTAATTCGAAATAAAACATACACACCTGTTCAAAATTCTCTAAACAATTTATCAAATGAACCAGAAAATAACACAGCCCAGAGAATACGTCAAAACATTTTGGAATCAATAACATAAACTAAGATATTAAAAATAATTATATTTCGAGCTACACGATTTTTATCATCATTAAACGAATATTACTGTAGTGAAATCAGACTTTTTTTGACATGGTAAACAAGTAAATAAAAGTCTGATTTCACTACAGTAATATTCGTTTTATGATGATAAGAATCGTGTAGCTCGAAATATAATCTATTTTTAATACCTCAGTATGAATAAATATCTTAATTATCGCTGGTTGGAACTTCTCGCACTCCATTTCTCCCCGTCACTTAGATTAGATTGCCTCATTGTGACATACGCTCTCAGTTCCGGAATCTTTTTATTCTGTGAATTAAACCAGAATATCGGGTATCACCAAGATCATCAATTGCTTCTCAAATCGGAATCGAGAGTATGAAGGACAGGAGCACAAGAAGTGTTCAACAGTTCCTTCTTCTCCTCCGCCATACTGTTGCCAGTTAGCGTTGCTTAAAATTTTTATTCGGAACATGTGATTATTCAAGAAACTTAAGAGATTAAGAGAAAGTGGCTGACGAGATCTCTCTTAAGAGATAGTAGATCCCTATAGAGAGGACTCAATTTCAACAAAAACAGAAGCTGCACCCAAACGGGCTAATTTATTAGCCAACGAAGTATAGATAATTTTACCTCAAATTTTAGCATGTATAAACCGGCATCAGCAAGATTACGGCTTATACTTATCCAAGATCATCATATCGTCCCAGCTCCCTCCACATTTGGCATAGTGACCAAAAAGGTTAAATGATTATGTGTCTTGTAGGCGAGCTATTTGCGCTGCACACCTTCTGATCAAAAGATCAAACAACAGCAGACCTACAGCCATCTCAAGAGCTGCAAAATTAAGAAAAATTAAATCATGAAAATTAATTAGTCCACTTCTTTAAATGTATGGGTATTCTCCTACTTTCTGTCTGGTTTAATAAATCAAATATCAAATATTTGGATAAATATTAGGTAAGAGTCCATTTCGATTTTGAGATTTACTCCATTCCCGCATGATCTTCATCCAATCAAACACAGATCAAATCTGCATGCGTCAACAATTGACTGGATTGCCAGAATTATATGTTATTTCCCTATAAAGAAGGATCAATTCTAACATGTGATTGGTAAGTTATAAAAAGGTAAAAACTTCGCACCACATTTCTAGGATAATAAAAAAAAATTCGTATCTCATTTCTAACACCAAAACATTTTAAAAGTTCTAGATATCCTATTCTCAACTTTGACAAACTGAGTGGGTCGTTGACAGAACAAAATATTGAAAAAAAGTTTTCGATACTTACTAAACAGTTGAATTCTCTTTATGAGATTGATTACTAGATTACAAAATGATATTGCTGACATTTTCTTGATATCTTTGTTTTGCAGTGCTCAGTACTTATACGTATTTAGAATTAAAGACCGATAAGATCTAATGTTTAAACTCGAGCTAGCATATTTCAAAGCAATACACGTTGAAAACAAAGAAGCTTACATCATAATCACCATAGAGTAAATAACAGGCTTACTACTTTAACGGAAAGCTTATATGGAAAAATTATTGGGGATGGAATGAAAACGAAAACCTTCTATGCTAGAGAACTCCTGCAACTGATGAAAACACTACATTAACGAGAATTTTGGTATTAAAACGAATACCGAAACTTTTAAACGAAATATAAAATATAATCATAAAATCACTCCAGAATCTATAGCTTTAAATAAAACTATAGATATAAAGCTATAGATAGATTTGTCCTCGATGTGTAACAGGAGGTTGATGTGTCCAATGATGGAAATGTATGCATCACTTGTCAGTATTTGAACTTGGTATTAGCTTTAAGTTGGTTAATCATAAGAAAATAAACCCACCTGAAATCTATTTTCTTTTATTTTACGTGAATTATTTTTATTTCAGCTTAAAATAGAATGAAACTATATTTAGTATTTAAAGTTGACTATATTTATTTATATAATGTCAGTTGCTTTAAGATATCCTATATTTAGCTAGGACAAACAATAATTCCATTTAACACCCACATCATTAAACACTCTTCCACGATTATTATTTTCTATATAAGGGTTAATCGATTTTCTATTTACTGCTGAGTACGAAAGAAAGCATGCATGATGATGATGTGAAGGACAATATAATGTCTTTATAAATATTTTGTATCGGATATAAAAATATTTTCACTTGGTTTGGTTCCATATATAGAGGTGTACAAAAAAAGTTTAAATTGAATTGAAATTGAAAAAAATTCTAAATGAAACGTGGGATACAAATATATTATACTTCTCAGTATAATCTGTCGTTACCTCAATGTGTCGTATAATATTGATTTTGGACAATAATATTTACTTAAAATTACCAATCATTTTATTATCATTTTAAAATTTCAATAATGGAATGAACAGACAAAAAAACTTATGAAAATTAAGAAAATTTCATATTTTATTCTTCCTCTATATACTTATCTTTTTTACACTCGTGACAATTTTTCTTAATTCCTCAATGGTTGGCAACTCTCCAAAAAAACATTAAAAAATAATATTTTCTTTTATATACGATTAAAATTAAATATGGTGCGATCATAATAAAATTTGATATTGATTTAGTCGTTCGTATGCAATAAATTTTTATTATGTGTAGCTTGAAAATCAGTGACCTGCTTCGAACACAATCGAAGATTGTTCAAATTTATTTCATCTCAGATAATTTTATTATTAAACTATAGAGTTTGGAAATCAGATAATTTGATAAAACCTATTTATTAAATATAGAATAGATGATTCTTCCAGCAGATTCATAATATCAATAGATAATGTTAGAGTTTATGTGTATGAAAATGTTTGTTGGTTTTCTCCAATTTGTTTTGGGTTCAAAAACGTTATGGCCCTTGTTACGACTCGGAGAAATCATTCATGCTTAAAAAACGAGGATGTGTTTCAACGACATTCCTCGTTTAATGGATTCGTTCAACCACAGCTTCTCGGAGCGCACGTTAGCATGAACGTCTTTCTGCAATTTGGTATAATAGTCCGGCTGAAATCCTCACCGGTAGGCACAAACAAATGATCTTTGAATCAACACTGACTCCATATCTATCAATCAGTTATGGAGCTAGCAATCAGTTTGTGGAGAAATAGTTAATAGATAAATGTATGTTCAACCACACTGAACCTTCTCTTGCTGTCATTTTTTACTACATTCCTTACCCGTCTCGTTACTAGATCACCTAATTGAATAAAATACTTATAGGACCAAATATTAATTTCGGTCGTTAATATCCAGAAACACCACCTCAGACAATACAGTGCAATGAATCTCGTTATGAAATTATCGCTGATCGTTAAGCTTAGTTAACCAGTTTACACATAAAAATAACAACAACCAGGATGAAAAAATTTAATTAATCGAAGCACAGCAAAAAATAATTTCGACTCCTTCACTCTCTGCACACAATTTAAGCTTTTTCGATCCGGTACCGCCCACCCCAAACGACCGTTTAAACCTCAATTTGATTTTGCGACTGTCTCTATACTGTACCACGACTCCTTGAACTTTAATGGTCTACGCAAATCGTTGTGAGAAATCTTAGGCTCTTTACTATACTAAACCTGTTTATTGAGTAGTGTTTAGGGCGAGAATGTCATCTCTGAGTTAGAATAAAACCTAAAATATTTTCGATTAAAAACTAACATGAACGTAGTCATGAAAATTTTTAAAAAAGTGGAAATTTATACCATGAAGCAGGAATATTGGGTATGGACACACAAGTTCATTCGTAAATTAATTTAAACCACGATAACATAGAATTGAGAGAGAAGTGAAAATGGTAAAAAAGTGATAAAACTACTGGTGAGTAAATAGTGAAATCTTCATATTGAAAATAAGTGACAAGTCTGACTTGACTAAAATACAAGATTGGAAAGCACAAAATTCATAATAATCTTTGTAATAGAAAATTATCAGTCATAGAATGGATTTGTAGATAGCTCCGGTCAATTTTTTTAGGTTTTGAAAGTAAGACTTAGAATTTGAACTTCTATTATCAGGTTTTTATTTGAATGTCAACTTGGAAATTTTAAAATAATAATTTAATAAGAATTATTTAAAAAATTCTGCTCTTCATGTAAATAACTCCGCATGGAATCATTGTAATTGCGCATTTCCCATGCCTGTATACAATGGCTTTATGCAACTCAACTAAGTTATTCGTGAGTTGCATAAAGTTTCCGATTTTGATTGATGTTTCGTCCATTATCAGATAAATTCTCTATAAGAAATCAAGTAAACCGCTGGACAGTCAATAATTTCTATGTGTAAATGGGAGCATCAACCTGTTAGAAAATCCAAAATGAGATTCGTTGATTTTTCAATAAAAGATATTTCAATTTCATCTAACAGCAATATGAAATCTTTGAACGTCATTTGAGTCGAAAGCTTATAATCCAAAACCATTAAGAAACAGTATCTAAAGTTTCGGCTCATTGATATTTTATTACTCGACCCTGAATCATTCAAATAATACTCGAATCCACTAAGTCCATGCAAATTAAATTTCTTCTCCTCCGAGGATAAATTGTTTTTTCAAATTGGTCCTATTGATCTGTATTCTTTGTGCAAAGTTTAATCTTAAAGTTTAATCACCTAGGTGAGGTAAGGTTGAGTGGCTGCTACAGCACACTTAAACGGACGACGGATCCATGTGATTCCACAGGAGTTTACTACCCTTTTACTCTTATGAGAACCAGTTTGAGCTACTTACGTAGCGTAATAGGTCTCGCACCTTACATTTTTCGAGATCAGAGAGGCAGTCTATTAAGAACTTACCCAAATATTCATGTCTTTTTTTGTGCCAAAGCCGGGAATGAGCATTGGAGGTGGACTACCGTCTCTTCCTCCTCGTTTATACAGCTTCTGCAAAAGTCATTAACTTCTAGACCTAGCTTCCTCGCATGTTCTCTAAGAAGACAGTGTCCTTTGAGTATCCTCACGATGGTTTTAAGTTCACGTCTTCGTAGGGAGATATGTATCTTTGAGCCTTTCATGTCCAGTTTAGGCCAGACTTTCCTTGCACCTCTACACGAGAGAGTGCTCGTCCACCTATCGTTCGGTGTTTTGAATGCGCAAATTACCAGTCCACATTTGATGGCCTACCTCGTAATAATAAGAAGGGCATTTTGAATTACTTTCGTCACCGTGCCTAAGTATTTCCCAGAGACAGCTATCGCTACATAATCTGCATAAGCAATCACTCCGATCCTCTCTCTTTCAAGCTCTAACAGCAACCAATTGATTTCTATGTTCCAGAGGAGAGGAGACCGGACACCTCCCTTTGGGGTTCACTTAGTCACCTGCATGTGATTGATTAACCTACTTACATTGTTAAAGGCGTCCTCAATATCAAGAAACGCCACCATACAAAACTCTTGCGAGAATATTTATTTCTCAATTGTGCTTACCAGGGCATGCAGAGCTGTGTCCACAGATTTCCCTTTATAGTAAGCGTACTGAGTCTCAGGCCAGTCATTACAAAGGCTTTATTTTTGAGCGTATGTAGATATCCATCAGCCTTTCCAAGGTTTTCAATAGAAATGATTAGTGTTATGAGTTTTAAGTCTTTTGAGTAGCCCTGTGAGCATTTACCCGCTTACGGAATAAAGATAACTCTGACCTCCGCCCACCCCCGTGGAATACTTACCAGTGTAAAACACCCTTTTTAATCCAGCCAGGGGAGCAAAATCCTCGAGTTGTTCTAAATCTTTGCGGGAATAATTCGGAGAGCTCCATTGGTTGGCCTGTCTCTCCTCCTGGTGCAACTGCATCAGTTGTGGACAAGCTATCGTCCGCTCGTATTTCAGTCTCGTCCTTTTTGTATACTTTGAGAGTAATCGACCCGAAACCGAATCAATTACTCCTTTAGTCGCGGCAAGTGGCGCCAGAGACTCTGTATTGATTACCATATTAGATAATCGGAGAAATATTTGGTCCACTTGCGCAGAGATCCCTTTACGCAGGTAAAGCTACCTACACCTGGAGGTCGCCGGGTATTCAGAACACTCCTTTTGCGACTGGGCTTTGTTAAATGGACTCCCAGCCCTTTGGGTTTGTTGGCACGTATGCCCATAACTCATATAATAGGGAATCTTTGTGTTTTTTTTTAAATGCGGTTTTTTAAAGTTGGTATACATTCTAAAAGACGACCAAAACCATCAATAATTTATACCAACATAATAAAAAATGAGGTTATGCTTTAAATATTTTACATCAAACGATATCCGAGGTTCCGCAACTTATTGAAGCATTGTGCAAGTCGATAAAAAGCATGTTCCGAAAGTGCGCTAATAATAACAAAAAACAATCTTAAAAAAACAAGATGGATCAGTGAGATAAATACAATTTCATTGACTGAAAGGATATTAAATAATCGAACCATGACAAACCATTATCCTGACCTTTTCACTAAACGATCTTATCTCATACGTTATCGATATCACAAAAAACTCTACACTCTACATAACAGAAAAACGAGGTGATCGAAACCAATTTTAACAACTTGCCAATCATAAATCATATCTACTATCATCACTCAATTAATAGCTTTTCACAAGCCAAAATCAGATCATTGTAGAGTACAAGTGAACACTAGCATAAACACTAGCAAGACCAGTTAAATAATGGATCATTTTTGAAACTAAAAATGAAGTCACTTGATGGAACTCGACATTTTATATGGTTCAGTGGATGGGACAGTTAAAAGAATCCAGTTTTAACACGGCATTGGGTGTTTTTGATAATGCAACTGAACGGTTAAGTTTTGATGATGCAGGATAACTATTAGTGAATTATGTCAGTTGCTCGAACCGTTTGATTAGTTACTGTAGAACTAAGAACAGAACCCAACCGTGTCAAAAAATTTGCTCTCGTTGGCGATCACACTAGAGCTTTATTAAACATAAAAACAACAATTGATAGCTTTTCACTGAAAAAAATCCTACATTTATGTAATGAAAATCGGCATAAATGTAATGAAATATACATCAAAACTGCGCCGATGTAAAAGTACATTAATAATACAATTTTTTTCATCAATATATTGAACAAAAAACAAAAAGTACAAATTTATTTTACATAACATTTATAATTCACGTTGTTGTATTTATGCTGTCTTACACGTATGATATAAAACTAATTGTAGTAAAAAGGCAACTTAAAATATTTTTGGAGAATAAATTCATATTATTTAGGTAACAAATTCTTATGTTTAAGAAAAAAATCGAAATATTTAAGAACAAGTTTTATTATTTTAATGCAAATATTCATAATATTCAAAAAAAATTTACATCATATTAATGAATAAATTTTTGTATCAGTTGTATAAAAAAATTTAAATCATAAATAGTATTATTTTTATCATAACTATTACTGAAATATTCATGTAATTTAGGACTTAAGGTTTATCACTAATAAAGTAAATACGTAGTATTTATGTAAGGAATCATAGCAATATATATATATATATATATATATATATATATATATATATATATATATATATATATATATATATACATATATATATATATATATATATACATATATATATATATATATATATATATATATATATATATATCTATATATATATATATATATATATATATATATATATATATATATATATATCGCATATTGTAACTTCCTGTCTGTTTATTTGTAAAATCAAACACATCATATTAAATTTTTTAATTTTATATTTACTAAATAAAATATTGAAAATAAATCAACCAATTATGAGACATTAATTGTAAAATAATAAAATACAATTATTTCAAATAAAATTATAAATTAGCTATTATTGATTAACAAAAGTTTCAATTTATTCTAACATCAAACTTCCTTTTAAAGATTTATTTTTCATTACACAACTATATTTCAAAAAGGTTCCATACAAATTCTTCGGTGCTAATGTCTAGGACTCTTAGAAATTTGGCCAATCGAAAATTTCACTCTAAACGTATATAAAGCTTCCAATTTATATGGTCTTTCATTCTATGTAGACTGCTGATGGAAACCATACATTTGTATACATCTTGAACAGTTCTTTTGGTGACACATGTATTGTCCGTATTATCTTCTATACCATCTTTTTTAGTAGCTACTATGTATTCAAGGAAGCATCATAGCAGGTTTGTGTTATGTTGATTTGTCTATAAATAATATGATAAATTATTATTATTATATGGTCAAAACTAAATAATTGATAGGATTGTAAGAATAAACGCTACACAAGATCCAGAACACGCTAGAACCATTTCTACAGCCATTTACACAAAAGGATTTTAGCTAGAAAAGTAAGGTATATTAGTTAGGAAAGAACGACCCGGTTACACACATGTGGTAAATCTTTAAAAAAATTGTTAATACAAACAATAACATTTCTTATCTTTTAATCTGCAATCGCCAATCAATATTTTCCAGTAACATCTATCTGCAGTGAATTTTTCTTATTAATAGCAAATAGTAACAAATACATAATTTTGAAATTAATTTATTAATCTGTAACAATATTATCAATTAGTTTTATTAAATATTTAAGCCAACTGTAATACAGTGTATTACACTTTATAGTCCCAGCACAGTACATTAGTACTTTACAAAACTGGAAACTCCAATTTTCATCTCCAATCTGAAATTATTATTAATCATTATTTAATATAGTTTCGTCTGTAAATAATAAGATAGATATTATCATTATAAGGGCAAAACTGTTAATAAAATAATTAAGCTTAAAACATGATATGAGTATAATATAATAAACAAATTAATGCGAAGTTTTACTAAAATTACAATCTTTATTAATTTAATTGTTAAGCTTATTATTGAAACATTTGGAAATGATATAAATTTTGTATTAGTTGTATTTAACAGATTATAAAATATATAACGTGTAAATAAATAAATATATCCTCACCCTCGATAACCATTTTATATACTCACCATTTATAACCTTTTATATATTCAAGTCATTTCTTAAACTGTCGTGTATGACTGCATCTCATTTTCATTTGGTTGAATTCTGCTACAACCTTGCCATGAAGTTGTAAATTTATTATCGATATTTGATATCGAACCTAAGACTTTAATGTATGATTCAGCATCCAATTCTACATATAAAGGCAAACTAAAAGAGGAAAATTTTTAATAAAAATGTATTTGCAGTTCTCTTGAAATGTTCCAATTAATCCAAACATTCAATTTTATATACATAAATTCAAACAAAAACGTGTTAACAAACTAAAGATTTAACACATAAAACAATTATTATATATTTACCTGAATTATATAGGTTCAAGAATTCGTTATTTGTATTATCAAATAAAACACACTACATTTCTTAATAATTTAATTAATTTTTTTTAACACAACCGTAACAACTGAATGAAAATAAAAAATGAATAATGACACAATCGAATTTTCGTTTACTGACGAAAGAATTATAAGATTTTAATGAAAATTGCATAAATAATATGAATAAATCACAAAAGGCATGCAGTTTGTTCATACATAATATGAAGAAATTCAATTATTCGATTGAACTGTAATACATATGAACTTTTTACATATTATGAACAGTTTCATGAAATACTTTTTCTAATGTCCACTTTGTACATTTTATGAATTTGTTCATTTATATTACGAATATTTTTCTTGGTACAATTTCTAACAGCACCAATTTTGATAAGTATAACGCCGACTTTAATGAAATTAAAATCCGATCATATACATTGACTACATAGTTTTTATTATTAATAATTTAAATCTTATACATTAGGTTTTTGTTCATTAATAATATGATCCCTTATATATTTTGTTAATAAATAGTATAAATCAATCATAAATATAATGTTTTCGTGAATTGCATCAAACTGCACAAATACTTTCATAAAATTTTCATGTATTTTCTGTAAAGTGTAATAAAATAAATAAAATGTAAATTCATGAATTAAAATTTTAATATTAATGTACAAATAAACAATGATTCCTACTATTAATGTACGAATTTTGAGAAGTTTGATTTTATAAATTTTTTCGTTTATATTATGACGATTACATCAATAATATGAATTTAAGTCGATGAACGCGATTCATAAATATAATGTTCAAAATTTTTTTCAGTGTTGGTGAAGTTTTATTTAATTTATTTATAGCTGGTTTTACTAAGCGATTCGAAAAAATCGATTTTATTTAACTATTAGTAAACCAACATTTTTGGACCCTAGATTCAAAAAAAGCGCAGTTTAAAATATTGTAGGGTACAATAATGCCAAAGATTCTAGAGTAGCTGAAAAGGAACTACACAAATTAGGTGCCAGTCTACCGGCACGTATTTTCCAGGACACAAGCTGGTGAAGCAAGCTCACGCGCTCTCAAGGAAACCACCAACACGGAACACAAATCACATTTTGAAAAGGGAATGTGATACAGCGAATAGAGAGAAGGGTCCCAAAGAAAAAAGGAAGATGATGTTGAGAAGGGAACGACTCACCTTATATATGTTTGACCTCGATGTTTTCTCGTTCTCTTACACGTGATGCTCCGTTACACGAATCACATGTGATCATTAGTATCGCTCCGTTGCATCGACCGTTCCTATAAACTGCGCCTCGATCCACTGCTAATTATTCTCGCTGTAAGCACTATTTTTCTCTCAGTTGATTCTATTTGCTTCTTTACTTTAATCGTTCTTATGTTTATGACGACCGGTAATCCCAGTTCTTTTTTGCATTGAAACAATACACAATTTATGCAATCTTACTAGTCAAATTATTTAAACAAGTAGAAATAGATTAATGCAAATAGATCAATGAAATAGGTGTGAGCATTTTTTTTGATATTAATTTAAAGTATTCAATAAATAAACAAATAATTAAATATATATTTTAGTTATTACAGTAAAGCATACTTAATATAATATGTTTAAAACAAAAGATGATAACAATTCATTAATTAACTAGAGTATATTATAAAATAGTAATTTTAAGGGTGGTCAAAGAAATAGGTGTAAATAATAAACAGTAAATTTAAAAAATTTAATTTTTTAGATTTTGTATAAAACTAATTTAATTTTAGATTTTTGTATAAAACTAATTTAGTGGCATGTCCCTTATTTTTGACTACAAGCTTACATCGATGATGCATCGAGCCGATTAATTTCCGACATGTTGCCACAGGTATATTTTTCCAAACTTTCTGAACTTCTACCCACAGTTCTTCATTGTTTCGCATTTTTTTAGTTGCAATGGCCGCCTTTACTATATTCCATACATTTTGTATCGGATTAAGAGCTGGTGACTGAGAAGGTCATTGCATTACCGATACATTATGTTCCCGAAAACAAGCTGTCCTGCATATGTCCACATTAGTGGTATATTATCTTCCGCATACGGCAGCATAACATCCTGAATAATGCGTACATATGTATCAGCTGTTATTGTTCCGTCTATCCGACATAGTGGTCCAACACCATTCCAAGAAAAACACCCCCACATCATTAAACCACCTTCACTGTGTTTAACGGGTTTGCGTGTGCAACGCGGTAAGAATTCTGCATTAATTGGACGCCTTACGAATACCTTACCATCAGGTCCTCGTAAATTAATCTTTGTTTCGTCGGTTCACAGAATATTTTGCCATTTTTGAATGCCATTCGTTCCTTTCCAGTCTATATGGTCTTTCGCAAACTTTATTCTTTGTTTAATGTGCTTCGTATTCAAAAATGGAACCTTCCTTGCTGCACGTCCAAACAAATTTGCTTCATTAAGACGTCTGCGCACGGTTTTCGCACTGATGTTTGCGTCAATCTTATTTAAAATGTCTCGGGAAGATTTAAATCTGCTTTTGCAAGTTGTCGTATGCGACCATCCGTTCTTACTGTAGTTTTTCGTTTTTTCCCTCTTATTTCTTCACATTTTTGAGGCTTCAAAGAATTTGTCATCATGTTCTGTGAACATTTCATTATTTCCGAAATTTATTTATAGGTTTTACCTTGAGCCCGTAATATACAAATAAGCTTCTTTTCATCTGAAGGACAGTGTGGCCCACGTCCCATTTTGATTAATTATTATTATGGTTAAATTAAATTTCTTGATTAAAATAAATTAATTCAATTATTTTGTTAAAAATCAAACGAAATGTTAATTTTATTATATAACTTTAACAATTCTTTTATCAACACACCTATTGTATTGATCAACTATTTTTGACTATTAACCTTATTTTTGGGAAATCCCTTAATTATATTTACAAAACACAGCCTACTTAGCATTTTTGTGTATGTAAGAGTACATACAAAAATTTCTACTAGAGGTCATATTGTTTGTTTTGAGGAAATTCAAAATATATTATTGAAAACCACAAATTTTATTGGGGGTCACACCTATTTCATTGGTCGTAGCTGTATTTCCACATAAAACAGCACTCCTTATCAAATAACTTTTTTTATTTAAACACTCAAAAAAACTTATTTCATGCAAAGGAAAATATATAGGGCTATGACAATCTTCTTTCCATCCTTTTTAATTTTTTGCACATTTTTTCTTTTGTCCAGGTTTTCATCTTCTCTCGATGTAACTAGTGGAAGGCTCCAAACGACCTCTATAATGACTCTAACGCAAAAAAAACTTTTCAATGTCGTTCAAAAACATTTTTTATTACATGTTGGATTTGTAAAGACCTATAGGTTGGTTATACTAAAAAGTAAGTCTTGGATGGGAAACTATTTTATGGGACATGAAAAGGAGATCATTTGTTCGTCTACAAATAGGATTTATCTCTTAAAGGTAATTTAGCTGGAAATCTACTCCATTTGATGTCGCCCAATTGTCCAACCCACCATACCAAACGTCACTACCCCACCACACACAGATCAGCTTAATAATTAGATAAGTATATGGAAGTGTTGATTAATTTGAATGGTTCACTGTGATATTTTGTTTTCATTTCGAGCAGAACAGCTTAAGGGTTTTTTTGTTCTGTATTTGTTTATTGTTACAATAAATAATTAGTACATTTAATTTATGATCAGTAGTCTCAGAGCCATAACGATACTATTAACGATGCGATAATCTAGCTTGTATTAAAAATCTGACTAAACCAGATTAATGAACCTCTAAAATTGTTAATTTAACAATCCCAACTGATAACCTCTAGATAGTTGATTGTATACTTACGGTGACCATACCAAAGCTTTGAAATGTATTTTGAGTGTTCGTTCGTCAATTAATGATTTCTAAATTCTACAACAATACGAAGATTATACAATATTCAGGGGTCAATTTTAATTCCCTGTGTCGCATTGCGTGTCCCATATACATACATACCTTTACATATCATTTTGCTTAAAAACCAAACAAATACTGTATTTCCAAAAATCATAACATTTCCGTAAATCATAACACACCACTTCACAACGATCATAAAACATAAAAAAAATTGCACGATTAATTTGCATATTAAAAAATTTATATAAATTACAAAAAATTAAATAAAAATATGAATAAATAATGTAATAAATTAAAACAACAAAATCTACAAATTAATTTAACTTTATTATATATTTTATTATAAATCATTCAGAAAAAGGGTCAGTTGGAAAATGCTCACAAACACTTTGTTTTCATAACGAATTTTACTTCATAATGAAAATATAACTTTGTTTTTGTTTCTGTTATACACTCGTCTCTGATAGAATCTCTTCAACATAAAATGTATTTATGTCATTTGAAATATATTATCAAATTTCCTTTTTTCATAAATTTTCCGTATTTTCCTTCTTCTTCTTATTATTATTATTTTATACACTTTACGCTATTCATGATTTGTTAAAACAAAAAAAAAATAAGAAAATTCTTCTTTTCATTTTGTGTGATTATACCTTACCTGTATCGTACGTAAAGTATAATTTATTTATGAAAGAAAAACTGTTATTTGATTTTCATTTTTTTTTTGTTTAACTGCTGAGTTGGTAATAATCAGGTATCCAAAATAACATTTTTTAGAGGTATTGTTTTAAGCAGTTAGCTGATACAAAACGAATAAAAGCTCTCTTTCTCCAAGCTTAATCATCGGCCAAAATGCCGAACATTCTGTTTAAGGGGAAAACTGTTATAATTTTTCACTCCTGCGTACGAGTAGTAGATTATTCGACTGACGTCGGTATTGAAAATATTTTCCAGTTCAGTATGAAAATAATAATTGTGAAAAATTGTACTGCGTTTTCAACGCTATCCGTTTTCCAAATAACATACGGCTATACCACAATCGTAGAGCTTCGATTAGTTCAAAATAAATTTCTTAGAATAGGCTTTGAGAGTTTTATTGAGTTTTGCCAATAATTCAATAATAACAATTCTATCTCTGGTCAGCTCTTGTAGAATAATTTTGTTGCACGTCTACATCGGAACACACAAAATCAAAATGAATTTTAATTTCCGGAGCTTGACTAAATGTGGTTTTCGCACAGCATGTCTGTGGTTTGGGTGTCAAATTAAAATTTTTTTTGTTAGTGATTTGACCAAACGTATTTAATTAAATTCGTTTACAAAATTGTCTCAGCAATGACACATATTTGATGGATTGTCATGGATTTATGGTTATATGTTGTTATAAATTTCAAGTATCTTGTCTTATTTTATATCGGTAACTTGGAGATTTATATTTGATAAGCAGAACGTGGAATTATTAAATCAGGTTTCAACCACTGGGATTTGAATTTGGTACTTTTGGTCCTACTATGCTATTTGGATTCACAAAATTGCCTCATACATTATATGACTGAGGCCGCTGATGTTTGTTTCTTCCGAAGCTTTGTAGATTGCGTTATAATATATGAACCGATAGCGGTGAATATGGAACCTAATTGGACTTTTCGGATGGACATTTACATCAAAAGTTATAGAATAGTAGTAATGCATTAGAACATTATTATGCGACATTAATTGATTTTTAATGAACGGCCAAAGGTTCAGCTTATAGTCTCTCGGATAAGACCGTAAATGACAAACGTCGCCGGCATCCAAACACGAAAGTTGACAATAATTAATGTTATATTTATTGCAACAAAACTAAACTACAATAAAACATGTAATCGGTTTTGGTCTCAGAATAGTCCTGTGTAGTTGTTACAGAAATGCACGTCATCACAACCATCTGTATTAGTCAGTTAAAGCAATGTAGCACCAACGTAATGAATCGCCTAAACCAAGAGTAGTTGAATAATAGGTCAGGTTTAAAACTAAAAAATGATGTCGTCACTAGATGGAACTCGACATTTTATATTCTTCAGCGGATGCGACAATCAAAAGAATATCTTAATGATGCATTGGGTGTCATGGATAATGCAATTAGAACGGTTAACTTCGAATGAATGGGTAGCTATTAGTGAATGATGTCACTGTAGAACTAAGACCTCTTCGACTACCGAAAGGCAGCTCTCCCTTGAAAGATCGCTGAATCATTCGGTTCGGATCCGCACGTAGAACGTGACCGAGCGAGCGTATTCACTGTCCTTTGATTTCATGCACGATTTTAGAAATTTGCATTAAATTCCTGATCACGTGGTTGAAACGAACTCGGTATGTGCTATCAACGTCGGGTTTTGGGCCATATATCACACGCATGATTTTTATCTCGAATATTATCATCTTTTGTACTCATTCTTTAAGGTCCAACTCTCACATCCATACACGACAACGGGTCTGATCAACACTCTGTACAGTTTCAGCTTATCCGCATTTCTAAGATATTTTGATTTCAGCAGTAGACTCTCCCACACTATTGTCGTGAGTAATGAAAGATCCCAAATACTTGAATCTCATTACTCCTTCAAACGTGTGGTTACCACTACTGAAATCAGGTCTCTAAAACCAGAGATCATATATTTTGTTTTGGACTCATTGATTTTGAGACCAACGGACGCTGAAAACTGTTTCAGTGGATCAAGTATCTCTTATTCACTCCGTTGCCATTTAATCCAATCTTGAATTGTCGGAATAAGACATCGTCCTGAGGTGTTTCACTTTTTACGAAGGATGTATTCCAACATTTCCAAAATAAGATTAAAAAGTATCGGGGACAGCGCATCTCCTTGTCGAACACCAGTAGTGATTGCAAAAGTTCTCGATATAGCCTGTTCTCAACTTTACACAGTATTGTGACTGCGTTACTGTCATTCTACACAGATGTACATTTTTTTTCGGTATTCCTAAATATTCAAGCGCATACCATAGTCTCTCTCGGTTGATCGAGTCATAGGCTTGCTTGAAATCTAGAATACCTGGTGTACATCGCGAGATGTTTCATAATACTTGCCAAGATTCATCCTCAGCTAAAAAACTTGATCAGTGACTGATCGATTTGAACGGAATCCTCCTTTGTAGTCACCGACAATTTCCTTCACCAGAAGGGTAATTCTTCCCAAGATTATGTATGACATATTCCTCTGTTCTCCCTAACCTGTTCGAAAATCTCCATAGTAGCTTTGCAGTGACCAGATAATTTTCACTGCCGACGAATTTTATTGACGACCGATCTCACGTCTTGGACAACCCGAGACCCTGAAAATCCAGTACAGCCTTTCAACCTGTGGCCAAATGAAAAATTAAAACTGCAAGATTTCCGAGGTCATCTCCACTGTGTAGCAACGTATAGCCTTGGGACACATGGTCTCCAATTTTAGGCCATCGAATTTGTTGGGCGCTACGAATTCCAGCCGATACTCTTTCCTACATGTGACAAAGCTATCCAACGCGCCAGATTTTCGAAGTGACTGCACGTTCCACGAGCTGATCCTCATTCTCGTTTCCGGGTTCTTAAGCGGGGGGTCAGTATTGTTTTGGCGGTATCCGATTTTTTATTTTTGTTGACATTTTTAATATTTTCACTTTTTTACGGATGTGGGTCGTCAGCCCAGCAATCCAACCAAATTTAGTCGTCTCCTACGATAAGTTCTGGATACTGTGACGGTATTCTATGGGTCTTATGTTTCGTTTGTAAAATTTTAGAAACATGAATGCCCCCACCCCCAGGGCACAAATCGAGATGCAACCAGTTCATCGTAAGGCATGTTTTTGTTACTTGGCGTCTGATTATCATTAAACCATAATTTGTTCCAGCGTTCCAGCTAGTTGCTAATGTTGAACATTTTACTTCAGTCTATGGGTAAACGGTGTATTAAATATTGCATCTTTGATGTTTTAAGACTGTTGAAACGATGACAATGAATCAATAGCAATCAATTTTCTTAAAACTTTTATTTAAAGTAACAGTTGAAGTTCTGCTCTGATCCATCGATTGAATTAAACACGCGAGGTGACATTGGGCGGTAAATAATCTAATACAATCTCAATTGTTGAAGAGTGAGTTCTACAATTGTTTAATTATAGCAAACATTTTTTATTCTGGGTCTATCTAAGGTTGTGAAATGTAGTTAACCGATGGTATAAAATTTAGTTTAAATCAGTAATGAAATTTTTCTCGCGCGGTTATACGGTTATTATACTAATACCAAACTAATACTAGGGTCTACATTACCCTGAATCCAAATACCTTAAAAACATATAAGTATTGCTGGACGGTAGATAAATCAACAATGTAGTTCATTACAACGTGCTCTAGGCTGGAATAATATTTACCATCGTTGACGTAATGCGAAATACCATATATAAGCTCTGACAGTTTCATTAACACTTTAAAGCTGAACATCTTATAAAGTGCTGGAAGAAATGTATTTCAAATCTAAGTAAGGTCCTAGTGAACTATTTGAATATATTTATCTAGATCTGAAGATATATTCGACGTATATAAAGTTAGAGCAGACTACATTCCAGTACCATGCAATTGCAACACTTAATGTAGCTCGAAAGAAGTTTATTGAGTTGATTTACTACCATTTCAAGATTTTGTATCAGAATTAAACTAGATCATCTCAACGACAGTTTGAAGCTTCTAACTCAGTAAATCATAAAAATGATACAAAACAATGTCGCCGGTTGTAGCTTAATGGTTAAGAGATTTTCTCATTTTACCGTGGTTTTGAGTTCGATTTTAGCCGTTGACCAAAAATTAACATGCACCGGATGACATAAAAAGCGATTGTGTGTAAAAAAACATTCGTTGGACTGACCATCTACAATGTGTACTAATCATTAAACTTAAATTAAATTGTTGCTTCGTAAGGTCTCAGTTTTAGACGCGGGAAGGACCGTTTACGGTCTCTTAGCCTTAGATTATTATTTTTACAAAACAAGACAACATACAAAAACTAATAACAGCTAATAATTTAACTCTATCAAAGTACACTTGTGTAAAATATTAAACAATCGTTAGATTTCACTCACCTTCATGTACTACGCCATCGATGTGGCTAATTCTCTTGATGTCCCTTATGCTTTCCATCTCTCACACATGTAGACTATTATTTAAAGGCAAGTTTAATGAAAATCATTGCTTTGTGATAGTTTAAGCACAAATGATGCTGTGGGCGTCCGGCATATCTTTTGAAATTTTGGCTAAGATTGCCTGCAAAATAGATTCAATGATTGCTTCCGTAGATGAAATATAGATAAATTAATTCGACACCTTCAACTGAAGATGTGTCTATATGGAAGATTTTAATTAAGGATCTTGGTAAACATGCTTATAAAAATCAACTTGTACAGGAATTAAAACCATATCCGACAGTTGCATACGCCGCTAATTCGGCCAATCGGCTGCAGCGCAAATTGATGATGATTTTCACAAATTTATGTTGACAGCACAAATTGATATTGACGATGAACAAAATTTTATTCAGCGATGGATCACACTATTGGTTGATTGAGTACATTACTAAACAGAATTGTCGAGTCTTTAGTTAAGATAATTACCAATTCATCTAGAGAAAATCACTGTTTGGTGCAATTTATGGGTCGACGGAATTATTGGCCCATTTGTCTTCAAAAACGATGACGGAAGAATGTTACATACAACGATGGTGCCACATAGCGCGTGATACAATTAACTTGCTCCATTACATTATTTTCTTTAAAGATATGTTGTCACTTGTCTACGCAGAAAAACCAGAGACGATTGAAGTAAAGGACACACCATACGGAGTCAAATTTACATAAACCGCCAGCCACAATCATATTCAAGCATTAATGGCATAAAATTATCTATCTGATAAAGTTAATTTCACTGATATTCAAAATGGTTTTGTTTGTTCTTTTTTAATTTAAAATTGTTAATCTCTAAAACACATTAGCGTTCACTACCAAATACTAATTCACTGTTAAAATATTTACTAGCCATTTACAAAGATAAGAAACATTTCATATTAAACTAAACAAAAGCTATGCGCTTTACAGTTGGTAGCTCCTGTGTGATAATAATACAGATCAAACAATACTACAGATTTAGAACACAAATGCCAAACAAACGCACATTTCATTCAAAAAAACAAAAATTTAACGCTTTACAGTTGGTGAACGTACGGCCCTGTTTAAAATATTACAGGACAACACATTCTTACACAATCTCGTAAGTTTCCTGTACAAAATTTCAGTACCGCTAAATATTCGCCTTCTCTCAATAGGTAGTTCTCTTCTCAAGGCACAGATTGTGTTATGCTGTAACAAGCCTAATCACAATATGAATTATGTAATATGACTCAATATAATATAACTCTTTTATCTTTTAATTCGTAACAGTTAATTTAATTTTGGATACATGTTAAATAGGAAGAGTACCAGAAGTATTTTAAAAATTTACCATACTAATCTGCTATTAGTATAATAAAGTAAAAGTCATATAAATTATTTTGATGAATTAAGAACCCAAGTTTTGAACTAGAGAGCAGTGTTTGGCAAAGAGACTTAAGATAAACTAACAGGAGAACAAAAACGGGACTATTACTCTTAGAGACAATGTTACATACTCATAGAAACAGTTTTGCAAGTTGCAATTAAGGCGAGTAGTCTCTTTTTTTACATCATTTACTCCTTGATATATCTTTTCTCATCAAATACCCAATTACTCATGGTGGTAGTTTTGTTTTATCGTACGACTATCCGAGTTCAGCAGTTACACAACAAAAAATACACTGTTAAATTTACTTTTTCATATTTATATATTTTTCAATAAAGGTTAGTGCTCAGATCGATTTCGCGTGAAATTTCCATACGATTTGAAAAATTTCATTTCTATTTTCACCAAGCAGTACTCAGTTCATTAGCGTAAAAACCGTTGTTATCTCAATGTACCAAAGATGACGCGCATAAACTCTACAAATTTGTTTCACGCGAAAATAAATAAATTTTTGTAGACCGCGGTAAAATTTCATTTCACTTTGATCTGGATACTGCCTTAAGCGATGATTAAAAAAAGGAAAGTTTTGATAGTATAAGTGTAGGCTCAAAGTTGTCTAGTAGGTTTTCGAATAGCCAAATTACTAAACGTGGTATGTTGTAACATATAGCCAATTTTGAAGAACATAATTATGTTTTACGATGTTATATAAATCAGCAAATTAATTGAAATAATAAAGTCGGTATTGCCGATCCTAGAGATGTCCAAGGATTTCGGCCTACATTTTCGAATACCTCAATTCATATCAATTCCATGAAACGGACATTAAATTGTGGCGAGATTTAATAATTCCGGAACTTTAAAATTTGGTCAACTTTATTGCATGACAACTTTGTGTCGTTTATCCTAGAGATGTCCAGAAGGTCTGGTTCATGGTTTGATGTGATCTAGCATAATAACGGAACATTGAGTAGGCCTTATCATTAAAAATATTACTAATACTAATTATAAATCAATTTTGAAAGACGATGCTTAGTATGTAATTATTTATTGGAAGGTTATCTCGACGTCTGCTTGTAATAAAAATAAAATCTTCCCAAATACATCTGTAATACATTTCTTCGCTCAGACCAAATTAAAACTGACGATTGATGAATGAATTCAATGAGGTTTAGCTGGCGGTAAACTATAACACCGAAACACTTAACAGATGACATGCGATAGCGTTTTTAGGAACGAGTTGATCTTGTAACTATTTACGTTACGTCACCTCACTTGATCTTTACCGACGGTTCCTCACACATTAGAAACACCAAACTTAATTAAATATAATTATTAATAGTAAATAATTCACTGTTTCGAGGTTATATATATATATATATATCTTAGAAAACAACTGGATATGATACTTGCACAGGTTTTTATGGTCCAACCTCTCGAAGAAGGAAAATATCGAAAGTTTTTTAGCCCGAGATAATATAAATCAAATTATCTAGTTTAAAATTAAATTAATAAAAAATAAAATAAAATTGTAATAAAATTATAAATAAATTATAAAACATTCAGTGGTGTTGTTTGTGTGTTACAAATATTATAAAATTAAAGTTTTTTATATATTCAAAATAAAATATATCAATTGAAGCTATACGTGTTTTAATTCAACAACGT
The DNA here is from genome assembly GCA_963932295.1 of Tipula lateralis. Classification (NCBI taxonomy): domain Eukaryota; kingdom Metazoa; phylum Arthropoda; class Insecta; order Diptera; family Tipulidae; genus Tipula; species Tipula lateralis. The sequence continues at coordinate 143,392,347 of OZ010738.1, forward strand.
GCTCATTGATAGCGGCCCCCAGGACCGCTAAATATTATCAGATTTTGTATTCGAATATAAATAATAGGTCAAACAAATGTCTATAAATCGATTTTGGAACAAAAAACCCGTTCTGGTCTCTCTATCTGGATTGCTTCGTTTAAGTTCAACGGTCTAATGTTGCACAGCACTGGACCGAATTGATTACAGCAGTCATAATGGACTATTCCCAATTCGAAATGAACACCAAACACTGAATATGACCCTTGTTTGCCGTATATCCAGGCTATGAAGTCGTTTGTGGAGGATCACCAATAGAGCTGTGAATTTTAAGTTCTAAAATTTCATTTTAGTAGGTGTTTAAAATTTTCTCAAAATGTGAAAATAAGTTATAAAAAAGTCATTACAATTTCTATGAAGTGTATAAAACATACTTATAAGATATATGTTTTAAGATAATAATTTTTTTATTTTATCACAGATGTATTATAATGAAAAAGTAGTTATTAAAAATTTATTATAATGAAAAGTACTTATTAAAGTTTTTATTAAAAATTACTATTTTTCCGATTACTTTTCGTTTTATTGGAGTGACGATCTACCCTTTCAAAATTTCAATATTTTGAATTACTTTAATGAAATATTTGTTATACCTTCAAAGATAATCTCCCAAATTCAATATGATTGAAACACTAAAAAATCAATATTTAGATGAAATAAAAATAACATGATTTAGAACTAGCAAATATTTTGGTAATTGCTTCAGAAGAGTCTTCTTCTGACAAGCTACCCAATGTATTTACGATTGTTTCAAAAATTTAGCATAGTACTCCACTGTTTCAATCCTCGTAGCCCATTTAGTAATGACTGGCTTTAATGGAAGCTCCCAATTCGATTCGGTTTCCTTCTCGAGTGTGCTTTTAAGAATAATTTTTGACTGAACCATCATTCTGTTTCGGTCACTATATCTAACCTAAGTGCTAGGCTGGCAATATGCTTTATTTTAAAATACAAATTAATTATATAACGTTTTATAAAAAAAGTTGAGTGAAAGCTTCGAAAATATCTTTTTAAGTCAGAAACGGTTAGACACCCAGAAAAGGTTATTGAAGGCTAAAAATCTATTCTTAACTATCCAAAACTTCTATTACATCAATATAAAAAAATGTATATAAGAAGTTTTTGGTAGATCACAGCCCTAGTCACCAGCGCTTACGTTTAATAATCTCGTATTTAACCTGTTTTTCATGTAATGATACGCTTCAAAAATAGTTCGTTTTCGTTGCGTTCAACAATATCTCCTGATATCAATTCGTTTCATCAAATTTAATTTCCTTTTGTTATGTAAATGTTGCAACAAGTAACGCTTTTTTTGTAGTTCTTTACAAATAATTCCAAACTGTAAATTGGTGGATGTGCTTCCGCTATTTCCTGGCAGCTTGCATGTCGGTCGTTCTCCACCGGTTGCAAAATTTCATAGATATTTTAGTAAATATCCGACCAGAGCAAAGAACATCTTTGACATCTAGATTTCCGGAATGGATTCAAGCCAACCAACTCTGGGTTTGCAATTACTCACAACATTCTCACTGTGCACTTCACAAATATTTCGGCATATTTTGTAGCGGTTTTACTGGTTTTATAGTTAAAAATCATTGCATAGTGGGTTTATTCAGATTTTTACACAAGCATAGAATTACAAACCAATTTTCACATGTACATTTGATACTATCGATTAGTATTGACGGATATATTCAGGCATCAACATCATTAAACCCGCGGAGACATTTTATATGACTAGTCTATAAAAAAATTTTTGCTTTGTTATTCTCAAATAGTATTTAATTTAAATGCTCAATTATGCCTTTGAAATATATATTTTATTAAATTTGTAAACTCAAAATTCATAATATTAAATACTAACCTAATGCATTATATGTTTTTAAATAATAAATAATTATAATTAATTATAATATAATTATATTCTTATTAGGGTTTCAATTAATTTAACACAAAATTGAAATTTAAAAATTAAAAAAGAATTAACAGTTATTAATTAATTATTTATCAATAAAATATTGTAATTATGCAAATAACTTTTAACTTTAATTCGGTTATGTTTAATTATTAAGAGCAGATTAATTTATTAATATTTTATCAAAATATTTGCAAAATTTTATCGATATCATCAACTCAACAATAATAAACAAAATTATTTTACTATTATTGAAAAAATCCAATTTTCATAAACAAAAGAAAATGAAAAATTTGTTTGTTATGGTTGTTTGAGCACAGCTAATCAAATAAAATGATAAGAAATACCAGTCTTTTGTGTTAAAATTCGTTTTCATCTCAATTTTGTTGTCAGTAAATGGCATTGTTCTATTGTGTAGTTGATTTGACATAAATTAGATGTGACGATAAATTTTGTCGAGATTAATAAAAAATATGAAAATTGTGATGACAAAAATTATTAATTAAATTTTTTTTATATATTATCAACTAAATAAATGTACAAACAAAACATAATTTAATTAGTGTGTTTTTGTTTTTTAATTGAAATTTTTTCATTGGAAGTTTGTTAATTAAAAACAATAAAAGAACAAATCTGTTGACTGAAATCTGATAATATGTACACAGGGGTCGACACTCGAAGTATAACCAATTAAAAATGCGTTAAATTGGTTCATATTTATTTCAAAAATTTGGTAAATCGTAAAAACATTTCAAACATAACACAAAGTTTCCGAAATGGCTGCACGAATGTTATTTGTATATGTTTGTGCAAGTATTTAACTCCTTTTTCAGTGAAGAGTAAAAGCCAATCTTTATGCGCTTATTGGTTGGTACAATAGTGTGAAGTTAGTAAGACTTCTAGTGCGAACCCCTGGTATATCTATATTATATATATATATATATATATATATATATATATATATATATATATATATATATATATATATATATATATATATATATATATATATAAATGTATATATATTTATATATATATATATACATATATATATATATATATATATATATATATATATATATATATATATATATATATATATATATATATATATATATATTTATATATATATATATATATATATATATATATATATATATATATATATATATATATATATATATATATATATTTATATGTATATATATATTGATGGAGCACAAAGCTTTTTCTGTGCTGGTAGAATTGTAACGAGTGAGATTCCGCCGATACCACAAACTTTTAGCACAACTTTAGAACTTTAGAAGAATAAAGCCAACAAATTACAATTTTAATTTCACTTTTATTAAATTTTTCACAGTCAACCTTTCGTTGATATAACAAAAATTATAATGATAAAAAAAATATATAATTGATATAACTCCGTTAGTTAAGTTCAGAAGAGAGATGCAAAACAAGTAAATTGCATTTCATACAGAGAGATATATAAATTGTTACTAAAACTACGTTGGGAAATTTATATAATCAAAGGTAATCATTTAAGATGTATGTTTAAGTGTTAATTAAGTGTTAAAGTTGAGAACAGGCTATCGAGAACTTTTGCAATCAATTCCGGTGTTCGACAAGGAGATGCGCTGTCCCCGATACTTTTTAATCTCATGTTGGAATACATCCTTCGTAAAAGTGAAACACCTCAGGACAATATCTTATTCCGACAATCCAATCAACTTCTTGCTTATGCAGATGATATCTGTGTGATTGGATTAAATGGCAACGGAGTGAAAGAGATACTTGATCCACTGGAACAGTGTTCAGCTTCCGTTGGTCTCAAAATCAACGAGTCAAAAACCAAATATCCAATCTCGGGTTTTAGAGACCAAGACGCAATTGATTTCAGTAGTGGAAACCACACGTTTGAAGGAGTGATGAGATTCAAGTATCTTGGATCTCTCATCACTCACGATAATAGTGTGGGCGAGGATATCAAGGTCCGCCTTGCCGCTGGCAATCGGGCTTTGTATCCTCTACGTCCACTGCTGAAATCAAAATATCTTGCAAATACGGATAAGCTGAAACTGTACAGAGTGTTGATCAGACCCGTTGTCATGTATGGATGTGAGAGTTGGACCTTGACGGATGAGTACGAAAGATGGCTTCTAACATTCGAGAGAAGAATCATGCGTGTGATATATGGTCCAAAACGCGACGTCGATGGCACTTACCGAGTTCTTTTCAATCACGAGATCAGGAATTTAATGCAAATTCCTGATATCGTGCATGAAATCAAAGGACAGCGAATACGCTGGCTCGGTCACGTTCTGCGTGTTGATCCGAACCGAATGATACAGCGATCTTTAAAGGGAGAACCGCCTTTCGGTAGGCGAAGAGGTCGCTGTCGGCGACGATGGCTCCACGGCGTAGAGAGCGATCTGGCATCTTCCAACTGCTTGCAACAGTATGAAGATCTGGCTCGTGATCGAAACCGTTGGAGTCAGATTGTTGACACGGTACGGGCCAATAATGGCCTGTAAAAACCGCAAAAAAAAAAAAAAAAAAAAAAAAAAAAAAAATCATTTAAGAGAACTTTTAATATTCTACTATAAAACTAAAACTAATCAATGCTTCAACATTATGCTTCGACATTCTGCCCGCCTTGAAGCGTTTTAAATGTTTCAATGTCGCCTTGAGGTAGAATATACAGTTTTGATATTCCACGCTTGTAGATTCCAGTTGCGGTTTTTACATTGACTACACGGACAAGTCCATCTTACCCCGTGTAAATTTCGATAATTCGGCCGAGTTTCCATCTAAGTGGTGGTCGATTTTCATTAACGAGAACTTCAAGGTCACCGACTTTGTTGTTTTTCGAAGCTTTGGTCCATTTGTGTTTCTGCTGTAGTGACCGTAAGTATTCAGTTGACCAACGTTTCCAAAACGTGCGATAGTAAAACTCAATTTGCTTTCAGGTTTCGAGTGGTGGTTTTTCAGTAAGTTCGGGCATTTGCAGCTCACTAAGGGGTTTCCCAATCAAATCAAAATATGTCCTGGTGTAAGACAATCCATATCATCTATGCTGTTCGTGAGCGGTCCAAGTGGTCGAGAGTTGAGAACAGCTTCTACTTGTTTGACCAAAGTGAACAGTTGTTCACACGTCAGTTTGGCGAGGCCTTTTGTGCGTCGCAGGTGATATTTGGCAAGCTTTACACCTGCTTCATGAAGACCACCAAAATGAGGGGTGGCAGGCGGTGAAAATTTCTATTCAATCTGGTCAGTTTCACACATCGATTGTATGTCATTGCTCAACTGTTGAAATGAAAGTAACGCATACAGCTCGCGCAGTTCTAAATTCGCGCCTATAAAATTGGTACTGTTGTCCGAAAAAATATGTTTACAAATTCTTCGAGTCGCAACGAAGCGCTTAAAGCATCCCAAAAACGCTTGGGAGCTACGATCTGTTGCTAACTCAAGATGGACTGCTTTTGTGGCACAGCAAATCAACAAACATAGATATGTTTTCGTCGGTTGTTTACCTCGTATGCGATAGTGCACAAAAACGGGCCCGGCGAAGTCTACACCGACCGCATAGAATGGTGGTGCCGCAGTTACGCGTTCCTGAGGTAGGTTTCCCATTTTTTGGTTCATTGGAATTGGTCGAGCTCAAAAACAATCCTTACATTCTCGACATACCTTTTTACAAGCAGTAATGCCGTCGAGAGGCCAATAGTACTGGCGAATGGCGGCTAGTAACGCTCGTGGACCAGTGTGCAACAGTTTCCTATGGTAGAAATTAATTAAAGTTAGTGTAAATCGATGTGAATTGGATAAAAGAATAGGGTGTTTCGATATATATGGTAACGTTGTATGTTGAAGTCGACCGCCAACACAAATAATGTGGTTTTTATTTAATAACAGCGACAGTGAGCAGAGGGATGTTTGTTTTACGAGAAGTTGGAGGCTTCCAACCCTTTGTATTCTAATGGAAAACATTCTCTCTGTGGAATTCGAAGAATAGTGTTCAACGTTCGATCCAACTCTTCAAGTGTTAGTGGTCCGCTATATTTAACCTTTGGATGGAGCTTTAATCGGCGTATGTACGCTACAACGCGTCTCAGTTTCTTGAAGTCGTTGTAAAATTTAATGCCAGTTAGAATATCTGTATATTCTATTGATATGACGGTCACCGGCTTAGTCTTCTTTAGCTCAGATGTTTCTTCGGGTAGAGTAAACTGATCACGAAGCTTCTTGCATTGTTAGCTCATGACTCCATAAATCGCATTGTATGATTTGATTAGGAGTCGGTCCTCGAGAGATCAGATAAGCAGGATTATTTTCTGTTGGAACGTGAAGCCAATTTTTCTTTTTTGTAATTTCTTGAACTGTGGTAACTCGATTCGCTACAAAGGTTTTCCATCGGGATGGACACGATCTTATCCAATGTAATGTTATCGTGGAATCGGACCAATTATATGTTTGGTTTACTTTGAAGTTGATGTTTTCTAATATTTTATGAACTAGTTGGGCCAGTAACACTGCTGCACATAGTTCTAGGCGTGGCAACGACGTTTTTGCAGTGGAGCTACTCGAGATTTGGAACAAAGTAAATTGACAATTGTATGGCCATCGACTGCAGTGCTGCGAACGTACAGTACCGCACCATATGCACGCTCGCTTACATCCGTAAACCCGTGTATTTGGATGCTGTGTGTTTCATTTGAGCACATTAAGTGACGATCGATTGAGAACGACTAGACTTTTTCGAAGTGTTTGCCAGTAGGTATGAAGGTCTTGTGGAAGTGACTGATCCCAATCCAGCTTCAACTGCCATAGTCTTTGAATGAGCAATTTTCCCAACACAACGACAGGTGCGCTAAGAGTCCGAGTGGATCGTAAATTCTAGCAACTTGTGAAGAAATTGCTCTCTTCGCGATGGTTGATGTTCCGTTGAAATTCACAAAACACTTGAATTTATCAGATGTTGGATGCCAAAATATGCCTAGTGTTTTAACAACATCATTTTCATCGATTTTTAGAAAGGTTTCAATAAATTCTGATGGGACATTTTCGATGACTTAAGTGGAATTAGAACACCATTTTCCAATTCCATGCCCGCAGATTTAAAAATGTTTGAAACTTGAGTTTTCAGAGTTTTGCATCAGTAATTTAATTTGCTCCAGTAAGCAAATCATCGACGTAAATATCTTTCTCGATTGAACATGCGGCAGTAGGTAGCGTAGGTTTAACATCGATTGCTAGTTGCTTCAAGCATTTCGTGGCAAGGAATGGGGCTGCAGATGTTCCATATGTCACCGTTTTCAGCTTATAAGTTTGGAGCGGATCAGTCGGAGAATTTCGCCACAATATGAGTTGATATTTTTGATCATCTTGATGGATTAATATTTGCCGAAACATTTTAGTTATGCAGCGCTAAAAGCATATGCGTGTGCTCGAAATCGTATTAAAATCCAGAAAGGTCATTTTGTACGACTGGACCAACCATCAGAATCCAGGAATGCGGAAAACGCTTTCGTCATGAACTCGAGTACATTTTTTTGGAATATTGTAACGAATGTGCCTATGTCAACGCAACGACGTCATCGTAGTCAACAGTCGAATGGTTATAGTGCGAAATTAACGTAGTAGCAGTCAAAATCACCAGTGAAGAGTTAAAGTAGTCAAAAGTGAAATGAAGACTAGTATCATAGCCCCCACTAGTGGGATGCCGCTAGTTTAAAACAATTAGTGAATTGTGTAATAAATTGTGTGCAAAAGATTAGTGTCAAAGCTCCCACCAGTGGCAAGTGACTACGAACCGTGAGAATCGTTACAACATAAATAAATATAAAATGTTTGATTTTACTACCTTTATGATTCGGTAAATACTGTGAGCATAAGTTGATTACCACACTTATCATCCAGCCAACTTTGAAGGCAGCTCGAATAGTAACTGAACGAGCTAAAAATAATATCTGTATTATTGTGAAAAGTACAGTTGACATTTTTCGTTACTAAAAAATCGTTTTCGTTACTAAAAAATCCGAAAGATTCTACTAATTTTGTCAAAAAATGTGTAATTATTATCTGCTACATTGCAACATGATGTGTTAAATCTTAACACAATTCTTAAAATGTTGGGATTTAGTTTGTTATTGACAATTAACATATATAAATGTGTGTTTGCAAAAGCTGTTAGTTTTAGAAGGGAATTTAATTTACAAGGGGATTGTTTTCCTTTTACCCGAGCCAATTAAGGTGATTTTTAACGGGATTATATTGTTAATAATTCTAATCTAAAACAAAAATAATTTAGAGATTAACAAATTATTTCACGATTTCTTGTTTTTATAGTTGAATAGCAGTAAAATAAGATTTAATAAGAGATGGCGTAAAAACGCGTTATTTCATAAAATCAATTTATAATTTTTACATATCGAACGTTAAGCAACCTTATGTAAATTACACGGTTTTTACATGTAAAAAACTGTAGTGATAATGAATACAGGAACAAAACCTTATTCATTTATATATTATAAGTATTATCAATTCTATAACTTTCGGTAATCAGAGTTAAAAAGAATGAAGGTGTATTCCCAGACTATACCCAGACTAAAGAATTTTCCTGAACTATTTAAGTTATGCAGACATTTGACGACACAATAAAATCAATATACATATAATGTTACTGAGCTTTACGAATTTTCTTATTATAAACCAGAATAACTAACAGGTAAAATTATCATACGACTAAACTAGTATGTACGAACTTGTATACAGTCTATCTTGTTATAAATATATTATAATATATGAGTATATGTTGATTTTAAATATTTCAACAATAATTAAAAATAGTCTATACATTATTTTGAATGAGTTACGCGAGCGACAGTGACTATGTTAATTCCAATAACTATCATATACATATATATATATATATATATATATATATATATATATATATATATATATATATATATATATATATATATATATATATATATATATATAAATATATATATATATATATATATATATATATATATATATATATATATATATATATATATAATTAACCATGAATCCATCCAAATGACGCAGTTGTTAATGCGACGGCAGTTGGAGTGGGAGGTACCGTTTTCAATTCCCGATAATGGCAGAATGTAAAAGAGGTTCGAACCATCTGATTAATTCATCTTCGAATCCACGAATCGACCCATATTCTTTTTACACTATTTGCTGGCATATAGAGTTATTCAATGTTTAGATGGTTCGACGTAATCGGACCGCTAGCCGCACGTCGAGGACAGGCCTATGTGACGGAGGAGATAAAAAAAACATGAATCGCTTCATATCCAAATATAAACGCTGTACATTGAGAATAGTTGTTTAGTTGTTTTTACTCAACGTGACAAAACAGGAGCCGTCTAATAACACTTCGTCGTTTGGTGTCGCGATTCTTGATCTCGAACCAGAGAGATTTTAAACATGCCATTCATCGACGACCAAGATGTTCCAATGTACTGGTTGTAGTGTACAGAGAGAGCGTTCGCTGGTGCCCAAAAATACGTTCCCGCTCTCTGTATTTTGGTATCAGTGGAAATACTTTGCGACACATTTTGAAGGATGATTTACAGTTGTTTCCATATAAAGTACAATTTAAACAAAGAATATTTGCCAACAGCGTTATTTGAAAAACGCCCAAACACCAGATCGTTTGGTTGACACTGAACCTGATTATTCGATTGATGGCCATGTCATACATTCCAAATGCTTTAATGAGCAAAACCGCCACACGTGGGTTTTCACACGAGATCCATGAAACACCATTGCACGGATAAAAAGTTATTGTTTCGGTCGGCGTTTTCACCAAAATCATCATTGGGTCATATTTTGTTCGAAAAAACCAAACAATCGATGGAAATCGATCGGAATCCTGAAAAACATATCGAAACTTTTGTTACAATTTTATGTTAAGTTACAATACACTCTTAAAATCAGTTGGAACTTAAAAACTATTGTATCAGACTACACACAATCCAAGTTGAGTTTCAATCCTATAATTGTGATATTTTAATGAACACGAGCTTTATGTATTTTGAACGTAACACACAGTGTAAAGTATAATCTGTTATTTAAATATTCTCTTAACAAATCAATAATATAATTTATATTTTTGCCCCGGTTACTCAGAATGGTCCATTCTGACAACCCTTTCCAAATGTATACTCTCAGTTCCAAAATTTGATAATTCTTCTAATGAAGTTCAAGATATCTGGTGTCGTTAGGGTTTATTACCCATGTGGCCTAGTCTAACTTTATTCAAACTGCCTAGATTAAAGGCAATTATTTTTTCCAAAACAACTTTCGATAAAACAGTATGGAAACCAGTTAATCAGGCTCGATTCCCCTTTCCAGACGTACACTCTTAGTTCCAAAATTATACTAATGAAGTCCAAGATGTCTCGTATCGTTAAAGTCATGTGTTGATTTATCAACCAATACATTTGCTTTGAAATCCTTGTGACTGGGTATCCAGTCAAGTCTAACTTTATTCAGTCTGTCTAGTCGATTTAAGGTTATTATTGTCTCCAAAACCGGTTTCCAAAACCGGTATTGGAACCAATCGCTTTAAGAGCAGCCTGGTTGTTACAAAGGATGCAGGTACGACGATATCTGCAATTCATCTACTTTACATAGAGTCCTGCTTCCAAAACTAAAGCAATTTCTGTCTAAAAAGCAGCACCGTTCCTAACGATTGTTGTTCATCACATAAAATTGAGGTACTAGTGGATCCGTAATATAGATTTTCCATTCACCGTCAATGTAAATTTATTATAATAAAGGTGACTAAAGCAACCTGTTTTATGTCACATTTCTAAAGTAGACAATAATCGATCTTTAAAAAACACGCATCGTAAAATTTTATTGTTCAAATCGTCCAAATGAATCAACAATTCTAAGATTAGTGGAAAAATTGATAAAATTGGTTCTGTCGGGGAGTTTTGATCATAAAGTGGACGCGTGAAAGTTTTGACCATAAAGGAAAAACATTGTTTCTATGACCGAAAAAGTCGCTCATCAATCTGATCTCATAGATCATGCGATTTAACATTAGATTACTTTCTTTGAGGTGTTTTTTAAAAAGCAAAGTTTATGTGAATAAACCAACAACAATTGCACATCTGAAGAAGATCATTCGGGCCGATGTTGAACTTAATGTGCCCATGATGAACTTTAAAATGATATCATTTCTCAAATCACAAGCCATATTTTTACAAAAAGTCGAATTTTTTAAAAAAAAACATCTACTTTTGAAGCGCAACTTTTGAAAGAGCCATTACATTACAGAAGGCCTTGTGCTTGCTGAATTTATAGATCAACCATTACCTTTTTCAAATTCCCAAAATCGAGTGTTAAATTGGTGATGCATAAGAATATACCCAATTATACATAATGTAAACCACTTGTTGTCACATTTAACCTTATCACCTTTGCACCATTTTGTATTGTGAATAATAAAATTTGTTAACAAAAAATAAAATGTTATATCCACTAGACATACAATGAAAAATGTTATGTCCGGAAACCTAAACTTTAGAAAATGAGTAATCGTTTTGAAATGTTCTTTTCTTTAAGATTGCATACACATATCGTGTTTAGTTTGAAATGACCAAAGACATCGAAACACATATCATGAAAATCATTATGATTTCCCCTTTTATTAGTCATTTTTATTTCGTATTATTCCATTCCATTCTCTTTTAATTTCCGTTCGACATTTCCTTCCGTCGTTTGTATATCCGCTTTATATAAATAAAATAAAATAAATAAAAATGTTATATTTCTGCACGTCTTTATGTTTCTTCGTTGGTCAAAAGAAGAATTATTGTACTTAAAAGTTAAAGCATATTTTTTTTTATTATTATTATGTAAATAATATTAAAAATTATAATAAAAATACACATTATTTTACTTCCTCGTCGGCATCGTCCCCATTTTTGGCTCGATATGTGGGTAAAAGGAAAAGCAGCATAAAAAATGAAGAAAACATGGAAAAATTTATTATTTACATATTTTAACAACCACTTGTTGAATTACTTTTATGTGATATGATTTGTTGTCGTTTTTGTCGGATTTGATGGTTCTATAGAGATTGTTAATTTGTTTGTGGTGAATTGTGGTGTGATAATGGTTTTTATCTGGTTTGGCTTTTGGAAGTTATTGTATTTTGAATCTAAATTATTATCATTGATATGGGTTGATATGGAAAGCGAATCCTCTCTAATCATTATCATTATCGTGCTAATAACCTAATTAACCATAATACCATAATTGGTCGCTCGATTAATATAATAAATTTGGCTGAATTAAGGCGGCTTAAAACCAGGCAACGGGAGGTTCTTAGATAGTACTTCTTAGATAGTAATAAATATAAAAGTTTATCTTCACGCCCGAATCTACTCGCTATCCTCTCGATTCTCTCAAAAGTACTAGAAACGATATTCAATTTTAAGATGATGAAATATTTGGAAGCCTACCATTTAATTCCTGATCTTCAGGAAATGGTAAAATGAACAAACGATGCACGTACCCGAAACGCTTAGACATTTGGATCGAAACATAATTTCTACAAAAATTTTCGAAACATTACAATTCTAAAAACATCATAGTTGAATTTAATCCCAAAAATTTCCATTTTGCGTTTTTCTGGTTGAACTAATGAATATTCATTTATTGGTGTATCTTTTCTGATAAGTGAATGCAGTTTGGCTACGTTTGAGATTCTAGACTTGACTTTATCAAAGAAATGGTCAACTGAATAGGTAAACAAAATTCACTTACAATCTTCAAGATATATATATATATATATATATATATATATATATATATATATATATATATATATATATATATATATATATATATATATATATATATATATATATATATATATATATATATATATATATATATATATATATATATATATATATATATATATATATATATATAATATTTGTGGATAAGTCTCACATTTGGGCAAGAATACGTTAAAGGTCAGCGGAACTTACCGAACTTGATTTACCAAGACGCACTTCTGATCTGATGAGCTCTATACTTAAGCACGATGTGAGATTGGTGATTGTTGACTTTAATGCTAGAGCTGGCAGAAGTACTCACGACTAAAGCATCCTATACCGGTAAATTGTTTTGATTTCGGTACTAGATTTTTTCAGTACCGGTTTCCCGGTACTGGCACCGGGACTGAAGGGATATATCAAAAAATTTATTATAGTAAATCAAACAAAAAATAAAAATGAATAGAATTCAGTAGAAACAGAAAATAATAAATAATTTCAGTTGTTGGCAAGTTTATAATATGATCGAAGAAAGTACAACATATCCAAGCTTTCATCATTTAATGATGATCGAATTTTAGTTGTAACTATTGAACATCTGGAAAAAAACTCGCTCCAATTCTACGCTGGTAGGCGATACAGAATTCAAATAGTTGTAAGTTTTTTCGAGTATGGATCCGCGACAACCTTCTGCTTCGAAAACTGCCAGCTCTTTTTTGACAATACTGACTATATCGTTAGCTGTTTTTGTCGTTTTTGGTGCAATTTTGCAATTAGGTTCTTGACTAATTGCTCGATGCAGTTTTTCTTGTAGACACCAATGCTTCTTCATCTACAGTTCTTTCAATTTCTTTGTCTGATTTGCATTCCTGCAGTGGCTGGTTAACGGTTTGGACATACGATTAACCAGCCCAAAAATTAAGTAAATAATCTGAGTTTTTGTTAGCTGTTTAAAGTTTAAACATAAATAACTACTACAGATAGCCAAACTATATGGAGAAATCATGTATATAGACTGAAATAAGGGGAAATAATTGTACCCTGGAAGAAAAGGCTATATTTGAATTTTATTGTCTCTTTTATTCCTTTACCATTGATATTACGATAAATAAAATTCAATCAAATCTATAATACTAAGTTCAAATACATACATGAAATCAAATAAATGTTTCAAGCCACTGCGATTAGTTTCATTCAGTACAGTAAATGAGTTCATCATATTTTATACAAAATTTATATACAAATATTTATTTATCGTAATATCAATGCTAAAAGGAATAAAAAAGACAATAAAATTCAAATATAGCCTGTTCTTCCAGGGTACAATTATTTCCCCTTATTTCAGTCTATATACATGATTTCTCCATATAGTTTGGCTATCTGTAGTAGTTATTTGTGGTTTAAACACAAGTCTAGATCAAAGTCGTCGTAAACTTGATTTCCTTTCTGCAAATATTGTAGCAAATTAGATAAGTTGGTTCGACGGATTATTGCTTCTTTAAAATAAAGAGCTAAATAGTTGTTGACCAAATTATTGACTAGAAAAAAAATAGTTGCATCTGCTGTCAAAAGTGTTGAATCACGACGGCATAATCCTTTAACAGCTAATTTAAGTGGCTCTAGTGTTGACAGCAAATTCTTAACCAAGTCCATTTCTTCTTCATTGAACGATAACGGTGATTTGATATCAATCAATGATTTCAGTACAGAATTTTTTACTTCAAAAAACGTTCTAGGTTCTAGCATAACATAAAGACCGTTCCAGTGAGTTTTTATGTCAATTAACAACGATTTTCCCTACCAAACTCTGCTTTGATATATTTTTGAAGAATATCGCCATTTTTAGTTGGTTAGTGTCGGAACAATCCGACGGTACTTCTTTTTTTTGTTATCAATGGTAATAGCTCATCTAATAGTTCTGACTCAGTTTCTTCAAAAATTAATTGAAATCTGCTATCGTAGTGATCTAATTCTGATTCGAACTCGTCTTTATTGGCTTCGATTTCAACTGTTTTCTGCTGGACTATCTGCACCAGGCTTCTTATACAAAATACTTTCTACTGCTAGATGAATTGCATGTGCAAAACATAGCTGTTGATCACAGGTTAACAATCTGCCAACTTTTTTCATGATCGAAGCTCCATCGGTTGTAATACAAACGATGTCTTCATACAAGCTCAAACCAAATGATTTTATATTTTCAGAAATCTGTGTGATGCGTTTTTCTGCTGGTAACGATCCATGCACTCGTAATAACCCCAAATTCCAATGTTTTCTTTGATATGCAGGTTTGAATTGAGATATTGACGATTTCTTGTAGAAGTCATTCATCGAAAGATAGACTGAATCTCTCGCCTTTGGATTTCAATCTTTGCAGTTCGACAGCTAATTTTTGTCGAATAAATTTAAAATATTTGATTACCATATAACGAATCGTAGACTCCGATTTGGGCACATCAAATCCATCAACAGTGGTCATTCTGGCTAATACCGCATCAAGAGTTGTCATCAAGGTTGAAAAAACTTGTAATTATTGATTTTTTTCAATTACGCTTTGAGTGCACTCTACGTATTCCTTGATTTTGTTTGTGGACATGGTTGGTTTATTTGTGGACATGGTTGGACTGGAAAATTTTTATTTTAAATAATACAAAAAACTAAATTTTTATAATAAATAAAACTTTACCTGGCTTGATGAACAATGCAAATTATTTAATATATTATACTTTTAATGTTTGGCACTATTATGGTAAGTATAACTCAAATTTCACGAATACTTAGTTTAATTTAATGCTGTTTAACTATTTCAAAAATATTTACTATGAAATTCAAATCAAATATTTTCAGCTCACTTTTTAAATATTTTTTCAGCACCGAGTTTGAGAATGATGTACTTTGCGATCCCTCATGATCTCAAAGTGGCGTGTACATTTTTTCCTCATAAAAACATCCATTTGGAAACATGGACACATCCACGTAAAACATCCCAAACCCAAATTGACCATGTGTTGATTTCGAAATGTCGGACGCGGGTCGTCCAAGACCTAAGATCTTATCGGTTGTTAACAAAAATAGTAAGCAGTGCCCATTATCGCTTAGTGCAAAGCTACGATGGAAATTTTCGTACTAGTCTGGGAGGACAGGGGAGTATACGACGCGGTTCTTCTATGGTCTGTCAAATGAGGAAACTCAACGAAAATATCAATATCTGCAAAGCGATTATGTACAAATTTTAGCTTAAATTTTTTAGCTAAAATTCGATATACTAGTCAATTTTATTATATATAGAAAACTGAATGCAACCGAAACTGCTATACATATTTTCGTGTATCGAATGAAAATTTTTAGATGTACATTGGTAGGTATGAATAAAAAAACCGAAAATTAAAATATTTGAATTCCATATTTACTCGTATTAGTTTTTTTAGCTGTCCCTTTTATTTCTTATCGTTGAAAGTGGTGGATAGTTTTTATTCAAAATTCGTAACGTACATCGGTATTTGTGCACGTATATCAATTGAAAGGTAAGTAATTTTGTACAATATGAATTAAATGTTTAAATCACTATTCTATAGTCCTTAATTTAAACATAAATTAAATGTTGATAAGTTTTAATTTTGTGGTATTGCAGTCAAGAGTAAGATTAGGAAATAATCAAAAAAATGCCCTTATAGACATGGTTGAAGAAAATATTTTATTTATTCAAGGTAAGTAGACAATAATCTAAAGAGAAAATTCGATTTAATTTTATCTTTCTAATCAATTCGGTAAACATCCAACGGTGCACGGTGCATCCGATAAAAAGGCGGTATGGAAAACGATATCGGAAAATTTAAATGGCATAGGCCAAATACTGAAAACAGCTAATCAGTGGCAAAACGTAATATAATTATAATGTTCTTTTTAAGTATTTATTAAAATCATAATCTTATTTCTAATAGACGTGAAACTCGCTACGATATAAAGTTAAGCAAAAACTGAAACATATAAGAATACAGCGAAATCGTAGCGGATTAGGGCCAATCACTTCTCGGGAAGTGGAGGGTGATTTAGAAGATTTCGATGCCATATATATGACCGAGTGTGATTGGAGGATTATAAATGTATGTGGACTTCAAGCGTTGGACGGACATTCCTCGATGGAAAGTGGCTTCAATATTAGAGTAAGAAAGGTACATTAATTAAAAAACTGTTAATTTTATTTTAGCTTTATAATCAGCTTCACCAATCACCATCTGCGAGGCGTGAAAGTCCTGAACCGTCTACATCAACAGCCATAAATACTCAACTGGATTAAATATTGGATCAAACTCAAAACTCTTCTACTGCTGCAAGTACACAATTTTTATTTTATTTTGAGGTACCCACTTACTCAGCTCTATCAAAATATAAATTAAAATATTTGTATTAAAAACACGAAAAGATGTTTTGATTATTAATAATTTTAATGCATTCTCATGTATTAACTATAATTTAATTTTTTTGTAGAAAAAGTTATGATACTTTAATTGACATTTATTTTCAAGATTAATGAAATAAACGAGGTGCGGCCGCCGGAGATATTAAGTTTATTTATTGATCGGGTATCTCCATCCACACCAGCACCTAATATTAGTGGAGAGCCTGCAGTTTTGGACGTGGAGCTCGATGGAAATCAGCAGTCAAAGTAATAACTCGTCACAACAAAGCCCTCAAATAAGACGACGAAGGCCACGGGTATTGAATAATTTTAATATTGTAAAATCATAAATAGTAATTATAATCTTTTCCCAGCATCAGTCAATAATGGTTTCCATACAAAAGTCAATCCAATTGCAAAAGGACACCGACAATTATTTAAGACGGGTAGTCAAGGGCCAGGACGACACAAATAAACAACTGAAACAACTAATTAGTGCCATAAAAGAAGGCAATGTAATATCCAAAGGCAATTGTTGACGATGCATAAGCGTTAAAATTCCTAATTTATTGAGTTAAGAAAGAATTGCTCTCCTAACGAGAAACTTAAACCTAAACATCATTTTATTTTTCACTATCCTAATTTCATTCGAAAATTTGGACCCTTGAAAAACGTATGGACATTACCTTATGAACAAAAGCATCAATTTTTTAAACTGAAGGCAAAACTATGCAGGGACTTAGAAAAAATATAACTTATACTCTGGCAAAAGCTCATCAAAATTTACGTTTGCCTGTAAATGAGAGAGAAGGAGCCCGTTTTAGTTCATTTATAAGATGTTATAAAGTCGAATTATTCAAACCAATTATTGAATGTAAATATTTCTAGCAAATATATATTTGTTACAAAACAAATTACATACTTAAATAAACACAGTCCATAAAGAATATAACACAATACATACTTTATAATTTTGATAAAAATGATAATGCAGAAATACTTATAATAAAATCAATTTTTTTAAACAGTTCCCATGATAAAGCATTATTTTAAGGAGATGTGATAAAAATGTGGTATTCTGAAAATTTGATTTTGTACAAAAGTTATAATGTTGACCAACCAATTACAACACGTTATTAGTTTGGAAAACATTTTAAGCAAAAAACCAATCAACTTTTTTAAATTTAATACTTTTTTTATTCACCCTATTGTACGCAGACGCACAACTTTAAATAGTTGAATCCTTTCTATTACAAATTATTAATAAAATTTGAAATAAATAAAAACAATTCAAATGGACAAGTATATGTTTAACATTTGCAGTAGTGACAGAAAGTGAGGAAGGTACTTAAATTATTTCTTAGTAAAATAATTACATATGTTCATAATAAGTACATTCCTTTTTAAATTTAGTTGTATTTGTATTTAGCTGCAGTATTTAATATTAATGGCACAAAGTTGGTGCTGGAGAATAATGGATCCAACATATGCGATAATGAAGTTCTTGAATATTTAATGAAGAGCAACTCACAAGTTGTTTTTCTAGAATTAAATGAAAACGAGGAATGGGTTTCTTTGCGAGATTAAAGTTTATTTGATTTCTGATTTAAATTGTTTTATATTATTAATCAAGTTTCCAACCAGATTAATAAAATTATAAAGCAATTGCTATTATTTCAACCAACAATTAACATTGTAATTTTTAAAACTTTTGTTCAAATTCTGTTATTTTGCAGCATGAAAAACTTTTATTTAGCTTCGTTGATGAGGATGTTATGAAACAAACGGTCCCGTTACGGAAAAAGTTGATGACACGCTATCAATGAGCAGCACTACATTGTCATCGTTCTTAAGCACAAATTCAGAATATCAAAAACTTTTTTATTATTTTCCAATTCCATGGCATAAAATGACACATGAAATATTACAAATACTAAGAAACAAGTCAAATCTCGGCAAACGACTTAATGCGGTTGCGAATTTTACAGTGGATAAACTACGGGATTCTTCGTTCTATATACCTATGAGAGTTTTTCGTAGTAAAACACAGAAAGCCGCAGAACTTTATCCACAATCTATTTTAGATAAAGACAATGAAGGTAATCTTTCTACGGAACCATTAACTCTAATAACAAAAATGCGCAACCGAAACAATACGCGTAACAGAGAACCAAAACGAAGCAAAAATAAGGATAATTTAAATATTCATATACCAAATAGGAATAAGATCAACATTCTAAAGGCAACTTGTAACAATTAGCTACCACCTGACGAAATTATTAAATTGGAATATAAAAAAACCTATACCTACAAAATTTACATTGAAAAAATCAATTTCATGTCATTAAAGAAACACAGTGGAATGTTATATGATTGAATGTTTTTCTGCAATCAGATTATTTTTCAATGATACGACAAAAGTTCCTAGAATGAAAGATGTTTTGTTTTATTGACCATACATTTTTGATCAAACAATTTTAAAAAAGAAAATATTAATGAATATTGACAAATATATATTTGAAAAAATCTTAAACACAACACGAAACAAAGTTACTCAATTTTTCTGCGATTATGAAAACTGTAATTACACCAAATTATCTACTGTCGATATATTCCAATTTTTATTTAGTTATTTTAAAGAGGACATAATTTATCCCTCAGGAATTTGATGTAAATACTACTTTTATAAAGTAATTTACTATTTAAAATTATAATCGTTGTAAATCTTTTTAAGTTCCTATTTTATTACGGTCAACCATCTAACACGCCATTTATTAAACAAAACTCAGTTTGAATTTTATAAATTAAATTTAGGAACTTCAAATGATATATCTATTAGTCTTATTTTACTCTAATTACAGAGAACTTTTTCTCTAATACACTCTGAACAACAAATATTGAATAAACACTAAAAATGTATATTTTACCACTAATCCCGACT
Source organism: Tipula lateralis (assembly GCA_963932295.1). Lineage (NCBI taxonomy): Eukaryota > Metazoa > Arthropoda > Insecta > Diptera > Tipulidae > Tipula > Tipula lateralis. The sequence continues at coordinate 143,412,494 of OZ010738.1, forward strand.
GTAATATACACAATCACGTCTAATTCTATACGCTCGCGTTGTGATTTATTGTTTAGCGATGTAACAAACTCGAAAATTGTGCGAATTCACGAAAAGTCAATCGTTTTTTTACTCTGCAAGATTTACAATTTATCTGTATCTTTGTCAACCAAAACAGCATTTAAAACTATTTTTATTGTAATTTACAAATTGAAAAGATAATTTTCGTTGGAGTGTTTAAAATCTAGGATAACATTATAATTCGCTAGACTTATGTTGGCAACCCGACTTACAAACAAACTGAATAAGCAGTCAATACAAACAGTCAATAAGCAAGCACAATAGAATATGCTAGAAGATTGATGAATGTTGAGGTATTATCGATATTTTTATCAACAAGTTAAGCAATGACGTCACACAATATTGGATGCTAGATTTCATTTCAGAAAAACAATACAGATTACAATAGAAAAAATAGAAACTAATCATCATCAAATCTTTATGGGACATGAAAAATTTGAATCACTGTTTATTCGAAAAATCTTGAAAGTACAATTTTACACTAAATAAGCGGATCTTCACAATTAATACGAGGAATTTTCCAACATTTAAAATAAAAAATCTCACTCTAAAACTGTGCGATTACTCGCCATTAAAAAGTAAATAATTCACATGTTTTTAGAGTGATTTTTATAATCAAGCTACTATGAAAATTAAGTATAATAATTGAAGGCAACAGATAACCTACAATTATTGTAGTAAATTTCCACAAAATGTTGTTAGAGTTCAATTAATATAATCTGTCGCCGGTTGTAGCTTAAGGCCCGTTGCACATTTTAGATAAGCTAAGCTATGCAATGTTAGCTATGTTTTTCTAATATACAAGTTTAAATATGTCGCTGCATATTTAAACTAAGATATGCGAGCTAGGTTTTTTGTTTTGAGCGATGCAAAATAACTTAGTTCGAATTGTATTGACCTAACTAACATAAAATATATCGCTCACATGTACAACAAATAAATCATATTGGTGCGTCAAAAACATTAATGTATGTGTGTGAGCGATATATATTTGATATGTGCAGCGCAATGAAATAACCGAGCTAAACTAAGATATGCTCAACGATGTTCATAGCTTAGCTTATCTAAAATGTGCAACGGGCCTAATGGTTAAGAGAGTTTCTCATCACACCGCGGTCTCAAGTTCGATTCCCGCCGTTGACCAAAAATTTAAATTGCAACTGGATGACATCAAACCGCGTTTGTGTGTAAAAACATTCGTTGGGCTGACCACCTTTAATGTGCACCAATCGTTAAAATTGGTTCGTAAGGTCTCATTTGAGATGCGTTAAGGGTCGTTTACGGCCTCTACGCCATAGATAAAAAATATAAGCTATATATCGATTGTTGAATCAAATTTCAATTCAAAATTCTTTTTATTTTACTAAAATCGAAAAGCCTGAGGACAAATAAGATTTTTTCGAATATCTAAGGTCTAAACTTCATGACCAGATTGTTAAATCGTACCGGCTTTGGTTGTATGATCAACAAGCAATTGGTACATACATCGATTGTTGCTTATGAAATATTTCAAATTCATTGAAAATTTATGGTACGCGTAAGGCCTGATTTCCATTATGAAAAAATGTCAGTATTTTTTACTGAAAAAACCAAAGCGAGAAAAAAATCAAAAATACCATTAGAGTTACAGATATAATTTTTGTTTTTATAGTGGATATATTTTAACAGATGCTTGTAACATAATCAATAAATTTCAAATTTTGTTTGTTATTAAAAAAGACAAAAACCACTTTGAATCTTTGTTGTAGATTCAAAGTGGTTTTTGTCTTTTTTAATAACAAACAAAATTAAACAAAAAATAAAATTAACATAATTAGCTATTCATTATTTAAATTATTTTCACAATGAATTAAGAAGAATAACACAAAACGAAATGTTAAACTTATCAATTGACCATAAAATAACTACCATAAAATGCTTCATAATGACTTCATACAAACGATTTCTCATCCATATACAATTTTGCTATAAAATATTTTTCCAATACTTCTTTTGATACATTTTGTCAGTAATGCTATAATATTTAATAATTTTCTTAGTAACCATAAAAATATATTCAGTACTGAATAAATTTTTTATACTGGATATGTTTTTTTATTCCTCTCGCAGTTTAAGAAAAATTATATTTTAATCCTACTTTGACTATTTTGTCAGAATTTTCTTCATGATGGAAATGAGGCTTAAAGAATCCATGTGTTATAGCATGAAGAACTTTATTTATTCACAAATACATACATTAATTGCACTATTGCATGAATGGAGAAAACCATATCTATACATCATCGCTATACATATGTATATCGCTTTCCAATCGACCAAATGCTAGTACTCACTAGTGAACTGCTAGTAGTTCGAGTCGTATCTTTGCTAAAGGAATCATGACCAGGCGCGGTCCGTCATAATGGATTAACAAATGACTGTTTGGCCTTGATAGTAAATGGTACTGTTATGACTTCTAGCAAGATCAAACAAATGATAGTTTAAGTATCGTTTATGATAGATTCACAAGATTCGTTCTAAGTTTACGCGCATATATTGTATGTAACCTGTTCAAAAAATCATGCTAAAATGTTCTAAAGTAAAATATTCGTAATACATGCATATATATCTAATACACACATATGCATAAAGAAATATGATTCACTTCATCTATTTCTTTCAAAAATATACATAAATAAAATCTCTATCAAAAATATACATACATATGCATTTCCTCTTCTATTTGCATTTTATATTTTGATTTTGTCTATAAACTCTAATTGGGCAAATCGCAAAGTGCTACATATTTGAGTAATTAATGTGCATTATTTCTCTCTCAGCTTTACGATTTTATTAAACCAAATACCATGGAATTATAGTCTCTCAATTTGGTTTTATACAAGAATAGTGGGCAAATGACGAAAATCACTTGCTGGTATAATTTTGTCTCTCTCCTTTTTAACATAGGAACTAATTTTAAAGTGAGATGAAATGGAAAAAATGTTTTTTGGTTTGGTTTTTGCTGTAGACTTTTGCTGTTTTTAAATAATATGTACTAGATTCCCTCAACTTACGTGATTTTCTATAATTATAGATTTTAAATATGATATCGGTTAGTAGTTAAAATTTGTGGCAGTTGCGAATTGACCTTATGTGGCCATAATGAAAAAACTGATTCAGATCGGCCGGGAGTGTTCAGAACCATATTCGAATCATTTTGCAAAAATTAGGTTACTTTAATAGCATATTATGCTACTACTCCAATTTTTAATGGAACTTTCAACCACATTCAAAATGATGTTCCCAAATGTATCAATGCCGTAAATAATGAAATAATGACATCGTTTATGCAGAAATTCAAGATGTTCTCTATATTTCCATTCAAGCAGTTTGAAACTACTGTTGTCTAAAGCAAAAGTTAATTTGTGTTCATATTTTGATTAGTTTCTAAAGATCTCAACAGGAGAAGTAGTCTAAAGATTTATTACTTTTGTAGAAATCTAAAATCGTTCAACTAATGGGTAAGGTGAAAAACTAGAATATTGTGGAAATAAAGGTGGAGTGCAAATCATATTAAAAAAGGATTTTCCTAACGTATACTTTGTCTACTGTTATGCTTCAAATTTAGTCCCTCAGGCCGTGTGCGCCAAACAAATATCAGAACTGCGTATTTTTTGCCAATTTATATGGGATACCATCATTTTTTTCTGTATCTTAAAAAATAAGTAAGTTATTGCAAATCTGTCGCCGGTTTTAGCTTAATGGTTAAGAGAGTTTCTCTTCACGCCGCGGTCTCGAGTTCGATTCCCGCCGTTGACCAAAAATTATCATGCCGGATGACATAAAAACGCGTTGGTGTGTAAAAACATTCGTTGGGCTGACCACCTACAATGTGCACCAATCGTTAAAATGGTTCAAAAGGTCTCATTTGAGACGCGTTAAGGGCCATTTACGGCCTCTAAGCCATAGATTTTTTATTGCAAATCTGTGACAAACAGCTACCACGACCAAATTACACGAGATGGAATTTCCAGTCGTACAATTAACGTAGTGTATGAAAAACTAGAAGAGATAAAAAAATGCATGGCAGCCATTCAGAATGGCACAACTTCTGATATAAGAACGATTCGCGAAGCGAGTGGGTTTATTTTATTACTAAACGATGTGAAGTTTATTACGTTTTAAAGATTTTTTCTCGTGTTGTGCCCTAATTTGACATTTTATATAACATCATGCAAAAACGAACGAGTGATACGATTTGTGTACGTATCACTCGTTCGCAGGCCATTAAACAATCTAATGATTTAATTAACAAAATTGGAGATGAAGTTTATTTTACTCTTTTATTGTATGCCAATGGAGATAATAGATCGCGCGCAACAAAATAAATACCTTTAAAACGGATTTTTAAAAGAAGCGTATGACGTAATACGAGAGCTTATTAACGATAGGTTTAGAAATGCAGAATATTTAGTAATCAGTACTTCTATATTGCACAAAGATTAAGCTTTGTGCTTTAAACTCTTCTTACCACCTGCTAAATACAATAGCCAAATTATATCCATTTTTAGATTTATATTAGAATTTTTAGAATTATATCCATTTTTAAAAGATCAATGAAATAAACAGTTTAAATGGCAGAGTTCTGTATAGATAACACTTCTAATTTTAATTTAATTTTTCATGAAATTTTATAAAGTTTTGCCCGTCCACGTTTGAAACCCACGGACCGCTACTGATTATAACAAATTAATTTAATAAAGACAAGTACCGCACTACTAGCGGGTACTATTGGTTGGTCTATTGGAAAGCAACTATTATAGTACTACCAAATTATTGTCCCCGATTGTAGCTTAATGGTTAAGAGAGTTGCTCATCACGTCGCGGTCTCGAGTTTGATTCCCGCCGTTGATCAAAAATTAACATGCAACCGGATGACATAAAAACGTGTTTGTGTGTAAAAACGTTCGTTCAACTGACCACCTACAATGTGCACCAATCGTTAAGGGCCGTTTACGTAGAGGCCGCAAACGGCCTTTGCCGCGTCTCAACTGAGACCTTACGAACCAGTTTAAGCCGTAGATTATTTTTTTTACCAAAATATTTAATTTTAATTATTTTACTTTTGAATAATATTGTTTTATTTACTTTAATATTTAAATTTAATGAGTTGAGCAAGCTTTCATCGGACGATCAAGTATTTATAGCAATTATATACACGGATAAAATGAAATTAAGAAACATTTTTTGCCACTCTCTATATTATTTATATTATTTGTGGAACAGTTGTAGTGATTCAATTATATATTTTTTTTTCTATTTCACCACAACAAGCGAGGGTTATGATTTTTTTGATAAGGTATTGTTAATAAAAAAATCAATTGTGGGTTGACGATATAAGTACTGTAGGGAAATCGAAAAACAAAAGAAAAACGGATCGAGAAAGTTGTTGGTTGAACGAATTTTTGTTGGCTAGTGGTCAGTTCAGATATAGAGGTTCGTTAGAGATATGTTTAGAAAATGACCTAAACAATTAAATCTGAAACAAAAAAGTTAGTTAAATAAAAATCTAAACTTAATTTAATTAAAATTTAATTTATAAAAACAAAATATTGAAATTGAAACTACGAACTAATGCATCTTAATTAAACTTAAAGCGAGTTTAGTGAAGAAAAAAACTAACAGTGAATTTTAATGTGAACCTCATGTCGAAACATTTGGCATGCGAAAAAAATGTCGGATTAGTATACAGATAAAACTTTAAGCATTGAAATGTGGTGTAATTAGACTAAGTCTGTTCAATAATCATAAGTCATAATAATTAATAAACTTTATAGTTTTAATATATAAGTTATAATATATACCGTATATATATTTGAATGTGAAGTAGAAGTTGAGCAGTATATTTGCGTGTTGTGTTTACAGAACTGTACTCTGTCTGTGAACATACTCATAGTAGATGAGTCATTGGTATTACTAACCTTTTGAATATGTTCTAATAATTTCAACTTTAATTCCATTAACAACTGATGATGATGGAAACATTGATGATCTTAAGGCATCAGAAGTGGCAACTGCAAATACTATTCAAGATACGTCATTTGAATCAAAATAATTTGGTTACACCACCTAATCATAAACTATATACATATAACGAAAATTAAATCAACTTAAAATTTCAGGATGTATATTCAAAGGCAATTAACGGTCTTAAGAAACACTAAGATAGCATTCATTACAAAAGTATTTTATCAAAAAATAATTCACCTATTATCGATTATTATCGAATATTATCACCTATTATCGAATAAATATAATTATTATGTTCTTATCTCTTAATACCACTAGTATATTAAAGTCCATCGATCAGGGAGTTATAGTCACAATTATGGTACATAACATTAAGTCAGGCAATCGATGTTATTTAAAAACCAATTTGAAAGATTTTGTTCGATAATATTTTTAAAGGACCATTAGTATAAATAATAATTTTTCAATCAGCTTAATATTAACATTGAAGCTTAATTGGTTTGGAAGGCTTACCAAAAAAGACATGGGATTTTGATGCACGAACTGTTACATGAAGAAATCCTGATGATTAAATGGCTGCAGATTCTCACCAAAATAATGAGGTGTTGAAACTAATAGATGCCAATGATGGTTAACAAAAGTAGGTCAGCTAAATTTGGGTAATATTTTATAAAGTAATTTGTCAGAAAATAAAAGCCAAAATAATTCCGTCAACATTGGATAGTTTTGATTCAATACCAGTTGCAATTAGAAGCAGTTTCATGGATGGCTCTTTGTGAGGGATGATGAAGAAAGATTTTATAATTATTATTTTAAATTTCTAATGAATTATTAATTTTAGCTCGGAATCTAATAATATATATAATACGACTGATAATTAGGAACTTCTATATGTTGTTAGTCAAGAAATTACCTGTAAACTTGTATCGGTTGCAAGTCATGGAAAATTACCTGTACATAAAAACATTTAATAGTTTTTGCAAAAACTTAAATAATAGTTTTGTAATAAGGTCTACTCCTAGTAGTTAGATTGCTAAATGATAAATTGAACAACAATTTGACGTATTAATTGAGATTATCTACTTGATTAAACGAGCTGTCCTCAATCAAAAATTTGGAGTCAATAGTTCAATCGCTTACAACTCAGTAAATGTAATGAATGGGATACCAAATACACTTTAACCAGTAATTGCATCTATCACCATCGATATTAATTAATTTATAATATAATAAACTATTCATTAGGTTTAATAATGTTTCATTTATGTGACCTTCATCAATACATACTTCAATTTAGAGATAAATAATAATTATCAAAATGTAAAATTGTGTTCAACAAAGGCAAGACGGATCCTTTGTTATTCATTTTGATACTCTATAGTTTTAGTAGGATACGTTTATGTAAATATATCTAGTCGATACGTATGTAGTATTATGTACATAAAATCAATCAATATTCCAAATTAAATATTCAATCTTTAAACATACATATGTATTCTTAATAAAATCTAAAATTTACTATACATTATTAAAAGTAAAATTTAGGCTTATATTTTTTATTCTATTATTTTTTAAATATTGTAATAATAAAAATATCTCATACAGACACTAAAATATTAACAGTTTCAATAAAATTAACAAAAGGCGTACAAGAACCATAAGCAATAATGTACATTTTACATTAGTTATATTGTGTAGTGCCGCGTTTAGTCTTAATGTCGTAATTGCACAGTTGTCCACAAAGTAAAAATCCACGCAGATTTCAGAAGTTCAGTCGCAGACTTGGTAATCAGTTTTGATTATGGATTTAATTTGAGGAACGAACCAAATTATTTATGAAATGGCTAAGAGAGTTTCTCATCGCGCCGCAGTGTCGAGTTCGATTCTCGCCGTGGGCCAAAAAATGAATATGCTTCGGATGACACAAAAAGCGATTGTGTGTAAAAAGCATTCGAAAAGCTGGCCACCTAAAATGTGCACGAATCCGAATCAATGGTTCGTAAGGTATCAGTTGAGCGGTTAAGGCAGTTTACAGTCTCTAAGCTTTAGACGAAAGTGTGTACGCTCATCCACAACAGGATGTGTACTTATATCGATTTCCGAAAATATACAAAAATCAACCACCTACAAATTTACATAATTGTGAGTTGGTACCTTGAGATGAAACATCCTTTCGTTTTCTTTATTAATTGTTTCATCCAGCCTGAATTTGAGGTTTCACATTTTGACGTAGAGGTTGGTTGCTACTTAACATTTGGATAATGAAACTGAATAAAACTAACAAAATTAATTAATTTTGATTTGTTTTTAAATTTGAAAAAATCATTTCGTCTTGACATGATAGTCAAAGCCTACTTTGTATTCTTATTCAATAATGTTTTGGTCGTATGCGTTTATTTATTTTTTATGTCTACACTGTATTCACATCAATGTACGAATAGTACATTATTACATAGGTTATCCTAATAACCAGTTCAGATTTGACATATTGGTTTGTTTTGGCTCTGGCAATACTAATGTCATACTTTCTTTGACAGAAACTCAATATATTATTTACGAATCCGAATTTCATCACTTGCACATTGAAGTTTATTCACCGCTTCTTCCACAGTTTGCTCTGTTGATAGTATCGCGGTGTCGTCAGCAAACGTTGCTATGCTTACGTGGTCGGGCTGTGGTATATCACTTGTATATAGTAGGTAAAGGACTGGACCTAGAACGCTGCCTTGTGAAACATCCGCCCTTATCTCTCTCAGTTCATAATACTCATCTTCTTGTCTTACTCTAAAAAGCCTTTCAGATAAATATGATCTCAAAAGATCAATATATGGCCCCGGAAGCATAGCATTAAGTTTATGTATTAAACCCTCGTGTCATACCTTATCGAAAGCTACTGCCACATCCAGAAATAAGGTCGAACAAATTTGTTTTTCTTCTAACACCTTTTCTATAATGTCTGTTATTCTGTGAACCTGATCAATTGTAGAATGTTTGCATCTAAACCCAAATGGTGACCCGGTATTAGGTCTCTACTTTCTATTATTGGCTTCATTCTCTTCAAGAGTAGTCTCTCCATTAGCTTTGAAATGATAGGGAGCAGTGATATCGGACGATACGATTTAGCTTCATTAGGGGGTTTACCTGGTTTCGGTAACATAATAACTTCTGCAACTTTCCAGGCCGAAGGAACATGTCTTAATCTAATAACAGCATTAAACAAGTAAGTTAGTTTAGCGATAGCTTTCTTTGGTAGTTGCTTTAAAATTTTCCCGTTATAAGGTCATATCCAGGTGCCTTTGATGACTTCAGATTGAATTGTATTTCACTGGTAACTTCTTTTTGGGTTGTTAGAGGAATTCCACCCTCATAATTGCTCCTTTCATTTTCGATTATAATATCCGATTCAATCTCATTCGGTTTTAAAATATCAGCCAAATGGTTAGCAAATTCTTCAGCTTTTGCTTTGTTATCTCTAGCCCACGAGCCATCATTTCTCTTTATAGGAGGGATTGGCGTAATTGGGGTTTTTATACTTTTAGTTGCCTTCCATAGTGAGTAGTTCGTTACTTCATCAGCGGTCAATTTTCTCAGATTCAAAGAAAACGATTTTTCATTTAGCTTCTGAATTTCTCGCTTAAGCTGTTGTGATTTATTATTTAGAATCGTCTTATCAGATGGACTCCTTGTTTGTTGCCATTTTCTCCTAGCTTTTCTTTTTTCTAAGACAAGAATCCGAATTTCTCTTGGGTATTTTTTACCAATGGTTTTTGATACTGTTCCATTAGTATTATTCCAAGCGGTAATCTGAATGATATCGGTGAAATTTTCTACCTCTTCTTCTAGATCCTGAATAGTTTTTAGTCGTGTTTGTAAGTTAATCTTGTTTTCTACTTCAGATCTGAAGCTCGCCCAATCAGTTGTTTTATTGGCAACAGTTGGTCTCGTTTCCTTTCTAATTATCTTGTCGCTTAAGGAAAGTATCACTGCAGAGTGATCAGAGTCCATATCTGAATTATCCTCTACTTCAATAAAATTTGATGAAACTTGTTTTGATATAAAGAAATCCAGTAGATCAGAAGTTTTACCTGCATCCGTGGGCCAATATGTTGGCTAGCCAGTGGAATGGACGTTACATCCCATTTCTACTATTGCATTTTTAAGTTCGTGACCTTTGGTTGTTGGTAGCCTAGAGCCAAAGTCAACATGCTTTGCATTAAAATCATCCCCTAGTATAAATCTCCCATCGAAATGTTGTAGGATATTCAAATAGTTCGGTTTCTTCAGGTTATATCTAAGTGGACAATACACTGCTCCTATCTGAAGGCGTTCCTTGGTAGATGTAATTTCTACTATGGTAAGCTGGGTTTCGGGTATTGATAATGCTGGCATTCACGGTGTTTAATATAGTGTTTTATTATAACAGTAGTTCCACCTCTTGCTTGGTTATCCGGATGAATTGTTTCATAAAGTTGGTAACCGTGAATTTTAAGGTAAGATTGCCTTGTGGAGTGGGTCTCAGATATCAGACACACATCGATATTTTGCATTTTTAAAAACGCTTCTAGTTCATGCTTTTTATTTGTAATACCGTTAGAATTCCAAGTAGCAATTCTCAGGTTTTCTTTGTTATATCATTTTGAGAGAGTTGATTAGTATAACAAAGCAGAATTTGTCTGATCCAATCTTTGTAGCCTTTCAGAAAGGTTGTTTATGGCATTCATAACATTTGGCACCATTTCCATCATTGTATTCGAATGAGTAGGGTTCAAATTTGGTCCGGAACTGACCTTTCCTGTCTCAGCTACTTGCGCATATGATAAACCACCTCTTACATGATGACTTAACGATTCTGATGGTTGATTTTTTTGTAAATTCGTTGGTTTACTTAGATTATTTCTTCTTTTATGAAGTTCTCTCGCTACCAGACATCCTCGTTAATTTGCAGGATGGGCTTGTGCACAGTTTGAACACTTTGCTGCAGTATTCTTGGGTTTCTCACAAGAAATAGTTAAATGCACATTTAACACATCTAGATTCGTGTTGGCAGAACTTTTGAGTATGGCCATATCGCTGGAAACGTTTACATTGCGGAATTGTACGGTTAATTCTAACCGCTTCAATTTTTACACCCATATGGCACTGTGTTTTATTTCATAAATTTTTTGAATATCTTCTTTGTTATCGAAGGTCAGCATAAATAACGGAAGTGGAATTCTTAGTTCTTCATCCCCTTGCTAAGTCTTTTTAATTTTGTTGACGACATCAAGGATTTTAAAACCTCTTTCACTCAACTCTCTCTTAATATCTTCTGGGTCGCATGATTGGTGCAAATTTCTAACCATAACCCTAATCGGTCGTGTATGTTTATTTAGCGAACCGTTTAGGTATTCCGTTAGATTTCTATAATCTGTCTCGGTGACTACATTTATTTTCAGTTGCTTGTTGTGTTACGGTTGCAATGGTGCCATATATATAAAAGGAAAATAAAACAAATACACTAGTTCAGCTGGCCGGTTTTATTTATTTAACACCTCATGGAATTCCCTTTTGATGATATGTTATATACATCATCGTAAATTAGGTTGATGAACTTGAAATTGTTTTTGCTTTAATGTTTATATAATATTCAAGTCTTCGATGTTATGAGTCATTAGCTTTAGTATATAAAAGGTTTATTGGTATTTCGTACAGGGGAAATATAGTACTCGAATTATTGGACAATGTTGTTATTGTTATATACTCCCATTATATACTTTCTTGCATGGTAACTAATGGTCATGTTGGTTGGTAGTTATTCTTATGTATTTGAAAAATATTTGAAAGTATTGATATAAAGTATTTTTCAAAGTGTGAGGATTTTTATTTACATACATGGAAGAATTATTGGTCCATGGAACGCATGATACTGTTGCCTTTTTTGAATGTGTTGAATTTCTTTGTATATAGTTGCGTTGTATGTATATACCACCTTTATATGTATATACGATACTTCATCAGAACTGCTAATTTAGTCGGATTTTTAATGAAAGTGAGACTCCCGTGCGATAAAGTCAAAAAAAAAAACAATAATCATAATAAAAATAATATTTAGTAAATCAACAAAAATTTAGATATTCTATGAGAATATTAAAAACAAAAAAGTAAATGGTGTCGGGTACAACCTTATAAGGCACCGTGAAATATACACCGAAATATCGTTGTTGTACTAGCGAACCCGCAAGGTAAATAATAAAAAAAAAAAATCGAAGTATATATATATTATATTTAAACGCCAAACATCTTATTTAGACGGGGTCTCGTAGTTGATATTGAAAATCATTTCAATAATAGAACACAAGTCAAGGTCACCTTAACTTGAGGCAACAGTGTTTCAACCAGACAGGACCGAAAAAAAAAACAGAAATTAAGTCATCCAGACTAGCCATACGGGTTTTTTCGGTATTATTATCTATAAACCACAAGTTCCAGTTTTTTTTTTATTTTATTAAGCGTATTTAGTGAGCCTAAAAGTGTATTTAGAATAAGAAAATTTGATATTTGTTAGCCTAGTGAAATAGATTAGTCTTATTAATAATAATTAATCAAATCTATAAGAATCTACAAAATTTACATATATATATATATATGTATATGTACATATAAATTATTATATTATATGAAAATCAGTGAATTTTTTTTAGGATTAGAATTAACATTATATTACAGCCCCCCAGCAACCTTGGAGTACTCGAAGGAACTGGACACGGTTTGGGTGAGTTTTTTTTGTATCTGTAAACATCTAAGCCTTTGGTTACCCTTTAAAAAGAAATTCTTTTAACTTTTTTTCATATATATACATATATAAAGTAATTTTTCTTTTTATTAAGTATATTCTTTGCAAGTTAAACACCTAGTGTAAGTTTTTTTTTGTTTATCAGACTTTACTTGATATTATGGAAGGTTATTGGGTGATTCTGAAATAAATTTGTATTTACGAGTACCTAAAATGAATTAAGTTTTTTTTAAAGTGGTGGTGGTGGTTAGACCTCGAAATGCGGATATATGTAAAGTTCCTATAGAACACGTGGGATTTGTACTATCTCAATTTATAACGGCAACAACAACCCTCCCAGCCGACGTTGCTCAGCCCGAAATGCAGACACGTGTTCGTTGCCGGAGATACGTAACAGTTGTTCATCAATTTGGCTTGGAAATTGATGCTGTTATCCTGTAATAACTTGTTACATTGCTAAGTACTACAGGAGGTGGAATTTACCTTTTCTAGGTTCTTTAATCTTTTGGAATTGTACATACTTTGCTGATGAGTTGTTTTTTTCGGGCTGAGTTTTAGTTTTTTGAGTTGGATCTTTTTCAGTTTTATCTGATGAAGTACCAGCTTGATTACATTTTTCTGATATTCGCTTCCTCTTTTTGGATTTTGGTAGTAGCCATGCTGTTTCGTGTGCTTCTATTTCCTCTTCTTTGCTCGAATCAGGTATAGTAAAATCATTTGTTTGTGGGTGACTTTGATCTATCATTATTTTTAATCGATGGATTGGTTACTGCTTGAATCTGAATAAAGTGTCATGAACAGCAGAGATTGTCATTCGAGCACATTTAATTCTAAAAATTAATATTAAATATTAAGTGAATCACAATAGTCTTCAATTTATCATCGCAGAACCTTGAATGTGATTAAAGGATCAAGTTGAGCAAAGATGCCAAGAAAAGGTATAAAAGACTCATTACGCAAGTAACACCATCAATTAAGGAGACCAGCATCATTCCTTTTGACTGCTGAAGAAGATAAGCGCTTCTTCGATTAGCTCGGAAAGCAAAAGAATTTGTCTAATGACACCACGTCGAAAAATTGACGACCAACGTCAGGTAAGGCGAGAAGAAGGACCCGAAGAAATGTCTCACAATAATAATGTCTCACAATAAAATGTCTCACAATAATAATAAAAAGTGACGACCAACGTCAGGTAAGGCGAGAAGAAGGACCCGAAGAAATGTCTCACAATAATAATAAATTTCCTACCCGCGAAAGTCAAATCGCTTAAAGTCTACTCGAAAGAGAAAGGATTGTTTGCCATGAGGCAGCAGTTATACAAATGAAAATGGTGAGTATCTCTTTTAATATCTAGTTGCCGAATATATATATTTAAGTAGCTAAAAGGGTAGTGTACCAAACAATATAAATGATATAAGAGAAAAGGAGCGAATCTAGCAAAAGGCCAATTTCAACACTCAGGAAAAATCGAGAATGGTTTTCAAAAGGTCTCAACGAACCAGAGCGTGGGGGGCTTATAGAAGGTATCGTAATTCAACCTCGAATTAAGAAGATTTAAGAGAGCTTTATGTGGGAGAATCAATAAACTGCTTGCAGCAGCCAGGCTCCAAAATTTACTCTCAGAGAATAACATAAATTGTTTTTGTGATTCGAAAGTGAAACTGCAAAACATGTCATGTACCAATGAACAGCTTTTATCCGTAAACGATTGCACCATCTGTCATGGAGTCAGACTGATAGGTCCTAATGGGTTGATGTCAACACCGGTGGAAAAAAATGGCGGTTTTATTAAAAGCCTGAACATATGTTATATTTATAGATAATACATAGCAGAACAGACCGCAAACTATTTTTTAAATCAAGATACTCTAAATGCCAAATTGTCTCCGTCTATATATAATAATTGTATGGCAAATAAGTTCTTGTACACTGTTAGATAGAACCAAGAAAAACATTTTGAATATCAGTAAAACTTGCTTTTTTGAATAGATAATCTTGTGCCATTTATGCTTGAGTATGATTTCGGCCAAGTGGTCGTCTGGCCCGAAGATGGCGCAATTTATGTGTCCAATTTCACACACGTGAATGAATCTTGTGTTTTAAGTGTTCAATTGTCTGTGGATTATAGGTGTAGACAAGTAAAATCACAATAACATATCACCAAAGAAAATAATTTATTGGAGTTGGATCAAATTTTTTTGAGTAAATAATTTGCACTGTGTGATATGTGATACCGTTCTGTTGGAATCACATATCAGCAAGTTTCATTCCAGCTGGTTTATCCCGGAAATCACGTCTTCATCACTGTTGTCTATAACATTCCGCTCATCATAGTTTTTGAAGACATATGAACTTATAATTCCGCCAGCATTTTATAAAGCTCACCAAACAGTGCTTTTTTGGTGGTTGTAATGGTGTTTTAACAAAGGCTTCTCCAAATACGACAATTCAGTTTATTTACGTAACCAAAAGTGAGCTATCGTCGAATAAAGTTTGGAAAGTCAACATCAATATCAATTTGTGATTGGTCGAATATTAGTCATTGGTCGGATTGGCGGTGTACGTGTTGGATGGAATGGTGTTCATAAACAAGTTAAATTTTGTAACCATGTAAACCAAGATCCTTTGATAAAATCTTTCATAAAGTGGATGGACTCATCTGTAGTTGGTGAAAACGATGTCCAATTGATTGATATTACGTTGTAAAACGTCTTTCGTACGCACTCTTTGATGTCTAACTGGATCCCTGTTATCAGTTAAAGTATATATGGTGCAAAAGCCACTCTGATGTACCATCATGACTACTGTAAAATAGACGTAATTCACGATTAATAGGGGTTTCTATTAATGAATACTTCATCTTTTAGTTTATTCTCTGTACCATCATTACGGAGAAAACTAAAGACAATAAACATAAGAATTTACAGTTAATAATATTAATTTAATATAATTCATTTTGAACCAAAAAAAAACAGATATTCCCAATTCATTCATAAATTGAGACCTTTGCTTTTATTAAAGTTCAAGCAATTTATGTTGTAGTAAGTATATCGAAAACATATGAATTGAAAATTCAGGTTAAGCATCGATTATTGAAACATCACGTGCTTTTTATTACTCACCTACGAATATCTCACCCATAGACTATTATTACGAGTTTACTAAACAGTTTCACCTTTTGTATAATAATCTGGTCGATTTCGTTGCTCAATGTCGTATATAGAGATATAATGTATAATAAATTATGATTCAATTAACATCAAAAATTCTAAAACATGTGATAATAATAACATAAAAATTTATTACGGGAAAATAACAATTTTCCGAAATTGTCTTCTTTGTGTGTGTGTGTGTGTCCATTAAAGGTTTTCCTATTTTGCTACTCGTATACTATTCCAAAACCGATACCATGTAACGTACGTTTGTGTACATAAATGGATGGACAATCCAAAATTATCTTTAATAATATAACAAAATTTATGGGCTACACCTTTTGTGTTGTCTTGATGTTCGTCCTCTTCGGGATCTTTATATATATAGCAAAAGTGTCATGTATCATCAGAATTTACGTTTTATGTACAAATAAATTTTGTTTCGTATTGAGATTAATTAATGGGCCTATACCTATTCTGGACAAGGCCAAAGCTATAGCTAAAAAGGTGCGATTGAATTTTGAAAAGTGAAAAATTGTTATTTTTCATTTATTTTATTGAATTTGTGAAGATAAATTAAAGTGTTTTTTTTTATTTCGTTACATTACTTTTCGTTTCCTTTTTTTAATTTATTGTGACAGTATTTTTTACTTCTCCCCCGGAATCAAAAAAAAAAGATGGAACGTGAAAAGCACCACTGTGTATAAAAATAGTCGAACGAATTAAAGTCATGATTCGTATGCTTCGTATACCATACTTACTCGTTGAAATTGACACTTCATTTACCGCAGCGACACATAGACGTGCAAAGTCTGTACATTTTCGTGTACACAATGAACTACATACAATACACATACTTATGTTGTGTAGCATAATTTTATTTGCATTTCTTTCACAATAATTTACATTTGAATGAATGGGAAAAAAAATCCTTTGCCTTGATTTGAATATAAATAAAAGCATAAATAAATATTCAACATACACACACACATACATACATACATAAACACGACCAAAAAGGATAATAGAAATTCATAGAAACATCATTACACTAAAAATAAAATGTGGAAAATCCAGTAACAACAACAACAACCAAAAAAATAATGTAATACGAGCTTTCTGTCAACTTGTGCACCGAGAAAGGGAGAGTAAATATTCTTGTTTAAAGCAGTAAATTGTTGTACAATTTATGAATGGGGATTTGATTTTATGTTTTATTTATAAAATTTATGTATATAATATGTAAATATGGAAATATGTTAATCGCAAGGTTAGTGTTATACTGTTATGAATATATGTGTGTAATTGAGATTTATGCAAACCACTGCTTATATGTTATATACATAGCTTGGAAGTGTAAGTCTGTACGAAGTGTATTTTCCAGATGCTTTAATGTATATATTTCGGAGTAATATATGATTTGCGCGGGTGGTTGATATACGGTTAGAGAGTAAATCGGGCTTAATGAACAATTACAATACATATACGTTGATTAACACAGTTGTATTATTATTATTTTTTCCGGTTTTTACAGGCCATTGTTGGCCCGTACCGTCTCGTGATTGAATAGAACCCGGTATGTGCCACCATCGTCCCGTTTTGGGTCGTATATCACACGGATGATTTTTTTTTCAAATATTAGAAGCAATATTTCGTACTCGTCCGTCAAGGTCCAACTCTCAGATCCATACATGGAAACGGGTCTTATCAACGCTCTGTACAATTTCAGCTTATCCGCATTTGCAAGATATTTTGATTTCAAAAGTGGACGTAGAGGATACAAAGCCCGATTGCTAGTAGCAAGGCGAACATTGATATTCTCTCCCACACTATCATCGTGAGTAATGAGAGATCCAAGATACTTGAATCTCATTTCTACTTTAAACGTGTGGCTACCACTACTGAAATCAATTGCGTCTTGGTTACCACTACTGAAATCAGTTTCGTCTTGGTCTCGAAAACCAGAGATCAGATATTTGGTTTTGGACTCATTGATTTTGAGACCAACGAAAGCTAAAAACTGTTCCAGAGGATCAAGTATCTCTTTCACTTCGTTGCCATTCAAACCAATCACAAAGATATCATCTGCATATGCAAATAGTTGATTGGATTGTCGGAATAAAATATTGTCCTGAGGTGTTTCAAGTTTACGAAGGATGTATTCCAACATGAGATTAAAACGTATCGGGGACAGCGCATCTCCAGAAGTGATTGCAAAAGTTCTCGATAGCCTGTTCTCAACTTTTACACAGCATTGTGACTGCGTTACTGCCATTTTATAGAGATGTACATATTTTTTCGGTATTCCTAAATATTCAAGCGCATACCATAGCCTCTCCTAGGGTCTGATCAATACTCTATACAATTTCAGCTTGTTTGCATTTCCAAGATTTTTCGATTTCAGAAGTGAACATAAATAAGCCTGATTGACAGTGGTAAGGCAGACCTTGATATCTTCACCCACACTTTTGACGTTTGTCATGAGAGATTTTGAATCTCATTACTCTTTAAAACGATTAGTTAGCAAACAGAATACATATCTTCAACAATGTGATTCCACCGGTTAAGATTATAAACCAGCTCTCTAATTATTGTTTACAATCAGAAGATGCCAGATCGCTCTCAACACCGTCGAGCTATCGTTTCCAAAAACTTTGTTTTCGAAAGTACTGTACCATCAACACGCAGAACGTACCCGAGTGAATATCAGCAATTCACATTAAATTCTTAATCTCGTGATTGGAAAAAACTCGGTAACTTCAACATTACACATTTTGCTCTCGACTGTTAGAAACCATTTTTCGTATTCATCCGTCAAGTAAGCTTGTTGATTTTCAGTTTTGACTCGTTAACTTTAAGCTTTGATTCGTTGACAGATATTATCTGTATTTTTAAGAAGTTGATGGGACCATCAAGATACGATGTTGTCTTGGCCTGTTTCACTTTTACAAAGAAAGTATTGCAATTTAAGGTTAAAACAATCGGGCAAAATTCCAAAAGTTGTTCTCAACAAGTTATATCCCTCCAAATATCAAGAGCTCTTAACTTCAAGTGAACGATTTTTCATTAATCTTCTTTAATGGCCTTAGTAAATTCCTCGAGATACAATGGATCCTCAATGAACATCTCTGGTTACGAAATATCAAGATATAGTCAGCAATAGCATTTTGGGATTAAATTACCAGTATAAAGAAGTTTGGGAAGTATTGAAAAAGCTCGAGTGTCAGTATAATGAAAACTAAGCCCAAAAATGTTAGGAATGATGAGGAGTAGCAGTTTTTGATTGTGCGACTAAATAAAGCCCATAATGACGCGAGAACTCAGTTTATAATCGCAAACAAATAACTGTTTCTGACTAGGATAGCCTAACTATGTTGTAGACAAAGTAAAGTGAATGGTGGAAGACTAACCTAATAAAAGTACAACAACGTAGCAGTGAGAGCAATTAGCGTGGTTTCATTAAGAGAGTCACCGGCTTACACTATATCTTTAGAACACGGTTAATTACTAATGGAAACCTCTGTATAAACATCGATGGCGTGAACATTTTTCAATTCTATTTCTTGTTCCACGTGTGTCACAAGCTGTAAGAAAAAACCATCAAATATGAACCGTTCACTTGTTGTTAATACTTAATTTTACCAGAATTTATAGGTCATTGTTAGCCCGTGTTTATAATCTGGTTCAATCTGCTCATAATTATGAGATAGGAATTCGTACTGCTGCAACCAACCAAAACATGACAACGAATTCGTTGTGTTATAAATTCATGCATGATATCAGGAATATACATTTACTTGGGTCAGATCTTGCGATTAAATAGAATCTTGTATAGAATAATCTCAATGTATCCATGTCAACGAATTTCATGAGATTATCTACTTTTGTATATGATTAAGTTATAAGTAGTGGAAATTCAAGCCGTTACCCTTTGACCCTTTTAAAAAGATCCTGACTTAAAACTAACAAATCGTACCTATGGGGCCAGAGTTTTTATGACCTACCTAATTCTAATAAGCATTCTATGTTTCCAAAACGCGTTTATTATATCTGTACCAAAAAGCGAAATTCGCTTATGTTAACTTAGGCGATTTTGCATTTTATATAATATTTCAAATTCTTAAACTATTGTTTACATAATATCAATTTTTCATTATGATACCTTTAAAACTAACATAGTTAGCCATGAAAAACGTTTTGACCTAAGTCTGATTGATTTTGGTTTGGAAAAGAAAGAATCGCTTAAGTTGTTCAAAATATTGTTTTCAAAATAATTTTTTTTCAATAAATTGATATACCTAGAAACTTTATTCAATATAAACCAGTTTTTTGTTTCATACTTTAAAGTATTCAATTAGATTTTTAAAGACGAAAATCGCCTAAGAAGACTTAAGCGATTTTTTCGAATTGCCCTAATAGCAAATCTAAATACCTAACATAAAGCTATTTTATCATTTATATTATAAATAATAATTATATTATAAATAACAAAATCTTGTCAGCAATATGATCTTACGATCCAATTACCGATCTGATGATGTGAACAGTGTCTGGGAAGTATTGAAAACCTCGGTTGTCGATGCCGCCCAGCACACTCTCGGTATAGTGAAAACTAAGCCCAAAAATGATTGGTTTGATGAGGAGTGTCGTCTTGCTGTTGAGCAACGCAATATAGCCCACAATGAAGCGCAGACTCGGTTTACAATTGCAAGGAAAAACAAGGCAGTTCTTGCTAGGAGGACAGCTAAACGCATTTGTAGATAGAAGAAGCGCGAATGGTGGAAGGCCAAGGTCTTAAGAGTACAACAACTCAGCAATGAGCACAATTCGCGTGGTTTCTTTAAAGGAATCACCGAATTGCACCATACCTTAAGATCTCGGTCAACTGCCATTCGGGACCCGAATGGAAACCTCTGTGTTAACGTCGATGCGGTACTCGATACATGGCGTGAACATTTTTCTGATCTACTTAATGTTCCACATTTATCACAAGCTGTATTTGAATACCCTCAAATACAGACCGCGGAGATGTTCATTGAGGATCCATCCTATGAGGCATTCACAATGGCCATGCAGAGATTAAAGAAAAATCGTTCACCAGGGGTTGATTTCATTAATTCAGAGCTCTTGATATTCGGAGGGCTAACTTTGTGGAACTGTCTTTTCGACCTTTTTCGATTGGTATGGCGAAATGAAGTTATGCCTGACGAATGGAAAGTGGCCGCGTTATGCCCAATATTTAAAAAGGGTGATCGTAGGAAATGCGAGAATTATCGCGGTATAGTTCTCCTTTGCACAGCATACAAGTTACTGTCTTACATAATCTTGGGAAGAATTACTCCTTTAGCGGAGGAAATTGTCGGTGACTACCAAGGAGGATTCCGTCCAAATCGGTCAGTCACTGATCAAGTTTTTTCGCTGCGGATGATTCTTTCCAAGTACTACGAAACATCTCGCGATGTACACCAGGTGTTCCTAGATTTCAAGCAAGCCTATGACTCGATCAATCGAGAGAGGCTATGGTATGCGCTTGAATATTTAGGAATACCACAAAAATATGTACATCTGTGTAAAATGACAGTAACGCAGTCACAATGCTGTGTCAAAGTTGAAAACAGGCTATCGAGAATTTTTGCAATTACTTCTGGTGTTCGACAAAGAGATGCGCTGTCCCCGATACTTTTTAATCTCATGTTGGAATACATCCTTCGTAAAAGTGCAACACCTCAGGACAACATCTTATTCCGACAATCCAATCAACTTCTTGCTTATGCAGATGATATCTGTGTGATTGGATTAAATGGCAACGGAGTGAAAGAGATACTTGATCCACTGGAACAGTTTTCAGCTTCCGTTGGTCTCAAAATCAACGAGTCCAAAACCAAATATCTGATCTCTGGTTTTCGAGACCAAGACGCAAGTGATTTCAGTAGTGGAAACCACACGTTTGAAGGAGTGATGAGATTCAAGTATCTTGGATCTCTCATTACTCACGATAATAATGTGGGAGAGGATATTAAGGTTCGCCTTGCTGCTGGCAATCGGGCTTTGTATCCTCTACGTCCACTGCTGAAATCAAAATATCTTGCAAATACGAATAAGCTGAAACTGTACAGAGTGTTGATCAGACCCGTTGTCATGTATGGATGTGAGAGTTGACGGATGAGTACGAAAGATGGTTTCTAACATTCGAGAGAAGAATCATGCTTGTGATATATGGCCCAAAACTCGACGTTGATGGCACATACCGAGTTCTATTCAATCACGAGATCAGGAATTTAATGCAAATTCCTGATATCGTGCATGAAATCAAAGGACAGCGAATACGCTGGCTCGGTCACGTTCTGCGTGCTGATCCAAACCGAATGATACAGCGATCTTTAAAGGGAGAACCGCCTTTCGGTAGGTGAAGAGGTCGCTGTCGGTGACTATGGCTCCACGGCGTAGAGCGCGATCTGGCCTCTTCTGGTTGCTTGCAACAATATGAAGAGCTGGCTCGTGATCGAAACCGATGGAGCCAGATAGTTGACATGGTACGGGCCAATAATGGCCTTTAAAGACCGATAAAAAAAAAAAAAAAAACAATTATGTTTGATATCTTGGCAGTTCCAACAGATGTTTACGCTATCGTTACCCATTGTACGATTGGCCGGAGTAGTAAATACACTTGTATTAATTTTTCGACTTTGCAGTCCAGTTTTTGTTGATTGGAAAGCGCATAAATAATCTCCCTGGGTTTGATCCAAACTATCGTTACTAGTTTCTTCGACATTAATTTCCTCAATTCCCCGATGAGAGCATAGTTTTTCCGGTTAATAGCCAGTTCGTTTCCACGTATCTTCAAAGGACAGACAGCGTTGCACGTACTTTGTAATAGATGGTATTTCCTGATCCGCTAGCACTACCTGTAACCCAGCTCTCATGTTCCGTCTTACAATATGGAGAAAATTAATCGTCAGTTGGTGGGGTTCTAAATTGTAGTGATAATGCCAAAGATCATTGTAAAATACTCTAAATGGCCCGGTAGGTCGCTGCTTTCGAGATTCTATAGCACGTCTAATATCGTGCTCTGTTTTGCGATCTTGGAACCTATCGAGGAAATCTAGTTTTACTCGATAGGTTCCAAGATCAATTTAGCCCATTCGATATTGGGATTTCGCTCTACATGACACCAATACCTGTTTGATGCGACACCAGTAAGTAGCATACCTATTTGGTCAACTAACTTTGTCGTTGGTACGCCTGACGTTGCTACGAGGCGTTCTACGCGGAACAAAAATCGTTCGATTGGTAATTCCTGTGAATCACCACCGAAGGATATTTTCCATTTCCTTATTATATTACTGATCTGATATTGCATTAAATCCTTGGGTTGAGAACCAAATCCGGTTTTCGTTGATGATATTATCTGAGACGTCATCGATTCATTTTTCTGGTTTTCCTCTTGAGAATGTGAGGTAGCGTCTATATTAGACCTATTGTTTTGTTCTGGCTCTGCCTAATCCTCGGAGGTTGATAAATCATCCAGCTCGTTTGTCTGAACCTCTTTAATTTTATTCAGAGTATCATCAAAGTTACCCTCACCTTGCATCAATGTTTGCACTCCAGATAAAACGAGTCCAATCATCGCTAACTCAGTTTGGCACTGTGTTTTGTATGTTTTGGTACTGGAGAATAATCGTTCAAGCCTAGCTTGAATATGTAGCAATCGACTTTCTACCTTCTCAAGTTTATCTGTGGTAGGGTTTTCGGTTGGTTTAAGATCAGTGAGCCATTCGCGATGTTCCTTAATTTTCAGCGCACACCGTTGTAGTTCTCGCTGCGGAGCAGAGCGTTCCGCCGCGTGAGCGCGAAATGGCTTTAAGACTGGATTTTTTTCTTCGTTGGCAATCGCCACCTGAAGTAAAACTAAACAGGTAAGTGGTTCTCCGACAATTTTTGGCACTTGGCATTCCACATGGAATTCATCGGGGTCAAGGACAGTCACATTCATGCTTGCAAAGTAGACTAATTCACAAGCAAATATAATTGAAAATTTTGAATTTATTAATGTTAAACTAAACCGCGTCTACCGCAGCGATAGCTATGTAAATAAGCACTGGACAGAGGTACAAATTAGAACTACGACAGTGAAAAGTCGCAACCAAAATTCAGTTAGAGTTTAATTTTTGTATTATATGGAATAATTTATAAATTATTATATAATTATTATAATTATACCAACAATAGCACGATAAATTTTAACCTTCACCAAAATAATTTAAAAATAATTAAATAAAATTAAAACTTAACTCTCGCGAAAATAAATATAAAAGGGTTATATTCAACAAATCATGGTGCGACTGAGATGAGCAAATTGACAGTGAGCTGCTATTATTGCTATTATTGAACTGAAAAAAACTGTAATGTTTGAATACCTGATCGACATCTTAAAATTTTAGATTTGAAAGTCTACTCTTGATTTAATTCCTGATACTATGTCAAATACATACCGTATGATAGTACAAGCAAAAGTTGAAAATCAAAATCAATAAAACTTTCAAACAAACGTCAGAATTCAATCATTGAAATTATAAAGAAGTAATTTGTAGTAATTGAAATAATAATAATAATAAATTCCAAAATCATGTTTATAAAGTTACTAGAATTTCATTTAAGGTTCCTATTTTTTTCACAAAATATTTACTAATTTCAAACTCAAATTGTGAAAATTTGAATATTCGAACTTAAGC
Source organism: Tipula lateralis (assembly GCA_963932295.1). Taxonomy (NCBI): domain Eukaryota; kingdom Metazoa; phylum Arthropoda; class Insecta; order Diptera; family Tipulidae; genus Tipula; species Tipula lateralis. Next base: position 143,437,219 of record OZ010738.1, read on the forward strand.
GACTTTTGCTTTTTAGTACAGATATGTAGTCTAGTATTTCACTTAAGATCATCCACAATACAAACGATACATATTTGTCGATAAGATCTCATCTGTTCATAGAACATTTGTATATTTGATCTGTTAGGACTCATTTTAAAAAAATATCGAGATCTTTTGCTCATTTTACTGTTAACATTTGTTTCTTCAACAGTAGAGGTACACTGAATGTTTCTTTATATGGTACGTGTTAATACCAAGATTTTATATCGAACAGTAGGTGCGCAGTCAGTTGATTGATCAAATAGGTGCTGGATTTTTTAAAATTAAATATTACAGGCTTCTTCGCACCTAATATTTCTAAGGAAGTCAATAAAGAAAATTTTAAGTTTTTGATTTATTTTAGTTAAACAAAAGAGATGGTGTTGGGGTAACGCTTCTGCTGTTAATCTAGTTAGTTTCGAAAACTTATTCGAACGGCACTCTTTGATCAATTCGTATACGATTTTAGTACCTGGGTCATCTTATATGTTTGTGTTGCGAAGATACCAGAGCGGATTTTGGATATTCTTTAGTATTTGAAATTGTTGTCGTTGCAGTACTGCTTTATTTAATTCGCTTGAACAATTACAGTGTTGAATACCATAATTGATTTGTAAGGCACTACCTTGTTAGTTTTAGCTTTAGTTTGATTATTTTCTTCCTATACATTTTGGAAAATGTTATTTTGATTTAATTGTGGTTCGCATCGATGTGATATTACGTACCAGTTTTCTATGAAGTGAAGGTGTAAATCTAAGTATTCTACTTTATTTCGTTGCGAAATAGTAATTCCGTATAAAACAACTTCGTTTACTTTTATTCGCCATCTTCTTAGCCAATCCTTAATTTTTCAATAATTTAGAAGTGAAGTAACATCATTAATTCTCGATATTGTTACTTTGTTTGTAATTGTTGATTCAGCTGTGCACAGCAAGAAGAAGGGTTGTTCGTTTCTTTAACACTGACTTGCGAGCCATATACTCGAATTTTACTAAGTATAGTATTTGCTCTATTCTGCTTAACCAGATATTGCCTTTGGAGAAGTCAGAATTAAGTTGAAGTTTTACGGCAAAACATATTTTATTTTGTAAATTACGTCATCATGCGTGTCAAACGTGTGCTATGTCCTAGAAGAACAATAGTTCATTCCTCATCCAAATTGATGATGTGGTATAATCTGTTTTTCTTGTGGTACTGGTTTTAGTTTTGTTAGTAGCATTTTTTCGAACTACTTTGATTTGTGGATTATTGTGACCTGAGATATCTTCCGCTTTTAAGCGATAAAGCCAGTTCACATGGTTAAATTAAATATATATGGAATCCGAATTCTACATTTGTTTAATAGCTCTCTTATCATTTTCCAATTATCCTGGTGCGTTTTCGGGACTGATGCATGGTATTTTGTGATTTAGGTTTATTGATTAAACCAGCTTCTTTTGCGATGAAATCCTTCATACATGATACGGTGAGAACACTGTTTTTTGGGAACCTGATATGTTATCAGCTAGTCAGAGTCGATTGAAAGTTTGTGGTGTGTTTGTGAAGTCAGAGTATGACTTTGTATGGGCTTTCGTAAGGAGATGATAAACCTTATCTGACCTCACAAAACCAAAATAACAGTTGTCTGGAGGTTTTGGAATAAAACCATTATCTTTTTAGGTTCGACGTATGGGTGATCGTACAAGTTTTTGCATAGTTTGTCAAAGTTGATCGATAACTGTATCGCTTGTTTTGGTATTGGCGAAATATGCTTCTGAACAAAAAACTCACCGGGAACCTAATAGTTTCACCTTAAACCATTTTAACTGGGTGGGCACTCACTTCTTTCAATGTTGTTCGTATGCAGAGTAACTCTGTTGGTATCTCCAAGGAGTTGTGATATCTTTGGTAAACGATGACCTATAGGTAGTAAGCAGATGAAAGTATCCGGTGTGGGTCAAGGAGTTTTGTTAACTCGGTTAAATGTTGGGACTCGAACTGTGTTGTTTGAGTGATCATTCGTGATTGTAAGAGAAACACCAAATCATGATACGTAACCGTGGAAGAATGGCGATGGTTGCCGCTGGCATATTTGCCATACAATAAGCGTCCGCCAGCGAGTGAAACGATCAACACAGGTGAGGGAGTATGAATATCCATTACACAGGAAGTGATCCTATAATATCTAGATTAATATGTTCAATCGACAAAATATGCCTTTGTATTTTAAACGTTGGCAAGATGAATAAGATTGTGTCTAAGCGGTCTTTTTTTATATATGGTCGGTGTAGATGACGAATTTTTGACTTTTGACAAAATATCTGAAGTGTTTAACGGACTAATAATTGTATTATCTGTACAAAGTATATTCGATTCTTGCTGAATGCCACATTATAATTTCGAGTAAAGTAGCTTATAATTCACTAACACTGTCGCGATACAAATTAACATTACATTTACAAATCGCACAGTGCATACGTCAAGTACGGTTACTATCACACCGCTATTAAATGACGTTATCAATATCGAAACTTGGCCCAGCGAAGCCAGATTACACAATAAAAAGATAGATAACATAACATTGTGAATCTGTTTCACAACATCTACAACAGGTTGGTCGATTCAGCCTCAACGCTTTAGCTTTTTTGTGTGAATGAATTAGACCTTTTGAATTCATGCATAAAAACTCCCATGGCTGTCATATTTTACAGCTGGAATATCTCATATCATATCCTATACATGTATGTCGTGGTGACGGTGACGTAACAGCACCAAAATAGCAAAACAACTCAATTTCAAATGTCAAATCATCAATTAATACTGTTCGCGTTTTACTGTTGGGATACCACCAATGTAAATGCGAAGATTTTTTTATGGTTTTGATTCAGTGGGCCTGTATATTAGACATTCAAACTCTGTCCTTTCATCGCAACATAAATTTTGGCGACATTATGCTGGTATAACATACTAACATACTAAGAGTTATAATTACCTTCCATAAGGAAGTTATGTATTGCCAAACTGTTTAAAATAATCCAGGAACCGCTGCTATTATATTGCTTGTTTTTGGAGGACAATATACTAAAGCTACCAGGTTGCTTCAATAAGCAAATGCTAGTTGATTGAATATAGTGCTCCTCAAATTTTTTATGCTCATTATGTTTCAAATAGTTGGACCGCCAAGCGCTTTACTATCTGGGTGTTTTGTTTCATATACTGAGTAGCCGTTAATTTCAAAATAATTTTTTTTGTGATATTCATATTATGTCAATATTGACTCCATTAGCAATCCTTTTACTTCTCTATGTGTAGTACTTAGCCATTCACATTCCATATTGATATTTTCAGGATAGACATACGTAACAAGTTTATGTCTCTAATCTTGAGGTTTGTAGTTATCTCCGCCATTGCCATGAAGCTTTACATCATATCTGTTTGGTTGATTATGGAAACATTTCCTTCATCACTTGCTAGAACTATCGTGGCTGTACCTCTTGAAATACTGGCATATGATCCACAATACTGATCACTGTTGCATTTCAACATATTCATACACCTAGTGCTATAAAAACATGGTATATATTACATACAAAAACCTTTACATTGTTATTTACCTTTTCATTGTAAAACAACTTTTCGAAATACTTTGTACTTAAAAACTGATTATACTGCCATGTTTGCAAGTGACATAGATATACGTTCATGTACTTTGGATAAACCAAATTCTCGTACAAAACCTTTAATCAATACAAAATAATTTCGATTAATTTAATCTTGCGTGTAGTTGAACAATATATGTATGTATGTAACCTATTTGTATATTTACACAGCAGCATTAAATCGAAATTACACCTAATTAAAATTCAATTTCCGATTCGTATTAAATTCATTACGTTTTGTAGATACAAAAAAAATCCCAAATCAATATTCCAAGAGGATACGTATGGAGTAGATAAATACAACTTTTTTTTTGTAAAATGATTAACGTGTATAATACTCTCGTTATATCGTATGTGTAAAGGGGTGGGAATTAGGTAATCAGCTGATAATGGTTGGGTAATGAGCAACAATACACGTCTTGTACGTATATGTACCCAAAATTTATCACTGATAATACGTAAAATATTGAATCGATTTTGTAATTTGAAAACCGAAACGCGTTGTTGCCACAATTATTTTCCACGCAAAAATCACAAGACAACTTCGTTAAACACATTTCACACCAATTAATTAAATTATGCATTAACTTAAAAATGAAATATAAATTTTATTTGTAATGTAACAGAACAATTTATTTAATGTAAATAAATAAAATTTCGAGAAATAAATAAATTTTACTTTCAAATGAACAATTACAAAAGTTTCCGCAGCAAAGTTCGCGAATTAAATTTCTCTTCTTCTGCTGTTGAATATAAATACAAGGAAAGTTTAGTAAACTTTTTTTATATTATTTGCCTTCTTGAAAATGTTTTTTTAATATTTTATTATTGTTAAGAATTATGGGAGTGAAATTATAAAAAATTGATAACAATATTTATTTATTTTGTTATTTATGTTTATTAGTTTTTGTTTGGTGGCGTAATTTAGCAAGTAGTTTTACTTCTATCAACTAAGTTGACGGTTGTTTTTAAATTGTTGCATTTCTACTCGTACAGTTACTAAAACCTGACTTATTTAAACTTAGTAGGCATGCAAAATTTGTTAAATGTTTGTACGGATAAAGACATTACTTGCCATATCCACATTAACCAGTTCTTGAAGTAGGAGGTGAATAAATCTTAACAATAAAATAATAAATGTGAATGCTCCCAAACTAATACTGAACCTTTCTAGAATGTGTAGTAGCCTATAGGAATTATTATGAACTTTAAATATTGACCGTTGGTACATTGCACCACAAAGCAGGAACTATTGTTAGGTAAACAGGACTACTTATGCGACATGTCCACATCTATATCTTCCGATTCCGATTAACAAACAGAGACACGTTGCGGATGGAGAGGCTTATTAACAATCATTCTGAGCTCCAAACGTGACAACTCTACTATTATAGTAACCTCTGAGGTGAAAAAGACCACATCACTGAAGATGACTTTTCGATGAAAATCTAGATAGATTAAGGTTATCGACTCACTTGGGTTCTTGTGTTAACTTAACTTTAAAATCCTTAAGACTAAGTCTTTATGCAAAATACGGTGTAATTTCATTTGTGGAATGTCTAATTTCAAAGATCGACGAGGCATCGACAAACCTGGGTGTTTTACAATAATGCGGGCTACAGCAAAATATTGTCAGTTGTTCACCATTTCGTACCATTTTTAGAAATGGCGTATACTTGTCAAATGTCAAAAGATAATAGCTGCCCAAATAGCAGGTTATTCAAAATAAAACCTCTTATTGGAAAAGCCTTTCTAAGAGCCAGTCAATAATCGAATGTGTAATCTTGTGATTAAGTTTCAGGTTATAAAAGATTATTTTACAATAATCTGCGTAAAATTATAGCCTCTGCGTAGAATTATTCGGTAGGTTACTCTAGCAATTGTTGTTTAAATTGTTAGACTGAGTTTTATTATAATAAACCGAAGTGATCTTAGTAAAACTCGGATGGGGTGTAATTCGTTGGAAAATGAAAACTCTTGTTGTTTATGGCTAGTTTTATTCTCATTTTCTTTCGCTAATAATTACATTTATAAATAATACTTTACATTTATAAATAATTCTTTATAAAACCAATACTCTAATCAGCAATTTAATTTAAGATGATACAATCAAACACTGTTTAGTAGTTTAAACATATTCCGGGGCCCCATTGTTATAACTCTGCTCGTCATAGGTGTTTGTTCAGAGTTGATCTGGTGTTCAGAGTGGAGTGCGTTGGCGAACAATACGCCACCGACGCACGAGCACAATGATCCTGACCGTTCCCAGGAATAGAATACTTCAGCAGAAAGGTATCATCAAAGTGTAATGTTGAATACGATGGAATTATAGGTATTCGGTTTCTTTCATAGTTGTATGTAGGTTCGTCCAGCTTTTATAATTTATTTCTGTGCTGAGCTGTGGGATAATTAGCACTTTCCGTTGTTCATCAGTGTGTTAAAAATAGGTGATAATTCGCATAAAAATAGAGTAGGTTGAAATTTTTGGACAACCATTCACATCGTCGACGCGACTATATGAGATTGTGTGATGTCAAATATTATATCAGCAACAGCAAGAACGGACAATAGCCTGTATTCCGTAAAGAAGGCAAACGGTATGACGATTTCATTGTGATTCTACCTCCTTAGTGAGGTTTCAGTCGCCACCATTTATTTTAATTGCCACTAATAGTTCATCATCTGCTTAGTAGTTAAGAGTTTAATTGTCACTGAAATTTTTGTAAAATTATATTGCAGTTTAAGGCAGGTACACCTTTACAACCTGCTTGTAATTGTAGATGAGCTTTTTTAAAAGCTTAAATCTCCTCCCAATAAGGTGTTGTAATAAACAACCATACTTTATTTCATCGCTACTATCTCTAGGTTGTCTATCTTTTCGAAGTATATACTTGCCGAGTATTTTAATCCAATATACTTAATTATTCGCGTCTGCAACGTTATCGTCTACTTTTTTATGGCGTTATCTTGACTTAAATTTTGAGTGTCATCGTTATAGTATTTGTTCACACTGCAATTGAATTGGGTGCTTTTGAATTTTTTCAATCAACCTCAATAGGGAGTTTGCCTTATACAAGCGGCATGTTATGAAATTGTACAGTTGCAAATTGTACCTTTTAGACACTTAAGTGTTGTGACTCGAACTAGCCGGTCATTTCTGCTATGTGTGTCTATAGTCCGCCGGAGTGTATCGCGTGGCTAGTTGGTAATTTTCTTTTATTAGAATAAGATCGTTTAACTGCAATTTTGGATTTATTTCTCTGCTGCATTTGGTGCAGGAATTTCTATTGATATTCCTATATTTCCTATTTTATATAGGTTATGTGCTATATCGATATTCCTATTTTATATAGGTTATGTGCTATATCGACTGGTAGCGATGTTATTGCTGTGTAATAATTTTTCTTCGTTTGACAATGTGCTCGGTTAATATAAGAGATTGATATCCGAGCATAATGATCTCCTGGATGAGAACCTTTTGTAGGCCGAAATGCAGATCTAACTGTTAAGTTAAACTGTTTACTATTTCAGCATCCATTTCTATTAATTATATCACTGTGTTGTCTTTTCTATTTTTTAGTTGAAATTTTTCAAAAGTAGCAAAAATCTACTTCATTTAAGTTCGTAGAACCTCAAGAGGTTTTGTACTTAATGTCATAAGCTTGTCACGGTTCAAAGAGAAGCAGCAAATAAAATGAATAATGTTGATACATAATATGTTTTTATATTGACAACTAACTACGACGGTTGCCTTTTATATTTCGGGATAAGAGAACAAAAACAAATATGTATATTAATCATCGAAAAATATTGTTTTTCAAAATATTCCCCTTCAAGATCACTTACACTTTTGCATGCGTTTGAACCAATTGTCGATGCACTTTTTCCACTCTGATTGAGGTATCTCCAAAACATGCATTCTGAATGCAGCAACTGCTTGTTCAGGTGTCGAGAAACGTTGACCTCTCAGTTTGTTTTTTACGTGCGGGAATAAAAAGAAGTCATTTGATGCAAGGTCAGGACTATATGGCGGATGACTCTTCAAATTGATGTTTTGGGTGCTCAAAAATGCAGTTATTTGAGCCGATGTATGAAAGCTCGCATTGTCGTGGTGTAGAGTGATCCGTCTTCGCCGGATGGTTTTCTTGATTTTTTGGAGGACAACTGGCAAACAAATTGTTGTGTACCACTCAGAATTGACTGTTCTGCGTTGTCCTAGCGGTACGGTTGCGACATGTCCAGTTTTTCCGAAAAACAAGCGACCATTTGCTTGGAAGTGCTTCGTGCGCGAACAACTTTGGTTGGATTTGGCTCATCTTGAAAACCCATACAGTCGACTGCTGTTTACTTTCAGGCTCATTCGCGTAAATCCACGATTCTTCACCTGCCACGATGTCATAGACGTGTTATGAAGCACCGCGATCGTATTTTTCGAGCATTTATTTCGACCAATCGACTCGAGCCTTTTTTTGAGCGATTAACAAAATGTGTGGGATCCAACGCGAACAAATTTTTTTGACAGTTAAATGTTCATGCAATATTGAGTGTATGCTGGTCGCACTAACGCCTAAGGTTATCTCTATCTCAAGATAGGTCACATGACGATTTTGCAATATCAGTTCGCGCACAGCATCAATGTTTTTCGAAATAACAACTGATTTTGGACGACTTTCACGAAATTCGTCTTCGAGTGAACTCCGACCACGATTGAATTCACCATACCATCGATAGACACTGGTCCTTGATGAAGCTTCATCGCCAAAAGTTGAATTAAGTTCATTCATGCACTGCTGCTGAGTTTATCCACATCGAAAGTTGTAAAAAATAATCGCACGAAAATGTTCACGATTTAATTCCATTCTTGGGGGCAGACGAATCCTTTAATTAACTGTAAACAACACAAATAGCGCTCGTACGTCAAAACGTTTTGAGTACGTATGACCTCAAAAACTTTTTACTTTACGATATAGAGCTGTCAGTTGACAGATTGCAACACCAGGGTTGCCAAATCCCGAAATATAAAAGACTACCTATGTATAAATAACGCAATACAACTGTAATGGTGGAAGGTTAAAATTCAGAAAATCCAATTTAATCCAATTGATGCTTTAAAATAAATCAGATAACATTAGGATTTTTAAAATTTCTTATAATTACAAAACCGTTCTTTTGTGCCAGGTTTAACAAAGCATGAGGGTAATTTGACCTCACTTCATTGTCAGCAACTATTGGTGAATAGTTTTCATTTTGTAAGGAAAGTTGACTGCTTGCAAATTGTGCTTTGTTTGCCAAATTGTGTTGTGTAGATGTTTGTAAACTCTTTTTGACGTCCTTGTCTACATATATAGCGATATTCTCGTTTGAACGGTAAATGCGAAGTTGACCATTTTTGCGACATCTTCAATTGTTTAGTAGATCTAGATTGGACGAAACTGTTTCGCTCATTATAATCTACAGAAATATTAGCTTATCCTTACCTAGTATAACGATTAAACACATTGGATAAGTTTCAACACAAAATTTTTGCGTAGTGATGCATTAACTAAACAGAATTATGTATTACCGAAAGCTTTATGTTTAGAATTATGTTTTACCGAAAGGTTTTTAAACGAAAGCTTTACTCGAATGGGGTTTGCCTATTTCGTAATAACAATAAACTCAAATGGGAAACATACATTTGGAACATTGCCTAAACTGGCTATCAGGAATTATACTCACGAAAGATAGAAATCCGAAAGTATTAAATACTTCCACCTTAAGTATTTAGTGCTTTCGAATTTCTATGTTTCCTGAGAGCCGATTTAGGCGATGTTCCAAATAATTTTTGCATTAGTCACAAGTAGTGTCGAACGTGATAAATATTTGCAACTCTCTTATGTTCGGAAAATTTCATGTGCTACTGATGTTTATCCTTGTGATAAAGTTTAACCGTCTTGTAATAAAAAAGTCACATTAATCAATATAAGTAAAAGTAAAATAAATTGTGAACAGAAAAGTTTTTGTTTACAATTAATACTAAATGTTATATTAACAATTGTTACATTAAGTTCACAAGTCGTCACAAAAATAAACTTCTAAAAATGGATACTTTACAAGAACGACTGAATAAATTCCAAAAACTAAATTTCAAGATTGAGTCAACGAAAGTGGACATCGCCTTCCTCGACAAGTGCATAAGGCAGAAATTATTTCCGAAATTCATCCAAATATCTTGCAGAATAAAAAATAAAAGGTCGGCGAAGGCTATACAAAAAGCGAACAACTTGTGGATAAAATTAGAAAAACGACATTTTTTCTCAAAGAAGAACAGTTTAGAACTGGAAAAATACCATTTACACTTACAAATTACCAAAAGATTGAACACCTCAACAAATTTAGCATAGTAGCTGGCATTGAAATGGGAATGGCAAGGATGCCAATTGAAACAAAAGCCGAAATTAGAGGAAACTTAGGTACCATTATCTCATCTTTTCATAATGAAAGAACATAACAATATCAAAACCAACATCAAAACACGCTATCAAAATTGTTGCAAGACAAACAGATTGTGATCACAAGAGTAGACAAGAACAATTCTATCATTGTCATCAACAAAGCAGAATACGATGAAAGAGTGAGAAAAATGATCAACGAAAATGCATACATATTAGTCACCGATCACGATTGTCAAAAATGTATAAAGCAATGGATTCAACAATAAAATCTATCTCAGATTTATTATCAGATAATAAATTGAAATACTTTTTAAAAGTATCAAATCTCAGAATCCCTCCGTTGTATGCTTTACCAAAAACGCACAAGTCTGGCCAGAAAGTGCGCTCAATAGCCTCTAACATTCGTTCATCAACTCAGAACATCGCCCAACGGTTAATGAATGAACTCAGAAAAATTAAACAACCAACAGACTTCGATGTAAAATACACAGTTATATTGGTAAATACAATAAAGCACACACAAATCAAGCGAAATAAAATATAAGTCTCATTCGATGTGACGTCACTATACACGAGCATCCCTTGTGAAGCCGCATTAACATAAATGTAAGAATGGTTGATGTCACAATGTGTGCAAAATAATCAAATCCAACCATATCAAGAAGCGGCAGAAATATGCATCGTCCAAAACTACGTAGAATTTAGAGGAAGCTATTATAAACAGAACCATGGTGTTCCATGGAAAATACGATATCAAGTTTTATAGCAAACCTGTTCATGTGTCGTTTCGAAACAGATATGCCAAAACATAAGGAATTCCCCAAAATGTGATACAGATATATTGACGACATTATTTGTATAGTGAATAAACGGAAAGTTGAGGAAACACGTACATGGCTCAACTCCTTCCACGAAACAATAAATTCACTCACGAAACAGAAGACGACAACGGAAGTATTCATTTTCTGGATATAAACATTAAACGCACTGAAAACAATAACTTTTCGTTTAGTGTATATAGAAAACCGACCACCACACAGAGATATATTCCAGTAAACTTTTTTCATGCTGTGCAACATAAGCGAGCAGCATTTAACAGTATGATATTTAGACTACTAAATATTTCTATGAACGAAGTTGACTATGGAAATGAATTAAAATGTTGTATACATGAGAGGTGCGTTCGTTTGTAGTGAATTAACTAAATATATATTGAGTTACTATTCAGTTAATTGAGTTACTATTCAGATAATTAAGCTACTGAATTGAATTGTTCGTTCGTTTGCCTCAATTCAGATAAATGTCAAATTATTAAATTCGCGTAGCTTGTGTTGTAAAATAATTAAAATTTAAATCGTTAATAATAGTAAAAAATTAATTTAAAAGTTCTAAATACATTTACACCATGTCAAAAAATAAAGAAATAGCTAAAGAATTATTGGTAAATATATAAAAACAAATAATACTCAAATATGTTTACATTTTGTGTTAAACACTATTAACATTATTTTATTTATTTATTTATTTAACTCGATAGAATTTATTTAAGATTCCTGTGCGCACCATATTAACAGTAACTGTAGTTCAAGCTCAAGCGATTCCGAGCAAGAAAATCTAAGTAATGCTTCTCTTCACAGAGTATCACAATATTATAAAACGACAGTGCAAACATATAGTAATGCCGAATTTAAGAAAAATTTCCGCCTTGAAAAGTCATTTTTTAATGTTTTTATGCGTAAGTGTAAGTTATTTCTATTTATCCTACAAATTATAATTTATATTTTATAAATCAACAGTGTTCTTGGAGCCATTAATGACCGAAACCAATGCATTATATGCCGGAAGACGGATGAAGATTACTGCTAGCAAGAAGGTCCTGATGACAATTCATTATCTGACGAATCAAGACGGTGTTAGACAGGTTGCTAATTTATTAAACGTAGCTCAAAGTACTGCAGATGAAGTAATAAATTATGTGGCCGACTAGAAAAGAAGCAGCTGCTAATGAACGACTGTTTTTTAATAAAGAAGATCTTAAAAACGTCATGGGATGTATCGATGGATCGCATATTTAAATTTTAAATATTAAAGGAGACAACGACTGCATAAATAGAAAAGGATTTTCTAGTATACTACTGCAAGGAGTCGTAAATTTCAAATTAGAATTTATTGACGTATATTGCGGTGAGCCTGGGTCAATACATGACTCAAGATTGTTGAGAAAATCTGGGTTATATAAAAAATTGAAGAAAATCCGGAATGTATGTACGGCTATTTTCTTCTTGGTGACTCGGCATACATGTCACAAGACTGGCTTGTACCGCCGTATAAAGATAATGGCTGCTTAACATCCCAAGAGCGATTATTTAATTACATCCATTCACCTCTACGAGCACGGGTAGTAAATGGTTTTGGTATGTTAAAGGGCAGATTCCGTAGGTTGAGAGATTTCCAAAACGTGAACAGAGAGTTTATTATAAGGACAACTGTGGTTGCTATCGAGCTTCATAATTTGTGTAGCAGAGAAAATGACGGAGTAGAGGAGTTAATGACTGAAACGCGGGACAAACCACAATATTTTGAGCCAGAGGACATTTCTCGAAATACTCGGACCAGTAGACGACACCAGGCATTTTTACAGCTATTTCAAAATTCTAATTAATGTACAAATTTATTTTAATAATAGTTAATAAATCACCTTAATACTTATTAATATATATTTTTAATTCAATATCACATTATCAGACTTCATTTAATTTTCAATATTTATTAATTCCCTTACGTTATCCGATTTTTCTCTAAGCCTTTCACTTTTAAGTTTGTAGTATTCTTCTTTTGAATTCATTTTCCTCTTTCTTCGATTTGGTGCCTTTTGACACCCTGTTAAAGATCTGTTAATAACACAGTAGAATGAAATCCATCCCCTCCGGAATCGAATTTTCCCTAAGTTCTACAAATTAAAATAGAACATATCAAATGTTCTTTGACTTATTATGCAATTATAAGTAAAATATAGAAAAATAAGTAAAAATAGTAAATATAGTAAAATATAGTAAATAAATTATAAGTAAAATATAGTAAATATAGTAAAATATATAGTAAAATAATTAATAAGTCAAAGAACATTTGATATTTTCTATTTTAATTTGTAGAACTAAGGAAAAATTCGATTGCTTTAGTGAATATCAATTTTTGCTCATATCTCTGAAATCATACACCTTACAAAAATGATGTGTCAGCAAAAAGTGTTAACTTTTAATTGCTTAATAACAACATACACTCAAAAGTATAGGTTCTAATTTAAAAAACTTAACTTTAGCCTATATCTCCGAAACTAATGAGTTTCAAGGTCATTGAAGATCACCACTAGACGTTCCCCTCGACTCTTAATAAATTTCATTAGGAGTCATTTTCTCCTATCTAGCACCGTTCTCGAGATAAAAGCCCTGCATTTATTAGGAAACTCACCCTGTATATATATATAAATATATATAAATATATATATATATATATATATATATATATATATATATATATATATATATATATATTATATATATATATATATATATATATATATATATATATATATATATATATATATATATATATATATATATATATATATATATATATATATATATATATATATATATATATATATATATATATATATATATATATATATATATATATAGTTATGGGTTTGTTCACGTAGATGCAATCGTGAGGTGAATTGAAACTCAAAACGAATTTATTTTTTGATGGTTTTATTTATTTCTTTACGTTTGAACGTTGAAACTTGAAATGTAATAATGAGCGTTGTTCTACAATAGAATATAGTTTTTATAATTGTATAAAAGTGTTTACATTAAAATGATATTGTATATATTATGTGATACTGAATCACTCCCCGCTATAGTGGTGGAGTGATCTCATTCTTTATTGATTATTCTTTGTTATATGTAAATACGATATCTAAAAGGTTTTGATTTTGCTTATGATTGCAGTATATATTTATGATTAATAAAAATGTATATTTTGGTTCGCGCTCATTATCAACTATGTTTCTATGTTTACTTTATACTTCCTGTCTTTGCTTTGAGATGCTTGGGAATTTGATGTTTGCTTGTGGATGAGATTGAGCTGACGTGGTTGATATCTGGTGATATAACTATATATATATATATATATATATATATATGTATATATATATATATATATATATATATATATATATATATATATATATATATATATATATATATATATATATATAACAAGAAATACTTACATTGTGATTCTACGGCAATTGTTGAATTTCCATTTACAAATTCTTCCTGATTTTCGAAAAAAACATATTCAATTAAATCACTCTCATCCAATTTAATAAATATAATTTAAAATTTCGATGCCTAAAACAAAATCTAAACGAATAATAAACAAACTGTCAAAAAACAATTATATGATTTATCTACACAAGCAAAAATATTATTCAGATAAATGAGTTGCTCAATATTTTTAACTGAAGTGAAGCGTACGAAACGAACGCGCAAATCACATCAGTAATTCAAATAATTTAGTTAATTCAGTTAATTCACCACAAACGAACGCACCTAAGATCACGAGAATAAATGGTTACAGTCGAAAGTTTATCGATCGTATTCACACAAATATGAGAAAAAAACAATATCTTTTCACCAACACCCAAAGCCGACTGTAGTGTGTGTGTTTCACACAAGCCTGCTTCTTTTTTTGTACATGAGCATAATCAAAGGAAAATATCAACCTTTGAGTGTGTTGGTAAACGAAAAAGTCCATATAAAAAAAACTCAAAATTTGACGTTTCTCACTAACACTACTTAAGGTCTATTTCGAAAAACAGACGCACACAACAAAAGGTTGAGTACTTTTATTCTCTTTTCCATCTCACTAAACTGATAAACGATTGTCAAATGAAAATGGTAATTTTGAAAATGACATATATGCGATGACAGCTTCATTTATGCAAAATAATTTTATTTGATTTTATAATAAATATAGATTAATTGTTGTGTAAATAAATATAATAATATTGTGGATAATACACAATAGTATAATATTGTGGATAACATCGAGTGAATCTTGTTTGTTTTGTGTAAATTCGAGTAGGTAGGTTTGTGGTTAGGTTTTTCAAACATAAATAAAGTATATATAAGTTTCAAAGGAATGTATTTTGATTCGAAATT
Source organism: Tipula lateralis (assembly GCA_963932295.1). NCBI lineage: Eukaryota > Metazoa > Arthropoda > Insecta > Diptera > Tipulidae > Tipula > Tipula lateralis. The sequence continues at coordinate 143,452,540 of OZ010738.1, forward strand.
CATAAATGGTTTAATAAAACTTTTATCTATTTAGAAGATTTTATTAAAATATTTTTTTCGAGTTGAAATTTTCATTTCTTTAGTGTATCATTGCGTGAAAAAGTTTGTGTAGATTTTTCATGTACGCCACGGTATGAATGTTTAAATGGGATAAAACATAATGTCCTGTTTAAAATTTGAATATTTTAAACTGTTCTGGAAATCGATCTTGCAATTAAATCATAATTTCCGCGATAATTTAACTCAAGTTTTGAAGTCAATATAGTTTATTAAATGATCGTTGAGTTTGACACAGAGAGTAAGACACGCTCATTCGTTTTTATTTTACATTTTTTGTACATTTTTACTCAATAATACGTAGGTGGTGTGCGTTTGATTATTTTTTTTATACTGTATTCGCAATCTTATACGAATAGAAGAATATTCACTAATACCGCTAAAGGTTGATATGCTTCTACAGCATATGTATGCATAAAGATTGGCTTGTGTGAAACACACACACTACAGTCGGCTTTGCCAAAACCACTCATCAACCTGATAAGAGAGATAACAAATGTTATAATATTGGAATAAAGCATTGAGATAAATAGAATAAGAGAGGAAATAATGAATGCGAAACAGGGATCAACATAATTCATCCTGTTCATTTGCAAAAAATTAGTATAAATTCGAACAAAAATCGTTTGTTTTTTAGTACTTGACAAAATAAAAAAACTTTGATGATGATATCTTAGATATCCAAATTATAATAAGTAAAATAAATTGTGAATAGAAAAAAGTGTTCTTTTACAATTAATACTAAATGTTATATTAAAATAAAGTTCACAAGTCGTCACAAAAAATAAACTTCTCACATTAATCAATTGAAAATATTTGAGGATTAAGCCACATATGTTGGACTAGTCGTAGTGTAAATCACACAAATTGTTAAGCCTAAATTCCATGAGAAATTATTGCTGTCAGCAAAAAAAAAAAGCGAGAGAAAAATATGTATTTACTTGTTGTGTTACGAAACAAAAATGCTGTCAGCAAGATTTTACTGACAAAATATTTATCATAGTGTTAGTGTGCTGCCATACTGTCCTATAAAAAAATATAAACCGAAGCACTTTTTATGGCAACATTTTTAATACATCTTTAAAAACGCATAAAAAATGAAAACATTTTTCACACACACTTGTAAAATTAATCGTTCGCCATTTTTATGGTCCAATGTCAATTTTTTGTATTTCGAATTTTATAACGTATTTCATTGAATGCTGTGAAGTGAAAATATTATAAGCGAAAATAATTAAAATATACAGTTTTGTTTAAATAATAATATAATAGTATAAATATTAATATAATATAACATTAAAATAATATAATAGTACTCATTAAAAATAATAATTACTATGGACAAATACGGTAAGTTTGATTTAGGTTTTTGTTATTTTGACGATTGGCTATTGGTAATGTAATTACAAAATTTTTCAATACCGAGTCTATACATTATACAAATATGTATTAAATTTATCGTTAATCCAAATGTTCTAAAATGAAACGAGGTTTAATTTTTTTTACTATTTTAGGAGCAAAAAAAATTCATATATTGGAGGATGTCCGTGTTGATAATGTTCTTCAGGTGGACAATAGTGGAAGTTCGGATATTCAAACTTATTTTGCCAACTTCTACGATGGGGATGATCAATATGATCAAAATCCTATATCCTCATGAGTGCGAGACGACTATAATGACGCCAATACCGAGACCTATAGTCACTTGACTCACGCCGGCACCTATAGTTACGCCACCCATTGCAGAAAAAAATTTAGAGCAGTTTACAGGTAAAGATGTGATCTTAATTTTAGAAATATTGGTGTTAATACACGATTTTAGATTAAATTTTTAGAGTTAATTGTTGATGCCGTACGAACCAGGTCACCACTATGGAACATTAGGGATGCCGAGTACCGTAACCAGAGTAAGAAAAAAAGGTTATGGGAACAAGTTACCCGGGAATCGAGTAATTAATAGCACAAAATCAAAATTAATTGATTTTAATTAAAGAAATGTCCTTATCGTTAGCAGATTTAGAGATAAATGAGTTCAACGTCTTAAAAGTAAGGAAACATTGGGGTTTAATAAAGGCCTTACACATGCGCTCTAAAAAAAAGCCTCCCAGTGGCGCTGCAGGAGGCAAAAAGGAGTATAGGCACAGCAAACTTCTGACATTTTTAGATGATGTGGGTGAGCCGAGAATGTATGTATGATAATTTTTTATTTTTAGATTAGAATATTTAGCTATATATCTAAAAAATTAATTTTTGTTTTGCCGGTTGCTTAGAAGTGTAGAAATATGTGGCGAGATCGAGGGCGCTGATAATTCGAAGGATATTCGCCAATTTGAAGAAAGGGAAACAATGACACCTAATAGTCGTAAAAGTAAGTATATGTAGATGTACATAATGTTACATATAGGTACAGTTAACGATTTTTAACGCTTCATCAATATTGTACTATGTATGTAGATAAAATATAATATCTTTCTAATTCTTTTAAGGACGTAACGTAGAGGAGCGAACGTTAGACCTACAACAGCGGTACGTAAATTTGTTAGAAAAAAAGACGGCCGCACCTTTGCCTTCTTCGTCAGTTAGTGCAACCGAATCCAACACGGTTGTAAGTTTTTTGATGTCTTTGGCACCATACATGGAGAAACTTAATGTTTTTCCACGGCTGCAAGCCCAGCAGGACATGCTAAAAGTTTTGGCAGATGCTTTAAAGAAACAAAATGATAAAAGTTAAGTATTGTTCCATATGATTAAATCAAAAATTCAGATATTGTAGCGCTTTTTTTGTTTTACAGGAAATAATTTGTGGCGACTCGTTCTTTTGGTGCAATGAAATATTTATTTTATTTTATTTAATTATTATTTTATTATATATATTATATTATCAAGAATTAATTATTTTATTTTATACGTCTAAATTATTATTTTTATACATTTTTAATTATAAATTAGGTTTTTATGCCTAATTGAGACTTATTTTTAATTTAGATGTCTCAATATGGCTTTTCCTTAATAAAATATGAAATTTGAAAATGTTGCTCAATTTGTTTTTAAATATTTTTCTTAAATATTATTTGTTCGATATTTTACACTAACATTATTTTATTTTTATTATTATCTAATCTCTAATCTGTTTTGGGGCTCAAGGCACTTCCTACTTGTTCGCTTATGTACTTGCTTTTACGACATTACAGTCAAATCGAGGACGTACGGTACGGCTATATGTACTTGCTTTTATGCCATTGCAGTCAAATCGAGGACGTATATAGGTCCAATTTTCCTAACCATCTGAACGTTGCATAGCTCCATGCCAGCCTATTGTGCTGACATAGAAGATGGATCATAGTTGTGTTCCCTCACACCACAGATCGTAATCTCATGGTGAAAAATACCTTTTGCATCCTGCCCCTATCGGGATTCGAACCCGGTACCTCCCGCTCCAACTGCCGCAGCTTTAACCACATTATTCTCACACTCGTTTAAAAGGAAACGAATTGAAATATTTAATTTTAGTTTATTATTTATTTATGTAAGGAAAAGCACATATGGAGACTCATCATACAAAATACAAATTAAAAATTAAGCCTCCATTAGGCATAAAAACCTTAAAGCATGCATATAAATGTAACACAAAAAAATTTGTAATATATACATATAAACATTTTTTCATTGTATCCAGGTAAACTAACGACATTATAACGTTGCCCTTCGCTAACATCCCCTAAATTAACAAGAAAAAAAATTGTATCAAGGACATTTTATTAAAAATGTGAAACGATACTTATCTTAGATTTAATTTTATTATATCCGTGAGTCCTGCCATTCTACTTGTCCGTCTCCAGAAAAATAATCGGCAAATTGATCTCGAATTTGTTTAGCTGTGTTGGTTGAATTTCTATTCATTTTTAGAAGAGGCGTAAAGTTACTGTCGATACTATTCCATGAACCTTAATAATTATAGTGTTGAATGCATACATTATAATGGTAAATTGTAATATTTTTATAATTACGAACTAAATGGGTTACCTGGCACTATAACTCCATCAATTTCTCGATCTATCAGATCGGAAGTAATGTATTTGGTATTATTCTGTCTGAGCCAGTTGTGTAAGCAGACACAGGACAGGATAATGTTCTCAACCAATGCTAAATCCGCAATGATCGGTGTCTTAAATATACGCCATTTAGATACAAGAATACCAAAACAATTTTCGATGATACGGCGGGCTCGACTTAGTCTATAATTAAAATTTTTTTGCTTCTTCAACGGGGTACTTGCATATGGTTTTATCATATTTTCGTCTAAAGCAAACGCATCATCGGCTACGAAAACATATGGAGCTGTAAAATTATTGCTCACATTTCGTGGTTGAGGAATACTAAAAAAAAAATTAAATTCAAGTTTACTATATTTTTAAAATTATCTCAATACTTACGGAAGCGTTTTTTCATAAAAATGCTTTACAAATACACATTCTCTAAAAATTCCTCCATCGCTCTGGCGACCAGCGGCACCAATATCGCACATTTTAAAATTATAATTGTGATCGCTGATTGCCATAAGAACAATGGAGGCAGATTTTTTGTAGTTGTAAAATTCGGAGCCCGAATTACTTGGCGCCTAAAGTAAAATATAAACTAGTAAAATAATTTTTGGAAATCTGAATTTATCTCACCTGAATCAGTACATGCTTGCCATCAATGGCTCCGATACAGTTTGTAAAGTTCCACCTTTCTTCAAATCCGGATGCAACAGTCTTGAAATAGTCCTTATTTATCTTGGGAAATACTCTACTTTTTAAGACTGTTGTGATGGCCTTGGTGGTTTCAGTTACAATTCGGTGAACATGTTGAAGTGTGATATGTGATGCAGAGAGCTGTAAGCGTGACAGCTAATGATAAATGGCGGGAGTTAAACATTCGACTCCACAGAGTGGCATTGATTGACAGCTAGGGCGCTGAATCAACCAGCCGAAGACGGTTGTCTTGAAATATATGGCATCTTTGTATGTAGTCTGTAATATTCGTTTCGCTAGGCCGGTTTCGATCTGATGACGTCATTGACTCGTTGTGTGATCGAAAAGATCAAATCCATCTCATCAGGCATATGCGACCGGACTTGATGTATGTTGCATTTCGTTTCTATATATATTGTGTGGCTATGTTGCAACAGTTCTAGCGAATTTACAGAATTTGACTCGAAATCTTTTTTCGATTATTTTTATACTTCACTATTGTGGCGTGACTATTCGTCGTATTTGTGAACGCCACATTACCCCCCCGAAAGTGATTTCCCCCTTCGACTGCGATTGTTAATTGTATTGGGTACTAACTAGGCTGCAGTAATTTTAGAATCCGGATTTTTTTATGGCAGGAGGGTGTTGTGTGCTAAATTGTTGCACTTGGAAATGTTGGGAGGTCGTATCAGAAGGTTGTTGACGTACTATGCCCTAAACAGGGTCGTCGGGGTCACCAAATGTTGAAGTGTGATATGTGATGCAGAGAGCTGTAAGCGTGACAGCTAATGATAAATGGCGGGAGTTAAACATTCGACTCCACAGAGTGGCATTGATTGACAGCTAGGGCGCTGAATCAACCAGCCGAAGACGGTTGTCTTGAAATATATGGCATCTTTGTATGTAGTCTGTAATATTCGTTTCGCTAGGCCGGTTTCGATCTGATGACGTCATTGACTCGTTGTGTGATCGAAAAGATCAAATCCATCTCATCAGGCATATGCGACCGGACTTGATGTATGTTGCATTTCGTTTCTATATATATTGTGTGGCTATGTTGCAACAGTTCTAGCGAATTTACAGAATTTGACTCGAAATCTTTTTTCGATTATTTTTATACTTCACTATTGTGGCGTGACTATTCGTCGTATTTGTGAACGCCACAAACACTGGTTTGTGAACACTTATAGGTGATCGCCAAGCTTGTTTGCGATTCACCCGTAGCAAGATATCAACAACATAATAAATGTTCATATAGAATTAAATTGAACCATTTAAAAATATTCGATCTATATTTTTTATAAGGGATAATATATATAGTTTACATACCTCAATGTAACTGCTAACCTCAAAATAGGGTTCAAGGGCGTTCTCACTACAGTTTCTTTGGCCCAACCATAGCCAGTAACTCGTCAAATTCACTAGCACTCATGCGTGTATAATTATAAAATAATTTTGGATCTTGCCTTAGCTCTTTAAATATACAATTATATCCACCGGTTCGGTCCCGTTCCAAATAATATGGTCGTACCCAATATAATGGTTTTTTTTGATTTTTTCCGGACACTATTTAATTTCATTATATTTAGCGGATCTAAATCATCCAAATCCGTAGTGATAATACACGTATATACATGATTTTTTGTATATAAATTTTTGGCAACTGATGTATGTTATAAATTTTATGAAAATTTTAGGTTAAGTCAAAAATGTAAGTGTCAAAATTATCCCATAAAATTTTACTATAAAAATGAAACAAACATATAAATCTTTTCTCTGTTACTCTTATGGAAAAAAAATGCTGTCAGCAAATTTTTCCCATGGAATAGAGGCTTTAATCGTAACTGGTTCATTTATATTTAGTTAAATCTATCATCTCGCTAACTTTTAAATGATGATCTCATATGTTCCCTGAACTCTCATGTAATTATAATACACATGTATAAGGATATATGTATAAGCTAAGTCTCCGTACGTCCACGACAAAGTTTGTTGGTAAGACAAAATAGTTGTACTTTGGTTCCATAACAGAGGATAGGCTGAAATAAACAAATCTTAAAAAACAAATAGATCCAAATTTGGAATTTTATGATAGTTATTGTATGTCGAAAAATTTCTTCCTTCTTGTAATAGTATACATATTCCATTATTATTATACACACTCGTACATATATAGAAATAAATAAATTTGTCATTTAAAACAACATGAGCTTATTCAAATGTAAATATTATCACAACACTATTCAATTGTTTTTCAGTACTTTAAATTAATAAATAAAAGAGATAACAAATTCTATTTCGATAAACAATTAACATTATTCGTGTTCACTTCCTTGCCACCGATGAGTTATATAAGGAAAAAGCTCTTCCCAAAAAAAGTTATTTTGCATAATGTTTTACATTAAAGTGATAAAACTGATAAATTACTATTGTTCTTAATTATTGGGATGTGATGTGGAAGAGAATCAATATTACATATTTAAATCATTTTTTCGCCATTTTCCAACATAATTGGATATGGAGGACTTCTTCAATTAAATTTATGCATGTAATGTTTAAGATTTGTTTTGTTTTTATTCGTATTTTAAATAAGTATAAACGTAATATATGGGGCGTAAACGTTTGTATACATAAAACTGGATTCTACAGTTTATACAAGGTGAGCAAAAGCCCCGCTACCATTTTGATTGCCTATAATTTTGGTCATAGAAAAAATAAGTAGATTAGGTTTGGACCGTAACTTTCGGCTCTTTTTAAGAAATTTTTCATCACATCCTTTAACATCTCAGGTTGAATTTCTTCAATTTCGGGACAAAAATATCATCTTAACGATGTTGAATCGTTGCGGCTTATTCACATAAACTTTTGATTTTAAAAAACCCTATAAAAAAAGTCTAATGCTGTTAAAGCCGGAGATCTCGCTGACCATGCTAAATCGCCATTTCGCGAAATTAATCTTCGTGGAAAAATCTCATTCAATAATTGAATTATTCAACGAGCTGTGTGTGCTGTGGCCCCATCTTGCTGAAACCAAATGTCCTCTAGCCTTTCTCTTCCATTTCAGGCACAAAAAAAATTCTAATCATGTCTTGGTACCGTTCGGCAGTAACAGTAAGATCATTTTCATAAAAATAGGGACCAATTAAGTGGATGGAATAATGTTTGATGAATTAATTGAGGATTCCGTGTTCCCCAAAAACGGACTGTTATTTTTTTGACGTGGCCACTGAGATGAAAATGGGTTTCATCGATCATTATCAATTTAGTCGAAAAATCTTCAATTTCACAAGACAGCCTTATGCTTGCATTGCTGTACTCAACTCTTTGATCAGGATCACTCGGTAGAAATTTTTGGACTAGTTGAATTTTGTACGGGAAAATTTGCAAATCAGTTTTCAAAATTCGCCTTAAACTGCGTGCAGAAATGTGTCACTGGGAACCACGTCTCCGAATTGATGTTTCTGGAGACTGCAACACTATCGTGCACCAGAGTCACATTTTCAGCGGAACGAGATGTCCGTTGTCTTCTAGAACGAGGTATATCTGCTGTCGTACCGTACCGTCGAAAATTCGCATATAAGCGATCAATTTTGGTTTTATCAGGCACTGGACGATTAGGATATTTTTGACGCAATTTCCACGGAGTGGCAATAATCTAACGATTATTTTCAATAAATATTGTTACTATTTCTGCTCGTCCTTGAGGCGTATATCTTTTCATTATAGAATTGAGGCGTTTAAACTAGACAATGGTTAAAACGAAATGGAGCTAAACGTCATATAACCAAGATGGCGTGCAATTAAAGTGGTAGCAGGACTTTTGCCCCACCCTGTATTTTATTATACTGTGTATCCAACTTTTTATGATGAACAGTAGAAATTAAACCCTTTTTTAGAAAATACCTCTCAATGTTCTGGGATAATTTCAAAAATCCTGGTAAGGGATAAAATTTGCATTATTTGAAGAACATACTATTTTTCTAGGATTGAATCCATTTTAATACTACTCATTTTAAAGTTGCTCATAAAGTAAAACGATAGAGTATTTAGTTTTCAAAAATATACGAATTTACATGCCAGTGAAGTTTTCTACAGATCTACAGATTTTATGTATGTGTTAGTTTTACACTGTTAACTCAAAATCCAATAAGCAGAATGATAATTCCAATTGAAATTTCCGAGTGAAAGATAGAGTACTAAAAACAAAATTTCATTTATAATAAATATGTATGTTGCTAAATGCGTTAGATATGAATAAGAAATAGATTTCATAAGAAAATGAATGAATAAAGGAGTTAATTTTATTTTCACTCAAAATTGTACTTCACTAAATGAAATTTCGGAAAAAATTCTCTTCAGGATATGCAATATAAAATAAGTGTCCAAAATTCTAAATAAAATTAAAAATTTAATATTATGTTCACTGAACCTGAGTCCAAATCTCTAGCATTGGCCGATAATGGCATTTAAATAGTTTAAGTCGAAATTATACTTGAACGAATAAAATTTGGGGACAATTTGCTACGGGGGTTGGAGACCTCCACTTATGCTCATTAGATAAGAAATCGAATAGCCTATTTTATGTATTATTAGAACCTGAGTCCAAATCTCTGGTAATGGCCAAAAATGGTCTTCAAACAGTTGGGGTCGAAATTATACTTGAACGAATAAAATTTGGAGACAATTTGCTACGGGGCTTGGAGACCACCACTTATGTTTATTAGATAAGGAATTCAATGGCCTATTTGATGTATTATCCGAAGCTGAGTCCAAATCTCTAGCATTGGCCGATAATGGCCTTCAAACAGTTGGGGTCGAAATTGTACTTGAACGAATACAATTTGGGGACAATCTGCTACGGGGGTTGGAGACCACCACTTATGCTCATAAGATGTGGAATTTAATGGCCTATTTGATGTATTATCCGAACCTGAGTCCAAATCTCTATCATTGACCGATAATGAAGGCCATTAAACAGTTGAAGTCGAAATTGTACTTGAACGAATATTTGGGGACAATTTGCTACGGGGGTTGGAGACCACCACTTATGCTCATAAGATGAGGAATTTAATGGCCTATTTGATGTATTATTCGAACCTGAGTCCAAATTTCTAACATTGGCCGATAATGGCCTTCAAACAGTTGAAGTCGAAATTGTACTTGAACGAATAAAATTTGGGGACAATCTGCTACGGGGGTTGGAGACCTCCACTTATGCTCATTAGATGAGAAATTTAATGGCCTATTTGATGTGTTATCGGAACCTGAGTCCAAATCTCTAGCATTGGACGATAATGGCCTTCAAACAGTTGAAGTCGAAATTGTACTTGAACGAATAAAATTTGGGGACAATCTGCTACGGAGGTTGGCGACCACCACTTATGCTCATTAGATGAGGAATTTAATGGCCTATTTGATGTGTTATCCGAACCTGAGTCCAAATCTCGAAAAGCATTGGCCGATAATGGCATTCAAACAGTTAGAGTCAAAATTGTACTTGAACGAATAAAATTTGGGAACAATTTGCTACGGGGGTTGGAGACCACCACTTATGCTCATTAGATGAGGAATTAACCAAGAGGATCTAGGGGAAGTCAAATGAAGAGGTGCTCTGAAACCTCATCATAGTGTTTACAAAGGCAACGTACAATGCGAAGCTCCAACCTCATCTTTTCCTAATGGCGTTCTTCCAATAGCAGAGACTTAAGTTGTTCGGTTTTTTAGTTTTTTTTCCCAAATTATAACCACGTGTAAAAACTTAGTATGTTGTACCATATAAAACCCATGTATTTCACCAATGTATTGCCCATGTATTTCACTTAAACCCTTTTGAAATGAGATTTTTGAACTGGGGGAGTTTATTTCTTAAAGAATAATATCAACTCAGTTGTATGTGGATTGGTATTTAAATCCTAACTGCTTGGTCAATTTGAGAGAGTTTTGAGCGCACATTACATGCGCAAGCTTTCCAAATAGTGCAATAGCATCATACCTTCATGCTAATACCTTAAAGCATTTACCTTTCAGGACGAATAACAGATGGAACAGTAACATTATGAACAGGTTCCAGTGAAACTGGACGGAACTAAAACCTGTTCTCTTTGGAGCAGTGAATATCGGGTAAGATAGAATTCGAAAAGAGGCCGAATGAAAGAAAAGTAATTTTCATTTTCAGATTTGAAAACTATTGTTTAGTTATGAACAAAACCTCTTGATGGTTGTTTTTCATACTTCAAGATTTTAAGACTGTTATTAAAACTTCGGAATTAAACGTGGTATAAAATTGTAAGTAATAACTAGAACAGTTATTTTTTCCATCACCAGTTATATAGTAGTTTGTTGTTTCAATTTCAAAATATTCAATGGAATCCAATCCGCTGATCAGTGAAAATCTCTGCAAAGCACCAATTCAATTTTAAACCAATAGATTTCCAGTAACGATGTTTATTATTCCGCAACAAAATTAAAATTGTTTTTTCTTTTAAGAAAAATCTTCTGATTTTTCATTTATTTTTTTTTGTCGTTTGTGTGTGTGTGTGAATTTTATCTCACAGTAGATTTACCCAAACAACTTAAAGAAAAACGATAAACTCACGTTTATACTTTGATTTTTATTTCATTTTAAGAAAATGATACATATAATGTTCATCTCTTATCGTATTTTCTTCATTTTCGCAGAGAGATTTCATTTGATAACTGGTATTATGGGTTTAGTATAAATTTTCTGTTTGAATTGGGTGACATCATTGTACATATACTTATATGTGTATTATATGTCTTTTCAGTTTCTTTATGTCATCAGAAAATCGATGTATTGTTGTTTCTTTTTTTCGATTATCATTATAATCGACGGGAACCATATTGAATAATCTGTTTCCCTACATATGTTTTTTGTACATGAGGCAATCAAATTCCTTTAACAGCCACGTAACACTATTTTGAATAAACAAAATTCTACTTGTTGAGCTTTCACAAAAATATTTTACCGTATCACAAAACTTTAATTTAATGATAATAAAAAATAGTAAAAATAACTCTAATTCTTCGCAAAACCAAAATATTTTCGTTTATCCATAAATACTGTATACTGCTGTAAAATTCAAATGAGAGGTGGAATTTTCTAAATTTTATTTTGGGGTTGGGAAAACGAAAAAAAGGAAATTATTCGATTATTCAATTCCCTGTGGTAAATTTTTTTTCAGTAATATTGTTTCTGTAAACATTTTGTTGGTGGTGTTTGCCCACCCCGATCAACGTGTACTAAATAACACACTATAAAGCTTCCTGTGTAATACAACAGAGAAAATATTTACACGTCAACAACAACATAAGCTTTTATTGGAATTTTAACGAATGTATTTGACTAAAGAACAGTGTTTACTTCCGGAATTGTTTATTTAATTTTTGTTGCCCATTGTACACATATATATAGCAAAATATTGTTGTAATTAAAAGAGATAATCTTTTGTTTTTGTAATAAGTAAACCAATTATCGTTTGGTTTTCATGTTATTTGCTATTTTAAACATAAAATAGGATGAGTTAGGGTAAATGTAATTGTTGATAGAAGTGAAAATATATTGCATACAGATATGCCAACAATTAGTTCAAATTTCTCAGGTTAAGTTTAAATTTACTGGGGGAACAATCCGGGCGCTTTAAAACGTTTAAAATCAAAAAACGTTTCTTGTAGTTAGTAACGCTTATAATTAATGTTACTAAGGTTTCTCAATACCGGTTTTAGCTTAGTAGTTAAGAGACTTTCTTATCACACCGCTAATTGGAGTTTCTCGCCATTGACTAAACTTAATGTGTTTCGGATGACATAAAAAGCGATTGTGTGTTAAACATTTGTTGGGCTTAGCACTATCTACAATTCAGTTGAGAAACGGTTAGAGCATTTACAGATGTTTAGCCATAACGGAACCATACTCATGGCCAAGAAAATATTTGCAATTGTTTGTTCAGTCACTTCCAAAGTTTCTACAAGCTTGTTTTGAGTTGGGCATGACTATTGTTCTAATAACGTTGTCACAAAGCGTATCGCGGTCTCTATTACTTGGGTCAAAAATAGCGCTTATAAACTACTGAAAGCAGTTGTCACATATTTTATTGGTGGAGTATATTCTTCATATGCTTCACACAGCAATCGACGTCCATCAATTACACTTTTCTTCAAATGAAAACCAAAAAAATACGGCTTCTCCCAAACTGTGTTTTGTAATATCTTCGTTACACTTTAGATAAATGGCACATACTGATATTTAGAACGGAATGGTGAAACTTTAAGATGAATAAAGTAACAACATGGTCCAATGCGATTAAATACTATTTATGCCATCTTTTGTAAATCATCAAAACTTATTTGTACTCAATTTTCTTAGTTTGAATGCCTGATCACATCTTTGTGAAGCTATCCAGCCAAATATAGTTTTTGGGGAACTTTTTATCTGGTCTCAGTCAGTTTTCTCCCATCAAGCAAAACTGAAAAGAAATAATCCACACCAATTAAGATATCAACTGCATTAGGTTGATTGAAGTTTGAATCCGCTTACTGCAATTTATTCCAAATGTTTTAACGACATAGAAATAATTGTTTGCGAAGGTAAATCTAATGTTAGCTTTGATAAAACTAGTGCATTCACGTAAAACGTCGGATGGTCTTGGGGCTGAACACTTAACGATAGTTGACTTCTCGTGTTGACCGTCCTAGGCCACTTACTGTGATTCGTCAGTTAGTTTGTTTTAAAATAATCAAGCTGACGCTTTCCGTAAAACATAGTACTTTATGCTATTGGTTAGAGATGATTGTAGAATAAGTACATCGACACAGTTTAACTGTAATATTGAATAATTCCACATTTGACTCCAATGGTTTGCAAGAAGAGGTGTTTTTAATTTTAGGTTTCTTAAGGTTAAGCAATGTATGATATTTCCCTGAACATATTTGGCACCTTATCCTTCATGTGCGTCTCACTTGTGTGTGTCTACTTTATTGACAATAAAAACACCTGCACTGTTTCGTGCCCATTATCATCGCTGACTGACATCTAAATTGTTAAATTGTAAGCAATTGAACAATGAATAATTTATTTTCTCAAAAATGCTCTTCAATAAGTAACTATTTCACTCGCGCCTGCGTGGTGTTTTACAGCAGCTTTAAAGATTCCTGATTTTAATAAAATAACTTCCCGAATCGAAAGCATCAATCCGCGGATAAAACTGGGATGCTTTTTTGTAACTTGACCCCAGCTTGATAAGAAGCATTACAAGGTACTATTATGACTGTACTTCAGATAAAGGTATTGTGGTTTCCCGTAACATTATAGTATTTCTCTTCAAAATCAAAATTGGATTCTTCTACGGAATTTGCATCGAATATCTTTCTCTTCCGACGATGGTGAATTTATTCAACAACGACTCGCTAAGCAGTATTTATATTAATAATAGTCTGATTGAGATCTGAGTTTTGTGGGGGCCACTCAAACAGTTTAGTTTTTTTTTAGACATGTCGATGCAAATTTCGAAGTGTGTTTGAGGTCGTTTAACTAATTTACTCACAGATTTTATTAAACTTTGATTAAATATTTCCACATAGTCATCCCGCTTCATTATTCCGTCAGCCAATACGAGCTCATAGAATCCGTCAACTGAAAAGCACCTCCGTACTATAATAATACCACCACCATATGTCACAATCTTCTCTAAAAATCTGCCTTTTCGTCCCTCACCAAACTTATTTACGCCTCTTGACCCAAATAGTTCAAATTTGGACTCATCAGACCATGAAATTGAATGCCAAAACTCTTTTTTTTAGTTGTACTGGTTATTTGGTCGCATACTAGCCGCACAGTTGCATTCCCTCCAGGTTGTCGTTCAATGAACGGGTGTGTTAAACTAACCTAGATGTGGGCGGGTCACGCTAAAAGGCGGCAAGGGGCTGGATTAAGGTGTAATGCGATCCGTGCCGACGATCGGCCAGGAAGGGGGCCCCCTAAATAAAGCCCAGTCATGAACGGAGCCCTCTGAATACATGGCGACCTTTAGTTGCCTATAGTCTTATCTGCACATACGGATCTATGTGCAGGCGGACCTCTTTTCTCCGACACTTGTGGGAGTAAAAATGGAAAGGAAAACAGAAGAGGGAGGGCGGACCAGAGTCGAGAAGGTGGGTTTACCTTTAAACAAAGATATAGACTTTGGCGTTCAGCGAAGAAAATACTCGATAGATGGGCTGCGACCCCTGAGGGGCAGCTTACATTTGAACAGAGGCAGTTCGTGGCGTAGGCCAAAGAAACGGGTGGTTCTGCGACCGAAGGTCAGAAGGGGACAGCTGTCCCAGGACGAACCGGAAGCTAGCGGAAGTAAGTGGGTGAAGCTACAATCACTGTTGAGAAATGGTGGAAGGTTTTTAACGCGCTTAGCGATTACCTTGCTGAGGTTTGTAAAAGAATATTCGCCTCCTCCACCGTCCTGCAGAGATGCGGGTTGGTATCAGGGGGCGCAAAACGTATTGCTTGTCTGGATCAGAGATCAGTAGATTTGTACAGACTAGCGTTAGAAGGAATAGGCGAGTTGTGGCCTGGCACGAAGCTTGCGGCTCTAAACAAGGAAGAAATTCCTTGTAGGCCGAGGGCGCGCGTCTGGCTACCAATCAAGCCAAAAAAGAGGAGTGAGGTGCTGGAGACCATTAGGATCAGCAACCCTGATCTTCCACCGGACAATTAGAAGGTCGTTAGGCAAGAGGAGGCCAAGAGAAATTTTCGTTTGTCAGTATTGACGATAAACAGGGAGTCCCTTGCTCCTCTTGCCAAGTTAAAGGGGGTTTTGTGTTTCGGGTCAGTAACCCTCAACGTTTATAAACGAGATGAGGAGGCGGGGACGAGCACCCAATCAACTGGCACGCCCTCGGGACAGTCTACGGCTGAACTAGCCGTGGCAGACAAGTCGAGCGACAATGAAGCTCTGGGGTTATTAAATCTTCTAACTCTGAGCTCTGAGGAGGATGTCTCAGATGATGACATGAATCGCACGGTGGTGGTGATAGACAGTGCGACGGCGGATGCCGGTAGCTCCCACAGCACCACTCAGAACTAGGTAAGTAAGGGAATTAGAAGTATGCATCATTCGGGAGCAGCATCGGCAGCTCTGCTCCTCAGACTGACTAGATCGGATGAGGATATAATGTTAATCCAGGAACCTTGGATTAACAAAACCAAGATCTGTGGTCTTCGAATGAAGGGGAACAGTATTCTATACTCAAAGGGTCTGAGAGGATCAGATCCTGTATTCTAGGGAATGATAACCTAAATCTTTTCTTTCTTTCCCAGCACAGCGATGGGGATATAACGGCGGCCAGTCAGGAGGTTGGTAACAACAAAATCTGGCTGGTGGCAGCCTACATGGGGCAGGAGAAGGAGGTTCCACCGGATAACCTGAGGGAACTGATACTCGAGGAGACACGCAGAAAAAACGGTATGAGTCTGGGCTGCGATGCTAACGCGCATCATACGATCTGGGGAAGTTCGGACATCAATCAAAGGGGTGAGACACTTTTCAATTATTTGTTGGAAACGAACCTGTTTGTATGTAATATTGGGAGAGAGCCCACTTTTATTATTGAAAATAGGAAAGAAGTTCTGGGTGTGACCTTCGCATCAGAGAATATTTTTCATATGATTGTAGAGTGGAAAGTAGGGAAGGAACATTCCTCCTCTGGCCACCGTTATATAATCTTTAATTTCAACATTCCTACATTTAAATGTAGGTACAGCATTGTATCTCACCATGTGTAAATATTTCCACTCACGATAATGCCGTATCTGAGTTTTAAGTGGGAAGCTTAAGTTTTATTTAAATTTAATATTTCTATTGAACTTTTCTCATCAATTTACCTTAATTTTTTTAAGGTGATATCACTTTCTATAGATAGCAAACATTCTCATTTACAAAGGGTTCTTGCCAAAACTTTAAAGTGTAATTATTTATTTTATGTGACCATGCGTTTAATTCTAGGACGGCAGTATATAGTGAGGCTTACTTATCGTAACTACTTTTGTTAAGCTTTTATCATACTTTGTCATATTGTTTAGAACAGATAAAATACGATAAACTGAATCTTTATCTTAAATATTCAGATACTTGTAGTTATTGTATTCCAGGTACGAATCATCCCAATATCTAGAATAAAATTTATAAATTTTGACTAGACGAATATTTTTGAAATCTCAAAACTTCACTTGATAGTTTTTTATATATATCATATCCACATCGTTTTATCCTCAATCTAGTTGTCCATGTACAAAAAGAGCTTTTAAAAATTTCCTGACATTTTCGTTGTTCTCTTCCAATTCACAACTAAATGATTTACTAACGCTAAACCGTTGTTATATCGTACAACAAACCAATTAAGCAGACCAACGAAAGCCTTAAAATAATAGCGTGCAGTCTTTTGTTTTCGAATTTCTATCTCTAATATAAAATCTGATTATGAATTTTCAATTTGACAAGCCAAACAAAAAAAAACTAAGCACCAAAACTTTATATGTTCATGCATCTTCCAATTCATTTCATTTCAACTTCATTTTTTTTTATAAATTTTCGTTCAAACTTTTCGTTATACATTTTCAATTTTTATCTCGTCGATTTATTTATTTTTATTTTTTTGAGTGTTCAAATGAATGAGTAAAAAATTTAAACCTCGTGGAAAAAAACTTTGATAGTTTTTATTTTTGAGGTCAATCGATTTCAATTTATAAAGTAGATTTTATGCTTCCTCGTGTTGTATTTTATCAATTTGTTGGTATATAGAGTTTTCAATTTTTTTTTGTAGTCTCTTTTTCCAATTTCCAATCAATTAATTTTTCTTACTTTGTACATACTATCTCGAAATCGTTGTACATTTCTCAATATGAAAAAACGAAAATTAGAAAAAACCATGCAGAACATATTGGCATAAAAACTGTGTAGTTGAGATTATGGATTTTGGTTTACAAAGTTTATTTTTAACTATAGTTTCTGTCTCTCTGTGTACACATCCTATGTAAAAAGATTATCTAGTGAGTAAATAGATTGAAAATAAAATGTCATAATTCTTTGGTACAAATCCATAAATTTATCTATTCCAATGCAGTTCTCGTACCTCATACTTTAAGATGAAATTGATTGATTATTATCTTGTTTACATATAAACTGCACCAATATCATACAGTTTATACTCACATCTTCAATTTATATCTTGAACATGATTTTTTGTAGTTTTAGGTTATTCGAATATTATATAGAAGTATCGTACAAGATTAAAATTTAAAATAAAATATAATTTTTTGCAGTACTTGTAAAAATATTATTTTAAATTAAATTAATTGTAATTTATGAAAAATTATGTCTCATTTCAGTATTTATTCGATTATTTTTAACATGATTTTAAGCCAGGATTGTTGATTCCTCGTCGATCTTTGGAATTAAACATTCCACAAACGGCGTTACACCGCATTTGCATAAAAACATAAGTCCTTTTCCAATTACCGACTTATTTGTTTACACCGACTAAGACAAATAATTCTGCTATCGAGGTGACTTATTTTCTATCTCTTTCTTTAAAAAAAAAGTTTAGTTGGCTTCAAGTAAATTGTGTGACATGTAAACATTAGAATTCTGTCATTGATAGTATTTTTTTGTGTCAAAGTGAAATTTATTTTTGCATTGCATTTTTATATTTATGATATTTTCACAACATTTTAACAAAATATTAATAATATTTTAAAATTTAATATTAATAAATAATATTTGAAAATAAAAAGGAAACAGTACACCACGCGATGCAAGTACATATGTATATATTTTGAATAATTGATGTGTGCTTATAACTTATAATAACTATTAGGAAAATCGCGTCGATATTATGTGCCAACATAATATAATTCCGGAGAAGATTAAAAGATGGCACTGGTAGTAGTTGAAAAAAATGTTTACATTTTTGAACTGCTGTTTTTTATATTCAACGAATTATTAACGAAACCAAAATTTAAAATCTAAAGAAAAAAAATTTTATTTTATAATCGAAATTGGAAATTTTTGTAAAGTAAATGGGCTTATATTTATAAATAATAATAAATAAATAAAACAAAATTTGTTTTTTTAATTATGTCATTTCATTAAAAAATTACTTCGCGTGCCATCTATTGTTCGTGTTAAAACGTTTTGGTATGCCATCTAGAAATTTTCTCCGAAACTTATGTTTAATGAAATCATGCTGTCGTTGGCATTTACAATGAAAATTGACACGATTTTCCTTATATTATTATAAGTTATTTGGATATGTGTAAACACATAACCTCAGTTTATGTTCGATTAAAATTCATACATTGTATATTGTTTGAATTTCAAGGAGTGAATGTGAAACCTTTGTGCTCATCGAAGCCAGAAGTGCAAAAGATATTGATTTTAAAAAATTGTCAATATTCGGCTATTTTGGCGTAGGTTTTACAATTTTGAAATTTTATCTATTATACCTTTATAAAATTGATTTTCATAAAGAAATAATATTTTTCCTCGTTTTTAGAGTAATACAATCTTCAACGCTAGATCTTCAATACAGAACGGCTCAAGAATGTATCAAGAAGTAGAAGAACCGTCTTGATATTAAGAAAAAATTAAAAGTTTTGAGGGGCAGCACCTAGTACAGTAAATGCAGCGAATTAGATTTTCTTTGAGAAATTAAACAATCCATTGCACCAAACATTATTGAGAGCACAACCTTAGCAATGTGCAGAACGTTGTCGGACACAAGTGATTCTCTGATAGTGTACGACCAGGAAGTGCTGATGAGCTGAGTTATATAAATCGTACAGTACTAGGCACCAGCAACACTTAGCTCAATCGCGCAAACTAAAAAGAGGCATAAAACACCTGTGCATCAACAAATACTGGACCACTTTAAGGAAAGAGAAAATAAAATAATAAATCAATACATAAAAATAATAATGTAGTGCGGGCTGTGTGTCAGAAATATTTTCCGGATATTGATTTGTCTAAAAGATGCCCAAAAGATTCATTAAATATTAATATAACAGTAGTACAATTGTAAATGTTAATATAAATGTATTTTATTGAAAAAATTAAATTAAATGAATTAATTTTTTTTTTTCTACAAAATTTGTTGTATTTCAAACATTATTTATCTCTGATCTTATCAGCGCTGATTTGGGTTTCATAAATTTCATCATTAAAGAAATATTATAATTTTCATTTTGAAATTCTTCGTCTATGGTCATGAGATTTTTTTTCGGGCTTTACTATGTAGGTAGTCGATTTTTTTTGTAGTGGTGTTAACGAACGGGTTTCCATTAATGGAGAAATTATGAATATTGAATCACGTGTTAACTGATATCTGTATGTGGTATGATGATTGTTTCAAGAAATACATAATCAACCTTCAAAATAATATTAAAAGTAATCCCAAATATTTCTGGAATTTTTTGAGTGACAAGGGGAAAACTAAAGGATATCTGGATACTATGCAACTGGGAAAATTATGTGCATCCAAACCCAAAGAAATAACAAACCTCTTCTCATCATTCAAACAATTTACAGTCCTGATAATTCACCTTGTAATCATCATCCTTCCAGCTACGCTAATTGTGCAATACATATCCAAACTTTGTCTGAAGAAGCGATACTAACTGAAATTAGACCGCCGATGTTTCGCAATGCATAGAGCACTGCAGCGTGGAGTGGAAGATACCGGGTTCGAATCCCAATAGGGGTCGGATGCGAAAAGGAATTTTTACCATCGATCGTCTGGGCAGTACGATTGGTGGTCAAAATGAACTCATCTGAGACCCAGTTGGTGGTTAAAATCCGTGTGCCGTCCCATCTTCCATGGCAGTACTATAGGCTGACATGGAGATATGCAATGTGCAGATGGTTTCTACGTAAATCGGACCTATATCTGGGACGTACATTAATATGGTGGGAGGTCACAAGTAGGCTATTAAAGCCTGAGTGATGGAAAAACACTAAAAAAAACTGAAATTAAATCACTAGGAGGTAGCTGATTCTTTTCCTTCATCCATCATTAAATTATAGGCTGATGTAGTTTGCATGCCTTTAAATAGTCTATGGCTTAGAGGCCGTAAACGGCTCTTACCACGTCTCAAATCAAACCTTACGAACCAATTTTAACGATTTTTCAGCCCAACGAATGTTTTAACACACAAACGCGTTTTTACGTCATCCGGTTGCATGTTAATTTTTGGTCAACGGCGGGAATCGAACTCGAGACCGCGGCGTGATGAGAAACTCACTTAACCATTAAGCCACAACCGGCGAAAAGCTTTAGAAACTCATCTTTAATAAATCACTGCAAACCGGAATTTTCCCTGATAAATGGAAAATTTCAAGATTTAGATTTTCAAATCTGAAAAAAAAGAAATGAAATTTCATGCTATCGAGGAATTGCAACCATTTCAATTTTACATAAATTATTTGAAATATTAGTTTTCAATTCCTTCAAGAAAACAGTTTTAAACCATCTATCACTTCATCAACATGGATTTATGCCTGGCAGATCAACTGCCTAGTTAAGTTTACTAGCATTACTACTTAAGCTTTAGAAAATGATCACCGAATTGACACCATATACACTGACTTCAGTAAAGCTTTTGACTCCATTCAACATCGCCAGATATTGATTAAACTTCAAAAGTTTCAATCTAACGTAACGAAGAGATACCTATTTATCGAATTAGCTTGTAAAAGTCCAATCCTATTTTGGCAAAATCTGGAGCTCCCCAGGGTTCTAATATTGGTCCTTATCTCTTCCTGATATTTATTGACGACATCACTAAGATAATTCGACACTCTTCCGTGTTTCTATTTGCTGATGATCTTAAAGTATTCCGATCAATTAACGATAGAAGTGACTCGTACAAGTTTCGTGAGGGTATTGACAAGATTTGTTCCTGGTGCCAAGTGAACCAGTTAAAACTCAATATTCAATAATGTAACATAATGTCATATCATAGGAAAACATGTTCAATAATTGCCAAATATAATATCAATGGAACATTAATTGAATGCGTCACCACAATCAAAGATCTAGGTGTAACATTTGTCAGTGATATTGCACTCTCCAGACACATCGATCAGAGTATATCGAAAGTCAACTCCATGTTTGACATTCTTCGTCGCTGCACCACCGAGGAGATTAAAGACCAAAATCCACTTTTTGCACTATACTTTACAAACATAAGATCTCAGCTTGAATATGCAGTAGCAGTTTGGTGCCCCCATAACGCTGACCACATTAATAGAATTGAGGGTGTACAAAAGCGAGTCTCACTCTATATTATGAAAAAACAAACTGGAACTACAACTACAATTTACCATTCCATGAGAACCTGGCCCTCTTACCACCTTACACCGTAAGCATATAATATTGCAACTTCGGTAAGTCGCAGGCAACAACATTGTGCAAGTTTTTTGGGAAATGTACTTTTGGACCATATAGACTCTTCAGAGCATTAAGTAAAACGTACCCAGTAGAAATCTTCGTCTGCACCAGCTGTTAAAACTTGAAAAGCATCGTACTAATTAGGGCAAAAATGAACCAATCAATATGACGACCAATTTTTTTACCGCTGTTGAGCACCTATTCGAGTTTGGACTGTCTAAAGGTCAGTTTAACATCAAATTAAAACGGCATATCAGACAATTATAATTTAATATACTTAATTTTTAATTTTTCTTTTCTTAAAAAATATATTTTTTTTAATTTTCTATTATTAAATCTTAAAATTTAAATTTTTTTATCTGAAATCATAAATGTATTTGATTACTTTAAATTAAAAAAATAAAATCCACTATCACCGAGTAAATAATAATCTTTTGAAGGATATTTTCAATTCAGCAATTGAATGCTATAGTCCAATTTTCTATTAATGTGTTCGTCATGTTCGATCAGTTGGGCATTTTATTTTGATGTAAGCCCCGTCGTTAGCATCAATGCCGTTACGGAAAACGTGTGATCCTGAGCGATTAGCTAATTTGAGGCCTATGTCATCAAGCTGATCATCATTAGGTAATAACTACAATAATATGTTCCATCAAATTCAATATCATAACACCGCAGTTGTCGGCATATTGAATGCGTCACCACAATCAAAGAAGCACTCACCACACGGTAGCTTGTACTTCCTGCCAACCAAAACAAGGTAACACCCAGTTCCATTTGTGGATCATACCCATGGCATTTCGACGGATAAAGTTCTACTAATTTTTGAGACGCCTCTTTTGATATACGTAAGTAAGTGTTTTTTCTTATTAAAAAGACGCCCCGTTTTAATATTGAATAAATAACGCTCCGCTCATAGGACAGTATTTCAACCCCTGAAATAAGTAGACATAAAAAATATTTTAAATTTATGTATCAACTATATTACAATTTTACGATAAATCAAGTTCATACCTCTCGCATTTGGTGTTTTTTCAAACACTTCACCAAATCTTCATCGCCGTCCATTAATTTGATGCATAATCTTGCATTTTTATTTGTTAAATAATTTAACAACAAAATTGTTTTTTCTTGTCCTTTTTGTTTGATTAGTTAAAAAACAACAAATTAATCTGTTTACTATTTTATTTTTATTTAACTGACAAAATATTTTGTTTTAATCAGATTTTAAAATAAGTCAGTAAAATGAATTGGAACGACTGATTCAAGATGGCGTTAAATAAGTCAAAAATCCGGTAATTGGAAAAGAGTCTTAGGTCTGAAGGATTTTAAAGTTCAGATAACACAACAAAGCCGGTCAATCACCATTAATCATATTCAGGTATGAAGCCTATTTTCTTCTGGGATGCTTTGTTAATAAGCAAAATTGTCACATTTGGGGCTAAGAAGATCTAAGAATGATTGTGAAAATCCTCTCAATCTTCAATGTGTCACTGTTTGGTGCAGTTTTTTTGCTAGCGGTGTGATTGAACCTGACCTTTTTGAAAAAAAGGCTGTTACGGGCAATCGATTGCGCTATCAAACAATGATTAGTGATTTTTAAAGCCGAAATTGAAGGATAATGATATGGCACAAGATCCTTAAACTTTTTTCTTTAGCCGCTTGAAAGATAAGGTCTTTGATAATGTCAATCGATTCATAGTTGCAAGCATAGCTTGGCGCCTATTTAGTTGATATCGTTTTTAAATGGTAATGGCATAACTTCCTCTTTTTAATTAAATAAACATTCATTGATTTCTCTTAAAAAATATTCGTTGTTTTTAATATCAAAATGAAACCTCTTATTGATAAATCATTTATAAACATCAACTCAAGCTGCAATTATGTATTGGTACTTTCTCACACCTGACTATAACCCAGCACTTGAACTGCTTCCAATTCGTTTGATAGAATAGTCTGTGTCAATATGAATCACATCAGAGTATCGAAACCATTTCTGCAGAATTTGTTAACAGTTCCAGATTTATTCCTGGCATTTATCTTTAACAGAATCATCTTGTGTGAGAAAACCTAGTAATCAAATGGCTGTCAAAGTTGTACCAATAACTGATTGATAACAATCCAAACCTTACAGGCTGTTACTACCTATCTGAAATTCAGTTTTTCGTTATTCGCGTTCGTCGATGAAGTTAGTGATGTTGACAATACTAGTGATGTTACAGTAATTCAAAATACTTTAGTAAGTTTTTGAAGAAAGGCATTATGCAATCTGTTATAGGGCTCAAGGCACTCCCAACTCTTTCGCGGTTCGCTTAGTTACGTCCTTACCTTTGGCTTTGCAGCCAAATCGAGGACGTACGGCTATAAGTCCGATTTACCTAACCATCTGCACATTGCATAGCTCCATGCCAGCCTATAATACTGACATGGAAGATGGGTTGGCCCATGGATGATCCACAACGACAACGTTATACCATTATTTGACTGGGTGAAGTAAAATACAATATTTTTTTAAGTCCGATTTGTCATTTAATTAATATTTGTGGCTGTTGTAGACTAACATGAATAAATATCGACTTAATGTAACCATTATCAAGCAAATTTATAGGATAGAATAGGCATGCAATTTTTATGCCTAATCTGCATACTATCTGTTGGTTTGGCGAATCGAATATGGTAAAGACGTAATAGAATGCCGACTTAGAATGGTAACATTTTTTTCACACCACAATCCGTTAAACCCTTCAATGGCGAGAATATTAACTTCACCGCTCGTTTTTACAGTTCTCCCATGTGTGGGCTGGATTCTGGATTGTAATACCGCTGGATTTCGTGCTTATTTAATCCACATTTAATGCAGATTTCATTTTTCGCCAACCAATCATTTCAATGTTTTATTAAATATTTACACATTCGAAGTTTGATCAGTTGTCATTGTAGACGTGACGACACATTAATCGTCTGGCAATGCAGCGACGTAACGCTTCCAAAAACAGTTGATACTCATATCGGTGACATCTTCAATATGCACAATCTTCGTACACTAGCTTTCTCCTTGTTACACAATAATTTCGCTCCAGCTTTGACAAAACTTTGAAAAAGTATGCTATAACCCGTTCTTGCCCATCTATTTCCTGAGACAAAACTCCCCCAATGCCATTATTACTTGCATCAGTATCAAAGATAAATCTTCGATTTGGTACTGGGTATGCAAGTATTGGCGCTGTGCTCAACCGCTTCATCAACTCGTTGAACGCTTCTTCATGCTGCTTATTCCATTGGAATGGCTTATTCTTTTGCGTTAATTAATGTAAAATTTTCGCAACGTCAGCAAATCCCGGTTCGAATCTTTGACAGTACGTGCAAAGCCCAATAAAACTTCTCAGATCGTGTAGGTTTTGTGGTTTTTGCCAATCTTTGATAGCTGAGATTTTATCCTCATCTGTATGTTTACATCTTCTTGTTATCTTATGTCCCAAATATTTAACTTTGTTGCGGAACAAGGACATTTCTTTGGACTCAATTTTAACCCTGCTGAATGAATCCTCGAATACTTCACTCAGGTTTTTTAGATGTTCCTCGAAGTTTTTACCCATAATAATGATGTCATCTAGGTACACTCGGTCCATTAGTCTTTCAAACGTCGCAGGAGCGTTACATAATCAAAACGGCATAACGTTAAATTGCCACAATCCATTACTCACACTGAACGCCGTTTACTCTTTATCTTATTCTGTGACTTCCACTTGACAATATCGACTTTGTAGATCCAAGGTGGAAAATAATCGTGCACTTGCCAACGTATCCAATGTATCGTCAATTCTAGGTAATGGATAACTGTCCTTCTTAGTGGCTGAATTTAGCTCTCTATAACCTATGCAAAATCTTATGCCGCTCATCATCTTCTGCACCAATACCACAGGTGAACTCTATGGACGAGTCGATTGCTCAGTTACCCTTGCCTTTTGCATATCCGTTACCATGCGATCCACTTCTGATTGTTTTGCCAATGATAATCTTCTTGAGGCTTGTTGAATTGGTATTGCTGTCACCGTGTCGATCCGGTGTTTAACAAAGTTGGTTCTACCATTATCTTCGGCACCACAAAAAATGGACTTAGTTGTTCTGGACTTAGTTGTTCTGTCCACTTCTGTGTCAATTCTTCCACGATTTTCTGCTGTCGATGAACTTTAGCCTTTACCCTCGGATTCGTTTCTTAAACATTTGACTAAAGTGAATATTTCTTCGCATTTACCGATAATAGTCCCCTTTTCAATGCTTTTCCAAGCATTATTTATCGTACTTGTTGTTCTTCGTCACTGGCTTCTATAACCCATAACTTTCGTGTCCCAGGACCTTCATTCAATTTACCCCAAATTAGCGTGGTTCTATAGTCCTACTTAATTCGGCTCCTTGCTGTCCAATTGAAACAGTAGCTCAACATTACTATAACTTAGTGTTTCTTTTCCCACATCCAATACGAATCGGTTCTTCTTCATGAAGTCAATACCCAAATCACTCCATCGACAATATCATCCACCTAATAGTCACTTTGATTTCTGTATTTTCGCCGGTTGTTGTTTGCAGTTTCAACCCTCCATTTGGATGAAGTTCATTTGTATTAAATCAGCCCGAACAATCGTCCGCGTTGCCCCCGTATCTTATGTTATCACACTTGATCTGCCATCAATTCTTTCACTTATGGCCAAACTCTCTCCACCTCTTGCCTATCGGGAAATAGGGATGAAGATCATGGAACATTCGGATGTGGGAGTCAGTTTTCACTTCTTAAAGCTGACTGTTATTCGTTTAACTCGTGTGATCTTGCAGGACTCGCCTTTCTTCTAATGGTGTTCATCATTGGACCTACGGTACATAGGCGATGTTGCTCTTGCTCGCTTACTTCTAATTTACCTAACAATCTCGTGATATATGACCTAGTTTGACGCAATCCCAATATCTGATTCTATGGTTGCTATTCCGGAACATCGTGAATGTTTCATTTACTGGTCGTTTCTCATTATTTCTCGAATTATAGTTCTCTGGTTCTAATTCGACTCGTCGCATTTTAACTGCTGGTTTCATTATGTTATAGGCAGTTTCGTTTGTTAAGGCACAAGCGATGGTTTCCGCAAATGTTGTTTTCGATGCTAGCACTACCGCTCGTCTTGTTTCTACATCACGAATACCATCAGTAAACGCATCAATTTTTATTCATTCCGTGTGTGGGTGCGATGCACCAATCGATCTATGTCTGCAGCAAACTCTTGTAGTGTTCACCGATTCGCTGAGAACGATATTTTCGTTCCATTTTCGATATTTTCGATCAGCACCATATTTTCGTTCAAAGGCTAGCATGATTCTTTCATAGTCCCCATGTTCAGATTCTGAAACGAGCTGCAAAATATCTGCCGCGCCAACTTTTAACGACACTATGAGAGCTGCTACCTGGTCTTGCTTACACCAATTATTTCAGGCTTTCATTTAATTCCGCTGACGGGTTTTAGAATTTGAGTAGCACCGCCATTATTTTTAATGTCTACCATCTCTTTTTCAAATTTCAAAATCCTTTTATCAGTCGCTTCAATGTTTTTGTTCATTTGACATTTAACTGTATCCACTTTGGCATTAAAAGACATTGACATTTTGAGAAACTTTTTACTCACTTCAGATATAAAATGCCGTTAAATATTATCTTGTTCTGCCAACCGTTCTAGCACAGTTTCTTGTCCGGTTTTCAAATTTTCTTGGCTGGTCAGTATTTCAGTTTTCAAATTTTCTTGGCCGATTTTCAAATTTTTTGATTTGCCATGACTTTTTGCATCGCTCCCATTAACTGCCTCATATCGAAATTTGTAGGTGTAGGTTTATTTATTGTTGCTGGGACAATGGTTGATCCGGTATTGGTTGCCCCTTTCATTGGATCCTCTGCATTAGGTACTCCAGTATTAAATTTGTAATGGTCTGGATCGATGTTCCGTTCCAGTAAAGCTTGTTGTATCCTTTCTACAAACTAACCTAAACAGTTCTACTAAATACATCAATTAAATACAGCTACCATACTTTTAATAAATTGAACTAGTACTACACAATGGACGTGATGTCACATACAACTATGATGTGTTAATTACAATTTATAAACAAAGATAAAATTAGAATTTAGATAATTATTAACCGAATTATTTCTTATTTTCAGTATCTCGCATCGGTTGATTGCTAACACTATCTACATAATCAAATTCATAGATAAAAATTACACGTAGGTACAGCATTAAATCTTCACATAATCTATCCGTGTAAAGTAATCTATTTTGTTGACGGCATTAACTTGCTATACACAATATATGAAGTAATCATCTTGTGAACAACAGTTTCACAACCAGATTTATCCCAAAAATGTTGTTGACACCTTCAATATCATAATATCATCACCAAATGAGCACAAGAATAAAATTTCAGTGATTACAAATTAAATCGTCAACCCCTTAATATACAGTACATACAAACATAATTTCAATTAAACTGACATCGTAAAAAGCTTTAAACATGATGATAAATACAGCATAAATGTAACCATATAATTAAAAAAAAATAGTTTAAGTATATAAAGTTTTGGTGTGTTGACAACTATCAACTATACAAAATAAAATAAACTTTTTGAAACTCCCCCTGGTGATTTATTCCAAAACATTGTTTTATAAGCTTTTTTCCAAGTATTATTATAAACAGAACTTTGTTGTTTTATATAACTATAAACACAACTTATGTTGGTTTTGGTAATAGTTATATAACATTTTATAAAAATATTTACAATCATTTGTAAACAGTTTAGTGATAATAATCACAAAACAGTTTTATCTGATTTTTACTTTTATTAAGATTGAGATGAATTTTGTTTGTTTCAATCTGTGAAATCGGTTTTGGGGCCGAAGTAGTACCAAATTTGACTGGAAAAATGAAACAATTAACTGAACTAGTCCAATATTCTGTCTGTCAAAGATTTAATTAGTGTAATGACAACCATTGATGAGTAAATTATACTGGAAAACATTTACAAATAAATGTGAAAAATAATCAGCAAGCTATAGACGTAATGCACACCTAGAACTTTAAACAAGAATATTTCCTCCACTCACAGAAAATAGAGTGTAAAAATTTTCAACTTCTTCGAAATCCAATACATTTTATTAGTTAGCTACTGGTACACCACCTGCACAAAAGCTGAACAATTCTGTTGAAGTACCACTTTTGGATGGAAAACATGCCACAGAGGATCCATGCAACGGAGGATTTAAAATATAAAACACCTCCACGATAACGATGCAAATTGTTAATGGAGTTCAAGAAGAACTCTTCATAATGTGCCAATCTACCAATTTACCTACGAATAGGAATAGATCCCAAATGTCATGTAATTTGTGAGTTGTCAAAGATATTATTTTATCAAGTCAACACGTCTTAATTTATTATCGGATAATTCGCTCGACGTAATATATTTTGAAACAAAGATAACGAATATATATAAACAACCGATGTTAAGCAATGAGGAAACGAACTGGAATCTCTTCAGATATATAATAAATAAAATTGGCATCGATAGCATTTAAATAGTTAAAACGATTGTTGATTATCACTCAGAATCAGAAGTATCAGCATCAGAAAAAATGGATTATGCACTATGTAAATGTAGCTATACCTCTACATCAACCACGATGGCATATTCTGCCATTACATAAAAGTAATGACGACTGGGCCAGAAATAATGAGAAAAAAAGTGTTTTCATTTAAAGCAAGTATTTTAACCATATTAATCAGGCACCACACACGATGATAATGTATAGATAATAAACTTTAAAAGGCAACGAGATATAATCCTGTAGAATAGTGAATAATGATTCTGGGTGCTGTAAGCGAGACAGCTAATGATAATGATGGGAGTTAAACTCGAACTCCACTGAGTGGCATTGATTGACAGCTAGGGCGCTGAATCAACCAGCCGATGAAGACGTTTGTATTATGAAATGTATGGCGTCTTTTGTATGTGATCTGTAATGTTCGTTCGCTAGGCCGGTTTCGATCTGATGACGTCATTGATCTGTTGTGTGATCGAAAAGATCAAATCCATCTCATCAGGCATATGCGACCGGACTTGATGTATATTGCATTTCGTTTCTATATATATGTTGTGAGGCTATGTTGCAACAGTTCTAGCGAATCACAGAAATTGAATCGAAATCTTTTTATTGATTTTTTTACTTCACTATTGTGGCGTGACTATTCGTCGTATTTGTGAACGCTACAACCCCATCACAAAAAGTGGTGTAGAGTCCCCAATTAATAATAAAATAAAATATTTTTAAAATATTTTTACTTTTATTTAAAATATTCCTTTTCGTGGAATTATATTTTCGTAAATTTTTTATATATATAATTATTTCGGCAACGATCTTGCCATCATCAGTATATTTTATTTTTATTTTACATCAGTATATTTTATTTTTATTTTCCAATTAACTTATTCAATACAATATTTAAAATCGGTTACTTTCCAATAAAGGATTGTGTCTGAAATAATTTTAAAACCAAAACAAGTGGGATTTTGCTGCTTCATCCAGATATGTAGTTGCCATTTTACATCGTCATAAATATCCGAGACACTTAGCCCTCCGCCTTGTTAGATTCGGATGTGTTTTACAGGGCTCACCAATTTTAAATAATAGTGACATGAAGTAAATCTCTTCGGGGTAAATTCAAACCTGTTTCCCCGCCCCATCTAAGAATTTTTTTTATAATTATTTAATATCACATGATAATTTATTACTAATGATAATAAAGCACTTATTTGCATCAAATAAGAGAAGCGAGTGTGAGTTTAGAAGAAATCAATATACTACTCCCAAAAATGAAACTTTATTTATTAGATGACTAGCTCATGATGTTTAATTATTTTAAGACGTCTCAGTCCTTGAGTTATGTCAAGAAGTTGTTTTGCTTCACTGTTGGTATGGTACAATAATCTTCTTAAGTTGGATGGAAAATTCCTGGACCACTTCCTCATTCCATTAAAAATTAAGGTCGCTGTGTAATTCCTCTTTGCAGCATTAAATAATTAAACGATTTGATTGTTTAGTGCAGCACCAGAGTTGAATGTCATACGTCCAAATTGGTTTAGTTATCGATTCGTGGATCAGGCGTTTACAGTACAGGCTCAGCTTAGAATGTCTTCTTATTAGCCAGCACATCTTGCGTTGTTTTATTTTAATTTGTTCTGCTTTTTGGTTAACGTGGTATTTCCAGTTCAATCTTGCATTAGGATGCAATCCGAGATATTTAGCAGATTCAGTTTGGAGAATTTGTAACCCATTGAGAAATGTATGGAGGTTGCTATTTTTGTGCATCATGTGTGTGACATGTACTGATTTTAGCTTGCTAAACTTTACTTTCCATTCCCAGGTCCATTAGCTGATTTCATCGAGTGCTTGCTGTAAGTATTCAACTGATTGATTCACAAGTTTAAGGCAGCTATCAACCTTTACTTGAAGGATCACGCGTTGAATGCAGGAGCTCTGGCAGTTGCAAGGAGCTAGGACAGTCTTAAAGGACAGTCACCCAATTAAAGCTAACTATATAAAAAAAATAGCAAAGATATCGGTATGATGCAGTTCGCTTACCTGGTCGCCATTTAACATGATTATTTGTGCAACCTTGAAACACTCAGGCACATATGTAAGACGAAAGCAAGCATTATATATATATATATATATATATATATATATATATATATATATATATATATATATATATATATATATATATATATATATTTATATATATATATATATATATATATATATATATATATATATATATATATATATATATATATATATACACATATATATATATATATATTAACATAGTGACTCCTCTTTTTGATAACTCCTTAAACAACCTTGGAGAAATTTCATCAACTCAACTTGACTTTTTGGGATTCAAGTTCATTTCTATTTCTAGCGTAATTTCTAGTGGGATGACACTTCTGATATTTGATGGAGATCTATAGACTGGTTTAGGATCAATCGTAGATTGTATGTCGTGTTCTTTTATCAAATCTCGAATCGCCAAGGGGTAGTTATTTTCCTGTATGACTTTCTCGCCTAATTTGGGTGTAGCCTCTTTAACTGCTTCACGCATACAGTTAATAAAATATTCAGTATGTAATTCAAGTTCTTGTTTAGTTTTCAGACTATTTTTTAACTCATTTAGGTATTCCCAAACATTATTCAGTAAATTTATTAGTAAGGTTGAGTTTAATTTTCTGTTTTATGATTAATGTACTCAGAGTCATTAATGACGGTGTGTGGTGTGATCGGCAGTAGGGTCGTCAATGCCTTCGACTTCAATGTAATTGGAGATTACTCCTTTAGAGATATAAAAGTCAATCAAATCAGGAACCTTGTTGATGTCTGTAGGCCAGTAGGTTTAACGCGATGAGTGATATTCACATCCTGACATTTCCATTGCAATTAGGTTTTCTTTTCCTTTTCCTGGTTTTATGAGTCGAAATCCCCACGCATTATGTTTCGCATTGTAGTCACCTTCGTCCAAGATTATTAAAAATGTTGACATATTGATTTCGTACGATATTATGTCTTGGTGGGAAGTATATTGCCCCTAAACTTAGTTAACACCACTAAGATTAATGGATATTACGGTACCTTGGATAAACGACTTCTTGTTGGAAATGTAAGATATTTTATTTGATTAAGATTGGTGTCCCGCTGGAGCACGACCACTGGGGTGCAATGTCCAATAGACTCTATGTCTTGTAATGTTGATAAAGTTTTTCTCTGTAAAGTGTGTCTCTGAAAGCTACATCTTTGTTGTTTGTTCTTAAAAAATACATCTATTTCTTGGACTCTTGCATTAAGCCCATTAGCATTCCACGTAATTATACGTAGGAACGTTGCAGTCATTTACTTTTTTTGTTTAGCGGTTTGTTTGGTGGCTAGGAATTATCTTCCAGTTTATCCACCCTATTAGTAAGCTGGCTGAAATTATGTCTCATTTCTGCCTGATTTCTTGAATTAGATTTTTGTTTGAGGTTTTGGTCACCTGGGCGTAGGAAACCCCCTCTGTAATAGTATCATATTGTTGGTTTTGCTGTAGGCACACTATTACTGTTGTTTTTCTTGGTAGTTGAGCATTTTACTTTTTCTGAAATACCTGCATCCTTTGTAGCTAGCGGATAACCGTTTTCTCTCCACAATGCACAAGTTGGTATAACATTTCGTGACTTTTAATATTGGTTTGTTTGGTGGTTCTCTGCACATTTAACACAGTTCGCTTGTCTATTGCAGAAGTTCTTCGTCTATCCTAACTTTTGACAATTTGAACTCTGACGTATATCTTTTTAGGATTTCAATAGTCACCTTGCAATACAGCAAGTTCTTGATGTCGTATTTGTTCTTATTGTTTTCCTCCTGCAACAGGTCTACATATAACAATGGGAAATGTCTTCCTCAATCGTTTTGATCTCTGTGCGATCGGTGGACACGGTAAACCTCGTATTACGACTCTGTCTTTCATTTTCACTATCTTTCATTTTTGAGCTGATATGTATTACATTCCATATTATGAAGCGTACTATCCTTGTTATTGGATTCAGTTACTTTTATGTCGCTAAGTAGATTTTTAATTTTACGGTAGTCATTTTGAGACTGCGTTGTTATTTTGATATCGTTGTTAGATATTGCTTTAAACTGAGCAGGTTTTTCTGGCATTGATAATACTATAGCTCTGAGTATATCTAACATTACTCAAATTGATATGTGGTGGTTAGGGTTCCTTTTTGGATTGCATGTTGTGGTTGTTTTAGTATTTCATTTACTTGCGGTCAAGATACATTTGGGGATGGGGTTTTACAGAATATTCTCTTTTATTTAAATTTATTTTATTTTGTCTGGGTTGGAGTCTCGAGTTCCTCTTCATCCGTAAAGTACTCATTGCTGAGATTTTGTAAGTTCTGACTTCTACCATTAGTAGACATAGATGGTTCGTTTGCCTCTCTAGTGCTTCGATTATATTTTGCAAATTTACCATAACATCTTGTAATTTATTATATTGTAACTATTATTACTGGTCAGTTCATTTCCATCTTGATGCTGACGGCGTCTTTGGGCTAATATTGGAGAATTTATGAGTTCTAATAATGATAAGGGGCTTATACTTCTATCTGCTGTAGTAGTTAAGCTTTCCACTATTAAATCAGTAGTTGGCAAAATTATGAAGTTCACGTGAAGTTGATGTGGTGTTCTTTGGAGTGCCTTATTTCTTCCACCAAACTGCCATTTATTTATCCCATGTTCCGTGTTTCCAGAAGAACTAGGAAAGTGACCAGCCTGGTTGCCTACCGACGATTGCATTAGGGCATTATAATTTTACACACATACAGGTCAATATCAAACACGTCTAAAACCCACACTTCACTTGTTCAATCTAAGAATTGGTAAACATCGAGTTCCAGTTGATCATTCATAACAATGAGTAAGAAAAAGGAGTTAAAAGATCTTTTAAATAATTTTAAAATAACAGCCTAGTTTGCACTCATTGTTATGCCAATGATTGTGCAACTATTTGGGCTTAGAGAGACTAAAAACAGAATCACCTGCTCTATCAATGTAAGAAAAGTTGGCCCTACCTAATCGATTTATCTTATCTGATGGAAATAATTATGACTAAACAACAATAGAGAATTTTTCATTCCATTTATGGTTGCCTGAAGAGATTCCAACTTCAGTTGTGTATCAAATGCTTTAAATAAGTCATTGTGAGTGAATGTGAAAATGGGGAAAAATCGATATTCGATGTCGTTAAATAATTAGGTATTAAAAATTATTTATAAGAGAGAAGTTAAATTAAAGTATTAAACTCACCATTTAATGCTGAAATTTTGAGAAGCTGAATTTATTAACTAACGATGAAACTTGGTTTTCTGCATATCTTCGGAAGATAAAACTAGAGCATATGATTACATATGGTACAATTTCATCGCAGAAATTGTAGAAAAATTACCACATTTGAATTGCTCAACCACCCTCCTTACTCAATAAGCGCTTCTGTGTTCCCTGATTTAACTCTCCTTCGAAGGACAGAGATTTTAGACGAATGTGTGGAACACATTTGAGTATAATACTCATAAGAGTGTAGTTAAATACACGACGATATTAATATATGTTTAAGGATATACTCGTACAGAAGGTACTGGACCGAAAATTCTTACTTAATTCTTACTTAACCATAGGAATGAAATTGGAGGATTATACTAAGGAATATAATGATATGTTGGATATAATATCATTTATACAGATGCTAGTGTGAGTGGAAACAAATTAGGTTGAACGAACATTCAAAAATATTTTCGAGTTCATCCGTCTAATGAATGCTGAGACGCTAGGATCCAGTAAATACCCTCACATAGACAGATTGAAGGTAATGAAAGGGCCGATATGTTTGCTAAAGAATGAGCTAGGAGAATGAGTGATATAGTGAGAAATATTCGGATACACGAATTTCAAAATCTAAGCTTAATGAAAGGAAATAAGTATAAACAGTGAATTATGTAGTGTCCCTTTTTATAGGGGAAATACAATAATGGTGTGAACGATTTAAAGAATAAGGATGAATCATGGTATCTGAAAAGAGTGATTGTTTAAACGTGTAAATAAGATATGTAGCTTTCACAGCTCTACAGGGTTTGATATCATAAAAACACATAGATTGATGATTGTTATGAAAGCAGGTGGATAAAGGAGTTTGCGGAGAAACATGAAATAAATGTATACATTTTTTTTAATAATTTTGGGATAACATTTGGCCTGTTTTATTATTATTCCGGAGAGCTCAGAGCAATCAGAGAGATTATTTTTCTGAAAAATTCGATTATATTTTATCTGAAAAGCCCTTTTTGTGATTTTTATACACTACTGAAAATATGTAAAGACCTCTGAACATTTGACAACTGATAGACATTATGCATTGACTCGCTGTCGAATCAAACGTCAAAATAATAGAAATTAAATTCAAATTAGAGCACATAATATATAAATAAAAATATATAAATATACAAAAATTAAGATAAAATGGGTTTAAACTAGTTGACAACACGTATAATATAATATATAAGAGTGATTCTGACAAAAGCAGCAGTGAAGAGGGAATCGTTTCAAAATATCCAGTTTTCCCATTGCAGCTTTTACTTTCACCAAAAATTTGATGAAACCGTATTCGGGCAGGGGCTTAATACATGAGAATGAAATGTATAAAAAACGACTATCCAGAGCACGGCGGGTAATTGAAAGTGCATTTGACATTCTTGTGAGCAGGTGGAGAAGTTTTCTAACAATTATATTAATATGCTGCCACAAATGCTGAAAAAGTTGTGCTTGGTAACAGTATACACAATTATGCTTAGGGATCATGGTTATTTTTTATAAAATAATCCTGTTATTATTTCTACCAAAGATATGGGACCATTGAATGGTTGCAGTTATAAGAGCTGCTGAAAAAATTAATGTACCCACTATAGAAAATTATAATAAAATATTTAGAATGTAATGCTTGTTTTTTAAGGAACTGAAAAGATCACGCCCTATTTGTAAAAAATATTTGATTCTCGAAAGAGTATTCAACCAACTTCTACCGAAATATTATATTTTCTAGCTCATCAAATGCTTAAACGCAGAAAAAGGCCAATATATCATATTAATTTCAATAGTCAGTCAGGCATCGAAATTAACAAAATAATAATCAAGCACTGTAACATTACAGGGTGGACTCGGTCGAGCAAATTCCGTCACCACGCAGAATCGATCAATGACACCCGATGTTGTTCTGCCTTCTAAAATCGTACCTCGCCCACATACGAAGCTCACCTGTATAACATTTAAAAATAAAACTGGAACCGAACAAATGTTGTCAATTGTTATAGTATAAGCATAGTTGGTATTTTTGTTTGTTTCATGTGACATATGCTATGAGAGACCACAACAGGTTCCCATAGCAGCGAGAGGAATCGAGTGTCTCGATTCAGGCGTTAACTTTCAGCTAGTGAAGGCTAGATGGCGGAGACGTCGTTCGAGAGTTTGAACCATCAAAGGTGACGGGCGAGATAAAAATAAGATAAGAGATAACGAAAAAGAGTTGGATGACGGTGGAAAGTCCAATGTAAAAATGGTACATTTCTTATGTCACGATGAGTTTTGAAGTGATGAAAGATAAAAAAAGTAGTGTGAGAAATTACAGTGAAACTAGAATCCAGTGTAATCAGTGCCCACCAACTTTGAGCAAACTTTTTTTTTGTTGGTGTTATCATAAACGATGATAACTTTTTATTGGTTGGTGTGATCATTCATAAACTGTAAATAATATTTTTTGGTTGGTGTGATCGTACAATTTAAAATTAAAAATACAAATGAATGAGAAAGTTTGTATCAACGGTGTGAAATTTTGTATCAACTGTGTTAAGAACTAGTTAAAAGGTGCATACTCATATTCCGTCACAGAACCGTTCGTCATCGTCGACAAGTGCGGGATAGCGGTCACTTTACGACATCGATACAGGTAAATTTCCTTGTATATCCCACTTCCCGCTTTTCCTTTCACTGCTATGCGACCCTAAACTATCCCTCTTTGCCACAGCGGATTGATTTCCTACGAGTTGCGTGGTGGTTTTTTGTGTGGTATCCCCGCCCGAGTCCACTCACTCAAACACAGAGCAAAGCCGGACACACGTGCTGGTAGACTGGTGCCCAACAGTAATTATCGTTTTGTTTAATTAATTGTTAATAAGCTTTAATTAATTGTTTCATTAAATAATATTAGTTTGAGTAAATATATTCGAGTTTATAAAGAATGATCCAATAGGAGGTACCTTTAAATTTATTCCACAAATCAACGTTGAGTGAAAATTGGTTTTCTCTTCGACCATTTTATGGTGTTCATAATCGTCTAACGTCACGCACTATTCGCGAAACAATCAATAAATTTTGAAGTTCATTTTCAATATTGGATATTCATCACCCGACCAGAGTGTGTACAAGTCGATCTAATGTGAATATTGCCGCTGTAGCTGAAAGTTTACGTTAAAACCGCAATCAATCAATTCGTCGATTGGTGTAGCCGACTTGTGGTTTGAACAGGTTGGTGCAACGTGCCAGACAGCAGGCCAAACCATCGATTTACTGAAAAAATATCAAGAAAGAAACCTTGTGAATTGAACAAGATCTTATGTGAACCGTTAGATTACTTTTTGGGGGTTATCTAAAATCACTTTTTTATGTCGATAAATCACGATCGATTCCGGAATGCTCGGAAGAGTGCTGGAAAATTGGACATGTAGAATAAATTATTTAAGAGGCAGTCGCGGACTACAATAAAAAATATTATTTTCATAAACGAAACTTACCGAAATGTCATAATCAAAACTTACGTCAAAATACAATTTTTGATTATTAAAGTGAATTTAATGAGTCTTATTTAAAAAAACTTCCCGAAGCTCTTATTGGATCACCCTTTATTTGCATGTACATATATAAAATGAAAATAAATGTGAAAATCAAAAATTTGTACCTTTCCTTAGAACCAAACTGTTAGTAATGCCAATATTAATATTAAATCCTGAGTCCCAAAAAATCTTTGAAAATTTATTTTTTAGTAAACCCGAAGCCCGGGCTCGATAAAACTGTCAGAAAAGCCAAACAAGTCATAACTAAATAACATATTGAGTAAAGTAGAAATATCCTGGGTCTGTCGCATGGACATATTTGATCGTCGTAAAATCATAAATGCTTCACCAGAGTCCACAATTGGTCATAATTAACACTGATCACCTTTTATACCATGTTTCTTTTATTTCAGTTTATAAATAAAGTCAACCTTAAAGCATTTAATTTATATAAGTATTCTCATTAGGCAACATTTAAAAACTTAAAAAAACCAAACAAAACAGCATAAAATATCTACAGAAAGAAACTTAAAAATTTAAATAATTGTTTGCCATAAATCAGTACCCAGAACAAGAAGAAAGAAAAACTTTTTGACTATACAGATTCAGAGTAAAAAAGCAACGACACCATTACGGAAAATAAGGAAACCGTTCTAATTTAGCTGCAACAAAAAAGCACACACTGACAAATGTGAATATACTTTTTATAAAAATTTGCATATCAAAAATATATAAATTAATTTTATTTAGAAATGAGTCTCTATTGTGTATATCATGAGCCTTAACTACTCTCTTCGTACATATATAAGAATAGAACGATAATTGTGTAACATATAGAATTTAGGATAGTCTTCGTTTTATGATAATTTAAACCGAAATTGCTTATGTTTTCTTTATATGATAGTGCCTCTGGCACAGTTCTTGTTTAATTATGCAAAGATACTATGGATTATACATATATATATGTGCTTATTACGACAGTAATTTAAACTATATACTATGTACGTATATACGTTAATTGTTGCTCTTAAGATAAAAGTTTAAATTAAGTAGTTTTAAATGTGTTTCATTGGTATGAGCTTAGTAGATTGTTGTTATACTGTTAATTAGCATTTGATATCCAGATTGTTATTTTTGTGTTGCCTTCAAGCTACAGGCTCAATTCAAAATATTGTATTTTAATCTCTTCATACACAAACCTAATTATAAGTCTTAAGGCTATATATCGTTTACACATATTCAAATATTAATGTAAATCATACATTCATATATAAATATAAACAAAAACTATTTAAACATAGAAAAGTTTTATTTAAAACAAATTTTATTGTTGAAT
Organism: Tipula lateralis; assembly: GCA_963932295.1. Lineage (NCBI taxonomy): Eukaryota > Metazoa > Arthropoda > Insecta > Diptera > Tipulidae > Tipula > Tipula lateralis. Next base: position 143,492,624 of record OZ010738.1, read on the forward strand.
AATGTACAATAAATGCACATAATTAATAAATAATAATTTATATTTTCCAAAATGTTTAATAATAAAACATATTTATTTATCAATAAAATTTTATATTCGAAAAAATCTATTATTTATTATCAATATTATTATTATTATTATTATCACTATTGTTTATTCTCTCGATTTATTAAAAAATCATATTTTAATTTAAAATGAAAATAAAATCGGAAATTAATCTGATAATATCGTCATTTAATATGTGCCGGCAATTATAATATTGTATATATGGTGGCGATTGTTTAAGTTTTTTTCATTTATAAAAAGCTCTCTTAAATAAAAGCCCGCTAAATCAGATGTATTATTTAACACATACATATATCGTATAATTCGTGCAATGGGCGTTCTATATACTCGTATATATATGTGGATGATATATCGCCTCTTAAAGTACACATAATCTGGAATGAGATCATTATACGAGTGTACTCGTACCTATAAATATATAAATCAATTTTCGAATAAATTTTATTTTTCTAGATCTATGCAATGAATATAATCTTTAAGATATACCGAATATATGTATATATGTAGAAGAGTTTAATATGAAGACGACAAAAACCCCAATATCACTTATGGGAATGTGAATAATATAAAGATGCGAAGATACAGAAAAAAAACAGGATGCTGAAAATGAAACTATTCCATAAATTATATTGAATGAAAGTAGTTTTTGTTGGTCTCATAATTTCATATATATGTGAAAATGACACATATATTTTTTGCAATTTATTATATTTAACCATTTGTCATCAAATTGGAGAAACACGGAAAGCATGTACAAACAGAGATAAGTATTTATAACAATTATATATATAGAGCGAGTTTATGTTTACATAAGTACCTATGACATTGGGTGTGATCTCATATTTAGAGTTATAGTATTTTCAATGACATGCTCGTAATGGTGATTTGAGTATGGTTCAACATGATTTAATTTAAAAGTTCAAGGTCAAAACGAAGAAATGTCCAATTAAGAAATAAAATAAATAAAAAATAGTAAGAACTCAGTTCTATACCATGATAAACTAAAATTAGGTATGATTTACAGCTGTTCTTAAATCGTCTAGTTTTGCCCATGACGTCATGCAGTGACAGAAAATTGTTGTATGCATATTGTTACGATTTTGCCGAGTCTTTATTAAAATTATTTATCCAGTTCGATCACTATGTTGGGGTAAAGGTAGCCTGGATTAGGTATCTTAGAATATGAGAGATAACTAACGAACAATCTCTTACGTTTATCCCAAGTTGTTATTGAAAATGCTTGTAGATCTCAGTTGAAAAATTAATTATCAAATTTATGTTAATTAGATATAAGTGAGTTCTACTAAAGTTCAAATATCAATGACAAAGCTTATTTACAAATTAATAATCTATAAAAATAATATTATAGTACCAAAATAAATTAGTACTGGAATCTGTACTAGTCAATTGCGACATCTAAATTGTAACATTATTTGTACTTAAACTTGACATGTAATCATAAATTGCTGTAAGTACATGTAACTATGATTTGCAAAATATTGTCACAATTTTGACATATAAAAATAACAATAACAAAAGTAAGTAAATTTAATTAATTCTAGGTAAGTATATAATTCAAGTTTCTAAGATTAATTTTAGTTAGTTTTAAGATTAATTTAAATAAATTCTTTCAGACTAATCGGGACATTATAATGTATGAACAAGAGCCAGGATAACCAAGAGGAAGAGATAAGTAAGTGTTAAGATAAGTTTGATTATAGATGTTTGTAAATTTAAATTTTAATTGATGTTTATTTTTCAGGAAATTTGATCGTGCATCCAAAATATCGCCGGCCTTGAATAACTGGATTAAAAAACTTAATTTGTGACGAATTGTAGATAAATATTCTGGATTGTGATATATTTTAATATTCCAATGATTTGTAGCAAAGAGGCAGGAAATTTAAATAAATAGTGTAGTGGGCATAGTGTTTAATTTATTGGTGTTGCATTCGGCTCCTCTTGTGATATTGGAAGACGGCATAAATTGTGTATTGGACGTTTCAAATGGTGATTTTTTATTTTTACAGTAACGACCCTTACTATTCCATCAAATCCTGGATGGACAACGGTGACCCTTCCTAGTAGCCATAGGTTGACAGGCATATTATTATCCTTGACTGTGACAATATCGTTTAACTTGACTGGATCATTCTTGAATCTCCATTTCGAAAGTTGTTGTAACGATGTAAGGTATTGAAGCAATACCACTTCTTCCAGAAATGTTGTGTTATTTGCTGCACTAACTGCCATCTAGTAAGGTGGGATATTTTTGGATGTTTAATGTCTAATTCCGGTATTTTAGTGTTGGAGTGTCCTATCAAAAAGTGGGATGGCGTTAATAGATCAATTTCTGTTTTGTTGATGCAGCATAAAAGCCTTGAATTTAATATGGTCTTCAGTTCGGCTAAAAGAGTGTTGATTTCTTCCACTGTCAAAATGGTGGTCCTACTACTCTCTTTAAATGATATTTGGTTGCCTCCCAAACGCCCCCAAAATGCGGTGAATTTGGAGGAATAAAATGCCACGTAATACGGTTTCTAGAAAAAAAATCAGAGATGTTATTCGATTGCTTCAATATTTTTGAAAATTATTCTCTCAATTTGGCATCGGCACCAATGAAGTTGGTGCCATTATCACTGTGAAGTTCTTGGCAGAAACCACGTCGTGCGGTAAAGCGTTTTAGCGCTCCTAAGAAGGCGTCACTAGTTAAGTCGGTAACCAATTCTAAATGTACAGTTTTGGTGCTTAAACAGATGAATAAACATATAGACGCTTTGTTTAAATGTTGGCCTCGTCCCTTTCTGAGATGAATTGAGATGGGTCCTGCATAGTCAACTCCTGTTTTTAGTCATGAACTCAACTCTCGCAGCTGGTAGATTTCCCATTATCTGCTGTTGGCACTGAGCTTTGATTTTGCTGCATACAACACAGTTTTTTATAATCTCCGTTGCTTTAACCTTTCCATTAGGTATCCAGAATTCTTGTTTAGATAATGCTAACAATAATGATGATCCAGCATGTTTGTGGTCCCGATGCATATCGCGTAGTATCAAGTATGTTATTTCAGACTTTGGATGAAGGATTATTGGATATTTCGTAGAGTGTGGAGCAAGACTATTCTGTAACCGGCCTCGAACTCGGATTATTCCAGTATCATCTAAGATTTGAGATTTGATTTAAGAATGCTTCGATTGTTAACTACTTTGTTGATTTGCAGAGATAATAGATCCTCTCGATAATACTGGTTTTGTTCATTTTTACATATCGTGTATAGTCACGGAATAGCTCCTCGCGTTGTAGATAAGTCCCACTCGTTCTGTATCCTTTTGATTTTTCTGGTATTGGCAGGGAACCGGAAGATATAGCAAATTACTCTTTGTAGTTTACAAAACGATGAATATTTGGAAATTATTTGATCGTACCAACTATTTTGAATATCTAGGGTGTTTGCGAATATTACGATTTCCTTTCGTTCTTCTTTGCAATTTCGTTGCTCCATGATTTGAAATGGCCAGAGTTTTGAAGGACTTTCCCACCATAGATGTTGTGATTTCAGTTCACATGGCGAAAGACCTCTCGTAGCACTATCCGCAGGGTTGTCAGCAGAAGACACATGCCTCCAATGCTTGCGGGGAAGAGATGAAAAAATTTGTGCTGTTCGATTACCAACAAACGTGTTCCAGCGCTTAGGATGGCTTCCTAACCAGTCTAATACAATGCTAAAATCGGTCCATGTGTAGATATTATTTATATTGACTTGGGTTTTCTGCCTGATTACGTTGATTAGATTTGTAAGAAGAACCGCGGCACATAATTCGAAGCGTGGAAGTGTATGTTGTTTAATGGGAGCGACCTTGGTTTTGGACGAGATCATTTTAATGTGTGAACTGCCATTTTGATTTGTAATTTTAAAGAACACAACCGCTGCATATGCCAACTGAGTCACGTCGCAGAAACCATGAATGTCGATTCTGCTTGATTTAGATGTATGTATGAACCTAGGAATTGAAAGATCATTAATTTGTTTTTTCATCCTGCAATTGTAATAATTCTTCCACATTGTCTGCCCCGGTCATGAGGTCATCCACATACATATAATTTAAAATAGCATTGGTGACCATTGGAAGAGAAGACTTATTGTCTTCGGCAATTTGTTTTATTGCTATTGTGGCTAAAAATGATGATGGTGCTAAGCCATACGTTACTGTGTTTAGTTTGAAATGTCTGATGGGTTTCGATGGGTCTTCACGCCAAAAATTTTTTTGAAAATTGGTATCTTCTTGTGACACCAAGACTTGACGAATGACGAAACATCTGTTTTCCATCAGCCGCGAAAACGACTTTATGCTCTCTTTATCTTAAAATAATCGCAAATAACGTAGACTGCATAGTGGGACCAACGGCCAAACATTCATTAAGTGATATGCCTGAACTTAATTTTGATGAACCATCGAAAACGACTCTCAGCTTACTCGTTGTGATTGTCTCTTTTAAGACACCATGATGAGGTAAGTAGAAACCACCATTGGTTATTTTTTCAAGTGGAATTTCAGTCATGTGATTTTGTTGCTCATATTAACAGAGAAAGTCGTGATAAAGTTTTGAGAAATTAGGATCGCGATGGAAACGACGTTCCATAGCTCATAATCGCTGAATTGCCGCAGGTGAAGACTGGCCTATCCTACTAGGTGACCTTTTGAAAGGCAAGCGTACCATAAATCGTCCTTCAGCAGTTCTTTGCAAATGCTCCTTAAAGTAAGTTTCACATAATGTTTCCTCTGGAGATAGAATAATTTTATGATCATTCACTGAATCTAATTCCCAGAAACGTCGCAAGGTTTTATCGATGTCAACTATTTCTACTGAGTGGATACCAACTGATAACATTGAAATTATATTATTACCCGATGTGACGCGTATTCGTCCTGAAACTATCCATCTGTATTTTGTAAAAATAGGCTCAAATTGCGCAGTTTTAATTTGACCATCTTGAAGTACATCAAAAAATTTATCCGCACCAATGGGAATATAGATTTCACTCTTTTTGTCAAAGTAAGGATCGGTCAACTGGATGCCCTTCAAAGAGTTAATTCTTCCTATGTCTAAGTTTTTCTGTGATAACTGGCTTGTTATTTTGGACATTACCATCGCTTCAACCTTCAGTCAACTTGGGCTGTATGTTTAGTGTAACTAATCCTCGCGAGGTTATAGAACCAGCTCGACCCAACCCACTTACCAGGATACGAGAATTTCGCTTCTTAATGCGGAGACGCTGCACGCAAGACTCAGTGTTGAAACTAGACTGAGAACCTGAGTCCAATAAGGCACGACAAGGTATTAACTTGCCTGAAGAATCGAGAACCTTCACAATCGCAGTGGGTAGGATTGTTGATATTTTATGCGACCGGCTAGCTTCCGCATGGCACGACAAAGAGTTTACTTCTGCCGTTTCCTTTGTCCTTTCAACTTCTTCATTCTGATGTAGCAGCAAATTGTGTTTCATTCCACACTTTTGACATCTTCGAAGTGATGGGCACTTAAAAATGGGGTGTTTACTACTAAGGCAGTTTAAACAACGATTGGCACGTTTCAATCGACTATTGCAATCGACGAATTGCATCACCCCTTCACTTGTGAATGTGTCATGAGTTTTTGTTTGTACATGATCTTTCCCATTGTCATTGCGATAATGTGTCTACTTCATGTGTGATTCTCTAGTTAACAAACGTCAATTTTATTTAATTGAGTGCGTTGTCTTCTTCTTCAGACTTAAATTTTGTCTTGGAGGGTCATCGAGGTTCGTGTTTTATAGACGATTTTTTTCACGTATTGTGTATCGTGATACTTCGTTCTATTTGTCTTCGCCCTGTAGGGTAACCAAATTATATTTTCACTTTTTCAGAGGAACTGGGTAAGGTAGTAGTAAACTTCCTCATGTTTCCTTTTGATCTAAGGCGTAATGCTTGTACGTAACTTTACGGTCCAACCAACTCTACTTTCCTGCTACTTGACAAGAATGAGTTTTCGCTTTTCCTTGTTTTGCTTGTTTTGATAGTTCCTTGTGATTTTCTCGATATGTTACTTGGCGCTCTAGCAAGAAGCTTAATGGAATTGCGCCAGTCAAAAGAGACCATCATATACCGAATAACAAGTCCAAAAACAGATCCTAGTTCTGCTTATGCCTTTGAATAGATAATCCCTCATCGAAGTATTGTGATAATTTAAATCTATGCTCAATTGCGTGTAGCATGTCAATCCTTCTCGCGGACTTCAACTCATTATGAACTTCTCATCCCATTTTACATCAGCTTGCTTGTTTGGTTTGTTGCTTCCAAGTTTCTGACCACAAGATTGTAGCCAACGTGGCATGGATTAATTTCGATGTCGTTAATAAGCTAATAGGGGCTTCCCTATTTGTAGGGATAACTGACGTTCCACTATATTGGTTTGCCTCTATCTACTGGCCCATTTATTGGCAGTTGGGAGAATACTTTGCATTAATTTCAAAATCGTGTTTAGAAATTTCTCTGAGAGTAATAACTCTCTTCAATTCCAACAGTAATCTATAGATCACCGTATTCGATAGTATCACGGACAATTCGGCCTCTTTACTATTTTCGTCTAGTGCTGACTATAATAAGTAAATAAAATACCTTTGGTAATTGATCATTACCTGGCAGACTGTAATGATAATGATAAATAATTTGTTATACTTTATATAACCATTCTTAAAAAATACGTAAAGCAGTTGTAACTTAACATAGTTCTCATGAAGAGCGGTTTTTAAACCGAACTATCTCGGTAGAATTTTATCAACTCTACAGTTGAGTTTAAGTAGCCGCAATTATGGGAAACCAAAGAAAATGTTAAGGATTCCCCATGGATGGTTGACGAGACAAACCTAAAATGAATATTTTATGGAGCAGTCACATTTCATATTATTTTACTAAACCCGTCTGTATTTATAACTTAATATTTAATTAAAATATTTAAAATACATTTCTTATGCCGATGTTGTTATCAAGTTTTCGGACGGGAATGCTTTTTAGTTAATAAAACATAGCGCATAGCCGTTCTACAAATAAGCATTAAAACAACAAACAAATCCATTTTGTTCTTTAAATATTCTTTCGTAACACAACAAAAAATTTCAGACAAAATTTTGGTTACATTTTTGTTTTTTTTGGTATTCCAGGCGTACACTTAGAATCTCAATTATTTTTCCAAGAATTATAAACATTTTTTTTTGGTCAAAGCAAAAGGAAACCTGGAAAAATTATGAAACTTTTTTTGTTGGTGCTTTTATGTTCATTTATTTATATTTACATAATTTCATTTTTTTAATATTTATTATATTTGTTTAGTGTTTTTGTTGTGCGAAAGATTACAATTTACGTTCTTTTAAGTCGCGACTTTAAAATGGTAAATGGATGGTCCTTTTATGAATAAAAGTATTTAATTTTGATGATTTATTTCAGCGATTTTATCAACCCCTGAAAATTTGTGTTAAAATGGTGGTAAGTAAATCGATGTAGCGTTTCACAAAAAGACTGAAGTACATAAATACCTTTAGTAAGAAGAACTTAAGAATTATTTCACAACTTGATTATTTTCTAGAATATCATTTCTGCTGTGAAGTGAAGTAATGTGACGTGACAATATCGTATGAAGTATCGCGTCCATGGGAATTGGAGCTACTTCAAAATATTATAAATAATGCTTACAGACTAATTTGGCGTTTTTAAACAAAGGCAATTGGACCAGGAGGGTTCGAGTGGTGACCAGAGCAGGATTCAAAAAAGATTGCTCACTATCTGAATACACATTAAAACATCTATGATTCCATATTGTAGTGTAAAATTCATTGGTGCGCATCGATCAGTTGTGGTAGTTGTTTGTGTGCAAACAGTTGAAACTTAATTTTCTTTAACGGATGAGATTGGAATTTTCTTGAATGCGAGAGGTTTGACTTGACCACCCTGGAACAGATTCTGTAATAAATTCTGTCTTTCAAATCATTATATACAAAATTTTAATTTTTTTATTTTTACTAATACAACTAACAAACAGCTATACATATATCCAATTACTTGCTAATAAAAAAAAAACAAAATATTTGATAAAGCTCTCAAAAGAAATATAAAGCTTTTATGTGTAAAATGTTCCTTTTGAAGCTAAACAATCTTTCTAAACTTGTTTTTGACTCTTTTAACCGTGATCTAATGCTCTGTGGGTGGAGGCATTTATGTTACGCAAATATTACGAACAAAACATGAGACCCACAGAATACCACCACAGTATCCAGAGCTTGTCGTAGGAGGCGACTAAATCTGGTTGGATCACTGGGCTGACGACCCGAACATATTGAAAATGTCAACAAACCAAAAAAAATCGGATGCCGCCAAAAAACTAATGACCACACGCTTATGTACCCGGAAACGAGATTGACGATAGGCACGTGGAAAGTACAGTCACTTCGAAAACATGGCGAGTTTGACGACCTTATCTTATGTATGAAAGAGACTCGATGACCATGTGTCTCAGAGCTATACGTTGCTATACAGTGGAGACAACCTCGGAAATCTTGGAGTTGGAATTGTCATTGAGCCCCAGGTAAAAAACGCTGTACTGGACTTTCAGGCAGTCGATAATCGAATGTGTAAGCTTCGCTTGCACATGAGATTTGCTTTTTTGTCAATTGTCTGTGTACATGCGCCCATTTATGTAAGCCAGCCCTAAGATAAAGACTCATTTAACAATAATTTGGATAATCTGATGAGCACGTATTTGTATGAACAATTTTGTATGAAATTTGTATGAACAACTTGGCACAGGGTAGATTTTCGGACACTTGAAACAGAACGATTTCCCAATAATTTTCTCTAGAGTTTACTTATGGTAGCCCTATCTCTAAACCAAATAGCAAATTTGTTCGGATATTATATATCTGGGCTAACTTCAGATATAATTTTAATCAATAAAATAATCAAAACCTCGACTGGGCTAACTTCACATTTGTGTTAGTAGGTTTTTATTTTATTAGTGTTGCCATACGATTTTTATTTTATTTTGTGGGATAGAATTCTGGGATAACTTCACATGCATGAGGCGATGAGATGGGACCCTGAAGAGCACCCGAAGTTGAAGGTTTCATACAAATTTGAACAATATATTTAAGATTCCTTATTGTGTTCTGTTTTTTAAATAAGAACTTCATAAGAGGTTCATTTGAACATTAGTTCAATTATGATTGACTTAATCGGAATGGAGTCGGGATCTCAACCTTTATCGGAATTAAGATATTTAAGCTCATTTAAAATGTCGTTTTCCAAAATTTCTACATGTGGTATTGAGTTGATTTTGCTTTACGATCAATATTAATTTGATAACAATTTGAGTATTTAACCACGGAATTAAAGAAATCCGTGATCAAATTATGTCCTTTTTATTATAAGCTGAAATATATTAATTATTCTTGGAAATAATGTTGTGTGTGTGCAGAATTCATAGACCGGGCCATCTTCGATGTTAGTACTATATGCTGTCATGATAGAGCTGTGCAGTGTAGATGTTTTTCGTTAATTAGACCTAAAGCCGTATGTCATCGATTTGCCAGTAATTGCGTAAAGTATGAGTTACATTAGCGAACCGCGAAAGATATGGAAGTACTTTGTGCTCCAGAACCTTGTGTTCGCAACAAACCAACAAAACGGGAAAGATATTAATTTATTTTTGAATTTGTTGATTTAAGCACTGTACGTCATTGATGAAAATAATTATTCCCAATATGCAATAAAACTTGTTTTCAAAATAAATTCAATTCACACCGACCAAATAGTGCAGTTGGAGCGGAAGGTACTGGGTTCGAATCCCGATAGGGGCAGGATGCATCATATGTCAGTATTGGCTAGTATAGAGCTTTGTTATGTGCAGATGCTTCTACGTACATCGGACCTATAGCCGTACGCTCTCGATTTGACCCTAATGGCGTAAGGTAGGACGTAAATAAGCGAACGTAAGGTAGGACGTAAATAAGGTAAGGTAATGGTTGATTTTAAATATCGGAATCAAAAGGAATAACTACACCTTCAATCATTCAAATATATGAAAAATTCTGAACAAAACTACGTCGCTGTTAACGAAATGTTAGGTACGTTAGTCCGGATAAAGTACATTATTTTTAAGCTGACTATAGGTATTCGTAAGCTCAATGCTGGTTTATAAAAACAATTTAAAAAACTGACATTTCATCTACATTATTTTATTTTATAAACTTTGAATGTTATTAGAAATTTATTATAGGCTAATAAAACAAATAACTAAGATTTTTGTTCGATCTAAAGGAGTTTCATCGTCAATGTGTCAACATAACATAATATTTAAATGAATTGACCTCCAACTATGAGAGTTAATTTTTTTAAATTTATAGGTTTGCCAATTTATTAATTTATATTCATTGTTTCAATTTGATAAATGATCAAATCACTTTGAACTGTTAAAGTAACGTTCATTACAGGTCTGTATGTTTATTGAATTTTAAAAACGATGTTGACGGTTGTACCGCAATGGTTGTAGTATTTTTACGACATAATTGTATATTGGAATATGTGTATATCCAATTCTAGGTGTGATTACAATAAGACTGTTCGTTTTTAAAATATTTGTTTGCACCATCTGCGCACCAGCCTCGGTCGTAATATGGTCGAAATCATATTGTAGCATTAAAAGCATAAAATTATCAATCGAATAAAGCTAGTTTCACTGATATTCAAAATATGTTTTGTTCGAATTAAATTTCTGAAGCTTAACGTACTTATCTAATTTCTGAACCTATAAAAAACATGCTTAAGATCGTATTACAACTAGCTTTCTAAAACATCAGCAATAGATGTCATTTTACATTCTCATTCATCAAGGTCAAACTCCCACACTCATACATAATCTTAGGTCTGATCTGTAATTTGTACAATTGCGGCCTACTAACACTTGCAAGAATTGAACAAATAAAGTACACAGATTGTGACATTTAATTGAAAATTTAACAGAACTAACCATTGCTATATCTTCAAAAACGCTTTATCTCAATATTAACTTAAAATTTTCAAACAAATTCTATTAAGTTTTAACTTCATTAAGATGACTTGGCAGTATTGCTATTTGAATCCAGTCCGAATCACAGCGTTACTGTTTAATGAAATAAAAGTGTAAATGAACTGTTGGTAATCTCAATGAACCATGCTGTTCCCATAAAATTCATAATCTGCCAACAAAATTAAAACGAAAATAAATGTCTAACCGAACTTTCAATAAAATGCAAAAATATGTTTCTTATAATATTACTTCAAAGCGAATAAATAATAGCCATTTGGTAGTGTCACATGTTACGTAGCTATCCAAATAATTGAAGTATATATCTAGCATAAATCTTAACAACGAAAACCAAATAATTTCCATGTATATTCAATTTGAAAAACTCAGACCAGACCATCATAGCTTCGAACAAAAAATAAAATGTTCGAATAATATATTCAATTCAGTATGTAATTCACATTCATCATCTATGACACTCGACTTAGTATAAAAGTCGTTCTTTGTTTATATTGTATCCGTATACACATCCAACTCACAAAGTATAACATATAGAAAAGTTGTTCAACAACAAGTAAATGAAGGAAAAACTAAATTTTTTGTATTTGTAGGAAGCCATAATGTCCACATGATAAATAGTAAACACACACACACATACACACATATATATATATATATATATATATATATATATATATATATATATATATATATATATATATATATATATATATATATATATATATATATATATATATATATCATGACTATATACGACTATTTCTGGATCAAAAATAATATACACTAAAAATAAACTATGTCTGTGTGTGTGACCATTTTTTCTACAAAATAATTTAATGAATTTTCGTTATTATGTACACATACATACGAGAAGTCGCAAAATGTCTAGTGTCCAGGTCCAGTGGTATATATGATTTCTCATCCTTTGACCAATTTGTCCTCCTGTGTGAACCATTTTTATCTTTACTTAAATGTTAAAGTTTGAATATATGTATGTTGTTATACACATGTATTAAAGTATAAATTCGAAGCAGTGTACACAGAAAATGTATACCATATAGTTCACTTTAGTGTCATGATTGTTTTCACACCGCGTTGCAACTATTATGTTCTTTATATGACCTATATTGGTATATGACTATGCGATGTTGAAAAAAGTTAATTTATATTTTATTGGTTGACCTGTAAGTAATATATATTTAAAAGATTGTTATATGTAACACACACACACACATATATATATATATATATATATATATATATATATATATATATATATATATATATATATATATATATATATATATATATATATATATTTATATATATATATATATATATATATATATATATATATATATATATATATATACAGGGTGAGTTTCCTTATAAATGCAGGGCTTTTATCTAGAGAACAGTGCTAGATAGGAGAAATTTAATGAAATTTATTAAGAGTCGAGGGGGACGTCTAGTGGTGATCTTCAATGACCTTGAAACTCATTAGTTTCGGAGATATAGGCTAAAAATAGGTTTTTTTCAAATTAGACCCTATACTTTTGAGTGTTTGTTTTTATTAACCAATTAAAAGTAGACACTTTTTGCTCACACATCATTTTTGTAGAGTGTATGATTTCAGAGATATGAGCAAAAATTGATATTCACTTAAGCAATCGAATTTTTCCTAAGTTCTACAAATTAAAATAGAAAATTTAAAATGTTCTTTGACTAAAGTAAAAAATTAACATTAATTAAGCAAGTAAAAAATTTTCTTTACAAAAGATATGTAATCACATTCCAATTCTAAACTCTGTGAAGAAAACAGCGAATAAAACAGTGATTGTAAAGAAACAAACAGTGAACATTTTATTTAAAATACCGGAATTTACCTGGACAACGAGAATTTCCAACACATATTTTAGACCGCCACCTTATACTGGACAACGAGAGTAACCCACACGTATTTTGGACCACCGCTATATATTAGACACGACAATTTCATATCAACAATTTAGACCCAGCTTATCATTTGGAGACGAGAACCGCCCACGCATACAGTTTGGACCCTGATTTGGGCACGTATCAATTATATTTTTTTTTTTTTTACGGTTTCTACAGGCCATTATTGGCCCGTACCGTGTCAACAATCTAACTCCATCGGTTTCGATCACGAGCCAGCTCTTCAAACCGTTGTAGGCAGTTTGAAGATGCCAGATCACTCTCTACGCCGTGGAGCCATTGTCGCCGACAGCGACCTCTTCGCCTACTGAAAGGCGGTTCACCCTTAAAGGTTCGCTGTATCATTCGGTTCGGATCAGCACGCAGAACGTGTCCGAGCCAGCGTGCTCGCTGTCCTTTGATTTTATGCACGATATCAGGAATTTGCATTAAATTCCTGATCTCGTGATTGAAAAGAACTCGGTAAGTGCCATCGACGTCGCGTTTTGGACCATATATCACACGCATGATTCTTCGCTCGAATGTTAGAAGCCAACTTTCGTACTCATCCGTCAAGGTCCAACTCTCACATCCATACATGACAACGGGTCTGATCAACAGATTCAGCTTATCCGTATTTGCAAGATATTTTGATTTCAGCAGTGGACGTAGAGGATACAAAGCCCGATTGCCAGCGGTAAGGCGGACTTTGATATCCTCGCCCACACTGAAATCGTGAGTGATGAGAGATCCAAGATACTTGAATCTCATCACTCCTTCAAACGTGTGGTTACCACTACTGAAATCAATTGCGTCTTGGTCTCGAAAACCCGAGATTAGATATTTCGTTTTTGACTCGTTGATTTTGAGAGAACGGAAGCTGAACACTGTTCCAGTGGATCAAGTATCTCTTTCGCTCCGTTGCCATTTAATCCTATCACACAGATATCATCTGCATAAGCAAGAAGTTGATTGGATTGTCGGAATAAGATGTTGTCCTGAGGTGTTTCACTTTTACGAAGGATGTATTCCAACATGAGATTAAAAAGTATCGGGGACAGCGCATCTCCTTGTCGAACACCAGTGGTGATTGCAAAAGTACTCGATAGCCTGTTCTCAACTTTGACACAGCATTGTGACTGCGTTACTGTCATTTTACAGAGATGTACATATTTTTTCGGTATTCCTAAATATTCAAGCGCATACCATGGCCTCTCTCGATTGATCGAGTCATAGGCTTGCTTGAAATCTAGGAATACCTGGTGTACATCGCGAGATCTTTCGTAGTACTTGGAAAGAATCATCCGTAGCGAAAAAACTTGATCAGTGACTGACCGATTTGAACGGAATCCTCCTTGGTAGTCACCGACAATTTCCTCCGCTAAAGGAGTAATTCTTCCCAAGATAATGTATGACAGTAACTTGTATGCTGTGCAAAGGAGAGCTATACCGCGATAATTCTCGCATTTCATGCGATCACCCTTTTAGAATATTGGACATAACGCGGCCACTTTCCATTCGTCAGGCATAACTTCATTTCGCCATACCAATCGAATAAGGTCGAAAAGACAGTTCCACAAAGTTAGCCCTCCGAATATCAAGAGCTCTGAATTAATGCAATCAACTCCTGGTGAACGATTTTCCTTTAATTTCTGCATGGCCATTATGAATTCCTCATAGGATGGATCCTCAATGAACATCTCCGCGGTCTGTATTTGAGGGTATTCAAATACAGCTTGTGATAAATGTGGAACATTAAGTAGATCAGAAAAATGTTCACGCCATGTATCGAGTACCGCATCGACGTTAACACAGAGGTTTCCATCCTGGTCCCGAATGGCAGTTGACCGAGATCTTAAGGTATGGTGCAATTCGGTGATTCCTTTAAAGAAACCACGCGGATTGTGCTCATTGCTGAGTTGTTGTACTCTTAAGATCTTCGCCTTCCACCATTCGCGCTTCTTCTGTCTACAAATTCTTTTAGCTGTCCTCCCAGCAAGAACTGCTTTGTTTTTCCTTGCGATTGAAACCGAGTCTGCGCTTCATTATAGGCTATATTTCGTTGCTCAACAGCAAGACGACACTCCTCATCAAACCAATCATTTTTGGGCTTAGTTTTCACTATACCGAGAGTGTGCTGGGCAGCATCGACAACCGAGGTTTTCAATACTTCCCAGACACTGTTCACATCATCAGATTGGTAATTGGATCGTAAAATGCTATTGCTGACAAGATCTTGATATCTTTGTTGCGTTTCGTCATTTATCAGGCCTTCGCAGGAGAATCGCGTTTTATATTCTCCTGTCCACCTTGACTTGTACGAAAATTTCCATCGTAGCTTTGCAGCAACCATAAAATGGTCACTGCCTACGAATTTGGTTGACGACCGAAACGATCTCACGTCTTGGACAACCCGAGTCCGCCCTTTTGCAATCAACACATGGTCAATTTGGCTTCGGGATGTTTTACGTGGATGTGTCCATGTTTCTAAGTGGATGTTTTTATGAGGAAAGAATGTACTTGCTACTTTGAGATCATGAGCGATCGCCAAGTACATCATTCTTTCCCCAGTCTCGGTCGCAGTTTCGTGTCGGGAGTACGGACCTATATTGTTACATAAGTCGGTCTGATTTCTGCCAGCTCTAGCATTAAAGTCACCAATCACCAATCTGACATCGTGCTCAGGTATAGAGCCCATCAGATTATCCAGATTAGTATAAAATGAGTCTTTATC
Organism: Tipula lateralis; assembly: GCA_963932295.1. NCBI lineage: Eukaryota > Metazoa > Arthropoda > Insecta > Diptera > Tipulidae > Tipula > Tipula lateralis. Next base: position 143,508,471 of record OZ010738.1, read on the forward strand.
CTGGGATTGGCTTACATCAGTGGGCGCATGTATACAGACAATTGACAGGTTGGCTAATCTTATGTGCAAGCGAAGCTTACACATTCGATTATCGACTGCTTGAAAGTCCAAGACAGCCTTTTTTACCTGTGGCCCAATGAGAAATCCAACCCCAAGATTTCCGAGGTCATCTCTACTGTGTAGCAACGTATAGCCTTGGGACACGTGGTCTCCACTTTTAGGCCATCGAGTTTCTTGGAGGGCTACGAGTTCCAGCCGATACTCTTTCATGCATGTGATAAGGCCGTCCAACGCGCCAGGTTTTCTTAATGACTGCACATTCCACGTGCCGATCCTCAATCTCGTGTCCGGGTACTTAGCGGGGGTTCGTTTCTTTTGTTGTTGTGGTAGTATCCGATTTTTTGTCTTTGTTGACATTTTTAACATTTTCACTTTTTTTACCGATGCGGGTCGTCAGCCCAGCGATCCAACCAGATTTAGTCGCCTCCTACGACAAGCTCTGGATACTGTGGTGGTATTCTATGGGTCTCATGTTTCGTTCGTAATATTTACGAAACACGAATGCCCCCAACCACAGGGCGACCAATTATATAACCGTGTTATATATAAGAATCGGCACCTCACAAAACACTATATTGGACTGAGGTATTGGAATTATTTCAACTGGCACCGGTGAATCAAGCCAGAACACGCTATAGTTTCAACCAAGTTCATTGGCAATTTTACATGGTCCTTTGAGTCGGATTCAATAGCAAAACCATATTATATAATTGATACAACTGTGAGTACACATTTAATTACTTACATTAGATATAAAATATATACGAATACAATTAAAGTGATTGACCCATATTCGGTAAGTTTTATTAAAACCGATTGTGATAATTTAAACGGTGTGAAAAGTGTCTTGTGAATTATAAAATGGCGGAAACCAGAGCGATAAAACGCATCTTAAAAGTAATAGAAGCCATTACACTTCAAGTGTCGACTATCACCGATCAAACGCGGATCAGTGAATAAAAACGTGTTTAACTCTTTTAAATGATGAATGGAAAGAGTTTCAATCTCTTGAGAAACAACAAAAGGGCAAATTTGATGAATCCAATATAGATTCAGTGGACAAAATTGAGTCCTCTTACTTTCATTTAAAACAAAAATTAGTAATGTGGGAAAAATTGTATGAAGAAATGATGCTCACCATGATAATCATACATTAGATGAACCCGTGCTTAACCAAACCCACTTTTTGAATCAAATGTCGGTAATAAATAAACGTGAAAGCGAAGTTCGGCTACCTCGTGTTAATATACCGGTATTTAGTGGTAGTTATGCAGAGTTTCCATCTTTCCGAGATCTTTTTGAAGCATCGATACATCATAACGGAACATATCAAAAGTTCACAAGCTGCAATATTTGAAGGGTTTACTAAAGGGAGAAGTATATTCGCTTATTAACCATCTAACGATCACAGATGCCAATTATGATGAAGCATGGGATAAAGTCAAAATGAGGTATGATAAGCGCAAACATGTAGTGCACACTTTGATAAAAAAATTTTTGGAACAGCCAAATTTACAACAAAGTTGCACCAAGTTATTACGATAGATAGCTGATGTTTCCGACGAAGTGATGAGGGGTTTGAAGGTGCTTGGTGAAGAAGCCGAAAGTTGTGATCCATGGCTAATTTATATATTAACCAATAAATTAGACAATGACTCTAAGGAAGAATGGGCGCATGAGACAGCAGAAATTGATTTTCCCACACTATATCATCTATTCAAATTTCTTAACAAAAGAAGTGATGCACTGCATCTAAATACAATACTAACTACAATTCAAAGAAATAGAAATAATCCAGTAAAACGGGTCAATACGATGATGTCTCAATCCTTTAATTATGTTTGTCCATTATGTTCAAGCGATCATCCCTTAGGTAGATGTCAAAAGTTCATCAAATTACCGATTCCACAACGAAAACAATTCGCCGCAGAAAACAAACTATGCTTCAATTATTTAGCTTCTACCCACCAATCAATTGAATGCAGATCCAAATACAACTGCAAAATATGTTAACGGCGACATCACATTACTTTACATAACGAATCCGAAAAGATACCTAGTGAAGAATCTAGTACAAAGAAACCTAAACCATCTGAATCCGCCAATTACAATGTGATATTGAAATCAAACACATTACAGGCTGAACATATTCCAGTAATATTACCTATGGTGATTGTGACAATCAACGATAAGTTTGGAAATGCCCACAGATGCCAAGCTCTGTTAGATTCTGGGTCACAATCTTCTTTTGTATCAGAAAATTGCATCCAACGACTTCAATTGCAACGACAAAGAGCTAACATAAGCATTAATGGAATAACAGCTGGTTCCATAACATCAAACGGGAAATCATGTGTTCGTTATAACAAAAGCACTCAAATTCAAATCAATGCATTAATAGTCAACAAGTTACCATCACAAATACCAGGGCACACCATCGATATTGAGGATATGAGCCTTTTGAAAAATCTACAACTAGCTGATCCTGATTTCCAGAAACCGGTTAAAATAGATTTATTGATTGGGCTGATAACTTCTTTTCAATTCTTCAAAGTGGACAGAAACAATTAGGTTCCACTATTTTGCAAAATACCATGTTTGGTTGGGTTATGTCTGGGCAGACAAACTTAGCTCAATCTGTCGATTTTTCTACATTTACGGCACTCACGGTTCCATTGGATATGGATGTAGATAAAACGTTGAGACAATTTTGGGAGATCGAAGTGTATTTACCCCAAGTAAATACAAATTCACCCGAAGACCTGCAATGTGAAATGTTTTATAAGGAAAATTACAAGAGGCAAGAAGACGGGAGATATGTTGTCCAGCTTCCGTTCAAACTAAAGGCATCTACATTGGGTAATTCATTTAATGTTGCAACCAAACGATTACTATCACTTGAACGACAACTAACTTATAACAATACGCTACGAAATGAGTATGTGAAACAAATAAATGAATATATTGAGATGGGCCACATGGTAGAAATCGCACCGAAACAACATGAGATAAAAGATGATAATATGTTTTATTTACCACATCATGCCGTACTAAAAGAATCCAGTGATACTACGGAAGTACGAGTGGTATTTGACCACTTAGTAAGACTTCCACAGGAGTTTCTTTGAACCACATTTTGATGATCGGCCCAACCATTCAACCGACTTTGTGGACTACACTTATTCGTTTCCGAAATCATCGAATTGCAATTACGGCTGACATAAAGCAAGTGTATCGCCAAGTTATCGTTGCCAGTGATGATACAAATTACCAACGGTTAGTTTGGCGAGAAAATCCGAACCAGAAAATTCAACACTATAAACTAACAAGAGTAACATTCGGTCTTGCAAGTTCTGCCTTTCTAGCCATACGTACGCTGCAACAACTTGCTTACAACAACGGAGATGAGAAGATCACGAGAAGAAATGACTTTTATGTTGATGATTTTTTATCTGGTTCCCATGATGTATTAAACGCAATTAAATTGAAGGCAGACATAACAAGTGTTTTGCAGCAGGGAGGATTTGAACTTAGAAAATGGCAATCTAACATATCAACTTTATGCGATGAAGAAAATACTAAACCTACAATGGATATATGCAGTGTCAACAATAGAGCGGTAACAATACTTGGTCTTTATTGCGGCATCCCAAAGATGATTTATTTATTTTTAAAGTCAACCGGGAACAAAACGGTGAAATCACAAAGCGAAAGATAATATCCGAAGCTTCACGAGTCTTCGACCCATTAGGATTTTTATCAATCGTTTTGTTGAAAATAATATTTCAGAAACTTTGGTTATCAAAACTAGATTGGGACGACGAACTATCTGAGCATGACCAAAACCAATACAAAACAGTAAGGGATCAATTTAAATACTTTGAAGAAGTGAAAATTCCAATATTCACGAATCATTATGACACTATTCAAGTGCATGGTTTCGCAGATGCGAGTGAAGCTGCGTATTGTGCGGTCATTTATACTAGAATCACCAATCAAAATGGAGCTATTGTGACAAATTTCATAACCTCCAAAACTAATGTTGAACCTATAAAAAAAGTTTCTCTACCTAGATTGGAATTGTGTGCAGCACATTTGTTAGCAAATTTAATGTATTCGGTCAAACAAAGCCTGGTTCCAGTTTCAAGTTATCATGCATGGACTGATTCATCAATTGTATTGGCATGGCTATCAACATATCCAGCTAGATGGAAAACGTTCATTGCAAATCGGTCAAGCCACATACTGGATAAATTTCCGAGGCAGCATTGGTCTCATGTTAAATCTGCGAGTAATCCAGCCGATCATGGCTCTAGGGGTATAACACCAAAGAAATTAATAGAATTGGAGCAGTGGTGGCATGGACCTGAATGGCTTAAACTTTCAGAAACAAGTTGGCCAACAACTCTTTTAAACACAACAGGAAATCAAACTATATTAGAGAAAGAGTAAAGCAAGCCAAAGTATTATTTGCTGTATTTCAAGCTACCACCGAAAACAACTGGTTACGAGAAATCTTTGAGCGGAAATCTAAATTTAACAAAATATTACGCACTGCAGCGTATGTTTTTCGTTACATAACAAACTCACGAACGAGATGTTCAAAAATATTGTTTTGCTTTGTTTTAGGAGTCTTCAACATACTCCCGCATCGTTAACGATCTCGTCGTTAACCAATAGGTAATTTGCAAAATTTTCCAACTGGGCATTGTAATGTAGAGCTGGTCGTTTTGACGGTGACTACTCGGATTAAATTATCATCACCTGGGTGTATTTGCGTAACCAGTCCTAGAGGCCACTTGCATAGTGGAACGTTGTCTTCTTTGATTAGAACTATGTCGTTTATGCATAAATCATCTTTTGATTTTTTCCATTTTTGTCTCTGTTGCAAGTTGTTTAAGTAGTCCAGATAATATTTTTTCCATAATCTCAGAACTATGGCCTGAATTTTCTGAGATGACACTGGTAGATTCAGTGATACAATTTCTGTTTCAGGAAATGACCCCGCTGAAGTACCAATAACAAAGTGAGATGGCGTAAGTACATATCTCATAAACGTCGTTGGCAGATACTGGGCAAAGTGGGCGGGAATTCAAGATATTTTCAAAAGGTAAGTATTATGGATTGTATATGTAATGTTAAAATTGATAAATATTGTTTTGCTTTGTTTTAGGAGCAGATGATTGTCTTCAACAAAAGTATATATATATATATAAATATATATATATATATATATATATATATATATATATATATATAAATATATATATATATATATATATATATATATATATATATATATATAAATATATATATATATAATATAAATATATATATATATATATATATATATATATATATATATATATTTATATATATATATATATATATATATATATATATATATATATATATGTATATATATAAATATATATATATATATATATATATATATATATATATATATATATATATATATATATATATATATATATATATCTATATTTATATATATATATATATATATATATATATATATATATATATATATATATATATATATATATATATATATATATATATTTATTTATATATACAGCATAATTCGCCTTTACTGAGCTGAACGGTCAAAGGACAAATTATAAACGTTTGTTCATTTAACAAATATTTGGTTATAATGAACAGCGTTCATATATGCATATTTACATAAACCTAATGTTGGTTAGTTTTAAGATAAAGTAAACTTTATTACACATATAATTAATTTATTCACACATAGTTACATAGATAATATGTTATCTTTAGATCTTTTTAAATAATCTATCAACTTAGGATGTTTTGAATTGGTTGCTATAAATGTATCTATACGATTTTCAATTGAGTATTAATTTTCTAATTTTTCCTTCACTTAAATCTATGCCAATCTAATTAGTTTTATGGAGCCCTGATATCCATTTGGTTGATTGTTTTTCTTCTTCCGAAAGTACATTGTCAGAATCTATGGCTTGGCGAATGTCCTTTAAAATGTCATCATCATTCGTTTTGTCAGATTTAAATATGTTTCCATCAACACCCAACATACTCTTTGACTGCGATATCACATATGATTGTCTCTGACCGTGAATTGTTCCACATAAAATTGCAGTGGGTCATCGGTTATCTCTTCAATTTCTTCATCATTATTCTTTGCGAAAACAATTTTTTATGTTTTCAACTTCACTTTATCTCAGGATCGTTTAAGAAAATGCTAGATGCACTACATTTTCTTAAGCGATCCTGTGATAAAGTTAAAGTTGCAGATCTATTCTTTGAAGGGTTGTTGATACCCAGTCTTGTCGTTTTCGTTGTCAAAATCGAAAATGAACATTCGGACAACTAATACTGGACAATAGTTAGAATAGTGTTTAAACATCTTGAGTGCTTAATGGTTTTGAGGCTGCTAAACTGCTGTAGTATTTGATGCTAGGAATATAAGGTTACTAGTTCGTAAGCTAATAAAGCACGGCCATTTTGATTTTTTATAAATGACCAGTAGCGTGTTAATATTTTTAAAACCCTGTAGTTTTGGGCTTCTGCCTATTATAAATCGAGGAAGCTTCTTTTTCATGATTTCGACGTTCGTTATAATCGAATATATTATATGTTACTTGAAATGACTCAAAAATTCGTTCATTATAACCGTTTTTTCATTATAAACAGGGTCAATTATAAACGGATTCTTCTTTATATATACAGGGTGGGGCAAAATTCCCACTTCCTTTTTGATGTCCAACGAAAAGATAAGTAGGTTTGGTTTTCATAAGAATTTATTTGATCTTTACATGTTTTTTCGTTATGATTGGAAAATTATATCTGCTAAATGGTGACCACGATTCACTATGAACTTTCGGCTCTTTTTATTGCATTTTAAATGATATCCTGCAACATCTCAGGCTAAATTTCTACATTTTCGTGACGAATATTGTCTTTAAGATGTTGCATCGTTTGGGGCTTATTCACATAAACTTTTGATTTTTAAAACCCCATAAGTAAATGCCTGGTGCAGTTAAATCCGGAGATCATTCAAAAATAATTGAACGGGCTATGTGTTCTGTGGCCCATCTTGCTGAAACCACATGCGCTCTAGGCCTTGCTCTTCCATTTCAGACACAAGAAAATTTCGAACCATGTCTTGGTACCGTTAGGCGGTAACAGTAACTTCAACACCTTGGTCATTTTCAAAAAAATAGGAACCAATGATGTTTTCAGCATGAATGACCACACCATACAGTTGTTTTAAGTGGATGCAATGATGCTTGATGAATTAATTGAGAATTATTAGAATTTCACCTGACAGCCTTAGGATTGCATTACTATACTCAATTTGTTGATTTGGATCACTCGGTAACAATTTTTGGACTAATTGAATTTTGTACGGGAACATTTTCAAATTAGATTTCAAAATTCGCCTTAAACTTCGTGTATAAATGTGTAAATGGGAACCACGAGTCCGTCTGTATTATAATAATATTATCGTTTACATGCGTAAAATTCGCATGTAAACGATAAATTGTGGGTTTTGTGGTGGCGATTAGGATATTGTTGACGTAATTTCCGCTGAGTGGCAATTATGGAACGATTATTTTCAATAAATATTGTCACAATTTCTGCTCGTTCTTGTGGCGTATATGTATTCATTATAAAATTGGAGCGTCTACACTACACAATGGTTTAAACGAAATGGAGCTAAACGTCACATGGCTTTTGCACACCAAGATGGCGCACAATTAAAATGGACTTTTGTTCCACCCTGTATAATCCGTTTGATGTTTTTTTAAATAAGGCTATTTATTCATTGTGCCTTCTGTTTTTGCCAGCCTCTTTCCCTCAAACTCAATTTCCTGCTCAAACTTTCTATCTCTTGCTGATTGTTGTTTACGTGGAAAGAGCACTCTTTGATAGTTGCTTTGGAATTATTTTTTTTTTCAGGAATTATTTCAGAAAAATTCAATTAATTTTTCAAACTCTTTGTAAGCCTATTTACACTACAAGTTATAGCACTAAGGTCCTCCGGTTGAACGTTTTCGTAGCAATACATATCATACAGTAGGTCCATAAATGACACTACAGATGGTGCCGCCCCAGTACGATTATTGTTTGTAGGACAATTTCAGAGATTTTATTTTTTTTTAATTCCCTACCTTTTAGTGTATTTTATGAAAAATATTTAATTTGTTTAAAAATTTATTGTTCAAAATTAAAAACAATTGCAAATTAATATCAAAAATCATTCGCTATACAAAATTTAAAACAAATAATTCAGTTTTAAAGAAAAATGCAAAAGCTACTTTGTTTGACTAAATTGGAATTATAATCCCAATTTTTATTACCGTCTTAAATAATATGAGACCTATTATTTTTTAGTTACTTTATTTTCAGTCCATTATTTATTATATTATAATTATTATTATATTATAATTAATTAGTTCGAAAAATTTTATTTCAAAACATCGACTTAAGCTATCAACTATTTGGTTTTTCATTTAGACACTTTTTTTATGTTTTGTCAATCAGGTTTGATTGGTCCATTTTAACACCCTCTCTCTGTGCGGCTATAGGTCCGATTTATGTATAACCAACCACATACACAATGTACATTACATAGCTCCATGCAAGTACTGACATAAAAAATGAGACCACAGATGTGCTCTAAACTCAACAGGGGATCACAGATACCCTCTTTAACACCACCGATCTTAATCAGATGGTGTAAATCTCTTTTGCATGTTGCCACTATCGGGAATCGTAACCGATACATCCCACTCCAATTGTCACAGCTTTAATAACTGCGCCATTTAGTCGGTTAGTAGTGGTTTAGACTACTTAGTCGTGAGGTTTTTTTTCAAGATAGTTGTCATTTTTCTATTGTTGTCTCTTGTCAGCAATACCTGTTAAATTTAAAAACAAAATTCAAATTGCTGGTTTTTTATTTGACTTTTTTAATAAATTTATACAACATTACAAAATACTATAATTGCCATTTAATCTTTACTTTACAATTAGAAATGCCTGATTACATCACATGATGTTTCATTATACAGTACCTGGAAAGAATCACCAGTAGGGAAAACCTGATCAGTGACTGTCCGATTTGAACAGAATCGTCCTTCATAGTAACCTTCATAGATTATTTTCCGGCAGAGGCCAAATTATTCTCAAATAATATTATATAGTAACCTGTAAGCTATACCAAAGAAGAGTAATACATATCCTGCAATAGTTTTTATATTTCAAGAGATAACCATTTTCAATGTTTCATATGGTAAATAACTTCATTTCGCAATACCAATCGAAAAAATGGAACTATTTTTACCATGTTTAGTCGCCTTCAGATTTTAATTCATAGAGTAAAGTCTATTAAGAAGTATGAATATTTTAAAAACGCAATGGTTTTCATTGATATTCTTCACCTGCATATTAGTAAAAACATAAACTGGTCGTCATAAAGGGGTTGGTTTTTACTTTTTATTTAGAATTTAATTAAAATACAAAACCTACATGAGTAGATTTCTTGTCTTATCTCCTCCAATATAAAATATGTGTCATGTACGAAAACTGTTGTTCATTTTAGTAATAAAAATACCACCTATAGTTGTAACTTATACATGCCTACACTGTATATAATAACGCGGCAACATTATTTGACATCTTAAGATCTTTAAAAGTTAAAAAATAAAGAAACTTTTACTTGTATGAAAGCATACATATATAACATTAAAATAATCCGTATGCCTTAAATGTAAAGTGAAAGAAATTTAAATGGAGTTTTTTTTGGTACAATGTCTATTCTTCATGGAATCTTTGCGCTGGTATACTACTCGTATAACAACAACAAACATCATAATTTTCTGTTCGCTTTTGTAACAATTTTGTTTCATACAATTTCCTCAAGGTTGGAAAATGAGCATACATACATATACAACACAAATGGAGCAACGCAGAAAAAAAAAGAAAAATTTATCTTCATCATCACCGCCTTACCAAACAAAAGGAATTTTTTGTGTGCCTGCTACAGTATATATCATAAAGTGGCACAATAATAACACTGGATTTGTGTGTGTAGTACAGTTTTTCGTGAGGAATTGGTGTAATAATTCAACCTGTAAATATTTTTCCGTGTTTTGTTTTTTCACCCCTGAAACACATTTTCATATGAATTTTCCCCATTCAATCTGTGTTGTTTATATACCTATTTCGACTTTTGAAGTTATATTTTGTTTTCTTTTTGTATTCCATAATGAACTTATTATTATTATTACGATTTTGGTTTACCTTAAAATGTATATAAAAAATGTGTGTAGCAACAACGAAACGGTAAGCTCTGAAAAAGTAGAAGCTTAAACAAAAAGTTTTCCATTTTTGGTTCTTTTGCGCCAACTATAAAAAAAATGAAAAACCTAATTTACGTTCTAACTCATTTAAAAATAAAAGTTATAAACACAATACACAAGACGATGAGTAATAAGAAGATGTAACATTTTTTTTGTAACGAAGAAAATAAAACGTTACACATCAAATTTTATGGAAATTATGAAAAATTGTAACAAAAAGCTTGGTAATATAAAAAAGATGATGGGAAAGATAATAAGTCATTAAGTTATATCAGCATTATAATTTACGATTATTGTTAAACATAGTGTCAAAAAGTTTTATAAATTTTATCGGTGGACACAGTGGGCAAAAATTGGTCAGGCAAAGCTCCCTTCGGAATAGAATTTAATAATATGGATGTGGTTTTATATATTATAAATTAAAATTGTTTTAATAAAACCGGCCTGTATCATGAGAGCAGTCTGTCTCTCCATATTCAATATCAACCTTAACTTTCCTATAGGTTTAATTATATTTGTACACGTATATTTCTTCTCTCGAATGTAAATAGCGAATTTAAAACTTTCATCTAGAAGCGAAAAATTATAAGGCCGCTGGTACAAATAATATAGCAGCTGAATTATTTAATGTTGGCCCACATACGACTGCAGGGATTCTTACACCAATATAAATAGAAAAAAGGATTTACCAATAACGATCTGGCTTTAGACCAGAAAGAAGCTATCATATCAACACTACACATATCATCATATAACAGTCAAACGATAGAACTTTACTGTTGTACTTACTCTTCGTACACTTCGATCGTGTATTTGACACAATCAGTCGAATCGAAATTTGGCAGGCACTGCGCGAAATGAGCATATCAAAGAAAATAATTGAAATACTCAAAGAGATGTGTCAGGTTGGTGGTAACGAACATTTGCTTGCTGATATATAGACATGCCGACATGTAATGTACTAAAGTCGTACAATGGTACCTCAATCCCCATCAATAATACATAAATCGAAGATTAAACATTAAAGTGAGCATTCAAACTGATTAACAATTTCAATGACTTTGAATACGGATTGAGATAGAAATATATTACTTACACTAAATTGTTCACTAAAATTTCCCGTCGTTAATTTTCTTTGAGCCAAAATCTTTTATTATTTACTTCGTCTTTTGAAATTGTATGGCCCACAATAAATAATCTATGGCTTAGAGGCCGTAAACGGCCCTTACCGCGTCTCAACTGAGACCTTATGAACCATTTTAACGATTGGTGCACATTGTAGGTCAGCCCAATGAATGTTTTTACACACAAACACGTTTTTATGTCATCCGTTTGCATGTTAATTTTTGGTCAACGGCGGGAATCGAACTCGAGACCGCGGCGTGATGAGAAACTCTCGTAACAATTAAGCTACATCCGGCGACAATAGGGTTTTTAAATAAATCAGGCATACCATCAAATTATAGCCATCATATTAATTGTCCGATGTCTTTTGATTTTGTGAAATCCGATATATCTACATATACAGTACTCGCCACAACTGTTTGTACCTCACATAAATTTCATATTCATCTAATACAAACCTAAAAATTTTGTTGAAGAGTACTTTCTAATCCAAAAACTTTATTGGCTATTTTTCTTGATATTCAATGATAATTAAATAAGTTCAGTTAATTAGATAAAAACGAAGATGAAAATGCCAAAATTGTTTTTACCAACAGTTTTTGCTCCTCAATTCTTTGTACCTGACAAAAAAATTAGCGAAGAACAAGATGGATCTCATTTTAATCTAAAAATCGTTCTATACTCAGTATGAAATATTCCCTCCTTTATTGGAAATAACTTCTTGAATGCGGCTCGGAATTGAATTCACTATAGATTTTGGAGGATTTCTTTTGGAATTTGATCCCAAATAGTTTTTATTTCGGCAAAAGTTTCACTGGGTTGTATCCCAACAGCAATTGTCATTTTTTTCGTTGTGTAATGCCATAGATTCTCCAACGGATTTAAATCTTGGTGAATTGGTGCATTATCTTGCTGCTAAATAAAGTGGAGCGCAATCGCTTTACACCCGGAAACAAGAGCATTATTACTGAGTACATCTAAATAAGTACTGGATGTTACTTTTCCAGGCACCAAAATCAGATCACCGACGCCATTATAAGCAGCTCCATATCATCACTTTATCATAACCATAGTGGAGGAGACTATGGCGAGTTGATATGATAACGCTGAATGCGTCCTTTTCTTTTGCAATAGAATAGTAATTTTTTGCCGTAGGTTCCGTCTAATTTGAAGCTGGACTCATCGGTCCATGGCTCGGTTTTACGGGCGCTTATAAAAGGTGTTTTTTTTATTACGTACGATTTCACATAAGCTTTACGAAGCCGCCTTCGAACAGTCGTTAGGCTAATCTTGGGTTTTCAGAGGTTGTTTATGTCACTTTGAACAGACTTGAGGCTTTTATAAGGATTTCGCTTTAATATTGGAACTGTTCTGTTATCCTCTTTAGTACTTGTGGCTCATTTTCTTTAACTTCCTTTTACATTTTTCAAAATATGTTGGCACTTTCATTTTTTTATTTGGTAGAGTACCGAATTCTTATGGCAGTTGTTCATTTTCACCAGTTTGGTATTCCAACGGAATAGTTTTTGGATTAAAAAAGTACTCTTCAACAACATTTTTAGTTTTTAATTGCATCAATATGAAATTTTTGTGATGTACAAACAATTGTGGCGAGGACTGTATGTGTAGTTATTGTGATTGAATAATCTGTTTGCCAAACTTATTGCTTCTACACAAATAACATGGCGATTCCATCAACAATTGTCAAAGTAAATAGATAAAGCTAAATAAGTTGAACCGATATACTTTGAAATACCCGTTGTGGAATACAAAAGAACATCAGTCGCATATCATGAACTAAAGTAACTTGTTTTGATGAAACTTATCCAATATTACATCGTCAATAAAAATTCATAGTTTTTTAAGCAGAGAGAATTTTCTGCTTGTTTAATGCCAATTCTATCCGAGTAAATCGGGATATCTAAACTTAAAGCATTAGTCTACCACTTGACATAGACAACGCATTACCGAGAAAATTTTATTTTGATGGAATTTAACTTCTGTTTTAGCATCATTTGTAATTCACGTTCTTTGAATCGAAGTTGAATGTCAGTAAGTGTTGTACTCGAATCAAACGCGTTATCCATGATGAATTTGAATATTTTACTAAAATATCTTTTCTTATCACACTATATTTACTAAACGTTTTATACAATAATTACAAAACTCTGCACTTATTTAAATTACACGTAATTAAATTAATAAATCAACTTCCTTCTTATTACTATTTTCACTAAATGTAAATCAAAATCATATGTTATATTTTTGAGAAACTTAGTGTGTGTGCCAAACGAAAAAAAGCGCATAAAAAGTTAAAAAGTTTATCTTTTATTCACCACAAAAATTTTAAATGGTCTCGGACCACTTAAAATTTTTTTTGTTGTTGTTTTAAATTATTTTGTGTTTTGACGGTTAAACAATTTTGTTTGTTTTTCATTTAAAATTTTTTATACATATTAATATACGCAATACGTGCAAGAGCCAACAAAGGATAAAATTATTAAAAGAAAGCGGGAAGTGAAAAGTGCATACACAAAATGTAAGTAAAAATAGGTGTTTATACTCGTCTGATTATTCGAGGTCATCACCAATTTTCTCAAGCAACCATCGGTCACAATCTCGAACGACAAAATTAGATGTAGAGAAAGCATTGGTCAAAGAAACCAAAAAAATTACAAAAAAAATAAGTGCGGCGCTGACAATTTTTGAACAAATGGTGCAGCAAGAGTTCCCAAATATTGATGTGTCTGCGCTGTTAATTTCAGAGTCCGAAGGCTCGACTTAAAGCAGAACTGATTTATTTATAGGAATTTTTATTATTATTATGAATTACACAAATAAATTTGAATTTTTGTATTTTAATTATATTCCTCATTTAATTGTCTCAATAGACTGTCTCAAAAAGCAACGCCATCGCTGCTATCACAACTATACCAGCCATCGGTTCGATCGATATGACCATCAAATTCATCGCTGCACTCCAACATACTAATATTAAAGTCGTCTTAGGTAATGCATTACCGTTACTATTTTGACACAATTTTTTAAATTTTGCTGTAGTGCCTTAAAAAATATATTCCTCTAACGGCTTGTCATTATACCGAAAGAGCACTCGACCACGTTTCGCGCTTTACTATGAACCGTGTTGAATTTTTTTTCATTTTTCGACGGGTTCTTGTAGGGTGTTATCACGGCGCACGGATGCAGCTTGCATGGATATCCTCCATCACCTAAAATGTAATAATTTGGTGTAGGAAACTGGCCATTCCTATATAAAGGGCTGTTTTGGAATATCCTTGTATCATGAACAGATCCTGGATACCCTATAAAATAATTAGTAAACAACCCTTTACTGTCTACGAGAGCCTGAAACACAATTGAATAAAATCCCTTGTAGTTAATGTACTCATCGTGCTTTAGTACAGGGCATTTTATTCGTATGTGGCAACCGCCTATGGCTCCAACTGCCTTTCGAAATATTTGAGTTTTTGCTCTTGTACAAAATTTCTGGCCTATAGGTCTCAATTCCTCCTCCCTTGGAAAATGTGCCACATTTCGCATTTTTGCAATAAAAAAATTTAACATTTTATAAACAATGTTACGAAAAGTGTAACGGTTTAATCCAGTGAAATCACCAACTACCCTGTAACTACAACCCGATGCCATCCAGTACAAAAAAATGATTAGTTCATATTCCACTGACCAACCATGATGCTTAATTGGCATGAGCAAAATTTATTTTTTTTTTTTTTATTTTATTCCATGCTATCTTTTTTGGGGCTCGAGGCTCTCCCAGCTCTTTCGCGGTTCGCTTATTTACGTCCTACTTTACGCCTTAACGGCCAAATCGAGGACGTACGGCTATAGGTCCGATTTTCGTAGAACCATCTGCGCATTGCATAGCTCCATGCCAGCCTATAGTACTGACATGGAAGATGGGTCGGCCCATGAGTTCTGCACTCCAAAAGGGGGTCATAGATGTGTTCATTAACACCACCGATCGTAATCAGATGGTGAAAAATCCCTTTTGCATCCTGCCCCTATCGGGATTCGAACCCGGTACCTCCTGCTCCAACTGCCACAGCTTTTAACCACTGAGCCACCTGGGCGGGGAGCTGCAAAATTTGTTTAAATGTGGCCTGGTTAATTCTTAAGGACCTCCTTGTTATGAACTCGTTCCCATTTAAAATGGCTTCTATGGTAGCTGATAAAACCCCAACTAGTAAATATTTAACGCGCTAAAAATTATTAATGTACGTTGTAAATAAAGCATATAATAATCATTTATACCTTGACAATTTCTTTCGAGCTGTGGTATTTTGACCAAACCTCTAATAAATGTTTGTACATTTTGCAAAGCTGAATAAGCAATAAAATATATTTAATAAAACATTTAGTCATTTTACTTAACTGATATTATTTATTTTTTTAGAAATAAAATTTTAATTTTTCCCGATACTAATCTGTGACAAAAAACATTGAACGTCAAAATTTAAACTTTTTAACTGGTTGCATTTGGCACAGCAATTCGGTTAAAAATTGAGGTAAATTTAATTATTTTGACCACAGTTAAAAAATTTTCTTTTTATCCAATTGGCACACACACTTAATATTGCATTTAAATTTTTCAATGAAATCATGATTCAAATGAGAGTGAAGTTTTTCTTAACTCTTCCTAAACTTACAACAATTTATTTGTTTATATACATTGAAGTTTTTCCTAACTCTTCCTAAACTTACAACAACAATTTATTTGTTTATATGCATATATGCATTTGAATAACTTACGTATTTGAATAACTTGAATATATTAACGAATAAAACCGGATTAAACCGGAACCAAAATCCTAGATTGTTTTTACATTTCGTTGGATCGAATCTGCTAGAAAAACATCATTATCAGAAATTCTAATGGTTCCCTGGGTGATTAGTATTCGAAAGTTCCAGGATATGTAAACAATTCGCATCATAGGTACTTTCCTAGAGTTTATCCGTGCTTCTGGAAAACTGGGACCAAAATCCTAGATTGTTTTTACATAACTAGGGATCTAATCTACTATAAAAACATCATCATTAGAAATTATAATGGTCCTCTGGTTAGTATTCGAAACTTCCATAATAAGTAATCAATTTGCACCATAGGTATTTTCCTAGAGTTTTCCCGTGATTTAGAAAAATCGGGACCAAAATCCTAGATTGTTTTTACATAACTAGGGATCTAATCTACTATACAAACATCATCATTAGAAATTCTACTGATCCTCTGGCTGATTAGTATTCGAAAGTTCCATAATAAGTTAACAATTGAAAAAGATCAAATTTTTGAAATTCTTTGAACGCTTTTTGTTCCAAGTTTAAAAATAACTTATTCCTACAAACAAGCAATCAATTGGTAAATCTTTTTAACCAACAGGTTCTAGATATTAAAACTAAGGTTTCAAATTTACAAGAATCTGTTGATGATCATTTCTCCAATCAAAACACACAAAATCATAATCGTCATGATAAAACACATTTCTATGAAAGATACAATAATATTTTAAAAACTTCAATTACCAAAATAACTAAAGAAGAAGAAAACTTAAAAAGTGAAATAAATAGTTTGTATAGTCCAGATTTTATTGAATTTTGCACGAAGCAATATATGAAATATTTATCTCTATGGGGAACAATCTTTCTTGAGCATTTTGGTCGAGAAACTTGATGGCGGAGAAAAACAAAACCAAAGGGAGCAAAATATTCCGGAAAAGCAGCACTCCTTCGATTAATTAAGCCTAGAATTATTAATTGTATGACCGATAAAGAAAAGTATATTTCCAAAATGACTCAATTAAATTTTAATATCGTCATATTTAAATCTAATTTTAAGGGTTTATGGGACACTTTTCTTTAAAATGGATGCTATAATACACTATATCCTGGTGGTTTTTTAACATCAGATTTAGTTTATACAGCTATAAGTATGTTAATTAAAAATACTAAACCTAGACCACTTTCAAATCTTAAAAATAATGGGGGAAAATATACAGCTAACGACATAACCCATCAGCCTGAAATCAAATTATCCAAATCTCATAGATACACGATAGTACCTTATTGTAATAATAATCACTGGATTCTAGGATTTATCGATTTCGAACAGTGTGAAGCAGTTACTTATATGATCCTCTTAATCCCAGCAAAGTTCTGCATCCCTTTGTTATATATTTAAATACAATTACAATCATCATTTACTGTTTTATTTAGAAAGAATACTTTATTTGATTTATTCATTTATCGGTAATTTTACTAATACATTTAAACACATCAATAGAATTTTATTTGTAATATTTAAATTAGGAACTACTTCATTCCCAACTACACACGTGTGAAGTTCTTCCTAAAAAAATCCTAGTTTTTGTTGTTGTATTTTTAAGTATAGTTTAGGAAGAAGTTCACGCAAATTGATTCAAAATATATCAATTTCAATAAACACACTTGATAACATAACATCAAAAATTATTAATACCCTTCAGAACCCAAATAGCATAAATATTATTGATTATGTGTATTAATGTTTTGAAATTTGTTGACATCTTTTACTCTGAATTCAAATCTTATTTTTTCCATTTTCGTTATCATACTGACTTAACATGCATATGTGATTGGTTTTATCCAAGTTTGTCTTCTTATGTTTACAAAAAATCATAAGTAAAGCAGTTTCGTAGGTCACTAAATTACCTGGTTTTGTAACTATAGAAAAATTCAGAGTTAATGTGAATTTTGCAAGCCATTTCTTTTAATTTAAAATTAATTATAAAAATTACATTTATTTATAATTTTTACATTAAAATAAAAATAACATTGTTTCAATTATGTTATATTACCACAGATAATATATGTAAACTTTGTACAGATTGATATCTTGTTTTGCGATATCTTGATCAAGCGCTTTCTTTTCAAAATTGAAAATTCAACTTTACATAATACATGGAATACTTGGAATACAATGGAATATTTGTATCAAATGGTAACGGATATAAATTATTTACTCCAAGGAAATGCAATCGTTTTTTATTGGACGTTCATTGAAAGAAATCCACATATTACTTGGACTCAACTTAAGACGGCCCTTACAAAACGTTTCAAAGATCGTTGGAGTGATGAGATCGAGTGAGATATCCGATGGGTGTTAGAAAGTACAAAGCAAAAACCACGTGAGTCATTTAACGAATTTTATTGTGACATCTTAAAAATAGCCCTTCAGTTTGAAACACCGCTCGATGACGCTCAATTGATAAATATTATGCGTCGTAATATGAGAGCAGGTCTTCAAGATAAGCTAGTAGATCAAGAGTTTTCCAGTATTGAAGATATGGTACGCCGTTGTGTAACATATGAAGATATTTGGATGAGAACTGGATTTTGTCCGGAAATGTTATGCGTTAATCGTAAGATGGTCTATTCAATGGATTATCAACCACCAGTAAATAATGCAAAAGCCGATCGAACTCTCAGTTTCCAAGATATCGTCTTGCCACCATAGCCAATCAAAACCAAATACCTTCAGTCGATGCAACTTCGAATACGGATCCAGAGCTAATCCAGAGATCAGCACCAAAACATCACCCATAATATCTTGCAAAATGCGTATTTATCATCGTCACCTAATTTTTTTTTCGTATAAAATCCCGATCACACAAATATTGGAATCTTCGACGTCGCATGAAATCATTTATATTAGCTTCTATTATTACTGATGATCCTGTGGGTCATCAATGGGTAAGCCCTGTGGGTGGGGGCAACCATGTTTCGTAAATATTTCGAACGAAACATGAGATCCATAGAATACCACCACAGTATCCGGAGCTTGTCGTAGGAGGCGACTAAATCTGGTTGGATCGCTGGGCTGACGACCCGCATCCGTAAAAAACAATAACAGTTAAAAATGTCAACAAAAACAAAAAAATCGGATACCGCCTAAATAACAATGACCCCCCGCTTAAGTACCCGGATACGAGATTGAGGATCAGCACGTGGAACGTGCAGTCACTAAGAAAACCTGGCGCGTTGGACGGCCTTATCACATGTATGAAGGAGTATCGGCTGGAACTCGTAGCGCTCCAAGAAACTCGATGGCCTAAAAGTGGAGTCCATGTGTCCCAAGGCTATACGTTGCTACACAGTGGATATGACCTCGGAAATCTTGGAGTTGGCTTTCTCATTGGGCCGCAGGTAAAAAAGGCTGTGTTGGACTTCCAAGCAGTCGATAATCGAATGTGTAAGCTTCGCTTGCACATGAGATTAGCCAACCTGTCAATTGTATGTGTACATGCGCCCACTGATGTAAGCCAACCCCAAGATAAAGACTCATTTTACAATAATTTGGATAATCTGATGGGCTCTATACCTGAGCACGATATCAGATTGGTGATTGGTGACTTTAATGCTAGAGCTGGCCGAAATCAGACCGACTTATGTAACAACATAGGTCCGTACTCCCGACACGAAACTGCGACCGAAAATGGGGAAAGAATGATGTACTTTGCGATCGCACATGATCTCCAAGTGGCAAGTACATTCTTTCCCCACAAAAACATCCATTTGGAAACCTGGACACATCCACGTAAAACCATGTGTTGATTTCAAAAGACCGGGCTCGGGTTGTTCAAGACGTGAGATCGTATCGGTCGTCAACAAAATTCGTAGGCAGTGACCATTTTATGGTTGCTGCAAAGCTACGATGGAAATTTTCGTACAAGTCAAGGAGGACAGGAGAATATAAAACGCGATTCTCCTGTGAAGGTCTGATAAATGAAGAAACGCAACGAAAATATCAAGATCTTGTCAGCAATAGCATTTTAGGATCCAACTACCAATCTGATGATGTGAACAGTGTCTGGGAAGTATTGAAAACCTCGGTTGTCGATGCTGCCCAGCACACTCTCGGTATAGTGAAAACTACGCCCAAAAATGATTGGTTTGATGAGGAGTGTCGTCTTGCTGTTGAGCAACGCAATATAGCCCACAATGAAGCGCAGACTCGGTTTACAATTGCAAGGAAAAACGAGGCAGTTCTTGCTAGGAGGACAGCTAAACGCATTTGTAGACAGAAGAAGCGCGAATGGTGGAAGGCCAAGGTCTTAAGAGTACAACAACTCAGCAATGAGCACAACTCGCGTGGTTTCTTTAAAGGAATCACCGAATTGCACCATACCTTAAGATCTCGGTCAACTGCCATTCGGGACCAGGATGGAAACCTCTGTGTTAACGTCGATGCGGTACTCGATACATGGCGTGAACATTTTTCTGATCTACTTAATGTTCCACATGTATCACAAGCTGTATTTGAATACTCTCAAATACAGACCGCGGAGTTGTTCATTGAGGATCCATCCTATGAGGAATTCACAATGGCCATGCAGAGATTAAAGAAAAATCGTTCACCAGGGGTTGATTGCATTAATTCAGAGCTCTTGATATTCGGAGGGCTAACTTTGTGGAACTGTCTTTTCGACCTTGTTCGATTGGTATGGCGAAATGAAGTTATGCCCGATGAATGGAAAGTGGCCGCGTTATGCCCAATATTCAAAAAGGGTGATCGCATGAAATGCGAGAACTATCGCGGTATAGCTCTCCTTTACACAGCATATAAGTTACTGTCATACATTATCTTGGGAAGAATTACTCCTCTAGCGGAGGAAATTGTCGGTGACTACCAAGGAGGATTCCGTCCAAATCGGTCAGTCACTGATCAAGTTTTTTCGCTACGGATGATTCTTTCCAAGTACTACGAAACATCTCGCGATGTACACCAGGTATTCCTAGATTTCAAGCAAGCCTATGACTCGATCAATCGAGAGAGATTATGGTATGCGCTTGAATATTTAGGAATACCAAAAAAATATGTACATCTGTGTAAAATGACAGTAACGCAGTCACAATGCTGTGTTAAAGTTGAGAACAGGCTATCGAGAACTTTTGCAATCAATTCCGGTGTTCGACAAGGAGATGCGCTGTCCCCGATACTTTTCAATCTCATGTTGGAATACATCCTTCGTAAAAGTGAAACACCTCAGGACAATATCTTATTCCGACAATCCAATCAACTTCTTGCTTATGCAGATGATATCTGTGTGATTGGATTAAATGGCAACGAAGTGAAAGAGATACTTGATCCACTGGAACAGTGTTCAGCTTCCGTTGGTCTCAAAATCAACGAGTCAAAAACCAAATATCTAATCTCGGGTTTTAGAGACCAAGACGCAATTGATTTCAGTAGTGGAAACCACACGTTTGAAGGAGTGATGAGATTCAAGTATCTTGGATCTCTCATCACTCACGATAATAGTGTGGGCGAGGATATCAAGGTCCGCCTTGCCGCTGGCAATCGGGCTTTGTATCCTCTACGTCCACTGCTGAAATCAAAATATCTTGCAAATACGGATAAGCTGAAACTGTACAGAGTGTTGATCAGACCCGTTGTCATGTATGGATGTGAGAGTTGGACCTTGACGGATGAGTACGAAAGATGGCTTCTAACATTCGAGAGAAGAATCATGCGTGTGATATATGGTCCAAAACGCGACGTCGATGGCACTTACCGAGTTCTTTTCAATCACGAGATCAGGAATTTAATGCAAATTCCTGATATCGTGCATGAAATCAAAGGACAGCGAATACGCTGGCTCGGTCACGTTCTGCGTGCTGATCCGAACCGAATGATACAGCGATCTTTAAAGGGAGAACCGCCTTTCGGTAGGCGAAGAGGTCGCTGTCGGCGACGATGGCTCCACGGCGTAGAGAGCGATCTGGCATCTTCCAACTGCTTGCAACAGTATGAAGATCTGGCTCGTGATCGAAACCGTTGGAGTCAGATTGTTGACACGGTACAGGCCAATAATGGCCTGTAAAAACCGCAAAAAAAAAAAAAAAAAAAAAAAAAAAAATTACTGATGATCTCGATGGGCGTCCTTACGCAGAAGTACATATATTGAACAAAAAGTATTGTGGCCTTTTGGATAGTGGAGCTAATATTTCCGTCTTAGGAAAAGGTTGTGAAGAGTTTTTGTCCATGCCAAATATACATTTTCGACACATGCCTTCTAGAGTGAGAACAGCCAATGGGTCAATGAAAATTATTTTTGGTCATATCACGGTTCCTATTACTTTTTGTGGTCAAACCCACTATAATAAATTACATCTCGCACCAAATCTTACCCAAACTTTATATTTAGGAATTGATTTTTTTAAGCAATTCAATGTTCAAATTCATGTACTTAAGATTAGTGAGGTGTCTTTCATTACTTCAGTAGACGAAATTAAGTCTTCTAATGACTCTTCCTTCCAACATGATTTATAAATTGAACAGCGAAATATTTTGCAAAACACGATCAACGAATTTCCCTCATTTGAGTTATTAGGTTTGGGGAAAACAAATCTTATTGCCCATATTATTGACGTTGGTGATACGATATACGAAACTGATAAAACAAAGGCATTATGCAGTATCACCGGCAATAGAAAAAGAAATATATGATGAGCTCGATCGCATGCTTAGTTTAGGAGTGATTGAGAAAGTTATAGCGCGTGGAGTAGTCCGGTTATTTTGGTTCGCAAGGCAAATGGAAAAGCTCGATTGTGTCGTGACGCGTGAAAATTGAACGCGGTCACTGTGCAGGATGCTTATCCTCTTCCTCTGATCGATGGTTTGTTGGGAAGTCTTGATAAGACCAGATTTATTACAAGTCTGGACTTGAAAGACACCTTTTGGCAAATTCCATTGGATCAGGGGTCGAGGGATAAGACAGCTTTCGCAGTTCCCGGTCGACCGTTGTATCATTTCACCGTCATACCTTTCGGGCTTTGTAATGCTCCTCAAAGTATGTGTCGTGTAAAGAACCGTGTCATTCCAAATGAACTGCAACATCAAGTATTCGTCTTCTTAGACAACCTACTTATAACTTCTGATACATTTGATGAACACATCCTTCTTTTAACTAAAGTAGCTGGGTTACTAAGGCGTGCTAACCTAACAATTAACATCGTAAAAAGTAAGTTTCTGCTTGTGAGATTTGTCCGGTAGATTGGCTCGATGGAGCTTAAAGCTACAAGCCTGTAATTATAAAATAAATTATCGAAAGGGAAGTGAAAATGTGGTTCCGGATGCTTTATCCAGACAATCTGCGGAAGAACTCGAATTGAATAATCTTGACTCAGAAACATTACAAAATCACCTTGACCTGAATGACGTCGCCCTTAAAAGTGATGAATATTTATCTTTGATGGACACAATTCCTTGTCAATCAAAACTGAAGACATCCTTTCAGGTCGTAAACGACAAAATTTATTTCAATCGTTCCAATACACACTACAATAGCGAAACGGCTGTCCTCGAATGGAAACTATATGTACCAAAAGAGCTCACTTATAATTGAATTGTCGAAGCTCATAGCCCGCCTTCTGCGGCGCACAAAGGATTTAATAAACAAAGAACTTAATAAAACTATTGAACTTCTTCGAAGATATTACTATTGGCCTTCTATGAGTCATGATGTGATGGAATTTGTGATCGCTTGTGTTATTTGCAAAACTACAAAGGCACCTAATTATTCTACACGACCACATATGGGATTGTACCAAGAAATTGATCGTCCGTGGCAGAAGTTGTTTATTAATTTCTTAGGACCTTATCCACGTTCTACTAACGGTACTAGTTATCTTTTTATAATACTTGATCAGTATTCACGTTTCGTGCTGTTGGATCCGATGAGAGAGGCTAATACGAAAAATGTTCTCAAATATTTAAAAGAAATATTTCGCTTATTTTCAGTTCCTGAAACAATACTGAGCGATAATCGTAAACAATTTGTTTCGCGTGCTTTTACTGATTATATTTATTAGTATGGTATAAATGCGAATGCTTCGGAAAGGGTAAATAGATCCATCATTGCAGCGATTCGTGCTTATATAAAAACTGAACATCGAAAATGGGACTGTCACATTCACGAAATAAGTTCCGCATTACGTAATGTGAACCATCAAAGTACGAAATATTCACCATATTATCGTGTTTTCGGACAACATTTTATGGGACATGCATTCTATTATGACTTGGTTCGAAACCTTTATGGTATATCAGGAAAGGACGTAGCTGTTTCTAACGTAGACCGACTGTCATTAATTCAAAAAGTAGTTTTAAAAAATTTGAAAGAATCTTATGATCGAAAATCACATTCATATAACCTTCGCAGTCGGCCCCGTCATTTTGAGATTGGTCAAATTGTTTATGCTCGAAATTTCGTCGAAAGCAGTAAGGTAGAACCATTTTCTTCGAAATTGGCACCAAAACATATTAAAGCTAAAATTGTGAAACCTATTGTTCAGTAGCTTTTGAGTTGGAGGATGAATCGGGGAAATCAATGGATATATACCAAATTAAGGACCGTAAAACTTAATTTCTTGAATCATTTGAATAAATGCCCGGCTTGAATAAATAAGACTTCCTCTCTTGGGTGTGAGTCGTTCCCACGATTTGTAGCGCTCAATGAATTAAACGCCACAAGTTGAGGGTTAACTACTATTTGCATTTTTTTTCTCGATAATTATCGATTGATTAAAGTTTTAGAATGGATGAGATGGATTGGATAACGTGTCGATCGTTAATTGACCCATCTTAATTTTTTTTATCAAATTATGTATTTGGTTGGAGGTGGGGAGGGAGAATAAAAACGAGGATAGAGTTGGATAGACGTGTTAGCGAAAAAAACAAATAGGTGTTGTGAAATAAAAATATTATTAGGATTACCATGAGGTAATTTTAACTCTGTAGTTTTTTTTTACAAAAAAAACAAGTTTAACTACAGACTGGAAAATTTGTCTATAATATATAAGATGTATAATAATAAAATATCTAATAATGAAAAAAGATAATAATAATATATAAACTATAAATAATAATATTATCTAATAATAATGTCGTATATATAATATTAATATTAATAACTGATCGTAGTTTATAATCAGTACTTTTAAGGGTATGCCACATGCAAATACAAAAACGAACAATTCGGTCGGCTTGTCGGTGAAACACGCCACATGGTAAAAAATAAAACGACCGACGAATGACGTCTTAGTATAAACAAAAAATTAAAGCTGTCATTTGGTTACTATAATCAAAGCAGTCTTGAAGTGATTGAAGCAGGAATGTTCAAAATGAGCTTTATTTAGTGTAACAAAAAATACAAAAATCAACGTCAGTTTCATACAAAATGTATGAAAGGTAAGGCTTTACTATATAGTAAATATTTCAATGAAAAGTAGTTCAAATTTAACTTAGGTTATATTCAACTGAAAACAGAAATTTCAGTTTTGATCCTGAAACTGATCATTTTTCGATTTATTTTTCCATTTTCTTTTATTCATTAAATGAAAATATGGTATTTTAATAACTTAAAATGTAAACAGAGACAGATACATAGTCAGGTTACGAGAACTATATTTTATTTTAAGTATGCTCACAAAGAGAATAAATCAAAATGGCCTTTACACCAAACAAATCAATTTCATTAAATGTTAAGTTGTATTGTAATTTGTATTTTGCTTTGATGTATAAAATCAAAGCGATCCTAAATAAAATGAACAATACCAATGCACTAAATCTCATATACACATTTAACTAGATTTAATGATTAATGCACACATGTATGATTTTAACATGAATGGCTTGCAAAATTTTTATACAACAGCGACGCTAGTAATGGCATTTCATCGAACTATCATTCAATATAAAAAAATATTCTCTCTCTCCCATTGTTATGACATTTATGTCATTATGAAAATTCGTTTTGTATTTAATGCATAATTATGCAATTAAATATTATTCTTATGTTGAGACAGCATAAATAAACCTTTTTTAATGATTCTCTGTATTTCAGGATTCAGAATATAGTGTAGTGTTGTCATGTTGTGCTGTTATTGTAAATAAATGTGTAGCAAAATAGAAATTGTGATTAGGTTATGTGTTCATTCTGAAGTGTAAACATTAATCAGCTGATTATATTATTTATTGACCACTGCATGTTGAAAATATCTTTTGAGCTGATGTATGTTTATAAATTCGGTTTTAGTTAATTTTTTCGCATACATAATTTCATTTAACTAAATTAATTATTAATTTTTTATGTTCTCGCGTTCAATTATGTGTATTTTCGTCAATATTATTTTTCTAAATTTATTAAAAAATGAGTTTGACTTTCGTCGTACAACCAAGCGAGAATTAGAGCGAGGAAAATATATTTTAGAGGATATCGTTTATATTGAAATAAAAAGCACAAAATTTATAAAAATTAGATCAATTTATAATTAAATTTGATCGTGATTTATTTTGATTTGAAAAAAATGAGATATGTTCAGATCTAATTTCACCCTTTCTTAGTCATTTTATGAAATAAAATTGTAAAAGCTCTAAGTTGCAATAGCTAAAAACTTAAAAAGAAATTTGTACGTTTCGTATGAGTTTCTTGATAAAACGTACATTATTGATACACTAAATAAAGCTCATTTCAAAAAGTGAGTATTCACTCTGGCTTTATTTATTGAGGGGGCTTTGCTATAATTCAAGTGTTCAATTACAATTCAAGTGTTATTGTGATTTAAAGCGAAAATGTTCATCATGGTGTATTCCAGAACATTAAAAGTTAAATTAACTTTATATTCAGCGTTATATTTTTATAATAAAGAGAGACGCAAAAGATATTGGATTCATCCGATAAATCAAAGCAGAAAGCGAGCAGAAGAGTACTTCACAATAGTGAAATTTCTGCACCGGTATCCTGAAAAATATTTTAATTATTTTTGAATGTCCAAAGAACATTTTGATTATTTATATTCAAACGTTTCAAAGGATATAAAACCATCCATAAGGGCTTTTCGAAGAGATACGATTTCAGCTAAAGAAAAATTGGTGATTACTTTGAGGTATGTATCTTATTTTATAATAATGTAATAAAAAATTGTTTAATAGTATAAGATAATTATTTATGCTGGATTTTTCTTGTTTATTTAGATTTTTGGCAACAGGCTGTAGTTTTAGTGATTTATCAGTAAGATTTTAAATGGGGCGGTCTACTATAGAGAAATGCATATATCAGACTATACTCACCATCAACAAATGTTTAATATCAATAGCACTACCCAAACCAACAATAAATGATTGGATACGTATAGCGAATGATTTTCACCAAAGATGGAACTTCCCGAATTGTTTAGGCGCAGTCGATGGCAAACACATCGATACGTTTGCTCCAAATAACTCTGGAAGTTTGAATTATAATTATAAAAAGCGATTTTCAACAGTACTCATGGCTATCGTTGACGCAGAATATAAATTTATAAGCGTAGACATTGGAACTTATGGATCTAATTCTGATTCTGCCGTGTTTAAGAATTCAGAGTTTGGCCAGAGGTGGTTTAACAATCTAGAAACTTTAAATATTCCAACTAATGAATGCTTGCCTAAAACCAATACCATTGTACCCTACGTTTTGATAGGAGATGAAGCTTTTTCATTAAAACCTACACTTTTAAAGCCATATCCAGGCAAAAATTTACCACAAATTCGAAGAATATTTAACTATAGGTATTAAAAATATTAAATCATTTTTTTGTTTATTTTATTAATTGAGCCTTTTTTTATTTCAGATTATCACGAGCAAAAAGGATTGTGGAAAATGCGTTTGGTACTTTATCAAATAAATGGAGAATACTGTTGAAAAGGATAGAAATGACACATCACCAAACAATGAATAGGATCGTGATGTCCTATCAATTTGTTGAAAAATATCAAACAAAATATTTGTAATGTAGAGGCCCCTTTGGACACATCAAACAGACGTACAGTTGTCGTTTCACAAGGGTATGACATTCGAGAAAAATTTGCAAATTGGTGTGTCAGTGAGGGACATGTGCCATTTCAGTACAACATGATTTGAAAATAAAAAATTGTTAATATTATTTTATAAATAAAGTCTATATTTCAACAAAATTCAATTATTTCACATTTCCATCAGTCTTAATTCATTTCATTTATTGGTTTCTTAAAGATATATATTACACATAAATCTTAAAAGCTAAACCAAAAATAAAATAAAAAAACAAATAATACAACTTTAGAATAATTATAAAACTCAACTTCTTCTAGAGTCTTCAAACATTTTATTTGAAGTTGTATTTGTTGGTGTGGATCTAAGTTTATCGCCTGTCGAGCTAAGGAAACGAAAAATTGTTCCAACGGTGGTGATGAAGGCGGTGTTGGTGTCTCGTTTAAGGAACTTATTGCCTCAAATATTTTCTCAGCAATGTCCGTTTTTCCACGCCGCCTTTTTCTTGGTGATATTGTAATTTCACTCTCTTCATCCACAATTTCGATTAATTCATCAAACTCGTTGCTATTACTGGAGTTGATTGGTTGTGGCTCTGATATTGCTGACGCTTTCTCATAGTTACTCATTGTACTGAAAATGAAAAACATTAATATCGCAAATATTAAATTAAAGTCAAACCCGTTGGGTTATTATAATAAACTTATTTATCTCGGTATTCTGGTAAACTCGCTTAGGAAGCGTAGACTATTAAAGTTTTTCCACTTTGTTTCAGCCACCGCTCCAGATCCACTAGGAATGCATTGTTCGGCCTTAAACAGCCGGGCAAATGAATCCCGCAGATTAGACCATTTTTTTGGCACTCATTAACTAAATTTATAAAGTAAATAAAATGATATAAACCATTTTAGAATCAAATTAATTATAATTTTAAACTATATTACCAGACTTTTCAAGAACTTTCGAAATTTGTTCCCAACTATCGCATTTTTTGTTTCGATTTTTGTAGTCCGGAGTTCTTTTATTATAAAGACATGGATGAGCCTCTACTTCTATTATTAATTTTGTTTCAAATTCTTCCTGAAATATTTATAGAGAAATGTATCAAATTTTTTTTGATAAAAATGCAAAAATAAACATATATAATCAAATATATAAAATAACTTACCATATTCATATTGAAAAATTACAATCTACGCAGTAGTATTTCACACATATATATACATACATAATACGAAGTGAGGTTATGTTATCACCGATAAAAAAAATCGTCCAAAATTCGGGTGAATGCGGAAATCGTTTTAGTAATTTGTGCATTTGAAACCGAAAAAAATTATACCAATCATTTTTTGTCGGCCGAATTTTCCTCGTCGGACGACGAAATTTTAAAATGAATATTATTAAATTAAAATCTACTAATTTTGTAATTTTGATTGCAAAATATGATATAATTCAAATATTCAAACCATTTGGCATTAATTTATATATAGTATATATTATAATTTTATCATAAAATGTAAATGTCGGTTTAAAAAATCGGTCGTACGATTTGCATGTGGCAACGCCTTTACTATAATGGAAGTTTGGAATACTTAATTAATAGTGCTGAAAAGTGAAAAAAATTGATATTAATCATATAAAATCAGTGTTAACGTTCATAAGACCAATGATAGCGGACATAGTTCTTAATAAGCTGGTTGAATAAAAACAAAAAAAACAGTGCACGAAATAAAAAGTTAACAACACAAAAATTACAATTCTTCAATCAACATTATAAATTAGTATTTGGGGTTATTACGTTTTGAATATTTTCTTCGATAATTTAAGATAAAAAAACATGACAAATTATTAAATAATATAGTGGTTAACTAATTCTTGATACCAAATGATTATTCAGAAAATAACTTTCGGTTAAGCGTTATTTTCTTGAATAAAAGAATTCGTTAGCACCTATATATACTTGTTGTATAATTACAAATAACATAATGATAGTACTAATATATTGTATCTATTAATTTTTTATCATTAACACATTATAAATTATTTGATTCGTTATTCAATCAATCCTTCGAATTTACCCCCGGGTGTTTTTTTTTGTTTTTTCCTTTTTCTCTTTGATATTTTTTTCATTTTTTTTGTGTAATTTTGTTATGAATTTGGAGTGAAAATAATGAAGAAGCAGCTTGGTTGAATGTGAGCTAAGGTGAGTATAGTGTGCTCATCATCTTTTGTTTTTGTTTCCTTATAATTTTTTTGTATATCTTTCAAGGCCTGGTTATGTTTCGAAAACCCACCCCAACCTTGAGTCTAGCTGACAAAACAAAAGACCGTTAAGAAACCTCTGACCAGGTAATTCTGTTAACGACCGACGTAATAATCGGTTCGTTACAGGTTCTACGCTACTGAAAATTATTGTTTTGTATTTCAAGCGATTTAAAGGAGTACGACAAAAAACGTTCTTAATTTGTTATGATTAAATTGTTTTTTATTATTTTTTTGAAATGGTTCAGTCTTCACCAAACAAAAAATGGAAGGATAGTGTTCTTTTATACTTAGCACGCTTTCTTCTGTTAATTTTCCCGAAATGTTGGCTATATGACAATAATCTTTATAAATCTTCTCAAATAAATTTGTTATTATAATTGCCACTTTCCCTGATTTATTTGAAGGTATTTGCAAAGAACCAACACAGTATCCTGGAAAATACATAACAATATTTAATTTACCCGCCGTCTACACTATGCAAGTCCACTGATATTTTCTAGCATGATAATTTAGAAATGTATGTGTGTTTTTCAATGTATTGTTAAATTTTTTGCATCAAATATCAGATCTGGGCGTGTAGCTATCATGATAATTATTTTGAAATGTCATTTTTTTTAACTGTAAAAATAATATTTTGTTTTAAATTTATTTTCCGTCACCATTCACATAAATATTAAACTATTAACATCAGCAAAACACTAAAAAATTAATAATGAACAGACAACATTTATTGCAAAAAATACAAAAGTTAAAGAAAATTGAAGAATTAGAAAATAAGGAAAAATTAGAAAGGAAAAAACGAGAGTTTTGGATTAATCCGTATTTGGCGAAAAGATGTTCTATATCTGTAGAAGAAAACCTCTTAAAAAGTCTACTGTGGGGAAGTAACAATTCTTTTCTAAATTTTACAAGACTTACGTTTGAACAATTTAGTGAAATATTGGCAATAGTAAGTACTTCATACTTTTTACATAATAAATTAAAAATTCATGCATACATATACTATATAACAAAAATGTACATTATGTTTTAGGTTGAATCTGATATACATAAACAATATACCTCCTTCCGTCAAGCAGTGAGTGCTCGGGTTCGTCTTGCCATTACTTTTAGGTATATCGCAACTGGAGATTCATTCCACTCATTGGAGTATCTGTCGCGAGTTTCACGTAAAACCATTTCGTGATTTATTCCCGAAGTTCTTACGTCTTTATATGTACATTTACAGCCTAAATATTTAAAAGTTAGTATACAGATCGATAGTATATAATTAAATCTGCTTATTTGAAAATTTTCATTTTTTGTTTTCATTATTTATTCTATATACGATATAGAAGTTTCTTACGTCTATATTTATTTGTTCAATAAAACGCAACTCTATTTTAGATGAATATCACAGAAGAGGGATAGCAGGAAATTGTCAAAGATTTCTGGAGTATCTGGAATTTTCTTCACACACTTGGTGCCATTGATGGTAAACATATTCGAATAGTTCAACCTCCTTATTCTGGATCCAATTTTTTTAATTTTAAAGGCTTTCACAGCATCATACTATTGGCCATTGTCGATGCACACTCTCGATTCTTGTTTATAGACGTAGGGGCGAATGGAAGAGCATCTGACAATACAGTGTACAAAAATACAAATTTATTTAAAAATTTACATAAATTAAATATTCCAGATAAAAGTTATTTAGAAGGTGAAACTATGCCGGTCCATAATTTTTTTATAGCAGATGATGCTTTTAAACTTGATAAGCACATGATGAAGCCGTAAACTAGATGTCCAAGATTAACAACATAACAAAAAATATTCAATTATAGGATATCCCGTGCCAGATTAACTGTAGAATGTGCCTTCGGTCGGCTTGCATCTCGGTTTCGCATTTTGCATCGACCAATGGACCTAAAAATCGAAACAATTGATTAAGTAGTAGAAGTTTGCTGCGCGCTTTACAACTATTTAAGCAAACCAATAGAAAAAACTTCGACTTGTGATGATATGCAGCCATCTACATCACCAGCAACATTTTCAAACATGAAAGTGGCAGATCAACCCGGCAATTCCACCAGATTATTACATACAATGAGGGACACAATCGCCAAGTTTTGTGTTGGAAAGGGTGACCTATCCACTCAATGGCAGAAAATAATAAAATTGGTAATCTATATTTATTAAAAAACATTAATTATAAAAAACATTAATTTATTCTTATTCATAATCACAGTTTCGTTACACATTACAAATCACTGTATAGGTATTCATAAATTAAAATCACAATAGACATTCCATTAGTAAAAAATACAAAATAATAAAACATAAATCAATTAGTAATATTTATTAATAATAATATTAGCTTAGTTTTATTAATAATAAAATTAGCTTAAATTTCTTCAACTTATTCGATAATATAGTCTTCATCAATACTAGCGTCATTCACATCAGTTTGAATTAAATCAGATTGGCCATCATATTTATATTCTAACTTTACATCTTTCAAGACCTTAACACGTTTAGTTTCTGGAAATAATATCTTTGTTGGTGGATGCTTTATATATGATTTAGGATTGTATATACGATTTGAAGCGAAAGATGGTGAAGTGACTGTTGCATATCTGCTTGTCATCGGAGAAAATGTATAGAAATTTGAAGAAGTCCTAGTTGACGATGAAGATGTTATCTGACTATCTGTTGAATATCGTGCCGCGTTAGTGCTATTTTGATGATTGAAGAAATGTTGGTTTGACTCTGTGTTGAATATATTACGGGCCGGAGCTTTTGTACAGTTACGTACTGTATTATATGAGTTAAAATTAGATAGATCCGGTGAAGTTGAACTGGATGTTGCAATATTAAAATCATAAAGATAATCATTTGATTTTTCTGAATTTTGTAGAAACTGACTGTTGATGGCACTAGTTTTCGGTTGAGAAGAATCGCTCTTTGGCGGTAGTATATTTTTGGTTGATGGTGAAGGGTTAATAATATGTGTTTTTTCAACGTTTGTTAAAATTAAAGGTGGTGAGGACGTAACGGTAGCGCTCATCGTCGATGAAGTTTTTAAAGTATGGATGGGTTCAGATTCACCTGGGTTGTTGCTATTTCTATTGTAGATGTTCGGTTTATAGGATTCAATTAAAGTGGGAGGTGGTGACATTATATATAATTCTTCAGAAAAATCTGTGGAATGCTCTAAATTATTTGGTATAATCTGGATGTGTTGAAGGTTTCCGTTGATGTTTGCAGGTTTCTGCAACGAACATGTACTACAAGAGTTTGGTTTATTTTTTAGAACTCGGATAATCTTATTACTGACCAAAATTTGAATTTCTTGCGTGGCACTAAAACTTTCAGCAACATCTAATTGATTTAACTCTTTTAATTGCATGGAAAATGTCGAACAAAACGTTTCAATAATGGTAGGTTTTATATTAGATTCAGCCATAATTGAAGAATCGCGTATTTGTCTTCGTATTTGTCTTTTTTCGATTTTTATTTTTATTTGAATTTAAAGGCGGCAATTCTTCAAGACTTCCAACAGCTTCTTCAGCTACATCATCAATTTCCATCTAAATATATAAAAGGATTAATTACAATTAAAACTAATTTAATAAAAGCAACTTACTTCGCTATACTCAAATACGGTTAACCCCTCAGACTCGAAGCTACTTGTGGTTTTTTTTAACCCTTTGAGACCGAAGAGCCGAAGCCAATTTTTTTTAAATTGTAGTCTGATAGACCTGTATTGGATCCTTGATATAATAGAAAATCATACGGCTGGCCCGACTTCCCGCATAGAACAAACATTTTAATACCCTATGGCTTAGGCTTATTTTTGACATACTGCTAAGCAGATAATCTACCTTTAAAAGGAATCATCTGCTCGTCCACGCACAAACTTTCTTCTAAATATAATTGATTACAACGAGTTTTAATGGTATTTATTAACGGACGCAATCTATAATATAGATCTTTGTTATCTGTTGGTGTATCTAACATATTAACATAATGTAAGTTGGTTCGCAACTGAAAGAACCGACCGCGGGTCATTGCATTTGATACTAAATCCACTCCCATAGTTCGGTCCCAATACATTTTAATTTGGGGAATCTTTGTTGCTCCAATGTATAGATGTATTCCCATCAAACGTTTAATTTCACTAACGTCTGTGGGTTTGAATGTATTGCTGTTTTGCATAGCGTATATGTTGGTATTTGATACAATAGTACAATAGAGGTCATCTGTAAAATATTTGTTGAAATAAGATATAGGTGATCGTTCCCCAATTATATCTGAATTATCTATTCCAATTAGTTGTTCTGGTTCATATGGAATTTGTGTGCACTCGTTTTTTTTCCTCCATTGAATGTTTTTTTTGTCCGTGAGTGTCATATGAGCGTCTGCCTGCATAAAATCTAAAATTTGAATTTCTACTCCGGTACTTACTTGCAGTTCCCCATCAATAGTTGCCGAAGCTACAACCGTAATCTTTTCATCGTCTAAATTTGGCATAGGCGGATCGAAATTTGTTTTATCAAACACAATGACGTTATCTAAAGCAGAGCCAACATTATATGGGCATTCAATTATACTTGCATCATCTTCAGTTTGTTCCCGTTCAGTCCTAGTTTTTTTTTGTTAAGGAATGATTTAGAAGTACCGGTTTCATCTAATTCTTCCTCGTCTGAACTTTCCATTAATATTGCATATATTTCTTCGTCAGTTAGTTTTTTATTTCGAGACATAGTGATGGATATTAGTATTATACTATTTTCTTCTATAAACAAAAAATCAGATTAATCAATCGTTGAAACGAATTGTCCATCACAGTGGATATAATTAATTATGTCCAGTGGGATGGACATCACATTTATAACGGTTTGTCCATCTGTACGGACAACACTATTTTACCAAAAACACGTAATATTTTATCAATAAAATCTACAAAATATTGATTAATAACAATTAAGAAGTCACAATTTAACATTAAAAAATTTTTATTTGTAAAAAAACTAACAGTAAAAACACTAAAACACAATTAGAAATACAACAAATTTCTTACCTGTACAATACGTATGATCGTCTCGAAATATCTATCACAACTGAGTTAGTTTCTGTTTCATTTTACTTATATTGTCAAAACATCATAACCAATACATAAAGAAAGAATAAAAATACATGAAATATCATTTATAAAGCAGGTTTGCCGTCAAACCAAATGTAAAATTCATGTCCCTGTGCATGGACAAAGGGTTTCAAAGGGTTAAAACAATCACTTCATCTAAAAATTTTAGTTCTTCAAATAAAAACCATTTTGGATCTTCCCCATCATAGGTACTGCCCGATTTTTTTTATCCTGCAATTTTTTTTGTTGTACGTATGTGTTTCGTAAGTAACGTATTTTCTTCTTAATTTCTTCTACATTAATGTTAAGTTCTTCTGAAATTGCCGAATTTTTTAAATCAGTTCTCCTATAACTTCTAGTTGAAACTTTCCACAAACACTCATTTTTTCGGTACAAATCTATTAATTTAACTGTAGTTTCAGTTGAAAAGAGCGACATATTTATTAAATAATACAAAAATAGTATTAATCAAACACAGAAATTAAAATTACGGGTTTTTCAAGTTGAAGGAAACCTAACTGCAAAACTTGACATTTCGTAATAATTTCATAATAATTTTTCGCGAAATAGCCTGCTAATAATTTGCTGATAGTGTCAAAATTTGTATAATATACTCACACATACAATGAAAAATTTGATATCACGATAGAAAATATCAGTGGATTTGCATAGTGTAGACGGCGGGTTAAGTACATTTGAATTTTACATTGAAATGTATACTGTTTCTAAAATCTTATTGTTCGCAACACGATTTCTTGTACTCTATTGTAAATTGCTTCAGGCCAATATTCAAACTGTCAAAATAAGCCGGCTCATCGATTGGAAAATTGTTTGGTGGCTCTTCATATTCCCCATAACAATTTTAATATCATATGTCACTAAGTGTGCTGTTTAAACTACCTTTGTCTCTTAAATGAAGCTGAATGACTTAATTTGAATTTTGAAAAACAAATTACTCTTATTTTTTGAAAGTCATTCGGATACATATGCTGGTGAGACGTTTTTGGCAATAGCTTCGTCGATCGTTAGTAAAAAATTTTGTGTGAAAATGTGTACCTATTGGTTCAATAAAAACATACAGTCAGCAAAACCTTGATGAAGCTAATTTATATTTCTGTGACTACGTAACATGGCAGTTCTTTAACACTAAATTTATTCGTTTCATTTCACTCTATGATGCATTATATCGTCTGGAGAAATTAGTCCATATTACTTCGAAAGTAAATTTGTAAATGGTGTTCGCTTGCGAGATAACAATTTGATATCGCCATTATTTTATGAAAAAAAAATTAACGTTTTATGGCTTCAACAAGATGGCGCTACGAGTCATACGGCAAATGCAACAATTGGTTCTTTGAGAAAAAGATTGTATGGACGATTAGTTTCGAGAAGAGATGTCAGTTGACCACCAAGAACGTGTGATCTTTTTGATTAATAAAATTTATAAGAATAATCCGTTATCAATCAAGAAATACTATTTTGCATTTGTAGCGAATTTTAATTATTTGTTTATGGTCATGATTCTTGATGTAGAAGCTTGTGTGCTTGTGAATATTGTCGAGCAGTGGCAGTAGAAAATGCGAGTTCATTTTCAACGTGTCACAAAAAAATTACTGACACATTGAAGTTAACTGTCACTGATATTAATTTTTAAGTTATTCATTGAAAGTAAAATTTTTAATTCAGAAGTGGACGTAGATGATATAAGTCCGATTGACAGCGGCAAGACGAACTTTGATATCATCTCCCATTATCGTGAGTAATGAGAGACATAAGATACTTGAATCTCATAACTCCTTCAAACGTGTAGTTACCACTACTGAAATCTTGGTCTCGAAAACCAAAGATCCGATATTTGGTTGTAGACTCGTTGATTTTAAGACCAACGGAAGCTGAACACTGTTCCAGTGGATCAAGTAACTCTTTTATTCCGTTGCCATTTAATCCAATCACACAGATATTATCTGCATTTGTAAAAAAGTTGATTGGATTGTTAAATAAGTCTCGAAATTTAGACAGCCGATTGTGTCTTTTTAAAGGTTTCTTCTATGCTCAACAGTTCAGATATTGAAGCTGCCAGAGTGACTGTGAAATGAATTAACGATAATACTTATTTGACGTACCTTAAAACCTACAAGAAACTATGAGCATGTTTTGAACCGGAAATAATAAACTAGCCCTTACTCTGAGTAATCACCAAGAACTCATTTTCCTACCATATACAAAACTAGCACTAAATTAACATTTTCGTTAGATTGACTATTACACCATGCGACGTCGATAACCGTATATGCTTCTTGTTTGGTAATTAGATGTATTCTGTGGTACCATATAAATGGTTTGAGCTTTCGTCACCTTGATTACTCAAATACATGTCCCCTAATCACAGAGCGTATTCTATATGCTTTAACATAATAATTTTATTAAATACCAAAAATTATTCTGTACATTATCATTTTATATGTCGTGCGGCATCAAATCGGCTGTCAGAATAATCATATTTATTTATGAATTATTTTAAACGAAATAATTATACAAAACTGACATAAAATATGTAATATTTAAACCAAACTGATATTTACGACGTCAAAACTGGCAAGAGAAAGTATAGAACTCAAAAAATTTTGTCAGATACATATACATAAATATATTAAACCAAGAAGACATGTATTTTAAATCCAAGCATATGTGAATTTGTGTGTCTGTCACCAACCGTGTTAGGCACGCATTTCATGCGAATTCAATTTATCTTAACACAAAATTTTCCAAGTGATAAGAAAATAAAAAAATTTCGAAAGATATGCGTTATGAAATGATTTTGTTTATTCATTTACCTTTTTATCTTATATCAACATACTTTTTTTTATGTGCTACGAATTTGATTTTGCTCACGAAAGATGATAGATATACAGCACACCAAACATAGAATATGTCATCGAATTTATCGTGCATATTATATATGAGAAATGGAACAGCGTATTCTGTGTATACCATACATACCATATATGAGCATACCAACCGAAATGTTTGTATGATAAATATTCACATTGTATAAAATTGAACCATCATACGATTTAATCAATCCATCAATCAATCAGTGTAATCTATTTTGTATGTATTTATGTATATGTATATACAGATGTATGAATGTATATTTTCATGTTAGAAATGAATGTCTAATTATAAAGGCATTTTGATTTGTTGTGAATTTAACATTGACATGTTCTTTTTTCATGTAGACAGCAACATGTTTTGGGTGATAAATGGTTTTATTCGAAATTGTTACACTTAATGGTTGTGCTTAATTTGGGTTTAACATTATTTTATCGGGAATATAACTTATTGACCTATATCTTTCACCATTGATGACTAATTTCACAGTGGTTTATGATATTATTTCCAACTACATAATATATTTTCAAAACGAAATTATTTATTACTTTGGATGATTTCGAGATGAACGAATGATATAGTATAACACCACTTAAATTTAAAATAAAACCACTTACTAAGTATACCTCAGGTTGACAACACTTCGCGATTACACTTCGTTTCGAAAAATTAAGATTAACATAATTAAGACAAATCGGACAAAACGAGGTGATGATCGTAAACAACAAACTTCTTTGCAACCAAATCCTTCGTCGTGGCTATCAACATCGTGTTCGGGAAACGAAACTCGATACTTGAAGATAAATCGGGGCACTCTCAGAAGAGTCGAAAACAAGTAGGGTGAACCACTCTAAATAATTCAATACATAACTATAAAACCATAAATTCTTGCACACTATTTAGAACTGTCTCTAATAAAAGAGTTTAATCGGAGCTCATGTGTGTATATAATAAAAGATTTTTTTAAAACCTGATACCTACGTATATGAGGACATTAAATATATACTCAAAGTAATTGCATCCGAACTTTTAGATATGTCACATGTGATTTCAAAATAATACTTCCTGGTTCTACGTTTTCCAGGTATGGTTGAAGACTCTTTCCCAATCCTATACTCTGGAATTATTAGCCAAAACTTCTTCAGTCATTTTAAACATAATATGGATTATCTTAGACATGCAGTAGATATACGTTTTTCGAACAACACTATATTAGGTTCGAATTTTAACTTTGAAAGTAACGATGCAGTCATTCTCGAACAAACGATTGTTGTGAATTCTCGTGATAATACTGAATTTCTTACGTTTTCACAGGAACTGGTTTTTTTGGTATTTGTGCCTAGTTGATTATGCAAACTCAAGAACAGATCAATCACTTTTAAAGATTTCCGAAGATACAGTATATAATCTTAAACTTAATGTTGATTGGATCATTTCACCTTATAACAAACGTCACTATCGGTAACCTCATTTCACAAAACAAGAAATTGCACGTTTATAGTGAATAATATGTTAAACGATCAAATTATAGAGAATAGCACCAGTCCGTAAAATTTGCCACCTATCATTGTATCAAAAAATATACTTAAAGGAAAAGAAATTACCTGTTGTAGTACATTACCACAGGTAATTTAATCAAGTGACTTCGGACAGTGAATTTATTCTTTCAAATATTTCCGATATTTTGGACTAGCTAGGAAATGCCCAATACTTCAGTTGTCTAGATTATATTAGCGGATATCATCAGATAAATATCCACGAACGTAATCGTGCCAAAACTGCTTTTATCACTGACGTGGATCATTACCAATTTTACGTATGCCGTTCTGATTTAAAGATACATCTACGATTTTTCAACGAATTTTAAAAATATTTTATTTATTTATTTATTTAGATATATATTGCTTATAATTTTGATTAAGAAGGAAAAGCGCATATGGAAGCAACTTGTAAAAAATTTATTACTTCCATTAGGCATAAAAACCTCTTAAATTTTTTATTACAAAAGGTCAACACCATGTACGCACATCTCATTTTGAGTACAAGTTCATTTACAACGGGATGAGCAGCAGGGATCAGACAATATATAAAAAAAATCTTAACAATTAAATTAAACTAATTATATTGTCATTCAGACACGCCAAACCGTGCTCTGTGATCTCAATAACTTAAAATGGTTAGCATATCTTGATGATGTAATAATATTTGGAAAATCTTTGTCTTAACACAATGAACGATTATGTGACGTTTTATTTTGGTTTCGGAAAAACAAACTTTAACTAATTCGTTTGAATCCGCCCGGACGGAAATAAAACTAAATACTGAGATAAAGTCATTTCTTGGTTTCGTTGGATGTTTTTTTTAATATATATTTTAATACTATGCAATAAAGAAACTTCCAACTGTTTTGCGGTTCGCTTATTTACGTCCTTACCTTACGTTTTGCAGCCAAATCGAAGACGTACGGCTATAGGTCCAATTTACCTAACCATCTGCAAATTGCATAGCTCCATGCCAGCCTGTAGTACTGACATGGACGATGGGTCGGCCTATGGATTCTGCACTCCAACAGGGGGTCATAGTTGTGTTCATTCACACCACCGATCGTAATCAAGTGGTGAAAAATCCTTTTTGCATCCTAGCCCTATCGGGATTCGAACCCAGTACCTCCCGTTTTAACTGCCACAGCTTTAACCACTACGCCACCTGTGCGGTTTCGTTAGATGTTATCAGCGATATACAAACCAATTTTTTTCAGGTATGGCCAAGGCAGTGAAAATTTTTTTTAAAAAAACAAGCTTTTCAACTGGACTTGATTATGTAAGTAAGGCTTCGATAAAATCAGTTAGATGCCTTGTCAATTCACCAAAACTTTAGATACCTCATCAAAAAAAACAATTTAATTTGACATGTGATGCTAGCGAATGTTCAAAGCTGAGCCGAATTATGATAACGCCTTAGTATGGTCTGTGAACCACTATGGACTCTATGGACAATTTTTTGATATTGTAACAGGTGATCACAAACCCTTATTTTTTCTATGCAATCTTTAAAATCCTTCATTTCAGAAATCTGTAAATTACAAGTGACGAAACTCAATACAACGGTGAACAAAAGTTCGAGCAACCCACCTGATCGTAATGGATATTAATGGTTTACGGGTGTGAAGAATTCCACATTTTCCACAAGATTTCAATGTGTTAGTAATACACTGTTAAACGTAATTCCAATTAGAAAAATTATTTCTTATTTAGGACTTGAGACGATTTTAATTATATGATAATTGATACTTGAAATATAATATTTGATACTTGAAATATTTAAAAATTCAATATGACGAAAATACAATAATACATTTTACTTCAAACTTAATTAAAGAAAATTAAAAATGACCGAGAAAAATATGAGTGTGATTTGGTTTTTGTGGAATAAATTTCATAGCAAACTATCTGAACGCTCAAACCTCTTTAATTTTACTGTATAAGTAGATTATATCATTATCTATAATAAACAGAAGCCATACTTGAGTCAACATCTATAGGGATGGCCGATAATGCCCATGGATCGAGGAAAATATGAGTGTGATTTGGTTTTTGTGGAATAAATTTCATAGCAAAATATCTGAACGCTCAAACCTTTTGAATTTTACTGTATAAGTAGATAATATCATTATCTATAATAAATAGAAGCCATACGTGAGTCAACATCTATAGGGATGGCCGATAATGGCTATGGAATGTGGAAAAATTGAGTGTGATTCGGAAATAGTGGAAATAATTCCATATCAAAATATCTGAACGCTCAAACATTTTGAATTTTTGCGTATAATCAGATAATTTCAATATCTATACAAATCCGAAGCTAAACTTGAGTCAATATCTATAGGGATGGCCGATAATGGCTATGGAATGTGGAAAAATTGGAGTGTGATTCGGAAATAATGGAAATAATTCCATATCAAAATATCTGAACGCTCAAACATTTTAAATTTTTGTGTATAATCAGATAATTTCAATATCTATACAAATCCGAAGCTAAACTTGAGTCAACATCTATAGGGATGGCCGATAATGGCTATGGAATGTGGAAAAATTGAGTGTGATTTTTTATGTGTCGAAATAGTTACATAGAATTTTGATTCCTTAAATAACGATTCACGCTCAATTTATTAACACAATACGGTAATCCCTATAGATGTTGGGTTTTGTTTATTATATTTATTATAAATATTTAATTACACTCTTAAATTCAAAAGTCTGGGACGTGCAAATAATTAACAATAATATATTATATTTGTGGAATATTCCAATTGGAATTTTATTTTTTATTTTTTATGTGTTCATTCATGACTATCTGATTTCAACTCCAATTTGATTTTATTTACCAGGTTTAATTTAATTTAATACGACAGATAATTATAATACATTTTTATGTTATAATTGAAGAAAAGTCAGTTGAATAATCACATTAACTAAAGTTTAAAAATCGTATATGTGCCACATTGTTTTCTAAAGATTTATTTTATCAGTCTTAAAGGGTACATTCATATTTTGTAAATGGCGATAAATGTTACAACTAATAATATCTGTTTCATATTATTTTTATTTAAAATTAATCAACTATCTTTGTTATTTATTATTGATTAAATTACAATTTTTACTGAAAAACATACAATTTAATAATCATAACAGTGTAAATTACCACTACAAATAAAAGCAATCAGAATTAGTAAATATTCCAATTGGATTCGTATATATATACGTGTGGAAGAATTGTGGAATACTTCACAGGCTCAATGATTTGATAAACTTACTCTATTGATTGCTTCTGGTGAAGGGGACACATAATAGTAAGGCGATCACCTTATTGTTACGTCAATGAGATGATAGATATTCATTAGCCCGTTTTTGTATTTTCTCATGAATATTGTAGCATCACAACGAAACTTACAATTTGCAATTGGGTTCCACGGTAAGACTAATAAATCTTACATTCACGATTATTTACTAGAATATTTCAAAGATGAGGAAGTGTAATGTAAAGTGTAGATAATTAATTCTGAGAATGCAACAACTGAAATAATTTCTATTAACCCAATTATAGATTTGCGGAAATACGTAAAATTTTAATGGACTTAAAAAACAGGATTATCCATATAGATAATCCATATCCATATTTTCCACAATTTGTATCTAATATACAATGGAAGAATTGAAAGCTGAAATAAAGTCATCTACTGTAGATAGCAATATACTTAAATGCATCTTCAAACAAATGATTGAGTAGCTTAATCGTCGAATGACTTTAAGCTGAAGAAACCCCAATTAGATTAATTCAATCGATAAACACTTTTTAATCCAACTACAGAAATGATGTGACTTGATAATTTTGATGCACAATGTCACTTTAGTGATGTGAGCGTAAAGTAGTTTTATAAAAATAAAGAAGACTAAATAAAATGAAGGTTCATCAAAAACGAAATCTTATATTA
Source organism: Tipula lateralis (assembly GCA_963932295.1). Taxonomy (NCBI): domain Eukaryota; kingdom Metazoa; phylum Arthropoda; class Insecta; order Diptera; family Tipulidae; genus Tipula; species Tipula lateralis. The sequence goes on from OZ010738.1 coordinate 143,552,658, forward strand.
TAAAATGAAAAACATATGATCACATCCGACTTGGACAATGATTGGTCTCTTCAACATATTGCCTAACGTATTCATTTTATGCAACCAGTATAAAGTGTATGTAGCAGCTAAACAGAAGAGCCAATATTCTGATGAACTTGAATACAAGATATTTCACATCGATCATTACATCTATTACTAATGAAAAAGATATCGAATCTAGTACAGCTGAGTGATCAGGCAGATTAAATTTCTTACAGAATTACAATTATGGTAGAATCAAATATTTATTGATACAAATACTTATTAATGTTAATCTTGATATAATTTTTTGTGTTTAATTTAATTTAACTTATAACTATTTTTATATAGCTGTTCATTGTACTATTTTCAATTTGTACTGCTAGAATAATCACTGGCAGGAAATAGTTTTCATATTTAAAGCAAAGCAATTACTGTTATAATTCAAAGATCGCTGTATCATTTGGTTCGGATCAGAACGCAGAACGTGGACGAGCTAGTGTACCTTGGCCTTTGATTCCATGCACGATATTACAAATTTGCATCAAATTCCTGATCTCATGATTGAAAAAAACCCGGTATGTTAGAAGCCTTTTTTCATATTCATCCACCAAGTTCCAACCTTCGCATCCATACATCACAACCCGGTCTGATCAACACTCTGTACAATTTCAGCTTATCCGCATTTGCAAGATATTTTATTTTCAAAGTGAACGTAAAGGATATATGTAAATTCGATTGCCAGCGACAAGACGAACCTTGACGTCCTTTACCATACTATGTTAGTATCGTCAGTAAAGCAAGATGTAATATTCTAGAATCTCATTACTCCTTCAAACGTTTAGTTACCACTACTGAAATTAATTGCGTCTTGGTCTCAAAAACCAGAGATCAGATATTTTATTTTGGGGCTCATTGATATTGAGACCAGCGGAAGCTGAACACTGTTCTAGTGGATCAAGTATCTCTTTCCGTTCGTTGCCTTTTAATCTAATCACATATATCATCTACATATGCAAAAAGTTTACTGGATTGATAATACATGAGATTAAAAAGTATCGAAGACAGCTCCTTATCGAACACCGGAATTGATTGCAAATGTTTTCGATAGCCTGTTCTCAACTTTGTCACAGTATTTTGACTGTGTTAATGTCATTTTACACAGATGTACATTAATTAGTTTGGTATTCCTAAATATTCAAGAGAATACCATAGCTGTCTATATTGATCGTGTCATATACGCTTTCTTCACATCTAGGAATACCAAGTGTACATTGCGAGATGTTTTTCAAAGTACTTGGAAAGAATCTTCCATATAACGAAAATACCTGATAAGTGACTGACCGATTTTGACAGAATCTTCCTTTAATATTTAATGTTTATTATGTGTTTTAATTAAAGTAACTTTAATAAAATTAATCATTACATTTTAGGATAAATTGAGCCTTCCAGAACTATATACAAGTTTCCATGTACAGACCTTCTGCAAAGGTAGAGCATGTTTATAACGATCGGCATCATTATCATTAAAAAATTGAGCAATAAGTACTATGTCCAATCTGTTCTGGAGAACACTATGTAGGTAAATGTGAACAATATCTTAGCCTAGCTGTTCCAGAACGAAAAAGTTGTAGAAAATAAATTATGCTTTAACTGTCTGTTCTCCAACCACCAATCAACTGTATGCAGGTCTAGAAACAACTGCAGAATTTGTAAACGAAAACATCATCCAACGTTACATTCAGAAATTGAAGTTGATTCTTACAAGAAACCAAAAGCAGGAGAAATTAATCCGAGCAATCAACTCTCATCTACAAGTTGCAATACAATTCTGAATAATAGATCAGTAATTACTGAACATTTATCAACTATTCTACCTACTGCCATTGTTTCAATTAATGACAAATATGGAAGAGCTCTTAAATACTGCGTCTTACTTGATTCATGATCACAGTCTTCGTTCGTAACTGAGAAATGTGCAAGGTGGTTACATTGCAACACTGTAAGTCTAACATATAAGAATATCCGGTATTACATCTGGTTCAATTATATCTAAAGGAAAAACAGTAATCTTTTTCCAGTCACTTTATGATGCAAAGGTACAAATGACCGTTACTGCTTTTATAATTAACAACTTGCCTTCGAATCTACCTTCTAGTAATATTTACGTTGAAGATAACAATCTGCTCCAATATACACAACTAGCCGATCCTGATTTTAATAAATCGACTTCTATAGATATTTTGTTAGGCGCTGATACATTCTTTGCAATACTTAAGGATGGCTAGAGACAATCAAACTCGTTTATTTTACCAAATTCACTTTTTAGATGGATTGAATCTGGTCGAAATCAATTACCAAACAGTGAAGAAGTATCATCCTGCGTTACACTCAACTAAAGACTGGATATGGATATTGATAGACGATAGCTGATATATTGTTAAACTTCTCTTTAAATAAACATCACCGTCACTGCGAAATCTATTGACAATAGCGACTCAGCGATTTTTCTCACTCGAGAGAAAACTGACAAATGACAAGGAAATAAAAGAAAGATACGTCGTGCAAATGACCGAATATTTAGAGATGGGCCACATGATTGAAATTCCTGGGACCACAAGCAAACTAAACAATGAAAACTTATTTTATTTGTCTCATCACTCAGTATCAAAAGAGAGCAGCAGTACGACAAAGGTTCGTGTAGTATTTAATGTCTCGGCAAGACTCATATACAAGAGTCACCTTAAATGACAAACTTATGGTCGGACCGACAATTCAACCTACACTATAGTCGGTCCTGATGCGATTTAGAGGTAATCGAAAAGCTGTAGCTGCAGATATCGAAAGGATGTACAGGCAAGTAATGGTTGATCCAGCTGATAGAGTCTACCAACGAATTCTATGGCGAGAAAACTCTAATCAACGTTCACGGTATTATAAATTAACAAGAATAACATTCGGTCTTGCATGCTCGGCCTATTTAGTCATACGTACTTTGCAACAGTTAGCTGACGACCATGGAGATGAAAGTGTATCTCAGCATATACTAAACGATTTATACGTTGATGATCTTTTATCTGGTGCCCAAGACGTAAATAACATCAATTTATTAAAAGATAAGATTACGAGTGTCCTACAACAAGTGGCGCTCAAACATGAAATCTGACTTGAGTGATTTATACAGTGATGATACTTTATCAGTTTAAATCCTTGGGCTGGAGTTTTACACGGGGCGCATAAACTAATACAAAACATTACTAATAATTATGTTATGGCACTTTATCCCATACCTGCATCTGCTCATTTTGGAGTATTATGGGAGTCATCGGTGAGGTCTGTTATAAAACACATTTGCTGAAATTTACGAACAATATAAATCTGACGTTTGAAGAAATGACAACCCTTTTATGCCAATTAGAAAGCATACTTAATTCTCGTCCATTAAGTGCTAAATTCTTTGATTACAACTATGAAGTATGAAGTACAAACTCCTGCACGTTTCCCCATTGGAACTTCAATGGAATTGATTCCAGAAAAATCAATAACAGAGAAAGATTCATCGCTAACCATATGGAACAGAATCCAGTGCAGAATTCAAACAACAATATCACCTAGATTATCTTAATAATTTACTACAGCGAGCCAATGGGCCACTTGGACCGGTAACAGCGACTTATGCTGGTAGCGATAATTTAGTAAGAGTAGAAATACACAAAAGGCTTTACACTGCAAAGACCAGTGGTAAAACTAGTCAGATTACCAATTGATTAACGCCGAAATCGTTAACGGAGATCGTATAAACTTAAAATTTGAAATAAGCTTCTGTATCTTATGTATATTATACTTACCCTACGCTTGAATTTAGAAACGAGAACTCTGCCTACGACATTATTTGACCCTTTGCTTACTTTGGACACGGAAACATAATATATTTGACCCCGCAACAAAACATTATCATGCTAACAAGAATGCTTGGATAATGTCTGAAATTTTTCGAAGATGGCTTACGATATGGAATGTAGAATTACAACTTCAGCGAAGAAAATTTTAACTGCTGGTCAATAATTGTGAGGATTTACTCTGATTTGGACAACTTGAAAAATATACAGCTCGAATTTCTTCCCTTAACACCACATCATTAGTCTAGAAAATGGACATGAGAATTACAAAGTATTATTATTATTAAAATAATTATTATTATTTTTGTGCAATTTATGAAATAAAACTACATACATAAATTAAAAAACACTAATCCTGTATTTTTCGTTTAACTTCGGATAATTGGTCCAACCGCTTAATCGGGACAAATTGCACTGGTCTCGATGTGTCCCACATAAATAGTGATTATGTGAAAACATTCGTTGGGCTGGCCACCTAAAACGTGCACCAATCGTATTAATTGTTCGTAAGATATCTCTGTTGAGACGCGGTTAGGGCCATTTACGACCTTTAAACAATAGATCATCTATACGAACTAGGCTATTTTACTTTTACAAAAGAAGATCTTCAACATTTTTGTTTATTTTCCTTTATTATTATTTAAGCTAGTCTTTCCAGACTAACCAACAATTTACTTCTGAATTCTTAAAAACTAAACTATAATGCGGTCACAATTGATCCAGCGATGCATCAATGTCTGTTCCCAAGGTAGATAGCTGCATATCTACTAACGAGCTCGAAGAGTTGGTTTCTTTTTAGTCTTACAACCAAATGTTCAGTATCCAGGAGCCGAGAGACTTCCGCATTGACATGTTCCATATTAGAGAGATCGGCTTAAGAACCTGATTGTAAATCAGTGTTTTGTTGCATATGCTTAGTTTTGATCTTCGTCCAATTAGCCAGTACAACTGTCTATATTAAAGAGCAAGATCTTTTCTCTTCTTCTTCACATGTTCTTTCTATTTAAGCTTAACATCCAGAGTTATGCCCAAGTATTTAGCAGATTTCTCGTGAGCCGTACATCGTTTAAGCAGATTTTTGGTGGATTAACCAATAATTTATTCCTAAAGTCGATATCAGTAGATTTTAATTCATTAAGTTTGATTTGCCATCGCTTGGTACACTGGGGAATTTCATCACTTGCTCAGTGAAGTTTGATCGCCGCTTCTTCCACAGTTTGGCCTGTTGCTAGTATAGTGGTGTCGTCAGCAAACGTTGCTATGCTTATATGGCCAGACTGTGATATATCACTTGTATATAGTAGGTATACATATATAGTATATAGTAGGTATAAGTATATAGTAGGTACTCATATTCTTGCCTTACTTCTAAAAATCCTTTCATATCAATATGGTCTCAAAAGATAAACATATGGTCCCAGAAGTATCACATTTAGTTTATGTGTTAGACCCTCGTGCCTTTTATTGGTTCTATTATTGGTTTCATTCTATTCAAGAATAGTCTCTCGATTAGCTTTGAAATGATAGGGGGCAGGGATATCGGGAGATACGATTTACCTTCATTGGATGGTTTACCTGGTTTTGGTAACATAATAACTTTTGCAACTTTCCAGGCAGAAGGGACATGTCGTAATCTAATTTTTTTTTTTTTTTTTTTTTTTTTCGGTTTTTTACAGGCCATTATTGGCCCGTACCGTGTCAACAATCTGACTCCAACGGTTTCGATCACGAGCCAGATCTTCATACTGTTGCAAGCAGTTGGAAGATGCCAGATCGCTTTCTACGCCGTGGAGCCATCGTCGCCGACAGCGACCTCTTCGCCTACCGAAAGGCGGTTCTCCCTTTAAAGATCGCTGTATCATTCGTTTCGGATCAGCACGCAGAACGTGACCGAGCCAGCGTATTCGCTGTCCTTTGATTTCATGCACGATATCAGGAATTTGCATTAAATTCCTGATCTCGTGATTGAAAAGAACTCGGTAAGTGCCATCGACGTCGCGTTTTGGACCATATATCACACGCATGATTCTTCTCTCGAATGTTAGAAGCCATCTTTCGTACTCATCCGTCAAGGTCCAACTCTCACATCCATACATGACAACGGGTCTGATCAACACTCTGTACAGTTTCAGCTTATCCGTATTTGCAAGATATTTTGATTTCGTAATCTAATAACAGCATTAAATAAGTGAGTTAGTTTAGCGATAGCTTTATTTACAGTTGCTTTCGAATTTCTCCCGTTAAAGGGCATACCTAGCAAACTTTGCTGACTTCGGATTGAATTTTATTTCCCTAGTAACTTCTTTCTGGGTTATTACAGGAATGCATTGATGCTTCCATTTTCGATTATAATATCTGATTAGGTTTAAAAATATCAGCCAGATGATTAGCAAATTTTTTAACTTTTGATTTATTATCCCTAGCCCGCGAGCCATCAGTTCGCTTAATATAAAGAGTCCGCGTAATTAGTGTTTTTATACTTTTTGTTGAATTCCATAGTGAACAGTTTGTATTTTCATCTGTGGGCAAAGTTCCAAGATACAAAATAAACGACTTTTCATTTAGCTTCTGAATTTTTCACTTAACCTGTTGTGACTTGTTATATAGTATCATCTTGTCAGATGGACTCCTCGTTTAGCAACAAACGATCTTCAACATGAGATTAAATAAAATCGGGGTCAGGAGTGCAACAAAAATTGTCGAACATAGCCTATTTTATTTAAAGTTTTACAATTTACAACATATGTATTGATAGAAATGGATCAATGTCGGAAAGTTAGGTGCAATATGATTTACAAAATATGCGAAGCACGCTCATTATTGATTTTTAGAGACTCACAAAATAATAATATTAAACTACATATTTACGATTTTTATACCAACAAATTCGTTAACTATCCTTATGCTTATAAACGCATCATTCTAGGTTCAATTTCAGTAGGCTTTCGCAAGACGGTACTATTGATGCTCTGCTGAAAGATACCTAATCTCTAATGCATCCCAACCAGAATTCACTCCATTTGTACCCAAAGAACCCATCGATTTCCCTATTAATCAAAGTTTTAAGGAATGTGGCTTGATTTGATCACTGTACCAATGATCTGAACTCTACGAACTCGAATAAAACTTTTACAATATCAAAAGTAGCAAGTAGAATCATTTTTCCATATTAACATCCACTCGGAAACAACGATTTGGTGATTTGAAAAACGGAACGTAACAGCCCAAGACGTAAAAAGTAAAAAAAAATCCACAGTGATGATTACCTCAAGAACGGGGTTAGAGTAGCGAACTAAGTTTTTTCGATCTTAATTGCCTACCTGCAACCAACCGGGATATTAGGTTTCGAGAGATCTTTACTAAGTGACAATATTATAACAAAAAACGTAACAACGCTCAACAAATTTCATTAAACATTGTTGCATACATACCATATACAGTTTACAAAGACGAAACACTGTGTGAAAACTTCGAGGTAACACGTATAAGCTACTACATGAATATCATTTTTTCCATTTCTCGACACTAATTAGTTCACATATAATTCCCGACAAATTTCGCTGAATTATATTATTATGTGCCCCATCACCCGCAAATAACACGGGTGTTCTGCGTGTGGCGCATAAAAGGTATATATAAATATTTGATAAAAGCACAACAAGAGAACATATAACATCGCGGGAAAATTAACTAATGCTGGTTGTTTTTTGTATATACATACACAAGGACATACATACATACGAGTACATATAATTTCATTGTTATAATATGTGAACATGTTTATACATTATATTTATATACATAATGTGTACTTATATTAAACTGAAAAGTACTTAAAACACAAAACAATTATTATGATGCTAAAAATTAATTTAAATTTGTAAATTTTAACAACCCCTTCAAACAAAACATAAAATTACATATTTGTTGTTCTACGAAACATGTAATGTTAAATATTTATATATACAGATACGGTTTTGTGGTTATTTAGAAGTGAATGGGGTCGTTCACGTTTAATTATGGATTAATCTTAGGTAAATATATTTACACGTGAAAATTGTTAAGATGGTTGAGAAGTCTCAATTAGTATAATGTTTTTATTATCTACAATCCCGCTTGATTATTCTCAGTTATTTGTATCACAATTCGCTGCTATCTGTCTCAAATACCATATAAATAAATTAAGCATCAATCAAAATGGAAATGGGAAAATTTATTTTTAAATTAGATGTACATTTGTGTATATAGAAACCTAGAAGGTATTTTAAATTCGTTTTGTTTTTCCGACAAATGAACATTACTTGCTATGAAGCTACTGTGAAATAGGATGTCGGTCGCGTTTTATTTTTCAATTCACAAATGCTATTAAATGACGTTTATATAATTGGAACTGAAATTTATAAGGTTCTAGAATCCTACAAGATGCAAGAATTGCACACCACTACATTACTTTATGTTGTTACGAACTGGCTGTTGTCAACTCGCAGATTTACTTAACCACGTAGAGGCCTCACACGGTGATGGTTTACCGGCTATAGCTCAGGGAGTAATGCGAAGGTCGTAGGGGTTTGAGGCGTACGTGGCTCCTGGTTTACACCGTGAAACAGAAATTTAAATAGAAACGCGAATATTATAAACGGAATTTACGGACACCAGAATCCATCAGGGAGAACTTGAGGAACGGAGATAAAATAAATAATAACCGGGTTATATAAGAATTTTACGGTTATCCCCGAATGGACGACACATATACTGGGCTCACCTTTGAAGACCGACACAGAATGAGAGTCCCCCCCTCTCATCATACCATACCGAATAAAATTTAATAACTCATTTTATTACTTTCGGGAGATCTGAACGAGATAACGTGTGTGGTGGCATCCATTGCAAATGAAATTAATAATTTTAAAGTAAAAGCAAAAAAAAAATTTAAATAAAATAAAATTTACAATAAAAATGAAAAGAAAGCAAAATAATCAAAACAAATTAGAATTTAAAATCATAATAAATTACAACAAAAATTTTATACCTTCCCGTTCCCGTTGCGGCCTAGGATGACCGTCATGCCACGAGCACCACGCCCTGACCGTTGCGGCCTTGTCGCCGTTATCCGCCCGTGGTAAAACAAAGCGGCACCCGGGTTTATTAGCGGCACCCGTTAATAACTTGTTGCCCGATGTCACACGTGGTGTCCGCTGTTGTCCTATACGAATCACCTGTTAATTTGATTGAATTGAGCTTCACTCCGTCGCTTTGGTTCACTCTGTTGCGGCCTTGTCGCCTTTATCCGTAGAGATACAAAAAAAACGTTGGGCGTTGTGTCGCCTTACCAGATGAATGTTAGGCTTTGTCTCCGCCGATCAACTACGCTGCCGCTGTGCCCGACCGACAAAGGGGCTTACCGGAAAACCGAACCGTCTCAGGTAAAATCGGTCAGATTTGGCCCCATGAGTGGAAGGCGCCGTAATTCGCTGGCCGACGTAGTACACACCACACTACCAAATTAACAACTTCACAAATTAACAACTCTGTACAAAATTTTAATTCATCACACATTCACCATTATAAATTTTATTACAAAAAAAATTACTATATACAATGTAATGTTATATTCCAGAATTATTTTATACAATATAAATTTTATATTAAAAAAAAAAATTGTATTCAAATAAAACTTGGAATACCATAAATGGTCTCCTCTATCCAAAAAAAACAAATTTCAACTTATCGACAACAAGTCTTTTTCTTTATCAAAACGAGACTAAAACCAATTTCTAGCACTGCACAAAAAGCACCCCCATCTTGCTCCAACTCGTACTCTCCCCATTTTTGATGAAGCCATAGGGTGGACAAGAAAATTAGACGGACACAAAGCAAAACATAAAACATCGAAAACCGCGTTCACTCGTAAGGCAATACCATTACGCTGGAGACAAGGTATTAGTGCAATATAATTAGTACACAAAAATTGGAGTGTTAAGACACCACAAATTTGGTGTCGTAACAATGTCTATACATGTATTTGCGATTGTTCGGTAATATCAGACTTACTCTAAAAATCAACACAAAACGTTTAGTCGGCGTCAATTTAATTCAAATCACTATTTAAATTCCATTTTTTATAAAATGTAAAAATAGACTGTTTGCTAGTGATGGAGTGACCATGCCAAATTTCGATTTTCTGAAGTGCTTCGTGACTATAATCAAATCTAATCGATATTTCTAAACGAGTTTATGTTTTGTATCTTTCCAATTGATGCAAATCGTGTTTTACATAGATGTTTGAACTTACTACTCTACTTCCAACTGAGTTATGTTATGCATTTGATGCCTCATGGTGTGGAGGTCTACTTTGGTTTACAAAGTAGAAATTGTGAATTTTAAAAATAGGGTACTATCTGGAAAATTCACATGATAAAATTTTGGAATAATTTATTTTGTTCTCATGTTGGTAGAGAGAGATTCCGGTTTTGACTTCTTTTTAAACGAGTTTTTTAGATTTTGTTTTGGAAAAAAAGAAGAAGGGGGATTGTAAAATTGGATTTGCTGGGAGTCAGATATCGGAAAAGAAAAAAATTGAAACGAGGTGTTGAACGTGAAAAAAAAAGAAAACAGTTAAGCAACGTTGACCAGAGAAGGGACTTGTTTTATTTGGAGATGGATTTTGGTGAATTTTGATATGACTGATAAAACCAATCAATCAAGAAAAAGAAACAAATAAATATTAAATTGAAAATTTCGCGAGATACATACAAATCTAAATTATTTATCTCGTAATTGATCTGAAATACGACGCTAACACGTAGTTTATTTTGGCTAGTCCTGAACATTAGCTCGAGGATCCATAGAACTTAGCTAGAATCATCACTTATTACCTATACCACAAAAATTATATGCTGGTGGGAAATGTCACAGATAACATTTTTTGCGAAAAATGTAAACGGAGTAAATGTGAAGACTCAGTGCTTTCCCCGTTTTTTTCCAGTTGTTGTGAAAATAAGCTTATTTCATTCGCAAATGGAATTCTAGAAATTTAATTTAGTTTAAGTTTTCTAATTTGCTATTTAAGTTTTCTTATTTTCAACTTTATTTTTGCAGTGTTAAAATAGTTGAAGAAAAGTTTATAAATTAGTTTTTTTTGTAAATCTTCTTTTTTATTTAATCACCAATAATTATAATGTGTTTTTTTTTTTCAGTTTCGACGAAGTGCTTCATCGGAGAACTGACCCATTTTTATAAGGTACTAATTTTCTTATTGACTATATAAAAACAGACAAAACGCTACAATGAATGGCATAAAAATGTTCAATTTTTCATCGGATTACTGTAGCAATGATATATTGCTATTTCTGGCTAAGAAGTCATTCATCTTAGTTTTTTTGATCAAAACTATACCCTAATATTTTTCCCTAAAACAGTTGGTAGTCTCTTTCTGAAACATATCATAATCATCAGATTTAAGCGATATTTTTATAGTTATTGAGATAAGCTAACTTGAGCCACCAATAAAATCTTTCATATTGATTGCTCACGCATTCAGATAATCTTCAATTTGGTTTAAAACTCTTCAACATTTTTTAGCTTCCAATAATGATTTATCCCGATAGATATTAAAGTTAGTACAGATTATTGAAATCTTTGAACAGTATTTGTGGTGTCAACACAATTTATCTTATATTGGCGTCTAATGATGTTATTTTTGAGAGGCATTATTTGATTGAGAGACATCCTCCATAACGCAAGCTGACTTAGTTTCAATTTTTATAATTTTGTTTTTATTCTTTGTCAGTAAAGTCAATAATCCTTCCGTTAATCTTATTTATTTTATCTTCTATCTGAAAGACGACTTCGCAATATAATTACAATTCTACTTGCATTTACTGTTACCTGATATGTCAAATCCATTAAATCAATAAATCAAAACATTAAATACTCAGGTTTAAATTTCTACTCGTAGGTCTAGCATCTTTTACTAGTATGTAACGTTCGTCTTATTCTAATTTAGTACTTCAGAATTTAAAAACTAATTATTACATATAATTAATTCGATCGTTAAAATTTTCTAATTTCAAATTTTATTTTATGCGATCTCTATACCATCTACCATGCGACATTCAAATGACATCTGCATATCTGGTACTCAAACCATCTTATTTTCTTTTGCAATAAATTTAACTATAACAAGTTGAAAGATATAGGTTACGGGGGAAATGAAATGCATATATTAATTTCGACTAAGATAGACATTTGGCGCGAAATGATCGTTCGCTATATAAATATCGTGAGTAACTGCCCAGATGGCGCAAGGGTTAAGGCTGCTGCAATTGAAGCGGGAGGTACCGGGTTCGAATCCCGATAGGGACAGGATGCAAGAGGGATTTTTCACCGTACGATTACGATCGGTGGTGTGAATGAACACATCTATGACCCCCTGTTGGAGTGCAGAATTCATGGGCCAACCCATCTTCTATGTCAGTACTATAGGCTGGCATGGAGCTATGCAATGTGCAGATGGATTTACGTAAATAGGACCTACAGCCGTACGTCCTCGATTTGGCTGTAATGGCGTAAGGTAAGGACGTAAATAAGAGAACCGCAAAAGAGTTTTGGAGTTCAGTGTTTGTTTAAAAGTCGCCGAATCTTGCTGAAAACAAAATTGGAGTAAACCGGACGTAATTGGAGATTATCGGGGTGTGGCGGGTTATTTTCCGACGAGGTTATATGGTAAGAATTATAACATTACTATTTCGTTAAGTTAGATTAAGGTGAACTTTGATTTTGTGCATACAATTTTGTAAATGGTTCATAATTGTTGTCGCCATATTTATTATTTCTCTTCATATTTATACATAATTGTACCTTATCACTGGTGAACACAAATTTTAAATTATGGTAAAATCATTTCATTTAATATTAATGAGTAGCTAAATACAGTATGTAGGGAAGCAATAGTGTAGTTGTGAGCATTGTGTATACGCCAAAAGATATATATATATATATATATATATATGTATATATATATATATATATATATATATATATATATATAATTTAGGATTTGAATTTTATTTTGCACATGAACCACTAATTGATTTGTGGTGGACCGTTCATTACATGATGGTGAAGTTAACCCTCCCAACCTTGAGCAACCCGAAATAAATAACTTTATAAGCATGTGCACTCCATTATATAGGCATGTGGTCTACGCTACAAGTTTGATTCTGAAAATAAATAAAAACAGCAAACTCCACATTAATCTGTAGCAGTTAGAGCGGAAGGTACCGGGTTCAAATCTCGATAGGGGCAGGATGCAAAAGGGATTTTTCTGATAACGATTAGAAGTCTTAATGACCACATCTATGACCTCCTATTGGAGTGCAGAACTCATAGGCCGACCCATCTTCTATGTCAGTACATTTTTTATATTAATTTATGAATAGGTATATTTCACACTTATTTAATTTTTTATCATATTTTTAAATAATTCCACTAATATTTATTTTATTATTTGTAGTCACTTATTTAAACAGGATTCACACAAATCGTTAAATTCACATAAATAGTTTATTTATGTATTAATAATTTTATTTATATTTAAATTCTTTTTTATGAAAAATAACAAGTAAACCATCAATCACTGTGGATACTAACACGAAACAAAAATTTTTCGGGTCTGCTAATATATGGAGTGAAAGTCAAATCCGCTATGCACAAAAATTGACCCGAAAAGTCTTCGCCTGGGCTAACTCCAGATTGTGTTAATTTAACATTCCATAAATTTCAAAATTAGCAATGAAAAGTACCTTTTAAAAAACTCCGAACATATTTGAATATTTTTGCGAACATTTTAATTTTAACGCCGCATTGTGCGAACAAAATATAAGTTTATCATATCGAATAATTGACCATGTTTTGATTCCTAACGAGCAGGCTCGAGCTGTCCAAGATGTGAGATCTTATCGGTCATCAACAAAATTCGTAAGCAGTGATCATTATCTGGTCTGGGAAGTATCTAAAACCTCGTTTGTCGATGCTACTCAGCACATTCTCGATATGGTAGCCCAAAAATGATTAGTTAGATGAAGAGTGACGTCTTGTTGTTGAGCAACGAAATGAAAAAATGCCCACAATGAAGCGCTGACTCGGTTTACACTTGTAAGAAGAAATTTAGCAGTTCTCGCTAGGAGGACTGCTAAACGCAATTGTACACCCAGGGAACTAATTGTATAAAATATACTTATAAACGTAATTTATGCTTAGTCTAGGTATACTTATTCACTAATTTATGTATGAAAAATGTATAACTAGGAATGATAACTGTTTCATAAAAAAATTATTTATGCATAGTAAAGTATTATATACTCCAAAGATTGCACAAGTTATACAAAATTAAGTATTTTTGATGCATATAGGGAATGTTTAATCCAATTTCATTGGAATGTTGTATCCAATATAAAAGCAAAACTATGATTTATAATTGATAAATATTTCAATTGAGGAATGATTTATTCCTTGAAAAATTGACCAATTATACATACATTAAAAGGCATTTATTTTTTTTATAATAATATGTATTTATTTAAGCAAAAATCTAATATATGGTTTATATATATATGGTTTATATATATATATATGGTTTATATATATATATATATATATATATATATATATATATATACACAGTAAAAAATAAATTGAATTTTCAATAGAAATTTTGGTGATTTTGTAGCGTAAATTTTAAAATTGTCTATAATAAAGCAAGATAATAGTATTTTTACACACATTTTTATGGAAAATATATTATTCTTGTATTATTGAACAGGATTTTAAAATTGGACGATATTTATAGTAAAATTACATACCTATTCTATCATTATTCCTATTTTATTTAAATTTGAGAGAAATTAATGTAACCGGAATTATTTAATGTAAAATTTTGTGAATTTCGTAAGTTTACCAACCAAAACCACAATTAATTGATTTTATTCGTCGCGATAAACTTCGCTAGCCTTTTACAACGTTATTATATATAAAGTTTATTATCAATGCCCAAGTCTAATTTGTCGGATAAATCTAGGGCCTATTTAATAATGGTCGTCTGGAGAAATATCTGAACCATTCGTTGGCTGGGCATTGTGGAAGCTGTATGTCTCCATATTCTTGCTATACATAGAACTTGCTAGCAAATTTATGACTTATTTTAATAATTATTTTTTATAACAAGCAATTTCTTATAAATAATTTTTTAACCTGAAAAATTACAAATTTGTTCATGAAAAAAGGTACACGACTTTACTTGTAAATTTACGGTCTACAAAATTGAATATTACATAACAATGTAATTTTAACAAGTTATGCATTTTTACGTGAAAAAGTTCGGCAAATTTGCCCACTTGAAAATTCACGTAATTTTCAATGAAAATTTTTTACTGTGATATATATATATAATATATATATATAATATATATATATATATATATATATATATATATATATATATATATATATATATATATATATATATATATATATATATATATATATATATATATATATATATATATATATATAAATATATATATACAGTACTGTGCAAAAAAAATCGGGACAGTTTGAATTCCTTAAAAACGTTAAATATTACCTAGTGTTTTAATATTTTTCTAGATTCCAATTTGTAGATTGCATTTTGGAATTCACTAGAACTATGATAGTATAAGTCGTTTAAGTTGTGTTTATGAAGAAAGAGCTTTTAGTATAAAAAAGCCGACAAAGTACTAAAAATTTCTAAACTAAACGACCAAGAAAAAGGTGTTGTTATCGCGTTATGTAAGGAAGGGCAGTCCATGCGTGGTCCATGCGTCCATTTTAAAAGATCGGCCATTGATGATTTCTAACGTCCTAGAATAGGACGTTAGAAATCATCAATGGCCGATCTTTTAAAAAAATATAAGACTACGGGAAACAAAGAGCGGTCTCAAAGGTCAGGCAGACCGAGGAAAACCACAACAGTGCAAGATAGATTCCTGGTTGTTTGTTCCAAGCGGACCAGATTTAAAATTTCACCGAAACTGCTAGCCGACCTTGCTACAGCAACGGGTATTGAAATTTCGATTTCAACTGTTCGGAGAAGATTACTAAACCAAATCTTAGGGCACGCCGCTCGATGCAGAAACCTTTCTTAAAGTTATCTTCGAAAATTTGTCGGCTTCAGTGGGCAAGAGAGAACTCTAACTGGACCAGGGAGTTGTAGACTAACGTGGTGTTCTCTGACGAAAGCAAATTTAAACTGCATGTGGGAGATGGACGGCTAATTGTGCGTCAAAACCCAGGAGAACGCCTCAGCGATATCTGCATTCAACAAGTGCCTAATAAAACTGAGGGTGTAATGGTTTGGGGCTGTTTTAGTAATGCTGGTGTTGGTCACTTGGCCTTTGTCGAAGCAGGGATAACCGGTACTGTGTACCTGAATATTCTGAAAATGCATTGGAAACCATCAGTTTTGGAGCTATTTAGTGAAACTGAGAGCTTCATCTTTCAACAAGACAATGCGCCAGCCCATAGATCAAAACAATTGACTATGCAATTTTTTTACTTTATTTAAAACTTCTGTAAAAATTAATAAATAACTTTCTCACATAAAACTTTATTTCTATTTGAAGGTGAAAAAGTACTTGGTTGATAATTCCATCTTCACAATGGAATGGCCGCCTATAGCCCAGATATGAACCCAATTGAAAAAAGTTGAGCTATTATAAAGCATAAAGCCCGTCAGTGTAATCCAGAAACCATCCAGCAACTGAAGCACTAAATTCAAATTGCGTGGGATGATATAAGCACTGACGTGATTCAAAATTTAATTCACTCCATGAGCAACAGCTCCAAAAATGGCGGTCATACCAAATATTAAATATATAGTTTAGTGGATAATTTATACATTTCATATTTTGAAATATGCCTAATTATGAAATTAATATATTTTTTTTGAATTTATTAAAATTAATTCGTTTAAAAAAATATGGCAATTTTTTTCTATTTTCGCAAATTCACTCATATTATTTTACTAAGATCATGAAATTTAAAACCAAATAACATTTTAAATAAATAATGAGTTAAATAATAAAAAAAAAAAAATACTTGTTGGTGTCACAACAATTGAGTTCGTGAAAAACTTGGTTTAATTAAAAAATGTTAGCTGTCCGGATTTTTTTACACAGTACTGTATATATATATTTATATAAATATATATATATATATATATATATATATATATATATATATATATATATATATATATATATATATATATATATATATACACATATATATATATATATATATATATATATATATATATATATATATATATATATATATATACATATGTGTGTGTGTGTGTGTGTTTTCATTATAAGAGATTGTTAAAAATATGATAATATCTTATAATTCATTCCTACGTTTTTTTAAAACTATTACCTATTTAATTATAACAATAATATTATTATTATTATTATTAAAGCTGTGGTCTTTTTACTTTTCATGAAGTTTTAGCTCGTACCATCAAAATTTCCTTCCATTTAGTGATTCTGCAACATCCCACGGCTTTCTTTTACTTGTGATGGAGTCATTAGGTCGTACCATCAACGTTTCCTTCATTTTAGGGTTTTTGCAACATTCAAAAACTGTGAAGTTTTAACAACGTTTTTGCAAATGGTGAAGTTTTTATCAGGATTTTTGCTGGCTAATTGTGAAATTTTAACCACGTTTTTGCTGTCATTGTTAAAATCTTCAGTATCTTAACAAAACATATGCAAAATGTAATGTTAATGAGTATATGCGAGAATATATATTAATATTTTACCTACTTGTCTAAGATCCGATGGTTCCGTTTCCCAATCACTTCGTCGTTTCTTTTTTCTGTTCGTAAAATTCCCTATCTTCACCTTCGTGAAGTGTTGTTGATTTATTTTTATATTCGAAATAGCGAACAACGTACGTACAAAATAGTTCGCCGTCATTCAGAAGAAACTGCAGGGTGAAACTTTTACATAATGTGTAACCCAGTTCAGGTATTGAAAAAATTACACGAATTCAGCAAATTAAAATATAAAAATATGTATAATTGGAATACAAAAAAAAAATTATAAAATAAAAATTTAAACGTACAAAAAAGATTGTTGTAATCAGGTGCCTTGCTTGCTGACACAGTAGTTTAAGTTTTCCGATAGTTTTCCGTTACGACCATGAATTTTTATAATAATAATTGGCTACTACTGGTATTTGGCATCGAGATGTCAATTAATGTTGAGTAATGGACAAAATTCTACAGTAAAATTAACAAATATTAATTATTAAACAAAAACTGCAAATTATAGAATAATATTTACTATTTTCTTCTCTCATACCAAAAGTTTAACTCGAAATCGGGCTTGATTTCCTATATCAGTTTAAAAAAATTTGGTAACTATTAAATCTATCGATACCTTCATTTGACCTTAATATTAGAATTTAAATATTTAGTTATAAATTTAATCTATATTGAAAACAAAGTTCAACTCACGTACTTCTTTCTCACGTTACTTCTATAATTGACCATCCCTTTAAAAAATGAAACAGCTGGTCATCACTATCGATAATTAATAATTCGCTATCATTTCTTGTTCCTCGTCTATTTTTGAAATACAATTGTAATAATTTTTTAAAGCAGTTTATAAGACAAAACATATTTAATTATAGTAGTTAATTGTTTTAAAATTATTAATAATTTAAAATTAACATATTAATCTAAAATATTACGAATATAAAAACCAATACTTACTTAGACAATTGGCATTTGATTTCTCAGATAACCACTAAATATTATATTATATATAACATATTTATGTATTGTATATAATTATACATATTATATTTTATTCACTAAATTTTAGTTTTTTTATTTTATTTGATTTCAATTAAGCATCAACTACAAAGATGACTGGTTTATTTTATTTTCTCTAAACAATAATTGAATCTGACATTTAATTTAATAGCCAACTATGACAATATGCATTACTTAGATATAGATAAAGTACAAAGTTTTCCTAAATTGTATAATTTGAACTTTACGGGGATAGAACATGAATAGCATTGCATAGATTTACAGGTTTACTTAGTTTTACTTGCAAATTGGGTTATTCATGATAATCATTGATCATGAGTCATAAGAAACACATTTTAATGAATGAGTTATACTTAAAAAATTAAAAAAGAATGAGTTATACTATTTTCAAACATTTGTTTAAATTTTGCATAATACTTGCATTTAAAGAATGATTCATTCTTAATTTTATTTTGGAGTTTTTATTCCGATGTTAAGTATAATTCATGTTTACATATTTTTCTGGGTGAGATAGAAGAAGCGCGAATGGTTGAAGGCTAAGGTCTTAAGAGTACAACAACTCAGCAATGAGTACAATTCGCGTGGTTTCTTTAAAGGAATCACCGAGTTGCACCGTACCTTAAGGTCTCGGTCAACTGCAATTCGAGGCTAGGATGAAAACCTCTGTGTTTAGGTAGATGCGGAGCTCGATACATAGCGTGAACATTTTTCTTCTCTGCTTTATGTTTCACATGTATCACAAGCAGTATTTGAATACTCTTAACTACAAACCGCAGAACTGTCTATTGAGGATCCATCCTTTGAGGAATTCATCATTGTCATGAAGAGGCTAAAGAAAACGCAATCACCGGGAATTCATTCCATTAATTCAGAGCTCTTGATATTCGGAGGGCTAACTTTGTGGAACTGTCTTTTTAAACTTGTTTGATTGGCATGGTGAAATGAAGTTATGCCTGAAGAATGAAAAGTGGCCGCTTTATGCCCAATATTCAAGAAGGATGATCGTTTGAATTGCGAGAATTATTGCTGTATAGCTCTCCTTTGCACAGGATACAAGTTACTGTCATACATTATTTTGGAAAGTGGAGGAAATTATCGGTGACTACCAAGGAGGATTCCGTCTTAATCGGTCAGTTAGTTATCAAGCGTTTTCGCTACGAGTGATTCTTTCCGAGTACTTTGAAACATCATTCCTAGATTTCAAGCAAATCTATGCCTCGATCAATCGAGAGAAACTATGGTATACGCTTGAATATTTAGGAATACTAAAAATATATGTACATCTGTGTAAAATGACAGTAACGCAGTCACAATGCTGTGTTAGCGTTCAGAACAGGCTATCGAGAATATTCGCGATTACTTTGGATGTTCGACAAAGAGATGTGCTGTCCCCGATACTTTTTAATCTCATGTTCAGCTTCCGTTGGGCTCAAAATCAACGAGTCAAAAACTAAATATCTGATACCAGGTTGTCATATATGTATGTGACAGTTGGAGCTTGACGGATGAGTGCAAAAGATGGCTTCTAACAGTCGAGAAAAGAATAATGCGTG
Source organism: Tipula lateralis (assembly GCA_963932295.1). NCBI lineage: Eukaryota > Metazoa > Arthropoda > Insecta > Diptera > Tipulidae > Tipula > Tipula lateralis. The sequence continues at coordinate 143,572,988 of OZ010738.1, forward strand.
TGATATATGGCTCAAAACGCGACGTTGATGGAACATACCGAGTTCTGTTCAGTCACGAGATCAGGAATTTAATACGAATTCCTGATATCGTGAGCGAGTACGCCGGCTCGGTCACGTTCTTCGTGCGGATCCGATCCGAATGATACAGCAATTTTTGAAGAGAAAGCCGCGTTTCGTTAGACGAAGAGGTCGCTGTCGCTGATTTGGCATCTTCTGGTTGCATGCAAAAGTATGAATTTGCTAACTCGTGATCGAACCGATGGAGTCAGATTGTTGACACTGTAAAAACAACCAAAATAAACCGGTCGATGATGTTTACTGTTGATCTAATGCAAATCATGATTGTGGTGTACATTAAATACCCTAATTAATGATTGGTAGTTACTGTGGAATGTGATCTTGTCCTAGTAATTCAGACTAACCACATAATAAAAAACTTAATATTGAACAAACAAAATTATTTTATTTAAATTTATTAAATAAGCAATCAAAGTAAAATTTTAATTGCCCTTACAGCACAAGCCAACTCTTAATTAATAGTTATGAATGTATGTCCAAACATGTATCTGTTGATATTGTAATTCCATTCCGTAGTTTTCTCTCCTTGAATCTCTATACGTGAGCTGATCAATTCATATTGTTATACGTCATATTGTATGCACTAAAACATATAAAATATTTTTACTAACATCAACTAAATGATGGTTGATATTTTATCCAATTCACTGTGTGATGATATTAAACTGGGGAATAACGTATATTAAGTCATAAAACGCGGTTAAACTATAAATTAACAACTATAATAAACTGACTAAACGATATACGACTAGTATTAATATAATGTTTATCAACAACAGTTGACTTTCTTCGAACGTATTAAGTGCAAGCAAGTGATCTTAATTATTAACTAAAGTGTGTATGTGTGTGTAGTGATAGTAAAGTATATATATAATAATAACAAACATGGATTCAAATTCAATTCCAATGCCACCACCTGCTGCCAACACATTAATGCGTTTACAATCGAATTCCAATAGTAATTCAGCATACTTACCGTCCAACAATAATGCACAAACCGGTGGACAACCAAATTTAGCTCAATTACTGGGACTACCGCCAGCCGGTTCGAATACAATAAATTTAACACAATCGAGTGATGTTGTTATTGGGCCGATGACACAATATCAAAGCGACGTAACTATATACCAGTTCATGGATGCAACAATTGATTCAACACGACATGGCCATGGTCCAAACTTATGTAAATAACTTAGTTTTGTTTTGTTTTAAGATTGATTGAATATGATGACTTATATGTTATACATATGTATACGTGTGTTGCGACGACGCAAATAAGAAAACGTATGTGAAAGAAGTCGCGATAATTTAAAACATGTTTTGTTGTTGGTTTGTGTACTCGTATGTTAATTTATAAATACTCGCTATACAGTTCAATTGTAATGGGTGTTTTAAATTGTGTATGATCGAACGAATGAGTAATGCTCCGTGTGTGCACTGTATGCAATATATAGATGTAAAACATTTGGTTGGTTTAGTTACGTATTGCATACAGACTGAATTTGTGTATGTATGCTGACACTCACTCATGTTTTATGGAATTTCCCAATTGGGTTTTGACAATCAGGCAATGTTTGTCTGATTGTTTTAAATATATATAGAGATTTTAATGATAACTTAGTAAACAATAATTGTATATATTTATATTATTGGTTTGGTCATATTGAGTAACTTGAATGACCAAAACGTACCACCATATTTGTTTTTAGTTTTTTACATTTTTCATATGGATTTCGGATTGGTACATATGACGTTACGTTCGGTTATATACAAATTGTAGGAAGTGCAAAACATAATGACTATTTGTGAAAAAAATTGTGTTACTAGTACTAGTAGGTAGGGTGCAAACACACTATATCGTTTATAACTCGCACTGGGATGGCTATTTGGATGGTGGTCGAAAGTGTAACACTACTTGAGGTAACCTAGTTGGTCAGTAGCCCAACTTAAGTACTACACTTTCTTAGGTGTTACCTCCTAGTAGGTATCAACTCGGTTTCTACTTTAAGTGGTAAATTAGTCTAAACAATAGACAGCCTCAATCAAAATAAAGATCAGTATATCAAACGGTATAATGTAACCTTATCTGAGTGTTGTCAATACATAGTGATATCGATTATGTGATTACTCTGGTGGAATTATTTAAAGCGTTAACAGGAAACGATATAATACATCTGTTATTTGTACCAATGTACATACAACGGAAGTGTATGGTTTAAATATCTCGAAAATCAATGACTTGTGGCGTTCAGAGCAACTCAAATAAATCGCAAATTAGCTCACGCTACACGCCGCAATTCATAAAAATCGATATTTCGAGTTAAGTTCTTGTAATTCACTAGTACTGTCGTGTCACGACTAAACGTATATATACGAATCGCATAGTATGAACATCAAGTCCGGTAACATATGCCTGATGAGATGAATTTGCTTTTTTTGATCACGTAGTCATTCAATGACGTCATCATCAGATCGAAACCGGCCTAGTGGATCACAAGGAACAACTCAGATTTACAAACACATTCAAATATACAGCAAGCGGCACGCTTCAGACTAAACAGTACAAAGAAAAATTCTGACAACCAAATGTCGTCATCTAAATGAATAAAACTGTCGTCATCGCTTCACTTTCAAAATAAGATTGGAAGCAATATAAATTCGATCAAAAAGTCATTCGGTAAGACCTTTCGATTATCAGATCCTTTGCCAAATATACCTGTGAGGATAGAACAGATCCGAAGGAAGCTCTAGGATATAGAAATATCCTTCAAGGAGAATTACGGCATTATATATCTCTGACTCTATGGTGTCGAAATTTTGGAAACTATTTGGAAAGGCATACGGGACTATTTATAATAATTAAGTATGGATCGGTATACTTTAACCTCGTGAGGTATCGAGCCTCACATGTTTAATCCTGAGATGAAATTATAAATATATAATATATGAGGACCAACTAATCAATATCGAGTATATGCTCGCCTTTATCCAAAGAATAAACAAATTATGGGATTGTGATTATTTGTTTGGGAATTGAACCATAATAACGCAAACAGGGACCAAATATTGTACAATCAGAAATGGGTATAGTTTCGATTTTGATAGACCATCACCATAGTATAAAACTTAATGACAATCGAAATATTATTGATATGGAAGATGGGTTGGCTTATTACGCCCAATTCAGTTCCAAAATTGACATTCCTATTCACCAAGAGGATATAGAAATACGAAGACATTACTATCAATAGAACCCAATTTTTAAATTTAGATCGAGAGTAGTGGCCACATACGATCATCATTAATAACCAATCATGTCCAAGTTGCAACAACAGGCTCTCTTTTCGAGATACCACACTCTACATTATTGAAAACGTTAACATATAGTTGCCTAAACTTCTAAATTGGGGTGGTGGATAACATCTTTGTAAAGATACTTTTTGAGTAGCTAAATCACCTGATTTGATTCCACTATACCACATGTTTTTTGACAATCTAAGTTGATCTCAATTTTGGGTGAAATACTGAGCTTTGCCATGAAAAGTACTCCCTCAAATGAACAATTAATTTCTTATAGGAGTATGGTTTTTTATAATAGTTATAGAATTGGAAACACTAGAGTAAGATGTTCTCAACACATTAGCCGCAACCTATTTTCTACTGATGTTCGATGTTTGCTAGAATGGAGAACAGGTTGGTTAAATTCCTGATTACGAAAACAGTACTTACATATGATATTATTGAAATTTTTATGATCTTTGTAAAGTTTAAATTCAGTTTAAATGTTAAATAAAAATGTTAAAGAAAATCACCGTCCTAATCATAACAAATATGAAACAATGAACCCATTGTCGGCTTGTCGGTTGATTTTGCAGGTCACAAAACTTTATTTTCTACCCTCTACTATCTGTTCTAGGGCCAAGCACGTCCATTTTTTCGCTGTTCCATTTAAACGTCGTACTTTACGCCGAAGCCATATCGAAGACGTATGGCTATAGGTCCGATTTACCTAGACTACCTGCATGTTTTTTTACTCCATACAATCTGAAGTGTTCTGCACTCCCACGGGCCTTATCCGAACCCGGTCACAGCTTTCATAAACAAAAGAAAGATAAGATGAACGTATAATTGTCATCAGAAGGAGAAATCAAGGCTATAACTAATTTTCTTCAGAAACTGGTAGTGTTGATGCTTAAGCTCTAGTGAGGAAAAAGAGTTTCTACCAACATAACACCAAAATGGTATAAAAATACCACTTCTGCTTCTTAAAGTACGGGTATGGTAATTTATTCTGTTCAACCCAAATTAACTGAAATCGCAAGCTTAAATGATTTAAATGTACAGATGGACGTAAATGTGCAAAGAACTAGCGTATAGAGAGGAAGATAGGTTATAGAATGGTGATCATTGATCAACAATCCAACAGTATAAAAGCAACCCTAAGCTATTGCGTCCACTACTAACAAAGTAAAACATTGAAATCGCAACAAATAACAAAAACAGCTCGTTTGAAGCATATAAAGGCCCATGAGCATACGTTATTTCAGGAAAACTAAGTTATTAAAAGTGTTTATAATTGGCAATTTTTCCTCAGTGAAACGTTTAATAAATAACATTAACACCACTGTCACGTCGTCTGGAAATACTTCATTTCTATACCATGCTGATTAAATCATACCATGCTGCTCTCTTCAGTAGCTAAATATCAAACCAGATGCATGTACTGGCTACTCGATTATCACACCCATAATCTGTTTTTTGCCTAGAACATTGAGTAGGGTTGGAGGGAAACCTCTAAACCGCCTTCAGCGACTTGTTTGGCTGAGTATTGTGGGAGCTATGCACACCACATCCTATACAGTTCTTGTCTGTTGGTCTGCTGCTACTTGATCTATGGTTCAGAAGGTGTGGAGTGCAAAAGTCTACAAGGCTGAGACAGTAAGTTTAGTCCTTCTTCGCACTACCAAACATGAAAGGAGGCACTACCAAACACAACTGCTGACATGTCTTTCGACACTATGGTGGTTTTACCTGCTAATCCTGAGATGAAATCATTTACCTCTCTTGCTAGATACGATAGTGTCTTTGCCGCAATTCTGATGGCCAGACTGATTGAATCAAAAAGCTAAATTAATAAATCTAAAGGCGGTTGAATCCTATACTGTTTCTTCGAAACTAATTTTAGAGACGGTAATTGTCTTGGATGAAGGAGTCAGTTTAAATGAAGGTAGACTTCACTGAATACCCAGTATCACGGATATCAGAGACGTATTGGCTGCAAAATTCGCCTGTTTGGGTGCAGCTTCTACTTTTGTCGAATCTAACCCGCTCGAAGGCTAACAACATTTACGAGATATATCGACTGTCACTTTATTGCTCTGCACCAGAACAGATGGGCAACCTCATCTAACCAAAATCCACTTCGTTACAATAAATCAGTACACTTTGAGGATCTTGCTGGGTTTTCTCGCGGCAAATTGTTCCCTGAATAATTGCATGTTCCGAATTAAAATCTGAAACAACGCAAACTGCGAACATTGTCGGGAAGGAGAACTAGAAAATGTAGAGCATTGCTTGTGCTCCTGTCTTTTATACTCTCTCTATCTCGCTTTGAATGACGATTTCCATTTGAGGGTCAACTAACGATCTTGAAGACACCAGATATCTTGGAGTTCATTCGAAGAACACACAGATTTCGAAACTGAGAGTATACGTCTGGGAGGGGTTGTCACAATGGACCAATCGAGCCTAAGTAATGGTGGGAACAGCCCATTATTGTGGAAAAGAAACGAAATTTATATCAGTAGTGTTTCGTTACAAAAATATTTAAGAATATATCAATTACTTCCCGCTTTCTTTCGCTATGAGAATATTCACATATTTTGGTAATCATTTTTTGACTTTTAATTATTTTTAATTTATTTCAGCTGTTACAGGGACCCCATCTCAACTGTGCAACAACTGTTTATGCTTCAAAAATATTCCCAGATGGTTACTAATTTTATTGGTAATATCAATTGGATTGGGAATCGCATTAGGAATCATATTTGGGCTATATTCCGATCATAGTCCACCACAACAGGACAAAGAGCTAAAAATACAATTTGGTCTAAACTATGAAGATGATACAAGTATAAATATAATGACTACACATATATAATCAATTATATAACTTCTGTATGTAGTTCCAAATTTAGGTAGTGGACATTTTGTGATCGATCGAAAAAATTGGGGATCATCAAAATTTATTGAGCACGTAAGTCGTTACACGAGAAAGATACAACATCCGGTGCCCTATGTTGTTATAACGCATAGTCAAAATCTCGAAGCACAACCCTGTTATAGTTTGCACAAGTGTTCTGCAGAGATGAGAAATTTACAAGACAGTTCGATAACTGATCAGCACTTGATCGATTTAAAGGCCAATTTTTATGTAATTATGTGATCGAGTCGAAGCTCAACGTGTCTTAATATTTTAATTATATTTTATTAGGTTGGCGGAGATGGTTATGTATATGTTGGTCGAAGCTGGAACTATGTTAATTATTACAATGATAAAAGTATATTGATACACATGATTGGAAATTTTGATGCTAATAAACCAACAAACGAGCAACTTGAAGGGTTACAATTTCTACTCAGTTACGGAATTGGTGATAAGCATATTAGTACAGACTATAAATTAATTTCTCAAAATCAGGTAACTAGTTGATTAAATTATATTATTTACTATATACGTGAACGTATATATCATTTATAACATACAGACAATGGAAATGGTGAGTCCAGGTGAAAATATATATCGGGAAATAATGAAATGGAAACGATGGTGGAATTGTGATTTTCATGGAATATCCAAGTGTGGAAGTGAGATTGGAATCGAAAATCAATGGAACCAAAAGAACTAAACACATATACATACTGTATAGTCGTCGGAAATATGACGTGAGTTGGGAGATGAAAGCTATACGAATTACTAATCGAAATGTTAATTTAGCTGAAAAATATACAGATAAGGGATGAATTATTATTCTGTTTTAATTATATTAATTAATTCAATTAAAGTTTTATCACGATTTTGTTTTTTATCCTGCTGTTGAATTCGTTATAGTTTTTCACATTTTCATGTTCCCGTATGTATAATATGCACACAGTTGATTGTGATATAAATTATTAGTGTGTATATACATATATTGTAGATTTAATAAAAAAATTCTATAGCTATCTATATCCATGTACATAAAACACATTGATGGATATTATGTAAAAAATGTAAATTTTTAATTGATATACAAAAACTGAACAGTCAATATAGTATGGATTATGAGTGAAAATCATACCTCGGTTTATTTTAATTATACAAAAACCGCAATCGAAACGGGACAATGAGTGCTCTAAAATGCAATATATTCTATATACAGTATATAACCGCTTCCAAACATCCAATTAAAATAAGTCTCAACTTTTACGTTCACCACACAAAACGGTAGCACATTATTAAGAGGTAACAATAAAAAAAAGTATAATATATAAAATTTTGAGCTTTTGCCAAACTTTTTCTGAAAAGTACAAGAAAAACGAATTTTTAATAATTTTGGTATAACAACAAAAAAAAAGCAAGTACAGAAGACGATTACATGTATTAGAAAACTATCGGTGCTATACACAAAGTTAGGTTCATATACCTAATGTATGTATAATACATATAAAGACAAGTCGATATTGTATATTATAAAGGGTTTTCAAATAAGAAGTTTCATTTTAATATGTTTTAAAAACGAATATTTTTTTAAAGTATTCGATCAATGTTTTATTTCATTGTAAAGAGGAAGGTATACCAATAACATTTGAAAACGATATCAGCCAAATGGCTGCCACGACTACGCTTCCAGCACTATATACTTTTCATAAAATTGCCCATGTCCAATTCACACATTTGCGGTATGTCCTCAAAAAATTCGCGAATTCCATCTTTGAGGTCTTCGATTGTAGAACATTGGCAAAGACCTTATCTTTTACTCATTGTAAAGACCTTATCTTTTCATTTCTTGCAAAATTGCGATTGTTTCGTTGCTTGCATAGCACGTGGCACCCTCTTACTGAAAATTAACGTAACGTCTGGCCATATTTTTTTTATTTCTTTTATTATATTTTTAAAGTGCTACTTCAAACTACCCGGTGGATTTACTGTCCCTTAAAATGTATTCTGAGTTGCATTACAAAAAGTTAAAATATAAAACTTAAAAAATAATAATAACTTGACAAATCTGATTTTGAGCTTTAAGCTCATTTGTAAACATTAATACGTGGTCATTCCGAGCTCAGAGAAGAGAGATAATAATGGTCGTGGGTGTTGTATTAATTTAAAGGCAACCGCGTATATGACCACATAAAAAAATAATACTGAATACTCTGCTATACATACTTACCTAGCCTCTCACAATTCACGGTGATAATATTTACACTCTCATGTTGCTTATTATAAAGTCCGTTTTAATTACAATTAGAATGTTAATTTAAATATTTATTTTGATTATTTAAGAAGGGAGAAAAAAAATTTAATACAATAACTTATAAGGCAAGTAAATATCACATTAAGTTAAATGTTTGATTTTAGATCCGATTTTTCACACGAATATTTATTACCCGTTGACCTTGTGGTGAGGTGATCCGATGAAAGCGCTTCCAACGAACAAACCTGCCAAAAGTAGTTTTTCTACACTAGATAATTAAAATAGAAGGCGATTATATAATGTGATATATATAGATATACAAAGGTATAGTTAAGTTTATAATTATATATAAAAAAATATAAATATAATAAAAGAAATAATAATTAGAAAAAAAAATGTGATACACTCCAGGCAGATACTGTCCGCGTCTCAGATCAGTTATCCTTGGGTTGGTGATGTTCACCACTAATAGTACCGGTTGGTACACCGCTTTTTGTTGTGTCTTTATACAACGTGGTAAACTTGACCTTGCAGGCATGTTCTTGAGGCCACCAATAATCAATATCGATTTTATAAGCGTGAATCTACAAATTTTCCACCACACTTTTAAGTTTTCTGATCACTATCGATCAACTCCAATAATAATATGATTTAAACGGAGATATTTTTTTGTTACCAATCTTAAATTGATTTGGTAATTAACATACTGTATCACGATCCACGATATTTTATAGAAATATATAAAAGTATAGCACAATTTTAGACACGACCTTTAGGCACCATTATTAACACCAAAATTTTAATTTATCCAGATGTACAAATCTCACAGATTCGTTCTTTCTGTTTTTTTATTATTATTATATCTTATATATATAATTCACTTTGGGTTTTGGTATTTTTATTTTTCTATGTCGTGCTTTTAAGCTATCTATTTTGCGACTCCCATCAAAATGTTTCTTTTTGTCGATCTTCTTATCAAACAAAAATGTTAATGTCGGTAAAGAGGCGAAAATCCTACTACCGAAATAATACACATAGACAGTGCGGAAGTATATAAATATACTATACAAAATATTACACATTAAAATGTGTAAGTTGTGTAAGTATATGTACAGTACACCAACAAAATAGAAATATCGTAACAATCAGAGAGTGTTACATACTTCAGAATTATCAGTTAAATCCATACATGACACATACATCTACCAAGTTTTAAAAGTGGTTATGGATTTCATTTCGATTTTGAAAAGTATAGAGGCTGCAGTACCAATCGTGGATCCATAATTACAGTCTCTTTATGCAACTAGTATACAAAAATTTAACTAAGTGGTCCAGTTTTGCATATAATTCCCAGGTTGAAAATAGACTTGGCAGTTTAAATACTGCTTTTAGACTTTTATTTTGCGTTACTTATAGTTTTCTTAACCTAGTTGCAGAACCAGTACCATATACAAGACCCAAATAGTTTAATCTCGAATGAATATATGCAAAATAAATTATTAACAAAATACGGGTTGGAACAAAAAATGATAATTTTCAGAGTAACCCAACAAAATGAGCAATTTTATTACTGTTGATATCAATATGAGCCTGCCGTTGCATGTCAGTATCAAATGTAAGATCTAAGTAATTAATGGAGTTACTCTTTTATTCATGAGTTGATGGAGTTACTCTTTTGATAGTAACTCCATCAACAGTTAATGTTGGAAATATGTTAGTTTGTATGGCGAGTGAAATACCATAGATTTAGTTTTTGAAATATTAGGTGAAATAACATTCGATTTATAATATTCAAGCAGTATAACCATATTATGTTTGATAATAGTAATTATGGAGCTACGATCTGCTGTATCATATAACAAGGCTGTGTCATCAGCAAAAATTCTAATATGACCAATTATTGGTAAATATGCTATGTCATTAAAAAAAATAAGGAACAAAAGTGGCCCTAGAACACTTCTCTGTGAAACTCCACATTTAACTGATAACATTTCACTTTGTGCTCCATTAAACATGACACACTGCTACCGATTTAATAAATAGCTTTAAGTAAATCAAATGGAATACCACGAATACCAAAGCAGTATAATTTATTTAGTAATAGATTATGGTTAATGCAAGCCAAAGGCTTTCTGAAGGTCTAAGTAAAGTGGTCCAACAATTTTTTTACTATCAAAAGCAGTGTAGATCAAGTAAGTTTTTTCAACAAGAACTAACTCATTGCCTGCTACTTTTCAAAAGCCATATTGAAAAGAGTAAAAGAAATTATCACAATCCGAGAAATCAATCACGCGAGTAGATATTATTCACTACTTTTATGAATAGGAATTACTTAAGCAATTTTCAAACAACTTGGATATACCCCAGATTTCGAACTTTCAATTGTTGAAATTCATACTTAGAATTTCTCGTATGTGTGACTTATTCAACTTTTAAATTCAATCAAATATAAATTTGATATTTTTAGTTCAAAAATATTCCTTATAGTGGAATTTTTTTTTTATATTCCTTATGTTCAATCGGGCAAAAATGGTAAAAAAAAACATGGTAAATTTTACCAAATTTTGGCATAAAACGCACTCATTTCCCAAGAAAAAAACCAAACTTTTTTCCGATTTTTTGAGTTGTAGCTGTCAAAATTGATTTAAATTTTTTTGAAATTTCAGTTATTTGGAAAATGTTTGAAATTTGTGTTATTTGAAAAATGTGGAACAGACATGCAACAAAAATGCTCATCGAAGCCTACGAGGAGTACAAAGATATGCGATGTGCTCCTCGTGGGGTTCGAGACATGTGGAGGAATGTGAAAAATTATATAAATACGAAAGATGTTGTAAGTTCTTAATTAATTATTAGCGTTTAAAAATGAAAATTGTATTCAACATTTGAATTATTCAACATTTGAATATTTCAATGAAATGGACAATATTTTTGGTGATAGACCAGCCCAATCCAGCTTTGATGCTGTTAATTTAGATTTTTATGAAACCGAGTTTACGGAGGAGTGGCTATTCTGGGACACAACTCGGGATCCTAGTCCTCAGAACCCTAGTCTAAATAGGAACGTGCTGGTTGAAGAGGCAAATGTTGAGCCTAGCATCCAAGAGGAAGAGCCAAGACCTTCGCGGCGTCATAATAGACGCTCGCGTAGTAGTATTGATAGTCTCTTAGAGTTTAGGTTTATTAATAGAGCGATCAGGCAACGGCACCACGATCAATACATGGAACAACTAGACAACGTGGCAAGCGCGTTTAATAACATTGCAATGGCTATACAGCAACTATCCCGAACTAGGGAAAATAATTGAATATATATAGTTTAATTGTAAGAAATTCTAGTATTTTTATTATTAATTTCTACAATTTGTTTTAATTTCTGATCAAACCATTTGCAATTAATTCTGACAATTTATGCTGTCTACTGCTACTTTCGTCTGATTCTGCATTTGAACTCATATTCTGGGTTACTTCCTGAGGTAAGCTCGTGTCATCATCTATTTCATCTTGCCGATCAATACATATATTATGCAGCCCACATGCACTTAGCACAAGAAAGATGATCAATCTTTTATTTATATTGTGAAATTTTTGTAATCTCCGGAATCTCATTTTTAGAAGCCCAAATGCTTGTTCAACAATGATTCTTGTTGAGGAGTTTAGTTTATTAAATTGTATTTTTTGACTAATGGTTTGTTGATTGATTTTGTAGGGGGGAACGAGCCATTTAAAAGTCTTCGGATAGGCTTAATCTCCTATTAAAAACGATTTAGGCAATATAAATGAATCTTGCCTTTCACATAAATTTTTAAATATATGTGATCGCCTTAGAATGCGTACATAGTGCATAGAACCCGGCTCTCCCACGAATACACTTGTAAATTTTTTTTGGTGATCGACCGTTGCTTGCATTTGTATGCTATGAAATTTTTTTCTGTTGTAGTAGTCCTCTTGATGTTCTTTAGGTTTAGGTATCTCTATGTGAGTGCAATCTATTGCTTCGATGACATTATTGATGTTTGCTATCGATTTAAATCCTAGAGCAATATTCTTTTGTTCACTTAGAGATGGCCACTTGACAACGGTTTTAGCATAGTTGGCCATAAACACTGCAAGTTGGGAAACCACGTAGAAAGCGTAACTTAACTACGGCTTATTCCAAAACGATCACATAGCTGACGGAAAGTTTCAGTATTAGCTAAATACCAAACAAACATATATATTTGCATTTTTGGAGTTAGGTGTAGAAAATGTTTATTATTTTCTAAACAGTGGTTTGAATAATAACAAAAAACCAACTAATTGTATTGAAGAAAAAAAACTTATTTTAGTGAATGTAAAGAAATTAAATTTATTATTATGTGAGATATTATTTGGACAATTATATTTATGTTTATATTATGAAGCGCATAAAAACAATATTGAATGACATTTGTAACTACTTTTACCAATTTTGGTTGTTCAAGCGGGTTTGACGTAAAATACCATAGAATGAAGGTAGGATTGGATAAAATACCATGGTTTTTTTACCATTTCTTCCCGCTTGAACACGTCCATTATAAATATATTTAGGCAATCAAGTTGCCATCTTCAATATTTATTATGAACTAAAAAATAAATTTTATTTCCATGCCTTTTTATACTTTTTCTAGGGTAGAGTGTTTTGGTTTTCAAGGTATAATATTTTGTGACGTATTTTTCAAAACTAGTTCGTAAAGTTTGTCCGTCATAGTATTAATTTTATTGCTAAGTAGAAATTTATTTTTGCGATTTTTTATGTATTTCAAATTCTTCTAGCCTGTTCATTTGGTCGCTTTTTTTCATCTTGTACAGAATTTTTACGTTTGTATCCATATTTGTATAGTTGTGTTGTATTTCATTGGTATGGAGAGCAAATCTTGATTCAGTTCTCATTTTACCGATATCCTTTATATTATCAATAAATCTTAGTTTAAAGAATCTACCGGTTTGTTTTATGTAAAATGATGGACAGTCTGAACATGTTAATTTATTGTTCTAATTTGTTACGCGACTTTATATCCAAAGTGTTTGAATATTTTCTGGATATGTTGACTGGTGTTTTTATTATAATCCACAATAACGTATTTTTCTTGGGTATTATCATCAAATTGTAATGTAGTGTTCGGTCGGTAATTGGTTCTGAATATATATTTTCGATTTATCTCGTTCACTTTGACCGTGGTATAACCATTTTTATGTGTGATGTATTTAATTATCTTAAGTTCATTGTGATAATCTATTTTGACATCGGGATCTTATTTAATCGGTGTATCATATGATTATATGCGGCTATTTTATGCTGGTATGGGTGGTTTGAGTTTTTATGTATAGTTTGGTCCGTTTGCGTGGGTTTTCTAAATATTTTGAATGTGTGTTTAAGGTTGATGTTTTTAATTATTAGATCCAGAAAGATAATTGTATTATTTTGCTCTAACTCTAACGTGAATTTTATGTTTTCGTGTATATTATTTATATAATTTTGCATTTCGTCCAGTTGTCTAGATGTACCCGTAAACAATATTAGTATGTCATCTAGATATCTGTGCTAGTATTTAATGTTCTTTAAAAATTTGTTTCTATTATTTAAGATGTAATTATTTTCGAAATGATTTAAATATAGATTGGCTAGTGTTCCATATAGAGGACTACCCATTGGTAGACCATCATTTTGGGAGTATTTGATTGAATTCAAACTTTCATTAAATATATTCGACAAAAGGTCAGAAATATTGTATATTTCAGCAGGAGTAATAGACCTAAAGCATATAGATTTGCTATTTCTATGAATGGTTTTACGTTTATTTCAGAGAATAGAATCGCATTGAGCTGACTTTTGGTTTTTAATGAGAAATAAGTTAATGTTTGTCCAAATATCTTTTTGATTTTAAACATTTTATTGTAGTAATGTTTCTTAGCAAAATATTTTTGTGAAGTGATAAATTTAGATATGCGGATTAGATCAGATTTTATAGCACTATCGTTTCTATTTTGTTTAGGTCGTTTTAAGATTTTATTTTTGTGACGAATAGTTTGCCAAATATCATAAGTAATCCATGGGCATAACTTATTTTTTATTTTAATTTCAATACTTTCAGTTTTACTATATTTTTCAACTAACTCATTATAAATTTTAACAACTTGTTCAATAGTGCTGTTAGGGTCTTGAATATTAAATGAAGTTGAAAATAGAAATTTATTAAATTTTTTATTTTATCGTAGTCAATGCTTTTTTATCAAGTTTCTTTTTAACATATTTCGATGCAAAACTAAAATTTGAATAAACAAAATTATGATCACTGATGTTGTGTTGTGATATATGGTAGATGTATAATATATTTACAAAACTACATAAAACATGATCTAGAATATTGCCACTAGCAGAGCGAGTAATATTCGGGTTCGTAGGTATAAAACCAAAACTCAAAAGTAATTTTTATTCTCAGTTACATGGCTACAACTTTTATTTGTTGGAATAGATATATCTCCAATTAAAATATTATCAGACTGTTGGTTACCACATGGACTGTGGTTACCACTCGAAAACAAATCTTCCAAAAAATCGAAGAAACAGTTAATATCAGATGCAGTTATAGAAGGTGGCCGATAAATTGCTTATATTTTTGTTTTTCTAAACTTAACAAGTTCAATTTGAATAATTATTAGAATAATCCGATTACCAAAACTCTAAATGTGCACTTACAGTTAAATGAATTGAACATTTTTCGACTAGCTATTTATAGGCCATTATGACTATCAGATTCCCATTTTAACCGTCCAATACTTTGCACTGGTGATGATTTAGACCAGAACTATCAAAAAATTATAGCGAGACCGATGACCAAAACTGAAAATGTTCACTTACATTGAAATGAATTGTACATTTTTCGACTAGCTATATATAGGCCATTGTGGCTATGAGATCCCCATTTTAATCGTTCAATACTTTATACTGGTGATGATTAAGACAAGAACTATCAAAAAATTATTCCGAAATCAATACATACGATGTGTACTTTTATTAATTTTGGTTGAGAGTATTTAATTGTAAATTTTTACTGTCGTGATATAATTTTTTTTGGCCTGACAGTTTTTATATATCACGATAGATATAGTTTTATGGGTTGACATCAATAATATGTCGTGTGTACCATTCCACACGGTAGTGGCACAAAGCAACACACAAACACTCAATTCGGCAGATGGGAATGAGGCTACCTCTGGGATCGACTAATATAAGTAACGAGTGTTGAGTCTAATACTTAATATTACTATTATTCCATCCATTTAGTTTACATTTCTTCTCCATTGAATCGCTATCCGTTCCAGTAAGACTCACTGTTGTTATGTCATTTTCGTTTTTGTCCTAAGAGCGCCAACTTAATTATATTCGTTTATCACATGAACTCACCGACAACGAGAGTCTAGACGGAGACACCGTCAAAAGTAATATGGTATATAGATGGCAGCATGGCGAGGGAATTCCACCACGTCGATGGGAAATTTCGATGACGTGGAAAAATGCAAAAAAAATAAGCTGCGCATTCAAGAGGTGGACGTGGACAGACCAAGAGACCGAATATAAACAAGAAAATAAATATAAAAGTTTTGGCGTAATTTCTATGGCCTAACTTTATAAAAAAAAGAGAAATATTGTAATGTTTTGTAATGTTTTTATCTTAAATATAAAAAAAAGAAACGGTATTACTCTTATATTATTAATTATTGTGCGTTTTGTTTTTGGTGTATGGTTCGGCATTGGTTTCTGTGCTTGATGAGTCACAGCTCGAGGTTTCCCCTATCATAAAAATAAACATTTTTATTCTATAAGATCAAACTTGTTTTGTGAATTAAGTGATAATAAACTGGAAGTGATGGGATGACAAATAACAAAAATAAAATAAAGTGTATAAATACAGAACAATAAAAAAAACGCAAGCTGGTAAAATAACAAGCGAGTGAGCCAAAAAAAAGTGTCAACCAAGGTGCTGGCGTGATCGTTAGAAACGGTGAGTCATCCTTTCTTCTAAATTGTTTCCTTTTATTTTCATTTTATTCAATTTATAAATTCTCATTTGCTTCCCCTTCGTAAATTGGCATCACAGCCTCGGTGCATTGTATCGGTCGTCCTAGTGGTAGCTTTTATTTCTATACCAGGTAATTCCCCCTATCGACCTGCTCATAGAGCAAAGCTGGGGACATTACGTGCCGGTAGACTGGCGCCCAATTTGTGTCTTTTACTTTTGTCTACCAAAGCTATAGCGATAGTGTGTGTGGCACGTTAAAAAAAAAAAAGTTAAGTTGATGTGGCTGCTATCGCACACTTAGACCAAAGTTGATCCGTTGTGATACCACTCTATACGGCTATAGGTCCGAGTCTTTCCGTAGAGCCATCTGCGCATTGCATAGCTCCATGTCAGTCCTATAGTACTGACATGGAAGATGGGTCGGCCCAAGGATTCTAAACACGACAGAGGATCCAGATTATGTTTATTTTTCACCACCGATCGCACCGCCCAAACGATCGAAGGTGAAAAACCCATTTTGCATCCTGCCTCGATTCGGATTCGAACCCGGTACCTCCCGCTCCAACTGCCGCAGCTTAACCCACTGCGCCACCTGGGCGGTTAAATACGTGTGGCACGTTAAACGTGATATAATTTTTTTTGGGCTGAAATTAAAATATGACAGAAATTTTGTTTTAAGTGTTCCCATAGCATTTTTTTGGGCCAACTTCACATATATTTTAAATACCGCATATATAATTTAAATAAATTAGCAATATTAAACGATAAAACATGAATAAAATGAAATTATAATTTACCATTAACAAAATATAATGTATCATTCTAAATTAGATTAACCATTAAATAACGTATAAATATAATCCGAAACATTGACATAGAAATTGTAAATAAAATAATTGCAACTAAACAGTAAACACTGAAAATATACATTGGAAAATAAAATAATCGACCTACTTGAGTTCTTGTGTAAACTGAGTTTGAAAAGCCTTAAGGTCCAAGTCTTAAAGCAAAATACGGTGTAATGTCGTTTGTAGAATGTCTAATTCCAAAGATCGACTAACCTGGGTTTTCTGCAATACTATGGACTACACCAGTAATATTCTCAGTTGTTCTCGATTCTTCACATCACTTACTTGTCCAAACAGCTCAAATTTTCCACCTTTTTCACTATTGCCGGCCGAGCAGATGTTTCACGACGGCCAAATAGTGCTTTAGTGTGTGAACTTCAACTGCAAAATTTTCGACTTCAACTGTACCAGTTTTATTTTTCACTTGTCAAATGTCAAAATATTACAGTTTCAAAATTGATAGCTGCCCAAAAAGCAGGCTATTCAAATTGATACCCCTTAATGGAAAATCCTTTACATAGATAGTTATTACACGTAAGTAAACTATTTTTTTTATGAATTTATATGCAAATTAGATAAAAAAAATAAATTGTATTAAGTTATAATAAAAAGTAAAAAAGGATAAAAGGAATAAATTAAATTGTCTATTTCATATAAAAATTAATAAAACTTTACTGTACACTATCTCATATAAAACTAATAAAAATCTTTTTTAATTTTGAAATTTTCAAAAGAGGAGATCTGGGGTAATATAACAAAAACAAAACTAAATTTGCTGATGTCAGATTATACAGTTTGGTGTTAAAGTAGGCTGGCTAGAGGTTTTAGTTGATTTAGGATGTGTCAGCATAATAATACAGTTTCTCTTGATCTTTTTATTTTATGCTAATATACTGTGCCATTTGTAAATTAGTTGAAAACTAAACATATTTATTATTTGGAACCAGTGAATCAAAATTAATTTTAATTATATTGTTGCCCAACTTACTTCCGGAAACAGACTATAGTGAAAGGTGATTTAAAAACTTTACCGCAAGGTACGCAATTAAGAGCTTTGTGATGCAAAATACATGAAATTTAGGTGAAACATACTTAACGTATGTATTGTCACATGATTCACGCGACCAACTTCCCTTGCGTGTTCATACAGCTTTTGTTCTTCCTGCTACATGTACATGTGTTAGCAGACAACTGTCATCTTCAGATGAAGTTATTAAGAGTTATTTGGAATTTTGGTGAAGATTATACGCAACCTTGTCTTTTGCCTTTGTTTCCGGGATCCCGATGCATCTATTTGATAAGTTCAATTACTTTCTTCGGTATGCCGTCACAAACCACCGTTTTGACTGATTAAGTTCGAAGTCTACACGGTTTTATGGTGTAATGCTTAGTGTTGATATAATATGTACAGCTCCTTTCAGGTTTAAGGCCAGCTTGTTCCATTATTAGTTGTTGGTTGATTGGTGGGGTTATTTACTCAAGTATTGTCATCACTAATACTTTTATTTTGCTGTTGAAAAGTGAGATACTTTTCCAGTTTTTTGCTTTATCTTAAGTCGCCTTCCTTTAAGATCGTTATGGTTTAAAACTCTGCATTTCTGCGAGGTTCTCTTGCTATTTGAGACTTTAACTTATTCCTATTGGTGGATGATAGCTTCGTTATAGTTGCTATCTGGAAGTTCGTAATCTGGTTCTCTTGCGCAAAGATTCTCAAAGTATTATTTCCATCTATGTATATAGTTATTGCTCATGTTTAGTTATGGTTTAACCTGTCATATCTATAACACTTAAAACACTATTTTAGGTATAGGTTGATTTACATTAATTTTTTATTTGCTATTTTATTTATTTTATGTAGATATTTATTAATGTAAATTATTTATTTATTAAATTATTATTGTCCACAAAATTTATGCAATTAATTTATAAAAATTTATTTTTATGTTTTTTTAAAATGTTTTGAATTTATTTTATATTTAATTATTAATTTATATTTTTTTTCTCCACGATCACACAACTCCAAAATGTTTTTATTCACCCAAGGTAAAAATGGTAATGGCCGAAAAATATATAGCTTGTCAACTCAACCAAGAGGGAGGACACGCGCGCCACGATCGAGAAATACTAACACGAGAAAATGATATTGCAGTTGCGCTCTACTTTGATAATGTAGGCGCGTTCTACTTTGAATAGATGTCGACACAAGAAAATATCTATTCAAAAGTAGTAACAACTGACTGTACTAAATATGCTATCGAAACGAGAATATTCTACAGGAATATAGATGGAACATCGGTCACTGTGAATATTTATTTACCTCGATTATACGATAGAACTTGACGTAATAAAATTCGGCATTAATGAAAAAGTTGCATTTTGGAGGTTGGTATTTTATATTTGTTTGATTGGAGCTTTGTCCATGAAGTTGGACTAGTTCTTCGAATGTACTTGTTTTGGTCAAATCATTTTTCTGATTAAATTAAGGATTAAATTACGGTCTCATTGAGTGGAACATAACAAAATACGAGAATGACGATTGAAGAGAAATGGAAAGTCCACGAAATGTATACAACGACAAAATTTCGACAAGGATTGTCGTCGTATATATAGGTATAGATATTTAATTTGCAAGGAACAGTTCAGTTTAGAATTGTAAATAGTGCAAAGTAATAATGAGTGATAATTTAACTGTTTACTTACAGTAGTGATGTGTTAAAAGTGTTATAAAGTTCATTTGTGATTTTCAATGTGTGAAATAAATTATATCACAAACCAGTTAATTACACCAGACCAGCAGAAAATTAACGATCAAAGATTAAATAGTAAAATGATTTTTGTAAGCACTGGTCAAATTACAGAGTAATGCTGGAAAAAGGCAAAACACCATCACCGAAGTTCTGATGATCACTGATTAAGAGCATTACATGAATTGGCCAGAGGTGGAAACAGCATGACAAAAAGAGGACAATTAAGCACAAGTATCATAACCTTGGATTCGGAAACGATTGAAAACGATTGTGCAAGCCGATATAATAAGCAGTGAAATGAGAGAAGGTTCAGTTCAAATGGGAAATATTATTATATATATTATATATTATATATATATATATATATATATATATATATATATATATATATATATATATATATATATATATATATATATATATATATATATATATATATATATATATATATATATATATATATATTTATATATACATAATTCTGTTTTTACGCGATAGATAAAACTCGCGTAAAAAAAAATTCGCGTAAAAAAAATTGTGAAAAAATATTACATTTAATGTAAATATATAATAGAAAAATATAAAAGTACGCGAATAAAAATTGAACTTAATCTTATTTACATTCAATAAATTCATAAACTTTAACGACAAAAATTAAAAAGAGCAAAATATGTAGTCTGTATATTGAGTCAAAACCGTCAATCCATTGAAACAAATGCCACAAAATATGTAATTATTAATTGCTGTCGCTTTCGGACTAGAGACGCATGCGTCCAGTGGTACTATTCGGGAAGTTCTCTGGGAATATGGAATTGGGGAAAGATTTTATATGTAATTTCTATTCAAATATATTTTTTCCGACCTACTAACGAAAAAAATTCGATTTAAATATTTATAAATTGGTAGTAATTATTCCTTTTCCAAAATTGGAAGGGAAAATTATTCAATTTAATACTAGCTTTTAACCTCAGAATGTCAGAGAAAAAAATACAAAATCACAAAAAGTACAAAATCATTCCCCAATTCCCTAATCCCGAGGAATTACTAGAATAGTGCCACAGAGACACATTTTGGATTCCATCAGTGTGCTCAATAAGTTTAGGTGGCTTCGTGCGTCTAGCTACAGTGTGTGAAGTTATCCCAGGATCTCATCCCAGAAAAAAATAAAATGTTCATCAGGTAATACTAATTTCATCGCATCCCAGAATTTTTCAAAATCATCCCAGAAAATTGTGTAATCATTTGAAATCGGGAATTAAGTACTCAAGATCGAACAAAATTCTACCTTTAATAAAGAAAAACTGACAAATCTTAATCAATCCCGATCAAAGTTTGTATGGAAAGAAATTTAATATATCCAATAGAAATTGTTATTAATCTTTCCCAAAAATTATTAGAGTTATAAACGATCTCATGCGAAATCGAATTGATATCATGTCCACTAACTATGAGCAAAACGACAAGTTTAGCCGTATGTTGAGATTTTCGCTATTGGCCAATATGTAAATGGCCCAACTAGTTTTTTTTATATTATAAAACCCAACTAGTGTCGTAATCGATCTCATCTGATTTTGAATTGCGATCATATCCACTAACTACCAGCCGAACTACAATACCAGCCGTATGTTGAGATTTGCGCTATTGGCCAATATGTATATGGCCCAACTTGTTTTTTTATATAATAAAGATTTATATTGATGGTTCCTAGGAAACACGAGTGTCGTGATCAATTTCATCGATTTTGAATTGCGATCATATCCACTAACTACCAGCCAAACTACAACACCAGCCCCTTTTTTCTTTAGCGTCGGTATCCTCCAGCGCAACATCTAAAATTTCATCCTTGCTATCCACTAGCAATTCTTCGCTATCTGCCGATGATAGGTGTGGAATCCTTCTCCGCCTACTTCATGAGCTAATGTTATGATGTTGGAGTACTCAATCGTGTTAGAAAGCACTGGCTCCTTGTTCATATTTAAAAATATGTACGTACATTATATTATATGAAAATAACCGAAAACTTTGTTGATCGCGCAATAACAAGTGAAATCGCGTAAAACAAGAAAGATTTTTTTTCGATTCGCGTTAAATCAAATTCGCGTAAAAAAAGTTCGCGCGAAAACAGAATTAGGTATATATATATATATATATATATATATATATATATATATATATATATATATATATATATATATATATATATATATATACATTTATATATATATATATATATATATATATATATATAATATATATATATATAATATATAGATATATATATATATATATATTTATTTATATATATATATATATATATTTATATATATATATATATACATATATATATATATATATATATATATATATATATATATATATATATATATATATATATATATATATCTAGATATGTTATATAATACTGTCATAATCCATGGTTCTCAACATCATTACCATGAACCTTTCTACACAAACTTTATTATTTTCCATATAATTCCAGATGTTGTTATTCTACGTATATTTTCGATACACGATATATTTTGTTTTATTTGTTTACTAGTTTTGTGTGTGATTATTATCCATATTTGAAATAACGGTAAGTACAATTTTTTTTGGAACATACTTTCGATACTACTAACGGGTTTTGTTATATTATTTAGATGTCAGAAACAAATGAAACAACAGAAAGTACATCATTCTCGGAGAATGACACATGCTCAGAAACACCTGATTACGTTGAGTTAGCCGTTGACTATGATAGTGAGGAATGAGGATGACATAGATAATGAAGTTCCAGCACAGTCATTTTTATCAAAAGACAAAAATATTGAGTGGTCTTCAGAACCGTTTCTTCAGAGTGGTAGAGCGTCTTCATCAAACGTATTACATCTAACACCAGGTATTACAAGATACGCAAAAACTCGAATATTAGGTGAGTTATAATCATTTCAGTTACTAATGACGAAAAATATCTTACAAATGGTAATAGTGAATACTAATTTGGAAGGGCAAAAAAAGAAAGGACACTTTTAGATCAAGTTGATTTGGATGCATCTATTGGGCTTTTCATATTAGAGGGAGTATAAAGATCAAATAACGAAGCACTTAGTAATTAATGGCATTAACAAAAGGGTCGACATATTTTTCGGGGCAATGCCTCTGAAAAGATTCAATGTTATTTCTCGAGCTATAAGATTCGATGACCTCAGTACGTGAGCTACTCGAAGATACCAAGATAAACGGGCTCCGATCAGAGATTTATGGGAATATTACCAACCCTGTATAATCCTGGTGAAAATGTTACGATTGACTACCAACTTGTTGTATTTCGAGGACGGTATGCTTTTCAGCAATATATGTCAAACAAGCTTGCATTAAATTTTGGGGACTGTGTGAGAGTGAATGCACTTATGTGTAGAATATGCAAATATATACAGGGAAGGAATGGGGTAGTGCAACTGAACAAAACCAGGGATTACGTGTAGTTCTAGATTTATGTTTGAGAGAACTCAAAGAAATAAATTTAACTGTTGATAACTTTTTTACGTTACACCAACTAGGACAAATGCTGTTAAAAAGAAATATGGCGATGATTGGTACCATTAGAAAAAATAAGGCATCAATTTCTCCAGCACTTCTCGATGTGTAAAAAATCCGGTTTTCTCCTCAACGTTTGCATTTACTCGGGACACAAAATTGTTTTCTTATATCAAAAAAATAAGAAGTGGCCGGCGATACAGAAAAAAACAATAATTATATTGGATTATAATAAAACTAAAATAGGAGTAGAGACTGTTGGTAAAAAAATTGCTGCCTACACAAGTAAAACAAAATCCAATAGATGGCCGGGGGTCGTATTCGCAAATTTAATTAATGTGTCTGTTATTAATGCATTCATACTATTCACCAATGTCTGCCCAACATGGAATATAAAAAAGCCACCGTAGACGACTTTTTATTAAATCCTTAGGTGATTCTTTGTTGAGACCTCATATGACGAGAAGAGTTGACATGTCTAGAGCACTAGGTACTCGGAATATAATAGCCGCTTTGCATTCACCCACGGAGCATTCAACGCGAGAAACATCCAAAAAAGGAATTTCTAATCAAAAAAGAGGCCGCTGTACATTCTGTAAGGAATCGGATAATAAACATACAGCCAAATGCCAAATTTTCAGTAAGTTTATATGCAAAACACATTCAAATACTTTTTGTCAGCAATGTATGAAATAAATGAAGTTATGTAAATATATATCTGTTATTTTAATATGATAAATATGCGAATTGGTCTTTTTTTACCCGAGGGAGTTGAGTGTTATTTATTTTGAGGAAAGGATGAAGGTTAAATAAAATTATGAAGCTTATCATTTACGTGTATTCAAAATCGTGTGCTTAAGTTCTTGTAATTCGCTAGAACTATCGTGTCACTGAGCATTGGTTAATATTTAAAAATTGAAAATACAAGCTGCCGCCATAAAGTCAATGGGAGGCCGAGTCTCTGTTTGACTTTTTTGTAGGAAGCCATTAAGAATATGGCATACGCTAACCATTCAAATACTATCCAAGAATTGAAAGATGAAATCGAAGTTGCCATTGATCTAAGACGAGTCCATACAATCAGTACTGTAAAATTAGCCGTGGAAGTATACTGAAAACCTTAATTTAATCTTAATTTAAACAATAACCTCAATCACATCAATTATAATTCAAATTAATAATAACCAAACAGAAAGTAATTTTAACTAGCTGTACATTTATTTTAATTAACATATTTGAAATAATTTTAGATCGTGATTGAACTTTATGTGATTCTAATACTTGATAAGGTATAAGAGAATTTTTTCAAGAATTTAAGTTAAATGTATTATCTATAAATGTCTTCATTGATTCTTATGTATTAAATTATTTACGAATCATCACAAGGATCATCGCTCTAATTCTCAATTCCTTCTTCAATTTTCATTAACTAAATCTTCCATGGTGGCACCAATTAGTTCTAAAATGGCTTCAATTTTCATATCTAAATAAAGATGCTGGGCTATTTAAATGAATCCAATAGTCAGTGACTTCGTTCACTCCAGGCGTTTCCCAAAATTCTGATAAATTCAAAATTTTAAAGTTGTTCATCGCTCCAAGATGAAGATTAAGTTTTTCTTTAAATAATATACATATATCAAAGGGATAATGGCTGCTTGACTTAAAAACCGACTGAAAAATTTATGTGAGCTAGTATGCACAAGTAAATGGACAAGGAAGTTTTCAAAAGAGTGTTGGGCAGAATAACTTGATTGCTATTTCGCAGTGTTCAATATCGGCTGTATTGAGTGAGGTGAAAAATAAATTTTGTCCAAATAAATATCAACAGCTATTTTGACAATAGAACTTTATTTCTAAGTGTTATTCGCTGCGTTCATGAGACCCTGTAGTTCGGATCATGTAGACACGATAATAGTTAGTTTCCCAGTACAGTAATTATTATACCATTTTATCTGACGACTTAAAAAGTACTTGGGATCTCATGATTCTTTAGTATAGAGTTTGAGTAGCTACCGTTGATATTTACAAGAACAGCATAACAACGATAGTTATTATTTATATACTTATGATTTATCTATAGTTGAATTGATATTTTATGTTATTATGAATTAGGTGATTCAGTATATCATTTATAACGCCATCGAATGAGGAAAAAGAGAAAGCCATCTTCAGTACAATGCATTGTAGAACGGAGAACCTAATTGCTAAAAGGTCGATTTAGTTGATTTTAGAGGCCTGTGAACTATCCTACAAACTTCTTAATTCATCGCGGATAATCAATGTATGCTTGCTCCTCTCTTCACAATATATGCTGTCACTTTTAAGTTTATTTTGAAGTAGATACAAGAGATAATATACAGCAAGAAGTAAATCATTCTAATGATTAATGATAACACCATGCAACTTATAAAATTTAGAACAATATATTAGATTCAATAGTTATGTTGATAATAAGTGTTATTACAAAATAATTCATTTTTTTTTTTGATTACATGAATTACTATTCAGAAACACTTCCACATATCAATTTAAGAGCAGCTTAAATCTTTAAATACGACCATAACAGAGGAGCAAAAGTTAATTGACAATACTGTATGAAAGATATATGTTTTTATAAGTTAAAACATGTATTTTTCGTACAGTATTGTCAATTAACTTTTGCTCTACTGTTATAGTCGTATGTAAAGATTTAAGCTGCCCTAAAATTGATATGTGAAACGGTTTCTAATAAGTAATTTGTTGTTCTAAAATTTGAGATTTACAATTTTTATCTCTACTTGTTGTTGGAATTGGTGGTTGGTTATTTTCTACGTAATTAATCTCTTAAACTGGTTCGATTGAGGAAGTATCATTTTTTAGTGCGGGTAGATCCAAAATTGAATCGCCACAATCAGGTGCATCATCCACTGCCCACTGCAGTTCAATTAATCAAATCACTAACTTCTAGTAGAGAAAATGTCTGGTGCCTTGATGGCCCGCCATCAGTTAAGATATACATATTATGTTTCTATTGCTTCTTTATAATTATAATTAATGAAGGCGGAAATAATTCCAGAACTCAATGCCACTAGAGGCCCACGGTTCAACCCACATACACATACAGATTAAAATCACCCAATCGTGATTGATGAATCATCACCACCCCGGGAATCGAACTCGAGACCCCCAAATCAAGTACGCTACCTTCTCTGCCAAGAGAGCGACGTTCTTAATTTGTAACTTATAATCACTCCACACTTTTCAAACCTTCATGGTTTCAAATGGAAGGCACATGGCCATTTAAAATGTAAAAGATTTTATAAATTTAATTAAATTAAATTGATAAAATATAGAAAAAGGGGCACTGGTTTCATCCCCATTTAGAATTTATTCAGACAAATAATTTTCGATTATTTGAGCTTAATATTCTAAAAATATTGCATCAGACCTCATATTCATTTGACTAGTTGGTCTTTTCTCAGGCTTGACCACCAATTTATTAATCGACCAATTAAACATATTATCTATTTCGATTTATTGCTAAACTTAAAGCTCATACAAACTTGATATAAATGTTCAACTATTTGAAAAATAGATTTCGCATTTATTCATCTAAATAAATTTCATGGTTTTTCTGAAAATATTCGACATAAATACAAATTTATGCATATGTTTTGTAATAAATTCTAATTAACTCTAGGTACGTATATCTGTATATAAAGAGTGACCCTATAAGAGCTTCCCGAAGTTTTTTGAAATATTATTATTTGTTTAAAATGTTGTCCACGACTGGCTTTTAAATAATTCATTTAAGGGATTCAATTTTCCAGTACTTCTGCCAACATTTCGGCCGATATTTCTTTAACTATCGATATAAACAAGTGATTTCAGATACACGAATCCCATTCTTATTATGATGTTCTCATTAAAATTTTGTGTCAATAAATCGATGTTTTGACGATGATTTTATTCGTGTTTTGAGTTTCGTATGTAAGCGGGGGTTGATGTTCTAGTTTCCAGTGGATTTTATTCGTGTTTGAAGTTTCATATGTAAGCGGGGGTTTTCGGCCATTGCCGAGGTTGGATTGATTTTTATGTTTGTCTTGGGTTTGGTTTTGGAAGCTTTCTTTCAGCTGCGGAGGTGCTGAGGGGT
This sequence comes from Tipula lateralis, assembly GCA_963932295.1. Classification (NCBI taxonomy): domain Eukaryota; kingdom Metazoa; phylum Arthropoda; class Insecta; order Diptera; family Tipulidae; genus Tipula; species Tipula lateralis. The sequence goes on from OZ010738.1 coordinate 143,600,825, forward strand.
GCTTGGTGAATAGATGGCGTGTAGTTCCGGGTATCGATAGAGGTTGGTTCCTCCAACATGTTCTTGTTCGGTTTCAGCTCGGTCCGAAGTCTGGTGGCGTCCTACGAGGCTGACCGCGGTATCGGGGCTTCCTGTTGAACTGCAGGATTGGTTGTTTAGTGATTTTAGGTCGTGATTGTGGATTTGTTTCAGTCTCGTTGACATTAGAGTGTTGTTGGTTTTAATTTTTTGTCGTTCGAATCGGGCCGGCGCTTGACTTGGTCGCGGGTTTCAGGATTGAGTGGTTTTCAGCCGTGGTCGCGGGGTGCGTTGCCGGTGATGGAGAATGCAGAGTTTGTCTTGTATCGGGTTTGAATGTTTTTGTTTTGGGGAGTTTTAGAGGATGCGTATGCCTGCGTTTGGGGTGTCACTTTGCTGTAGGTGTGGCGGATCTGCTTCGATTTTTGCTGTTTGTGGGTTCAGTAGACGCTGATTTATGTTTGCTACAGTTTTAAAAAGAAGAATAGTTGGAGGTAACGTGTGTATAGCACAAGGGTGCGTGTGTGTGACACATGGGTAGTGGGGAGGGTATACACATCCTCAGGGATTTTGTGGGACGGGAGTGTTTGGATTTGATGCAGGACACGGGTCTATATCTTCCATTGTCGGAGGTGCATTTTGGGATTGTGGTTGAGGGTTGTTTGGTCTGGAAGTTTGTGACCGGTCGCGCGGGGATTTTATTTTAATGGCGGGGAGTTGGAACTTTTAGAGTGTTTGGGTGTCGGCGGGATTGTGGTGGTTTTGCGGTGGTGGTTTGAAGGCATTCAGTGTGGGCTGGCAGGAGTGTCTTGGACGAAGCGGTTTTTGTGGGTATTTATGGCTGCGTGCTGGTGGTTTGTTGTTTGCCTCATGGTACTGCTGTGGTTGGGGGGAGGGAGGTTCCGTGGCTGGATGTGATTGGGACGGGCATGATGGTTGAGCTGGTTGCGGTGGCAGTTGGGAGCCTTTGTTGGCATGTGGGGTTTTGGTCGCGAGTGAGATTTGTTGGGGCCGGAGGATTCGCTGGAATGTGGGGTGTTTGTTGGCTGTCGGTTGAGATAGCTCTGCACTTTTTATTTTTGGGTAGGATGGTGTCCCGTTGTTGAGGGTGGTTTGAGTTAGTTTGTAGTTTGGATGCTTAAATTCGGGTTCTCGTGTTAGAGTTTGTTTACTACTGGTAGATGTATGTTTGGTTGAATGTTGAGTTTGGATCGTGTTTGGTTTGCTTGAGCCAGGTTCGCTCCGAGCATGTCGTGCATGAGTGCCTGTGGGTTGTCCATGCGTTGTTTCAATTTAGCAAATTTCGTATCGGGTTTCGTATTTGGATTAAAGATAATAATGATTTATGAGAAAGGTTTGGTTTTGATTGTTTATATGGGTGTAGAAGTGATAGTGGTTGGAGGGGGTTTACAGGAAAAGTTTGTTTTATTTAAAAAGGAAGAAGGAGGTTGCATAGTTTCGTAATGTGAAACGTTTTCGGAGATTCATTTTGATTTTCTGACAAACATATTCTGGTATTATGGTGTCAGCAGCGTGGTGGTTGACGGGTACTTGTTCTAGCGTACCATGTTAATTTAATTTGTTGTTATAGATTCAGGAGCCGTAAGTTAATTAATTTGGAGTTTATGTTTAACTATGATTGGTTTGTGGACTGGAATTTGAATAGGTGATGGAATTAACAATGATTAAGTTACAGATTCCTATCTAGTAAATTTATTTTTAGAATTTTGTTGAATGATTTGATTTTGGTACGTTAAAGCTGGGTTGCAGGTTATAGCTGGCTTACTCAATTGTTAATTTATATAAATAGTTTGCCCTATTCACGAATTGACAGTTTGCTAGGTCGTCGTGGTGTATGTATATGAAGTGCTCTCGGGTCGTAGAATGGATAGGTGTTGCTCCTCCCGTTGGATAGTGGTGGATCTGGAAATATAAGGACGCAACTTTATATGCAGCATATGATGAGAAGACTCCAGGATAATTAACCCTACATACTCCAGTTTCAACTGTTGAGGTAATACAAATACATATGATGGGATAAGAAATGTCCTTCCTATCCTAATAAAAATAATAACCAATGATAATGTGAAAATGATATAGATCTTACTAACAAATTATATTATTTTATTATTTTACTAATTATGTAATAGGAAAATGGTTCTGCTGAAGATTGTCGCCCTAGTCTATTTTGATTCTCTGATGAGCATGTTACAGACGCCTTATAGTAACATTATCGTAATGGATGGCTTAAACTATCATATCATATTAATTAAATTGTTTCAGATACCTAAGCCATAAGTTAAAACAATTTTCTTTCAGAGTTATGTACTTATGTTTTAATTAGCGGATGGGAGTTGAAATAAATAATAAAATTAATTAATTAAGTTACAGTTTTCTGAGCGACTAACTAATAAATTTATTTTACTACTTTAGTTTTAATCTAGTTTTAATTTTATTCGAAATACAGCAGAGCAGATAGTTGTTGCGAACTGGAGAATGCTGATTGGCGATTGCAGACTAGTAAGTTAAAATTGTGATTGTCTTGTGATTGTCTGCTAATAGTAGTTTAGTACCGACTGTCATAGTGTCTGTAACCGGGTCGCTCTTTCCTAACTAATATACCTTCCTATCCTTACCTATCGTTTTATGTAAACGGCTGTAGGAATAGGCCCGGCGTTATCCGGGAATCTTGCCTAGCGCTTGGTCCTACAGTCCTATCAATCAATCAATAAATCGATGGTTTGACCTACTATGTGGCACGTTGCACGATCCTGTTGAAACCCCAAGTCGGCTACACCAATATCTCGAATTATTTGCAATAAAAATTCAGTGATCACTGAGTGTAGTTTGCGCCATTGACGTTTAATCGCTGTCTTTCACATTTTTAAGGAAATACGATCCGGTGATGCCACCTGTCTATAAACCGCACCAAGGATGCATTGGAATCTTTTAAATCTCTTCTATCTGTTCGTCAGCGCAAATACGACAATTTTGTTTGTTGGTTTATCGATTCAGTCAAAAATGAGCTCCATCGCAGAATATAATTTTTCAGTTCCAACACTCATATATCAAATCGATGACGCAAAGGGAGGTCAACCGTCAATTTTTGAACAAGCTGTATTTTGTATTCCTACAAACCAAGATCTCTCTACAAAATACGCTACACGGCTACAATGGGCCATTTGAGAGACCCAGAGTTTAAGAACGGCGACGAATTGATTGTTTACAGTCTTCACTTACACTATTCATGGTGAAAAGTCAATGAATACTGAAGACACATGTCATATTAACATGACAGTTGATACTTATGAAGTCCAATGTGAATCCCAATTGAAAAAGGTATCTCTTATTGAATCACTCTGTATATAACTCTTTATAATATATTTGGGTAATTAGAAAAAATTATCCAATTTTATTACCTCCGGTGCAAAAGCATTATATCGGTAATAAATTTTATAAATACATTTATTGACGACAGAAAATATTTTGCAACTGCGGGTAAAATATTAACATAGACAATGTGGAAAAAGCTCGTATTAGCAATTTCTACATTGTGGATACAAAATTGGTGTTACTTATAAAAACACTTTCTCGAATATAAATCCATAATTCACACCGTCACAACAACAGAGTGAATAATTTTATATGCAATTCCTGACAAGAGATCACTTCCTGAAATGGTATGTGCTTACATAATATGGAGAATGCATAACTCAGAAAGCAAATATAAAATGTTATATAAACCATTTTCATTATACAGTACAATTTGAAGTAACACTCTTAAAAAAATGTAATGTTTTTAACTCGTTATTTCTGGTTGTCATTTAGATGGGAATTTAAGCGGAAAATAGCAAAACAACAATAAAAACAACGACAAATTATATTTTTATATAAATAACATACGAGTACCGCAGTACAGTAATTTGCTACTAAGTATCACAATTTTTATGTGTTTTTTTAGATATAGTGAATCAGTCAGTAAACATGAGAGTACATAATTGACAAAGTTAGTTGGTATATGCAGTTTCAAAATTTCACACTCTACGATTAAAAGATAATGCATAGATGTTATTTGGTGAATATAAGTTAACGTTTATTAACGATAACGTTTATTAAACTGACTTAAACACTTTATCATTAAAATTTCGACGTTAAAATAAAGGTAATTGTGTTGTATAGTCGTCGGTTGTAGTTTAATGGTTAAGAGAGTTTCTCATCACGCCACGGTCTCGAGTTTTATTCCCGCCGTTGACCAAAAATTAATCGGATGATATAAAAACGCGTTTGTGTGTAAAAACATTCGTTGGGCTGACCACCTACAATGTTGTGCACCAATCGTTAAAATTGATTCGTAAGGTCTCAACTGAGACGCGGTAAGGGCCGTTTACGCACTCTAAGCCATAGATTAATTTTTTTTTATAGTTAAGAAAAAATGATTCTAGGATGATAACCTGGATATTTTAGTTCATTTCAGTTCCAAGTAACTACAAAGTTCATAAAGATATAGCTTTTTAGGTTAAATTTATGAATAATATGTTACCTGATTTTTAAAGGTTCACCAAAAAAAAGATGAATTATCATACTATTTTAAACTATCTTCATATTTTATAGATTTATTCCACCCGTATTGACTTGGAATTTGGGTCGGAACTCGGAATATCAGATGTGGTATTTCACTTTGAAGTGAAATATTCAGAAAAGCGTATTGGTCACTTATTATAATGGACAGAGCCATGAGCTTAGTTTGTAAATATTGACAGACAAGCAAAACATTATATATTGCCTCGATATTTCCTTGTTCATTTTCTAAAAAATTATCATAGAATATTTTCAAGATTCATCAAACAACTTCGCCAAAAAATAGTGATATGCACTGCGAAGTGATTGCAAAGATCAGCAATGATATTCGTTGTAATTTGAAAAACATAAAACTGACTTCTCTCACTTAGTTAGATTTTTTATAGGCCCTTGGTTCTTGAAATCACAACATTATTTACAACAAACTATAGCACAATGTGAACTTGCGTTCGCCTCCTGCTAACAGATTTCATTGTATAGAGACCTCTAAGTGGTGGTTGTAGCTCCGGCTAGAGCTCAGGGTTGGGAGTGGGGCTGTGCAGGCGTTGAAAATTCCTTGAATACACTGCATGAAATAAAAGGAAAGAGAGATATAACGAATTTTCGATGCGCCAGACTAACTTACCTTGACTCATCATCGGGATGTTTACTCTTATGTCATTTCACAAAAGTTACATCCGAGCAAAATTAACAACATCTCATCCGAGTATATTTCATTACCAAAGCATTAATATCATTCATATAAATTTGATAATGAAGAAATCTTAATGATATTGAATTCATACGACATAATTTCATCTAACCAAAATTGCATTAAATATTGAAAAGATTTACAGAGAAACTTAGTAACCAACAATCATAATGCTTAAAGGGTCCGCCAAATAACTTTTTTTTTGAAAATGCTATAAAAAAAACTACTGAATATTTTCTCAAATTTCTTTTTTTATTTAAAAGTACAATCCTTCCGGTTAATAATGGAAAATAATTTCATTCAAATGGCTGTCTCGGCTGGCCATGCAGTAGCCTACACGATCGATCTAATTTATAAGCACATTATCGATTGTGTGCAGCTGTATTTCACCAATGGCTTCACGAACATTGTCCTTTAATATTGTCCTTCAATTGACTCATGCTTGTCGGCGTAACACTTATCTTTGAGTGCCCACAAATAATAGTCCAACGGTGTCAAATCGCAGCTCCGAGGTGGCCAAACGAAATCAACTCTGCGGCTGATAGTGCGATCTTCAAAAACAGGACGCAAAACATCAAGTTTAGCTTCAGCTGTGTGGCACGTAGCGCCGTCCTGTTGAAACCAAATGTTGCCAATATCCTCCTCTCCAATTTTTGTGAACAAAATTTCCTTCAACATGGCCCGATAACGAACGCCATTGACTGTAACGGTCACTCCTTGCTCATTTTCGAAGAAAATTGGCCCAATTATTCCTCTGGACCAAAATCCGCACCAAACAGTGACTCGTTTTGGAGGTACCGGCTTTTCAATGTATGCGTGCAGGTTTTCCGTGTCCCAAATGCGACAATTTTGCTTGTTTACATACCCGCCAAGATCAAAATGAGCTTCATCCGAAAAGATGATTTTTGGCAAAATCGGCATCTTCTGCAAGTCGATCGCAGGCCCACTCAGCGAAGTGAAAACGAATTGGATGGTCAGTTGGCCTCATCTCCTGAACCAATTGGACGTCATGGCGTCATACCAAGGTCTTTATGCAAAATTCGTCTCAATGATGTCTCCGAAATGTTCAATTGTTGATAACGACGGTGAATTGATGTTGATGGCGCATCACGCACACTTTCTGCCACAGTATCAGTATTCTCGGGTGTACGCACTGTTTTTGGCTTTTCACGCTTTGGTTTATCGATGAGGATGCCAGTTTCTTTCACTTTTTTCATAAGATAACGAGCATACGGAGCTGACGGTGCTTCTCTTCTTCCAAAATCCGTACGCAATTTTCGCACACATTCTGCAACATTACCATGATTTTCAAAGTAATGTCGCAATATTTCCCAGAGTTGTTCAAGCGTATACACAACCATATTCGTTCAGCGGAAGGATAAAACTAATTATCTGTCAAATCATGAGCTAAGTGTTACCATTCACGAAATAAGCACTATTTGAAAAAAAAACTTTAGATGGCGGATCCTTTACTTTAAGTCCGGACGTTATTTTTTAACTAATCCAAAGAAAAAAAATTATAATTTAACTGACCGTGTTCTAGAAAATACTATTTTAATAATATCTAGAACAATTCAAAGGTAATCAGTTCAATCATAAAGGTTTTCACAATATGTTTATGAATTATTTTTAAATATAGTTTATTTTATAACAATATTATAAAAATTGATATTATTATTGACTTCAATTTATTTAAAGATTAGATATAATTGACAAAAAAATAATAAAGGCAACATATAAATTATAATTATAAATAAAATATACTTAAATATTACTCCATCGCTCTTTGGTTACTTGGGAACACAACATCCGTGGACCAGATGTAATATGCATATAAATCTTGGCATTTCAACAGCATACAATTTGTAACGTAGAATTAGTATTTTGAATATCGATCAGCAGCCAAATTCAAAGATTACATAATTTGCAATGATAAACTGTATGATCTATTAAAATTTTGTTGTTGGAAAGATGATGTGCGTTATGAGATGTTATTTTTTTTCAAATATATAGTACACCTTTACTTAGCGTGGGATTTAATGTTTTTTTATTCTTCACCTAATGTCTTTTTCTTATTTTTTCATTAAAAACTAACTAGATATTATGTTTAAATTAGAAGATATTTTCAATTCAAGCTTTATGTGATTTTGGTTAGTTTGGTGATTAAATTAACTGATTAGTTTAAGAACCAAAAAACGTTTTTGTTAAGCTACCTCGCTTAATAACAAGTAATTTTTGACTGACCGTTCTTTCGGTTTTTTTTCTTCCCCCTCCTAATTCGCAAAAAATTGCCAACCTCGAATGCAGGCATGGTTCGATGTTTTTTTTGTTGTTTTGCATCAGTCAATACTTCACAGAGACAATTCACAGTTTTGTTTGGTAGTTGTTATTATAATTTTAATCCAGGTACATCAGGTGTTATAACGATCAAAGTTACCTGAACCTTTATTATTTCCTTTGTACAATAATGATATTGAATCCTCGTTTCAGCATTGTTCGTTTCACATTCTCACCGATGATGTCCAAATTTATAGAAATGATAAGTTAGATCAGCGTCCTATTGTTAGTTATATATTTCTGGTCCATTTCCAATGGGCTTGTCTTAAATGCTAGTAAATCGAAATTTATTATTATTTACAAAAAACTATAGATACGGTTTCTTTTCCATGAATTCATCTTAATGGGTAACTCATTCCGTTTTTCAGTACTGTTAGTAATTTGAAGATAGTTTTTAACAAATACCTTACATAGGGTGACCATTTAGTTAAAATTACTTAGTTGTCTGTATAAAGTGGAAGAGTTTACGGATAGTCAGTTTAAAACAACAATGTTTACGTCCTATCTCCTTCCGCATTTCGTCTATGGTGATGTTGTCTTATTTAATGGTTCAAATAGAATATGAGTATTCTAAAACGAAATTTTAATGCTTGCGCTCGTTTTTCGGAACTAGCAAAATATGACGATATTTCACTCTATTATAAGCTTGTTCTTGGTTGCAGTTTAACTAGTTTTTATGAGTATCGGATTTGCGCTTATATTAAGAAGCTACTCAAAACGAAAGAACCACATATCTATTCAAAAATTTATTATTTAACAGGTCGCATGACGCCGATTTTCGATTACTTCCTGCTAAATATTCTTATAGAACTTTAAATGCATCATTTTTTGTTAGAGGTATTTCTGTTCCATTCATTATTCAGTCAGAGACGTTTAATCAAAATTTCTTGAATGGTGTCCTATAGAATGATAATAATAACGTTAATTGTAAAGATTTTTTAATGTTGTCTGTCTCCTGCTGCTCATCCCATTGTAAATGAGCTTGTACTCAAAATATGGATATGTGTGCATGAAGTTGATTTTTTCAATAATAAATTGTTTATAATAGAAGTTTTTATGACTAATGGAAGTAATAATATTTTACATGTTGCTTCCATATGCGTTTTTCCTTCTTAATCCAAATTATGTAAAAGGATTAAATAAATCAATAAAAAATAAGTTTTGTTATCGGTACGAGTATGTCAAAAGATTAATTATGCAAATAATATCTTTGAATAGTAGGTCTTAATGTTTAAACTAAAAAAAACATTTTAAAAGAGGATACAACTACAACAACAAGAATCAGTGCTTCGTAAAGCTCGTTTTACCTATTTTAGTTTTATATTTCTCTGCATATTTTATATTGGAGTAAGTTTGAACGTAAAATATTACTGTATACGTTAGCTTCAAACTATTTAACTATTTCTGAAAGTATGTATAGCCTTGCTGTTATCTTACCCATTTTTCTTATTTTTTTTTATTTATGATTTACCAAGTTGTTTCGATTCAGCTAGCATTGTTCTTTTCCATGTCATCACTGGTCTTCCAGCAGAGCAGCTAGGCTTCTTTTTCAAGTTCGACTCAAATAACATACTTAGTGATTTTCTCACCGTATGATAAATCCATCTCCACTTTCGTATATTAATTTTGGTCTCTAGGTCTAACTGATTTGTTTTTCTATACAGTTCAATGTTAGTTACGGTGTTAGGCGAGAAACATTTCAGTATTCGTCGAAGGCACTTGTTTACGAACACCTGTAGTTTCTTTCTAACTTTTTCTGTTTGTGTCCATGTCTCACGTTCGTTTAGAAGTACTGATTTCCCACACGAGTTTAACATTTGTAGATCTTGCGTGACTTGGCAAAAGAAATTCCAGACTTTATATGAATAAAAGACATAATAAATAATAAGATAGTGCGTTGAAATTTATTCCAGAAGCAGTACACATCGGGTTAATTTATATGTAGCGAGCACGTGTGCAACGATTAACTATTTGGAACCAATTTCCATAACTTTCATACATATTGGTCTGAATATTGGCAAATTCGAGGTCGATATTACCCTGGCTTTATTGAATATTCGACCGTACCATTTTTCAAGATTTCCAAACTTTTTCTTTAATACATAAATTATTTGCCAGGACAAATCACTGATTTCAAGGTCATCGAATTTTGGTAAAAAATAGTCCTTCCAATATAGCACGATAGCGAACTCCATTGACTGTAACATGGTGGTAATTTTCATCGACGAAGAAATATGAAACTCAGACATTAAACCCACACAGAAATTATTTTGAAGTTGAAAGATAACTTTTGAAGCACATGTGAACTTTATTCCTAAAGATAATTTTTCAATAAAATTTAGGATTTTCTTCAAACTTTTCAGACCCTTAACGAAAAGTTTCGTCGTTTTAAATAGCCTCATAAAGGCTTCCGTTCTCGAATTAATTTGATTATGAAAGAGGGTAAAATTCCAAATATTAACGCAAAACTGACCATAATGTGGTTTGAGAAATTTTCAGTTCCTGTAGATAGCGTGATATGGACTGATTTCTCTTGTTTTGAATCGAAGCACTTCGGCTGTGGTATTTTCAGCACTTCAACCGCTGTGTTGTCTAATGGCACAAAAACATACAGTATTGTATATTTAAACTCGAATTAATCCAGCGCTATTGGTGTATGGGTTTATTGGATTTCTCTGGCCAAAATTGGATGACCTTTGGTTTTATAGAGAAAGTGGCACACATTACACAAATTGTAAAATGCTCGTCCTATAACCAACCAAGTTCGACGGTCAATTTCCGGTTGGCAAGCAAATCATGCTTTATACATTAACTTTAGTTTAGGAAGTTTAGATTTTAAAAGACAAAAATGATTACTACCAAAGGGAATGAGGGGCAACTAGGGTTGCTCGTCGAAAGCGATAGTATCCGAGAAGGAAGATTTTCCACTGAAGATTCCATCGTAGATTGTAGTTCAGACGAAAGATATATTAGGTGAGAATTCCTTATGTATGATCATATATGAAACTAGGCGAATCCAAAACGACGACTACGTTGCTACATCTTGAAAAAAGTTTATAAAGGCTGTCTTATTCCAGTATAGAGGAATATTAATGAATGAACTCCGTAGAATCAATACAGGGAAATGACGAAGTTGACTTATTAAAACAAAGCTAGTAGTGTGACGCCTCCTTCAAGATAACTACAGGAGTGTTGTTAAATCTTATCATATAACAAGCAAAAAATTACAAATGGATTTAGCTGCTAGGTAATGCCCGCTGATATAAATGAAAATGAAACAACAAATCGGCCAGATTTCAAGGATAATAGAAACTGTCAACGAACACTATGGAGAAATGATCCTGCAAAACAAATAGAAGTGTTTAGAATAAAACCTGTCACCTATGGTACAACAGCTGCCAGTTTTTCCTTGAGGGCCATACGTCAATTTTAACTAAAAACTACAGACAAGCGGCTTATCGGAGGTGACGTAAGATAAAAAAACTCTCTACATTGACTAAATTAAGCTGAACGACTGTATTAAGATATAAGGAATATTATATAAGCCAAAGGAAAACACATTCGAAGTCAATGTAGATAACGTACATATAGGGACTGGCCAATGCAAGAAATATGGACGTCAGGGCTTGGTTGGGAAGAACAGTCACCGAAAAAATAAATGCCAAATAGATGAAGTATAAAACAGAGATGAGTCATATCAGTTACATCAAAATAACTAGATGGGACAATTCAGAAACAGCTCGGTTTCGCTGATGCGTCGTGGTATATGCGGAAACAGTATATTGAAGAACTTGAAACCAGGGTAACACTAGCTAAAATTAAATTATCAATTTCTCGTTTACAGTTGAACGCCGCATTATTATTAGTCAAAATTATTGAGGCACGTTTAATTCGTTATGTGACTGACCAATTGTAACCTGGATGGCTTCGGTAATCACTTTTATTTCGATTAAACGTGATACAAGCCTCAAATAAAATTTGAGCAATAAGGTAAATTGTTTTAACAACAACGTGGTTCACATAAGATCACATTAGACCCCAAATAAAAACGCATCATGTGGCATAACCGTCAGCGAGCTCATTAACAATTATTTATGGTGGCATGGTCCATACTTCTTTCACCTAATGGGAATCAGTAAATGAATGTACACTGGAAAAAAGAAGTGAAACACCAACAGTATTCACATAAAAAAACGAAAGATTAGATTGAGCAGGTGAATAGTGTAAATAAAGACATAACTTGGGGAGAATTATTCCAAAAGATTTTCAGCTTTAATTTTAAATGAAAATGGTCTGTAGGTTGTGAAGGAACGCCTGATGAATTTGGACTTTCCAATGACAACTATACATCCAATAATTTTTGGAAATTCCATCATGGTGGCATATAATTGTCATTAGCGCACTTAAGGAATACATATTGAGTCGTAGATAATCAGAAATGTGAACTGCTTTTGCCACAAACAACATAAAACATAGCATTTCATTTGTACTCTTCTTCATGTTTGATCCATTCAGTTAAGAACTATTAAAGAAAGGAGTAACAAAGGAAACAGAGGGTTACATATCATCATTTCAAGCATAAACTGCTTTTATTGTAAAAAGTAATCGAAAATTATAATGTTCGGTTCGAGACATGTAACATGAGCCATGGTGTTCCATGAACGTTGTTGTATTTTATACCTTAATGGATCAAATTACGAATATATGTGCCTTGTAACCAGGTCAATAGTTCAAGACTACTCATATTGAAGTATGTAGGTAAATTTGACTGATCCGTTCGTCGAAATAATCCGATGAAACTCGTAGTATAGATATCTAATGGAAAAACAGGTAACTTAATCATTATACTAAAACAATTACAACTTAACCTAATTTGTTGAATCTCATTTTGATGCTAATTTAAACACCAATGATAATTAAGTTTCACTTTTCTTAAATCTTATTTATTCCATTTAATTTCACTTTTCCTTTTCATAATTTTCTTCCGTCCATCTATAACTTTCCATTGTTGTATTGTGACAATAGGAAATCTGATGGAAAAACAAATGAAATTATTTTAATCATTTAATCTGTTTTTGTTGTGAACTGATTTTCACAAATTGTTTTTCTTTTTTCCTTTTACTTTCGTCATATTTCAGTAAATTCAATAATACAAAAAAATATTACAATAGAAAGGGGAGAGTAGGTCGTTGTTAGTGACCTATGAACTACAGCAAAAGTACGAACATTATTATCTAGGCACAACACAAGAATCGAAACATAGGAAATCTTTGGTACTTGTCTAATAAAGTTTATTCGAACTTATAATACAGATTAAGAGACGTCAGGTTGGATTTACGAGTATAAATAAATTTATGATTTAAATTTTGAGATAAATTACTATCTATTTTTAGCGGAAATCGATGAAATTTTTATCTACATAAAAACAGATGTACAATGTAACTGAAAATATATGTATACCGACCGGTAGTAATTCTGTTCTATTAGTGATCCATGACAGATATGGTTTTTTAAAATTTAACTTCTTTGTTAATTTATTATTATTAGCTTTAGAAAAAGGTTTTCCAAAAAAGAGGTTTCATTTTCTATAGCCGTTTGAGCAAATGTACATTTTGAAACTGTCATTTTTTGACATTTGACAAACTACGCCATTACTAAAAATGATACGATACACATTTCAACAACGCATTGAAATTGTTAAAATGCAGTACAAAAATGGTGACAATTATCACAGTTCACAAAACTAAAGCACTTTTTGGGTGTCGTGAAGCAGCTGCAATAGTAAAAAAGGGTGGAACAATTCGAGTAGTTGGAACAAGTAAGCAATGTGAAGAATTGAAACCGTGTACGTCGCTCAAGAGAACTGATTGCTGTTGTAGCTCGTACAGTTGTAGAAAACCCAGGCTAATCAGCTAGGCTGGGAGCCCCCTCAACAAAGTCCAGTCATGAACGGAGCCCTCTGAATATCTGAAGACCATCAGTTGTATATAGCCCTGCACAAATTAACCTTCATCATTCGAGGGCTGCATCGGCAGCTCTGGTCCTCAGACTGACTAGATCGGATGAGAATAAAATCTTAAACCAGGAACCTTGGATTAACAAAACCAAGATCTGTAATCTTCGAATGTCGGGGTATAGTATTCTATACTCAAGAGGGTCTAGAGAATCAGATCGTGTATTCTAGGGAAGGATAACCTAAATCTTTTCTTTCTTTTCCAGCACAGCGATGGGGATCTAACGGCGGCCAGTCTAGAGGTTGGTAACAATAAAATCTGGTTGGTGGCGGCCTACATGGGGCAGGAGAAGGAGGTTCCACCGGATAACCTGGGGGAACTGATCCTCGAGGCGAAACGCAGTAAAACCGGTATGATTCTGGGCTGCGATGTTAACGTGCATCATACGATCTGGGGATCATCAATGAAAGGGGTGAGACACTATTTAATTATTTGTTGGAAACGAACCTGTATGTATGTAATATTGGGTGAGAGCCTACATTTATTATTAAAAATAGGTAGAAAGTTCTGGATGTCACCGTCGCATCAGAGAATATTTTTCATATGATTGTAGAGTGGAAAGTAGGGAAGGAACATTCCTTTTCTGAACACCGTTATATAACCTTTAATTTCAACATTTGCCCTGCTTCCCAGAAATTTTTTTAGGAATCCTAGGAGAAAAAACTGGAGTAAGTATAGGGAACTCGTTAAGCGACTAATGCCGTCGGGGGTCCCGGAGCCTCCAGTAACCATTGAGGATATAGAGCATATGGTGAAATCCGTTTCACAAGCTTAAAACCAATCCTTTGGTGCTGTTTGCCTTGAGGTAAAACCCAGGGGGAGCAGAAACCGGCCTGGTGGTCCAAAGAATTGGGGACCATAAAGAAGTCGTGCAGAACGGCGTTTAATAACGTCAAGAGGACCAGAGAATCTCAAGATTGGGATTCGTACAAGGAGACGCTGAGACTATATAAGAGAGAGAATTGAAGAAGGCACAAAGGAGCTCCTGGAGGCTATTCTGTGACAAAATGGAAGATGTCTCGGAAACTTCTCGCCTTCGGAAGATTCTCTCCACAAATCCAGCAAACATAGGTTACCTAATTAAACCTGATGGTTCGTGGACCGATTCCAATGAGGAATCCCTCAAGACACTCACTTCCCGGGTAGTTTAGACAACTCGATGGGACTGAGAGCGTCGGGAGTAGCTTGTTCGCTGCGCGCACCGGATATCGTAAATAAAAACAAATTTCTGTGGGCCATGAAAGGGTTCAAGCCATACAAATCGGCTGGACCGGATCGACTTATACCGGCAGAAATCCAGAACAACTCGGAAATAATCCTCTCGTGGATGGAGGCGATCTTTAAGGGTGGTTTAAAGTTGGTCTGCATTCCGAGGCAATGGATGGAGGTCAGGGTGGTTTTTATTCCGAAAGCGGAAAAAGGATCGCATGGCTATCCAAAGGACCTAAGACCTCTAACATTATCATCCTTTCTGTTGAAAACCCTGGAAAGGCTGGTAGAAACACATATTAGTATGAACTTAAAACAGGAGAAATGGTCAGCCTCTCAACATGCGTTCTGTAAGGATAAATCGGTAGATACGGCCCTACATGCCTTGATACGCACAATTGAGAGATCATTTCACTCAAAGGAGTAGAGCGCCTTTAATAACGTTCAGACAGATGCAATTCTGAAAGGATTATCGTTCATGGAAGTGGAATCATCCATAATCAAGTTGATCAGTCATATGCTGGGAAACAGGACTGTAAACTCAGAGTTAGGGGAGTCAACTATAAGAAGGCGAGTGGTTAGGGGAACCCCACAAGGGAGAGTCCTGCCTCCTCTTCTTTGGAACATGATCAATGGCTTACTTCTGGAGTTGGAGAGGAAGTGTGTAGGAGTGGTTGCCTACGCTGATGACGTGGCGATCATGGTTTCAGGTAAATTCTTACCGACCATTAAGTAGGTTATGCAGAATGCGCTTCTTATTATTACAAGATGGGCCAGTAAATGTTGATTGCAAATCAATCCATCTAAGACAGAGCTGGTATTCTTCACTAAGAAATATAAAATTCCGTTAGTTGACCTACCTACCGTAAACGGCACTAAACTGGTCTTTACTCATAAAGTGAGATTTCTAGGTGTAATCTTAGACAGTAAACTAAGCTAGAAGCCGAACATCTTCGAGAGAATAGCAAAGCTACGACGGCGATGTATTAGTGTAGGAATGCTATAGGCAGACGTTGGGGTCTCAAACCGGAGCTGGTACACTGGCTCTACACGGCCGTAGTAAGACCCGTTCTTATGTATGGAGTGAGTGTTTGGTGGCCGGCACTGGATAGAGTAACCTATAGAAAGAAGTTAGAGAAGGTGGAAAGGAAAGCCTGTTTGCTCATAAGCGGGGCACTAAGAACAACACCTACTCAGGCCTTAGAGGTCATGTTATACCTTCTTCCAGTGGATATCTGTGGCAAACATATGGCGGTTAACATAGCCACAAAACTAACGGCCGTGTCTCAGTGGAAACACCTTCAGGCAGGTCACTCAACAATAATTGGTTCGCTAGAGAAGGAAATATTGAACCTTGACTATATTACGCCTATATTATGCTTCGGAAAGTGGTTTCAAACCATTATACCTTCAAGAGAATTCTGGGGGAAAAAGCTAGTACTGGAAACCGAAGCTATACAATTCTACACGGACGACTCGAAACTAGCTGGTAAGGTCGGAGCTGGGCTGTTATGTAGAGCATTAAATAAAAGCACTTCCGTTTGTCTCCATGACCACTGCAGCATGTACCAGGCGGAGATAATAACGATTGAGGAAGCCTTGAGCTGGTTGAGGCATACCGTGATATCCAAGAGGGATATCACGATTTATGTGGACAGTCAGGCGGCTATCAAGTCGCTGGAAGCAGTGTTGTTGAATTCTAGAGTAGCATTGGGCTGCCACTCGTCTCTTAACGAGATGAGTTAGCATTTTAATATTCAGATTGTCTGGGTCCCCGGCACTCTGACGTCGAGGGTAACTGCAGGGAAGACGATCTAGCTAAACAAGGTACAACTCTTCGGCTGAAGCCTGTAAGGACCAATGTAGGGAGGCCTACAGCGGCGCTTAGGCTGGCTTTGAGGAAAAGGGCACAAGCTTTAGCACTGGAGAGGTGTTCTAACACCCTCCCATGCGGAACTTCCGAGTAAGATAAAACAATAAATACGCCCAATTATAAGAATAACAGCAGGCGTACCACAGGAAGTGCCCTTGGACCAATCATTTATCTCCTATATTCTAGAGATGTACCAATTACAGAAGCAACAATGATGAATTTTGCCGATGGCACGGCAAGACTTGTTACAACAAAAAACATCAATAACTCTACTAGTAAATGACAGAGAGCTACTAACCTGATGGGCAAAGAAATGGCGAATTAAATTAAATGAAGCAAGATCAATCCAAGTCAACTTTACAAATCTTAAAGTTATATACCAAATACCAATAAAGATAAACTCGATTAGCAGGACCACATGCAAACATTACTTAATATCTCAGATTGAGTTTAGGTGCTAAACTAAAATGGAAGGCAGACAAATTTTTTGGGTCTTTAGGAGACAGAACTAGCGATCCAGAACAAACTGATGTTATACAAACACATTCTGAAACCTGTATGGACATATGGTAGCCAACTCTGGGGTTGTACCAAAAAGACAAATAAAAAAATTTTGTTAATGCACCGTGGTACATTCGAAACGACAACCTCCATCGAGATCTAAAGATGGAAACATGCAACAACGTCTGCACCAGCATGAAAATCTGATCATATGCTCTTTGATGACTACAACGCTAAGGAGACGGAAAAGAACCAAACCACTGGACTTGTAGCGACCAAGAGGTCAGTAGACCTACTGTAGTGAAAAATCTCAGAATTAGTAAGACGAAACTGGGGATAATCATGTGATTGCTCCGAATAATCAAATATGTTATTATAAATGGGTAACAAGTCTCAGTTGTAATATAAAAAAAAAGTGATGAGGGTGATTTTCATCTCAGAGGCTATACGTGAATAAGTAGAACTGTCGCATTTGGGACTGATAAAATCCAAGATTGATTGTTGAAAAGCCTCACCAATTTCAACATGTTTTTGGGGTGGCGGTGTGATTGGCCTTAACTTTTTTGAAAAATGAGGCTGGTGCAACTGTTAAGGTGAATGGATTGAGCTATGATTAATGATATGTTATCACCGGAAATGGGAAGATACACCCAAGCATTGGAACAATCGCAATTTTGCAAGAAAAGTTTCCTGTATTATTTCATGAAGAGCCAGTCACAGTTGGCTACTGAAATCTTTTTTTGATTTAACAACTTTAGAATTTTTTTCGTGGGCTCATATGAAACATAAGGTTTATGTAACATTTAGTGCCAGTCAGTTAATGATGAAAATATCAAGAACATACAGCCGGAAATGTGCGAATTGGTCATGGAAAATGAAACGGATATGGTGCTGCAAGCGTTGCCGTTACGCATTGCGTTAATGGCATACTTTCCTCTTTAAAATGAAATATACATTCATTGATTTCTCTTGCAAAATACTAGTTTTTTTATATACCAAAATGAAACCCCTTATTGGAAAACCCTTTATTTGACGAAATGCAGACCTTTATACCCCTGAAATATTGTCTACACGAGTGACATGATTAGTGATTATTGTGGAATTTATTTTACAAATCAATTAAGTTTCTGCGTTTATTCACAATTCAGTGATCGAACCGAATTTCTTAGTTTTGAAACTATAGGCAAATTCTCATTATTATAAAGTGACCTCTTAAAAATTACTTATGTATTTTCATTTTGGCCTCCCATTAAAATCATTCTTTTTGTTCATCATTTGTAATTTTATCAAATCATGAAATTTGATAAAAAACATAATATAGATAAAAACTGATGTCTGATATTATATACAACAAATCCTTAAAGAGATATAAAAATATCAAAAAAGAATTGAAAAAGAAAGTGTGAAAAACAAAAGGGAAGCTTGAAGAATTAGAAAAAATTAAAAGTTAGAGATAATGATCAGTTACCCGTTTACACTTGTATTTTCTCCTTTGCATAACCACCTTGCAATAATCTATAAATATAACATTTATATAGTGCAATTTTATATTTAACTTTATATAATTGCCTATAAATTGTGCTGAGAAGTTGTAAACCATACTAGTGTGAAGTTCTTCAAATTGAAATAGTTTGGCCTGTAATTTTACTCTCCAATTACTTTCCACTCCAACATACAGACCGAATTCGACATGATGAAGAGATATCATTTGTATATGAAGGACTGAGAGCAGTTTCCAGGAAAAACTGTTTGTCGATATTTTAAGATATATATACGAGTTACATATCAGGAATACAAGAACATCAGAAAGTATCAGATATTAAATAGCATAAATGGTATATATATATATATATATATATATATATATATATATATATATATATATATATATATATATATATATATATATATATATATATATATATATAAATATATATATATATATATATATATATATATATATATATATATATATATATATATATATATATATATATATATATATATATATATATATTTAAGACTCACATGCCATCCGGATTATTAACGATTCCGTTGACGATTTTATTAACGATTCCGTTGAGAATCAAAATTAAAACGACCAGAATTTAGTAAAAACTATCACTTTCTACACAGTTAATTGTTAAGATTAGCCGCTTGTCACTGATAAGAGCTTTGACTCTAATATTGTGGGAGCTATGACATAGTCTTCACTTTACTATTTATATTCGGAGATTTAGTACTGCTTTATACAAATTATTGAGATTCTCAATCTTCCAATTCTTGCCCAGAAATATACAGTTTGCTTCACTGTAGTAGTGTCATATACTGATTTCTATTACTCGCTTTATTCTTTAATGTTGATTCATTTATATACTGTTATCTCTTTTCTCATCTGATTATTACTTCGTAAGCTGAAATTGATTAAGATTTTTTTTATCCCTCCGTCGTTTTCACATATCCGCGAAACTTACATCCACCATTATAAAATTATCTCCTGCAATTTTTTGGTTCTTTGTTTTTGGAATATATTTACCATCAATAGCTGCTACGCAATTAAGAATGTTCCAAAAGAGTGTTACATTGTTTTGCAATTTAAGTTCATTCTTCTCTTTATTATTAGGGAGTCTATCGCATCTCTCTGATATGACGGGTCGTATTCGATCGTCGATCAGCATTAACTGGGTGTTTGCCTTGTAATCAGTTAGCAGTTGGATAGTCGTAGTCTTACTTGTTTAAATATAATATGTATAGATTTCACCTACTTCAAAAAATATTCACGGCCAGTACTGAGATAATGTTTAAGAGTGCTAAAATATGTTATTACTAACCGTCACTTATAATACTGCATATGTTCTAAAATACAAATGATAAATCAAATATAGTGTTTATCAAACCAAAATTCAGCAAAAGTCTTGATACACAAGTTTTAAGTCAATGATCTGATTTTAGAACCAACTGGCTCTTAGACAAAATTGTCAAAGATTTTCTTTGCTTGCGGCAAAAGCGCTTGATTCACTTTCAAAAACTAGCATCTAATTCAACCTACTTTATTCTTCATATTTAAAAAATATGTAGTGATGCTCCAACTAAACAGTTATAAGTGATCTTTACAACTTCTAAAATAAAAATAATAACCATTCCAAAAGTTGTGACTTTCGAGAATAGAATCATTGAATGAATGAAACTTTCAATCAATTAGGCATAATTCAAACAAACACCTGGTTAGGTGATGCATACCGAAAACATGGATTTGGAACTTCATGATTTTGCCATGAATTCATCAGAAACAGCTGATGCAGCGATGATCTATAGTCGAGTGAAAACAAAAAATGGATCTAGACCTTACATCGTTATGATTTCGCTATGCAGTCAATTTGATAACAAAAACGTTAGTTTAAATATTCGTGCACCGATTAATACATTATCCATTGTAATGACTTGTCTGTATAGACTAAATGTTAAATGGTCCCATAGGTAGGGGTTCCCATGTTTCGTAAATAATTCAAACAAAACATAAAATTCCACAACAAGCAGCAGGGCTCTTCAAAGGAAGCTACTAAATATGGTTGGACCCCCATCCGTAAATAATTGAAATGTTAAAAATGTCAATTCCACCAATTTAATAACGAACCCACGCTTAAGTACCCGGACACGAAATTAAGGATCGGCACTATCACTGCAAAAATCTGGCCCGTTTGATGACCTTACCACATGTAAGAAAGCATATCGGTTGGAACTCGTAGTTTTCCATAAAACTCGATGACCTAAAATTGGAGACCATGTGTCCCAATGCTACACATAGGTACACAGTGTAGATGACCGGAATTCTTGGTATTGGACTTGATTCTTCATTGGACCACAGATAAAAAAGGCTGTGTTAAACTTCCAAGTAGTGGATAATCGAATGTGTCAGCGAACTTGTTAATTGTATGTGTACATGCATCTACTGATTTAATTCAACCGCAGGAAACTCATGTTCTAATAATTTGGATAATCCGATTAGCTCCATACCTGAGCACGAATCAGATTAATGATTGGTACCTTTTATGATAGTTCTAGCTAAATCAGACTGACTTATGTAATAATATAGGTCCTTACTCCCGATGCGCTTGAATATTACAATACCAAACATATACGTATACATATATAAATAATGTATAAATAACAGTGATGCAATCACAATCTTGTATGAAAGTTGAGAACTGGCTATCAGAAGTTTTGCAATTAATTTCGGTGTTCGACAAGGAGATGCATTGTTACCGATACCTTTTAATCTCATGTTGGAATACATCCTTCGTAAAAGTGAAACATTTAAGACAATCTTATTCAGAAAATCCAATCAACTTTTGACATATGATGATATCTGTGTGATTGGATTAAATGGCAACGGAGTGAAACCGATATTGCTCCTCTAGATTATTGCTCAGCTTCCGTTTCTTTTCAAACCAAAGAAGATAAAAAACCAAATATCTGATCCCTCGTTTTCGAAATCAGGACGCAATTTATTTTAATGATAACCACACCATTGAACGAGTGATGAAAGTCTCGGTACAGAGTGTTAATCAGATCTGTTGTCATGTATGGATGTAAAAGTTGGATCTCGACGGATGAGTACGAGAGATGGCTTTTGACATTAGTTGATGGCACATACCGAGTTTTTCTCCAAAAATCAAAAACGTGACATAAAATTGAATGCGATTGAAATTGGCTCATCTGTCATTTTATAATTATTTACAATAATATGAAGAGATCACTCGTAATCAAGTCTCCACTTCATACTATTGTAAACCGTCAAATTGCTTACAAGAAACCCAATAATTGCCTGTAAAAGCTCTTAAAATTAATTACGTAATTTTGAAAGATAACAGCCGATTGTATCAAACTTTAATTCATTTTACATCAAAAAATCTACGGTCCTACAGTATAATATGCTACTGACGGTAAGTACTGTTAAAGTAATTTTTTGCACAAATTTAACAAACGATCGTATTATTATTATTCAGCGCATACCAACTTCTTATTCATTTCTTTAATGTTTACACTAATACACGAACAAAAAAACCGTTTCACACAAATTCATAAATTTAATCAAAATATATACAGTGAAAATAATGTTAATGTAAAAACTTTATTATTACTGGAGGAAAATTATAACAAATTATTTTTATTGTTGTAAGTTTGAACTTTTTTTTAAAAAAAAAATTTTGAATGAGGTTTTTCTCGTACTCCTTACCATTTTCACAAGTAAAATATCGCACTCGTGTTATTGTTGTCTTAATAATATAATTTTATCTTAACATACAATATAAAAAAATTGTAAAGTTTTTGTAAAATATAAAAAAAAATTAAATATGTGTAAATTATTACGTTTATTTGGTTTTTTGATGAATTTTATTTGGTGTTGAAAGTTTAAGTTTAAAATATGTTGTTTGTAAAATTAATTTTATATAATCTTAAGTTTTAAACATTTATTATATGTATCTTGTAAAACTAAGTATTGCGGAAAACTGTGGTTTAATTACATCGCGAATTATGTGTTTTGATCGTCAATATATTTGTTCGTACAGATTTCGAAACATCGATAAAAAAAACCCATTTCCCTTAGTCGTATCACTTGTCACGTGGTGTGATAATGCAATTTTATACTCTCTCAGTCGATTGAAGTGTCATTTATCGTTTGTTGTGATAACTTTTACTTGACATCATATTCTATTAAGGCGACTTCATTGTTGCGTTCGTTCCTTCGTTCCATCAGACAAAATTTTTTAAGCAATTTCACTGATTGAAAATGACGTGTTTTATGTGAATTTTGTTAGTAACTCAAGTAACTTTAACTTTATCTTTTGGACGGGACGGACATGGCGAGAAAGAGATAACATGCTACTTAAATAAAAGAGACGAAAATAAAATGCTTTTAAATCTAATGTCAAAAATGAATTAAAGTTAGTTTACAAATTTTAAATAATAAACAAATTTATTAAAAATAAAATAATTAAAATGTATTTTAACATTATTTCATCATTCTTGACATACAAGTAGAATGTTGATTATATTATGTTGACCATAGTAGGTCTGCTTGCAATAAATTGTTTCGCCTCTTTAAGCTAAGAGTGCGAAAGCCTTATTACTCTGGATAGTCGATAATACCAAATATAATATTGCCGATCTCATACACATATTTTCGACAGTTTGTTTTTTAATAGACAGAACGAATGCTCAGTAGCTACATCAAGCGGAAATTTTTATCATTACATTTTTTTTCGTACAAAATCCATTAACAGTTTTTACATATAAGTATTAACAATAAAAAATTTAATGCTTTAATTCTATGGTTGCAGCAATTATTGGTTTCGCTATACCAAGAGGAATTAATCTTAATGATTAATTCTATGCATTCTTGAACATACTTTTCTTTTAGACATTTTAAATGAATCCGTTGAACAAACGTTTGTTGGAAGTGTTGAATATACATTCTTCATAATTAAAAAAATGTTGCGCTAGCTGCCGAAATAGTTTGTGATTTTGATTCAAATTTTATGTTGAGTAAGTATTCTCTAGGTATAATTATAGTTTTATCTTTTAAAAAATGAGCACAGCTTTCTTCGAATTTAATTCTTTGAATTAGTTTAGTGGTTACATAAGAAACAACATGTGTTATTACATTGTTAACGTGGTCATCATCAATTATATTTTCTAATAGTTGAACTTCCGATATATTGAAAGAAACCTCATTAGTTTCATCTGTATTTACGGTTTCCACTATTGTTTCCGAAAAAATAATATCTTCGACAGTCAAATCGGTGTTGCTGTAAGAGTGTTCCAGGTCTCTGTGAAGGGCACAGTTGGCAACTTTCTTTTTTATTTCTGGAACTATAATTTTCATGTTCATGAGGAATTTAAGTGCATTATTAAATTCTTGTGGTGATGGGTTGCCTTTGCTACGTACCAGGCTGAAAATGTTTTCTTAAGTAAGAATTCGAAAGTTATTTTTAATTCATTTATCTAAAAACATTTATTTGAATTTCTAGCAGTTCACCTTTTATAGCTGAATTAGTCAAAACGTGTCCAACAACAAAATTCCATGACGTAAGAAGGACCCTAATTAAAAAAATGCAAACTTGTTTGCCAACCGCATTTGATCTGTGTGTACTGTGGGAACAAATACTGTCTATACAATTCATCGAGCAATTGTACTCAAGTGATGGTTAGATATGGATTTCATCAAAAACGAGAACACATTCATTTTCTAGTGGATTAGGACTATTTTGTGGATGGGTTTATAAAACTTTCGTCATGAATTCCGAAAGAAAGTGTTTTAATAGGAAGCCATGTATTTATTGTTGATCTAGAAGGTAATCTAAAACCTAAATCTTTTAAATAATTATAAAAGGATGGGGTCTAAAAATAAAAGGCTAATGCAATTTCGCGCTCCGTTTTTTCTATACTTGTTTTACAGATCTAGGCCGACGTAGCATTGAACAAAATGCCTTAGGAATTACGTTTACAAGTGTAAAACGTTCTATTTGATTTATTATTTTGTGATCGTTTGATGAGCTTCTAGAAATCAAATTTGTTCTACTTTTAATATAAGCGATTTGTTTTTTGCGTGCAGTGACGTTTCGTTTTACTTTACACATTAATTTTTTTAAATTTAAATATTTTTTCCACCAGTAATGGGTCTTCCGTTTTTCTGCCTCGCACTTTGTGCACAAAATTTGGGGAATATCCTCAGGTTCCTTTTCTGGAAATAATTGGTGTTTTGAAGACTTTAGAAGTTCAATTTCGTCGTATTGATGTAATGTTTCCTCAATTTGTTTCTCAAATGTCTTCGGACCTGGATAAAATTTGACTAGTGAAATTGGCGGTGTAGTTTCAATTGAATTTATCACAAATCCCATCGTATAGTCTAAGAAAAACTTACGTTTTCTACTAGAAGTTTTAATATTATTTAAAGCAGCTAAATGTAGGTATTGCTTTTTTACTAATTAAATCTATAGAATTAAATTTACCAAAACACTTTCTTTTTTTTTAAATGTTTGTGGCAAATGAAGAACTCACCATTCCCGAGTTCTCTATTTAATATTTGTTTCCATTCGTAAAATTTTTCGGTTCCAAAATTTGGATACACAGAAAAAGATTCCTGTTCGTTGGATATTGTCGATCAAGCACATCGCGGAACAACATTTCCTATTTTTTGGAATTGTTAAATGTAATATCTAGAAGATACTTATTATGAAAAAATCGTTATACGTAGCAATGTAAGCAAATATGACTTACGTTAAATTTTTAGAAACAAAATATGGACACTCTACTAACCAGATGGGTCCTTTGCTCTAGTTATGAGGTACTATATTAAAACGTACATGTATGTGTGTTATAAAAAATATACTAGTATGTATGTATAAATAATTATTTATTTTATTTGCTACCTTTAATTTGCTTCAATTTTTACAATTTCGGTTAAAATCACTTGAATATAATGTTAAATTAATATGAACATATAATATATCTATAATATGTAAATCAAATATATACATACATGTATCAAAAACAGTTTTTAAATTCACTTATGTATGTATATCTAATATATTGATTTACATGCAATTTTCTTTATTTATTTTAATAAAAATCACTTTTAAAATACATATATACCGGTTTTCAAATAAAAAGGAAAATACTTGAATTCGGAAAAATAATGAAATCTATAGCTACCTATTTTCAAATTTGAAATAAAACGGAAAACAATACAATTTTTATTTTTGTAAATCATTTTTTTAAGTGTGTACATCTCGTATACATGTGTGTGTACCGTAATTACAATATCATAGCAAAATTATATAGCATGCTTTACATTCGGATATAAAACCTAAATATTTATTACCAAAACTAGATGTCATGCAAGTTTATCGACATATCACTAAAAAAAAATAATGATAAAAATTTCCGCATGGTGTAGTTACTGAGCATTCATTCTGTTAATTAAAAAAAATTTGTCGAAAATATGCGTATGAGATCGGCAATATTATATTTAATAATACATAGTAATGGGAATGCTTCATCACCAACCATTTCCAATGGCTCGCATTTTTTGATTATACGCTTCCCAAATTCACCGCGTCTAAATATCTCACGATGATTCTTTCCTCCAGATACTCCAATATCCACATATGTATATACATTTATAATATTCAATACAGATAGCAGAAATAAGCACAATTAATAGTTTAATGAATTTAAAAACACGCACAAAATTAATATAATATTAATAAATATACAGGAACAATCGATTCATGAAAAACATTCAACCATCAAGATACAATAATAATGTCCATCACTTAAATTATTTACCTAGAGATGGCAGCAAAATCGGTCGACGATTTTTCGTCAACCATGTTATTGTATACAAAAATATTCAGAAAGATTGAGGAACGCAACATTGATTTTGCCTCTAGTGGTATTAAAAGTTAAACATTGCTTTAAATGATACATTCATCACCTCAAAGTGTAAGTCATAGATCAAAATGGAGGGTAACAAAACATAAGTTTTTATTTTTTAGATATAATATTTGATTGAGAATACTAATTAGAATATTTAAAATACACTCCCGTTAAAATATAAGTCGATATTATTGCTTATAGTTTCGAAAATTTATGAAATCATTAGTCGACAAACAATGTTACAATTCAAACATAACCTGACTCAATTTTTGACACTCAGGTTATTTTTGGATTAGCTAATAAAAATTAATATTACAATTATTATTACTATTTAAAAAACTTAAATAATTTATCATAATAGTACACCATGTGACGCATTTTCTGATGAATTCTGTGCGCCATTAATATTTTTTTTGAAATGCGGTCATTATGTGAAATATTTATGTAAAATAATTTTTGTGATCAAAAGATAAATAATATTTAAATAATAAAAAACAAAAATGTTCATGTGTGCAAATATGGGAGTTATAATGTTACCGGAAACCGCCCATAATGAAGCTAAATCGTATTGTCCGATATCATTGCTTCCTTTCATTTCAAAGCTAATAAAGAGACTACTCCTAAACAGAATGAAGCCAATAAAAGAAAGTACAGACCTAATACGATCATCACTTTGGATTCAGATCCAAACATTCAACCATTGATCAGGTGCACAGAAATACAGATATTATCGAAAAGGAGTTAGAAGATAAGCAAATTTGTTCGACCTTATTTCTGGATGTGGCAGAAGCTTTTGATAAGGTATGGCACGAGCGGTTAATACATAAACTAAATTTTATATTTTCGGGACTATATTTTGACATGGTCCATCTTTTGATATCAAATTTATCTGAAAGGCTTTTTAAAGTAAGACAAGAAGGTATTCTGGATTATGAAATAAATCCGAGTCGGATTTTTTCGTTAACGGATAAATCCGTGCTATTACGAAACTAAAAAGCAAAATCGAATCGGATTTTTTCCGAGTGCACAAGACCAAATCCGACAGCTATTTCGTTGTCGTCTTTTCTTTCGATTAATCGTATTTTGTCGTTTCTATATAAAAAAAGGCAACAAATTTCCGTTATTTTACGTAAATTTTAAAAAAGTCTAATAATAATATCTAAATTAATAAAAAATTACTAAATTGATGTATTATTTTATAGAGAAATCGACAAGTTTTATAATAGGGTTAACGGAAAAGTTCGACTCGGATTTATTTCATAAGCTCCCTGGACAGAGAGATAATGACAGGCGTCGCTCAAGGCAGTATTCTGAGCTCAGTCTTATAAATACTATATACAAGTGATATATCACAGTCCGACCATGTAAGCATAGCAACGTTTGCTAACGACCTCTCTTTACTAGCAAAAGGGCAAACTGTTAAAGCGATGGAAAATTAAACTAAATGAGTTAAAATTTGCTCATGTTACTTTACGAATAAATCATTTGTTAATCCGCCGAAATCAACTTCAATGATGTAATGGTGCCTTAACAGAATTCTGCTACCGGATTAGGTTCCGAATATAACACACGAAATAAAAAAAATTTTCAATGAAGCATGAATGAATCATGATTAATGGAACATGTTAATGCAGAAGCTTCTCGGCTACTGGATAGTGAACGTTTTGTTAAAAAGTACTAAAAGAACTAAACCCTTTGCTCTCGTAAGTATGTGAGCAGTTACCTTCCAACGAACAGGCACTGGTGCATCGCTGGATCAAAATAGTTTTTAAGAATTCACATTTATTATAGTTTTTAAGAATTCAGATGTAAATTGTAGGTTAATCTGGCAAGATTAGTTTCAAAAATAATAAAAAAATGTAAACAATTTTTAGCATCACCGTTTCACGCGATTGGTTCAAAACACTCGTATTAACACATCTTCCGTTTCCCTTGCGATTTCTTCCTTTTATACTATCATATAATTTAATCAAATTTCTTAATTAATTATTTTTGTTTGTTCTATTTTAATAATTATACAAACAACTCACTTGCCACGTACCCTTAAACGCGTTATCGTATTATGATATACACTACAAGCACACAACCTTTCATGTTCATTTGATTCAAAATGAGTCAAATGTTTGGTGACATCCACGGACTTGATTTGTTCATCGAATTAATGCCCAAAGCCAATTTTATGTAATTTGACATTATTGTTTGTCAGATAATATACGTTTTAGTCAACTATTTGAAAACGATTTTAAAATTGAGCCATTCAACTGTTACTGTCATTTATGCTTGTCAAATAATAGACATTCAAATCTTAATTTGACCTACACAGTCAATAATGTAACAAACTTTAAATAGAAATGTAGGTAATAAGATCGGATGTTCGTTGATTCAGTTTTACGTTATAGTTAGATCGACGTTATATAAGTGTGTTGTAAAACTTACTTAAATGTCGTAATTCTATGAGGTGGTGATAATTTCGACTGTTACGTTTCTTTAGTGTAAGCAATCAACTGTAACTCAAGTCAAATAAGAAATTTTTACGAAATTGTCAGTCAGAAGATCAAGATTTCAAAAATATTTGGGCTTGTGGTTTACCGAATATGCTTTAATGTAATAAGTTTTTTTTAATGTTTTCTTATTTACTTATTTATTTTTTGTGTTTGAGTAAAAATATTACAACTTGCTAGCAATTTTAGCGAGTAGTGAACATTATGGAAAAAAACTTGATTTATCAAGATTGTTTTTTACGATAGGCAGTTCTAAATTAATATATGGAATCCTAGAACAATTTTGCTATGCAACTTAATAGCTTAGGACCTCCATTACGGATTGGATTGATCCGTAATGGAGGTCCTAAAGGAATAAGTGGATTGATAAAAGGCTGAAGGAGTGGATTGATAAAAGGTAAAACCATATTTTATCATTATTATTTAAAAGTCAGTAATATTTATTAAGCAAGATTAATGTATTATCGGTAGATAAAACGTGTTCCCCTTCAATCCTAACCTTCGGACTAGATAGAAATATTCTATTAATCCATAAACATTTGATCAGTTTTCCACTGTCTCGAATACCGTAATGGAATTTATTACACCGTCAACAAATAAGATTGAGGTTCCTGATTAGAACGAAGTAAATCCAACTATTCCTCCAAAAAATTAAGGAAACGTTCTCTCTACTAATTTTCAAGAGGAAAGAAGGCTATTTATTGAATCTCAAACGGAAGAAAAATTGCAATACGGACGATGTTAATTGAAATAATTTACAAATTATTAGGGAATTGCAAACGAGAAGAAGAATCTCTAAGTTTTCTGTGCTTGGCTGCCATGTCGCAAACACCATCATCGCCCTCACTGCCACTCATAAAATTAATAAAATGAGTTCAACGCCACTTATTTTATTAATTTTATTTTTTTAATAGCCAAATTATATTATGGATCTTCAAAGTTCGAAGCAAATTGATGATTAAAATTTATTTGAAAATGTCAATATCACGTCAAATGAAACAATATTGGCGTTGTCCGATAAGTACCATTTCTATCGTTTGTCTGTTCACATCGCGTAAATCGATTAAGAGAATACCAATTTATACTTGAAGTAGCGTTATAGTTATTACATTACCTAAAGTGATGCTATAAAGGTAATAGGGGTTATAATCCTGGTTGTTATTAAACATGGTGGTAGCTTTAAGGTTCATTCGCGAGGACAAAGATTTTTACCCGAGTTTATTTGTGAAGTTAGTAACATATAGATTATTGCTTAAAAATAAGTCTAGTTGTCTTACCACTTATCAATTTTTTCAAAATTATAGCAATCTTAGAAAAAAAAGTCCACACGTATAGATTGAAAAGTGCGAAAGGAATCACGGTTATAATAAAAGGGATCAAGTCCACAGTGTATCCAGGCGAAATCAGAGAAGAGCTAAAACGATGAGCTTCAAGGTGAAATCACGCTTAGTATAATAAATAGCGAGAGAAAATCACAACCTTTGTTTACGTTGAAACCAGAGTCAATGAAACCTAAGGACCCTCACTCGATCTACAATATTAGATATTTATTGTATAGAAAATTCGTAGTGAAAGAACCACACAAGCGTAAATCAGTTTTACAATGTACCAACTGCCAAGAATATGGCCATTCACTAAATAAGTGTAAATTTTCAGCTGTGTGTGTTATATGTCTCAACCTACACGAAACGAGCAACGAGAGTTTTCTAATTACCGACTTATTTCAAACTAATTGAATTATTTGACGCCATCTTGAATAAGTCAGTCAACCTGTTCCAATTGATTTTGGTGACTTATTTTGACAACCACTAATCAAAACAAATTTTACAAATTATTTTTAATTGAATACAATAAAACAATGATCGATAAAAAGAAATAATTCGTGTAAAATAATTATTTGGTGAACAAGAATATAAATTTATCCCTAAAAATTTTAGAAGGCGATGAGGATTTACTGTTGTTCTTGGAAAATCGTATAATGCGAAAAGTTTGTGTGCATATAATGTTAATTTAGATAAATGTAGAAAAATATAAACGTACAAAATCATTTAAATTGTGATGCGTGTTTGGTTCAAGCAATATTATTAAAATTTTAGGGCTTAAAGTATTGTTCCATGGAAAGAACCCATATTTATGCCACTATCATGAATCGCGATTCTATAATAATAAAAAACCATATTTGAATGTCTTTGAAAGCTTTTCAATAGTTAATTAAACTCTATTTATTGAAGCATCATGGATATGATCCACAAATTGAACTTGGTGTTACGCTCTTCTGGTTAGTCGCAGGAACTAGTTATCGCGTGGTTACAGCTGCGTTTATTGTTCCTTCAACTACGGTATTTAATATCGTCAAGCGAACACTAAACATGATTCTCAATTTAATGATGGAAATTATTAATTTACCAGATGAAAATCATTTAGCAAGAGAGGGTGCCAAATTTGTTAATCGTGCAGGATCCAATGCATTTAAAAAGGCAGTAGGGGCTAGGTAAGCTATTATACGTTATATGCTTATAAGATTAATGAATTATATTATTTTGCAGCTGTTTGTGATGCTGGGCATATATTTATTCACATTTGTGTTGGTTGGCCAGACTCGATTTACGATCAACGAGTCCTAAGGAATAGCGATATTTATATAAACAACAAATATCCACCACGAGGTACTAATTATCCACCACGACTATTTACTCGTCAACTCAGGATACCAATTAACACTAGATCCTATTGCAATCATAACTCCATTTCCTGAAAACCGCTCGTCAAATCCATTGCAAACAAGATTTAATTATCTGCACAGTAACGCTCGAATTGCTATAGAGCAGGCTTTTAGGCTAATGAAAACTAGATGCAGGTGTATTTTCCTTCGGTGTCTGGAAATTAGTATTGAAAATTCAATTAAAGTGATCGCTGTTTGCTGCATACTTCACAACATTTCGTTATATGTCGGTGATCTATTTGCAATAGACACAGAATTTCAGGACGAAAATAGCGTTCCACCTGCAAACGAAAATTACCACCCACAACCTAATGCCGTAAAATCACGAAACATTTTATGTTCACAAATATAAAAAACATATTTATTTTTATGTATACGAGTTTATTTCAACAAATAATATAAAATTTAAATAATTCTATATTTTTATCACAATGCAATTTTAATTTTATTTTGGCAAAAGATACTAATTAGTCGCTGTCCGAAGACGGCTGTATATCAGAAAAATATTTCTGGTATACTGCCTGCATCATTTTCTATTGATTTTAACATTTTTTTGTCGCGTTCTTTTATCTGTTCCAAAAGTTTCACTTTTATATTTTTACTACTCGTAGATTTAAAAATTGGTGATGTGCCTATTGAGCTTTGGTTGGTACTTTGCATTGGCACGGAGCTCAATTGTACAAATGATGGCGAAACTTCCTCTTCATCACTACCCACTGGACACAACTCTATTAAGTTGTCGAAAACGTTACTATAATCTGCTGACGGCTCAAAAGTCGTACTCTCTAAAACATTTTCGGCTCGAATGGTGTGTTTTCCGCCCATTATGTCATTCATTTTATCCAAAAATGGCCGGTTTGAACCATTTGTTAATGTTAATGTTGTCCCTGTTTATGGATCCTTAAATTTTTTGTGCGAATCGACTAAATTCTTCCACTTTTTGATACATTTACTTGATGTGCGATCACTGAGTTCTGGCGATGAAGCTTGTAAAGATCTTAAAATAAACCGAATATTTAATTTTTAATAAAAAAATTTAAAGTAATAGGTATATAACTTGACCATACTACGGGATATATACAATTTATTTTTAAATACCTTGTCTTTTGCGCCTCTAGCTGCAATAAGACTAAAGGTTTTCTCTTCAGTCCCTGTAATAAAAATACAATTAATGACGTTATATTTCTATATCGTTAAAGCGTTTGTTCATAAAAATTAATACCCATAATATTCTTTAAATAATAAATTAAAATCATTGTAAAAATATATTAAAATTTTAAACTGAGGTTATTTCTGAAATTAATTTTTTATTTTATAATTATCAAAATATACTTACAACGACTGTTGTACTGTTTTCTGTTCATATCCAGAACAAATGTTTGAATTTAACTATATAAAATGTTAGCTCACAATTTATAAACAATTCATAAACAAATTTCATTCAAGTGTGTTTGCCATTTATTATTAATGCGAGTTGACAATCGTATTTACATGATCAAATAAATTTACACGATCAATAAAGTATTCTGCTGAAAGAAAGAGATAGAAAATAAGTCACCTCGATAGCAGACTTATTTGAATAAGTCGGTATAAGCCAATAAGTCGGTGTTTGGAAAACAACCCAAGGGTGTTTTAGCTTAAAAAGTCAGGTAAAAAAATGACTGCGCAATAAAGAGTTGAACAACAAACTCTAAACCGCATTTATAAAATCAAGCCATGAAAGAGAATTGTTTCTTACTATCAATCCAGAAATATCTTATGAAGGTGTTAAAATCAATTCTTTCAATGCAAACACAAATGATGACCATGGTATTTAAAACATGGCCAGTTTTCTCAATGAATCAATGTACAAATTTATTAAACTAAAAGTAGTTCAATGATCTACATTAAATTCAACAAACTCTTCTTACTCGTTTTACATAGTTTGTGAATCAATGATAGTTTTTTTATGAATTATGGATCGATGAGTTGGTTTTCACAAATTTGTTTTTTTGAATATTGTTTTTGAATGAAATAGCCTTTTAACAAATGGTTTAGATGAAGTGTTGTTGTATGAGTTATATATAATATGAAATGTGTTTTTGAGAATTTTCGGGTTACCTTTTTTTATATGTTGGCAAAGCAATGTTATGAAAAAATTAATGTTTCCTATTTCGTTATCCCGTATAATATCGCAAATACTTAAAGTACCGACTTACACCTAAAGATGGCTCTATTGATTTATTTGTGATGGACTCAGTGCTCAGCGGTTCACAAATTTAAGGACTCATTTAAAGAATCAACCTGTCTGTTCTCTGATTTTTTTTTAAACTTTTTATCTGACACGTGTTTTATATGAACACATTGTGTATTTTACTTTTCGATTTACTAGACCGTATCCTAAATAAATACATAAATGGAATGAATCTCAATAATTCCCAAACACATTAAAGATGTGATACAAGAAAATTTGCATTAGAAACAGAATGGCAAGCAAAATTTGAAATAGGTAGGGAGCAGTGTCTAAAGTATTATGTTCTTTTATATTTTATGACCAACTCACAAGTTATTGTTAATTCATTTTATCAAAGTAAATTAAAATATATTCCGAAGGTAAATTGAAAAGTATAACTACAAATTGTTTCTAAAAATTGAATGCTGCAATCTATTTTATATCAAATTATACGACACCAAGAGGCAGACCAAAAGATAGCAACGACGACCATTTTGAGAGATTTTTCATTACTGTATAGAGACTCTACATAAATCAAAAGTTTGAGGAGCAAATAATCTAAAAATCGTGTGTCGTTACCCGACGAGACTAGAACATAAAAATTAAAATTTAACAAACCTTTAGGTCGGAATGCGAGCTGGACTGATCCAACACATCTCTGTGCTTCTTAATAAACAAAAAATTTATCTTTACTCATTTGGCAAAATACGTGATTATAAATTTTATCATGCCTTCATTAAACAGATTTGCAAATTTGCAAATCTACCAACAGATCAGTTAAGAATTAAAAAATAAGTATACATTTGTATCCACTACGACTCACAGAGATCCTGAATACTCCTTGTTAAAAGCAACAAAATTACTTAAAGAAGAAACCAGTTAAAAATAAAGATTGACCCTGGTCGCAACCATATCGAAGAAAGTAGAAATTTTTTTCTAAGCTTCAAGCTTTTGAAGAGAATGGAGCATGTACTAGTGAAAAGAAACCTGAATTACTGTCTTACATTAACTTGGGAAAACTTGGGTTTTGAATCCTGTAATTTTCTCCGTTACTTTCAAAAATCAATCAAATCAGCAAATTAGGATAAGCATAAATTTAACAGTATTGATAAGATCCGTTGATTTGATTTGTTGAAAAAAAGGCTTGATTTTTTTTAGTGTTATCAGAGCCATCTTTATTAGAACCGTAAGAATATGACGTATTTTTTGTTGAGCTTTTTTTAGAGGAGGTACATTTTTCATTTTCCCATAAGAATCAATGTAAAAATCACATTTTTCGAAATAATTTTTATCAATAAAAAATTATATATTTGATTTCTGTTTTTACAGTGTTAAGTACATAAAATGTTGAAGTTAATCATATCTGAAAATCAGTTACCTAAATATCTTAATAATTTAATAAAACATAAATTAAAATTCAATATGAATTTACAATATTGAATGCACAGTAAAATATGTATATGTGTATGTGATGTTGATTTTAAAGTTAAAGAAGATTTCAATAAGAGCAGTTCATTTTTTTGATCTAACCGCACACGTTTACTTTTATTTTGCAGCAAAATGTCCGTAGCTGTATTGAAATATATTTAGACATAAGAAATTATGTTTTTGCACATAAATAAAATTTAATTACTAAAATAAACAATAATTTTAATTATATAATAAAAAAAATGATTTTGCACCTTTAGTGTTACCTACTAAAAACGAAACTAAAAAATAAAAAAAAATTTTTATGTCGATCTAAAAGAAAAAAAGGGTGTTCCATACGAACAGCACATTTTATTTTTATCTGACTGCATAATTTTCGTTTAATTTCGAATCAAAATAACCGTATTTTCTTTGAAATACATTTATATTCTAGAAATTATAAAAATAAAACATAATTATTGTTAAAAAAATAATTTTAATTATAAAATAATAAATTGATGGAATGTTTATAGGTGTACCCTATACTATAAAAAACAAACCAGAAACATGACATGGCGGAAAAGCTTTACAAGAGACATCTGACATTCATAATAAAATTAATTTATTTGTTTCACATATCATAATAATTATTAATTATAGTTATTATATTCAATATAGATAAAAGTAAATCTATTTAAATTTTATTTATTCAGGGTAAAATGTTAAGTTTTAGTACTTTCGTTTTAGTACTTACGATCTTTCAATAGATGTCAGCAGGGCGTAATTTTTTTATCCAAAAAGTCGTTAGATTTAAAAAAAATTCTAATGGATTTGGTTTTACCAATTCAAGTTAACAAGTTAACGGTTAAATTTTATATGTCAGTATATATACATATAGATATATACATACATACATACTCGTATATATCTTTATAAAATCAAATTTTCCTCCAACTCGAAAAAAATGCTAACCTTAAAATTCTTATATATATTTATAAGTTTCTTGACAAAACACACAATTTTATCAGCAAATACTCGATTTCATACGGATTTTAGAATATGTTAAAGTATTTTATCCTGTAAAATGTTATAACATTTATGATAAAATTTGATACAATATAATTCTACTGTACGATTCTAGTTTTAATTCCTATAGAATTATAGTGGGATTCTAGTAGTTTGACCGTTTTTATAAACGTTTAAGTAAATGAGTATATATTTTAAATCTAAATTAAATTTATTTATTTATTTTACATTAGTTAATTTCGAAATTTTGAATTTTGATAATCAAAAAGTTTTTTGTCAAAAACAAAGTAGCTTTTAAGTAGTAGTTTTAATTTTTCCAGAGATGACTCTGTTGTCATTGATCGTACTCGATCGATATTTCATATTGCTCATGCGTATAAATGAGAATTTTTTTTTTTCATATGATACGAGTATGTATGTATTTGTGCGTATACATATTAAAAGTTCTAATGCGATATTTGAATTTAATGATTTATTTATTTAATTATTTATATTATATTCAATTGATTTTATTCAAAAATATTTAAATGATATATTATATAAATAGTTTTTATATGATTTCAACATTAAAATGTTTATTTTGTCATACTTTTCATTGAAATATTTCATTTTAAAAAAATGTTTACTTTCCATATATTTTGTATGGAAATTTACGTTTTTTCCTCTATTTTACTTCCTCTAATTTAAGCTCAATTTTTAATATTTCGGCTCTGTAAAATTTAGATGGCTCTGGTGTTATCCGTCCGTCACTCAGGCTCAGCTGGCCCATTGTGACATTCCTCTTTTTAAACTTTTTGGCTATAGGTCCGAAGACGTTTTGGCTATAGGTCCGATTTTACGTAGAAACCATCTGCACATTGCATAGCTCCATGTCAGCCTATAGTATTAACATGGACAATAAGACGGCCCACGGATTTTAAACTCATCAGGCCGTCTCAAATGTGTTCATTCACACCACCGCCCAGACGATCGAAGGTGAAACATCCCTTATATATCCTGCCCCTATCAGGGTTCGAACTCGATACCTTTCGCTCCATATGCCACAGCTGAATAACGAGTTCTTTTCGTGACCAGTACTCTGTAACGTATTGATATTAAAAGTAATTTTAAAGCTTTCAGTAAAAATAAAGTATTTAACGTCAGCTACAAAATGACATTTGCAGTAATTTGGTTAAAAAATCTTAATTTTTCATATATGACAATTTAAGATAATTTTAAAATTGTCTACATATGCTATAGTGCTCCAAGCTAGAACTGTGGTTTTTATTTATTTATAAACAATTCAACTGTAACAGTTGTTTTAACAGTTGATTTGCTATCACAGAGAATTATACTTTTTCATTTTCCAAATTTCACCAAAAAAGAGGATGAACTACACGATATAGACAAGCAAATTGAGTACGTGCTGCGGCTTAATTTAACAGGGAAAATTACCGCGGTTATAAAATGTACGGACTTAATCCTATTAACAAACACAAATAATATATTTCATAGCAGAATTTAAAGTATAACAACACACACGCAAGAGTAATATAAATTCATATGAAATAGTAATAAATACAATCCGAAGTGCTTTAACACCCTTGTTTGTTTTTTTACAGTATAATTAAAATGTTTGTGAGATTTATTTACAAACAGTTGGATTAATTACAATAATTTATAATAAATAATAACAATGTACTCAATAACTGATTAATGTTAAAATTAATTACAACAATTCGCTTATCTCGCGAGCTTTTGGTTGGATACAACGCAATGGTGATTTAGTTTGCAGAACTGTTGGTTAAAAATTAATAGATAAATGGAAGATTAGAAGATTGTTTAATTATTTGTTCTCTCTTTAGTTACCCTTTTGGGCACGATATAAATAAATACCATTTTTTTCAGTCACTCAGGCTCGATTAGCCCATCCTTTCCTAGTCGCACCCTCTCAGTCATGAAATCTGGTTCTTCTAATGTTTCCCTCCCCCTCCCTCTGCACTGTTCACAAATTGCGATGCTCTGAATTTTCATTCGGAACAGTTAAAGAATTATTCAGGGAATAATTCCTCGTGAATATTCCCAGCATGTTCCTCAAAGTGCGTCTATCATAATTCCTAGAAGGACTAGAATCCTTGTTGATTTACTGCCTTTAGAAAAGAGTTTGTAAATCGACAAGAAATGAGGTTCTTCTATCTCTTCTGAGGCAGATCACAAGTGACAGTCGATCTATCTCTTTATGATAAATAACGTCACCCCTAAAGTGCCTAGAAGTGACATAACTAGAAGTTTAAGACATTCAGACATTCTAGTCGATTTAATGCAATTATCGTCTACAAAATAAGTTTCAATGAAACAGTAGAAATATTCACCTGTAAAGCAGCCTGGCAATCAGAAAGAATGCAGATATGACGACCTCTGCAAAACTTTGTTTCACCTGAGAGACAGTAGCATACCTACCAAGTGGAATAAATACTATGACCTTAGGATTATGTGTGTACTCGAAAACAGCCAGATTACTGATCCGTTAGTAAAGATCATGATATTGTCACTGGAGAGGTAGGATGGGCTGTAAAAATGGCATATTTACTGATGAATTGAATTTAGCAGTCGATTAAAGTCTTTGTCAGTCATAATGCAGTCGTGCACGTGTAAAACATTGAATATGCATCAATAAAAATACTAAATATGAAACTGTATAGTAGACTTAACATATTCCGGGCCTCCATTGCTATTACTGTGATCATCATATGTCAGTGTTCGTTCAGACTTGATCTGGTGGTTGCAGTGGAGTTGGTCGGAGAACATCATATGCTTCCGACACACAAACCTGATGATACAGATTATTCCTAAGAAAAGAAAA
Source organism: Tipula lateralis (assembly GCA_963932295.1). Lineage (NCBI taxonomy): Eukaryota > Metazoa > Arthropoda > Insecta > Diptera > Tipulidae > Tipula > Tipula lateralis. The sequence goes on from OZ010738.1 coordinate 143,640,197, forward strand.
TTTAGGAGTTGAGGTGTATCATAGAATGACGAGTAACATGATGGAGTCCCTCATTAGGCAGGTAGTCGTTTTTCTCCATAGTTGCTCTCTGCTTCTAATGCGATAGTATCTGAGGTCGACCAGATTTTAGAATGTAATTCAATTGAAGCACATCAATCGAATTTATTTCGATTGATGGGCTGACCTACGTAATGATTTGCTGATGTTGTAAGCAGTGTCCACAAGTATGATGAACAACTCTATTTCTCAAAATGCAACCCGCACTTAAGGTGACTACTCCAGATCCTTGAACATTATAGGAGTTTATCATGGAGTCACAAAGCACATCAATTGCCGTGTGAAGTTTGATCCATTGGTTTTTTAAATTTATTGTCATATTCGTGCATACCTTTCTCTTTTTCACTACAACACAGCTATTTCGCCCTTCCGTTGTTCGTCAATGCGAACAATAGGTGATACTTCGCTCAAAAATCGAGTAGGTTTAAATTTGAGAGAACGATTCACCTCTTGAATTGCCAGTATTGCGAAATGAGCTCAATGATTATTAATTATTCTATTGAAGCGCATTTATGAAATTGGGTGATGTCTTGCGTTAAACCTGATATGCGAGCTCGGATAGTAGCGTGTATTCCGTAGAAAAACCTGGCAGTATGACGATTTAAATAGTCACTCTATTTCAGCCAACCATGCTTTGATATACATGAATAAGTCCATGAGAGTTGTTTTCTGGAATGGTCATTGACGTTGGCATATTTTGTCGAAATAGATACAGTTGCTCTTATAGTTGTTAAGACGTAACTATTGTTGGATGTAATATCTTACGATATGCATCTGAAACCACATCTTGTAGGCCTTGCTGCCTTTCCTCTATATTTTTTAAAATTAAGGTTAATTCTATTTGGTCGACCATACTGAACGGATCCTCTTCTCTCGCACTCGGTAGTCATTCAGCAGGAGCATTTAATGTTTCAAACGTTATAAAAATACATCAACCACCACAGTGATTACCACCACAGTATCTAGACCTTGTCAAAGAAGGCGACTAAATTTGGTTGGAACGCTGGGCTGATGACCCCTATAAAAAATATGTCAAAATGTCACCAAACAAAAAAATCAGATTAGTGCAGTCACTAAGAAAACTTGGCGCATTGTACGGCCTTTTGAACGAACGAGTATCGGCTGGAACTCGTAGCTCTTCAAGAAACTGGATGACCTAAAAGTGGGAACCATGTATTCCATTGCTATACAAGTGGCTGTGAACTTGGAAATTCATTGAGTCCTATCACATCTATCCTATGAAATATTCACAATGACCATGCAGAGATTAAAGAAATAAAGTTCACCTGGAGTTGATGGCATTAATTCAGAGCTCTTGATATTAAGAGGGCTAACTTTGTGGAACTTATTCGAGTGGAATTGTGAAATGCAGCTTTTTCCGAAGAATGGAAAGTGACCACATTATGCTTAATATAATAATATCGAATAATATTCAAGAAGAGTGATCGCTTGAGTATTATCGCGGTATAGTCTTCCTTTGAACAGATGCTGTCATACATTATATTGGGAAAAATTATTCCTCTGGCAGAGGAAATTGTCGGTGAATCCAAGGAGGATTCCGTTCAAATCGGTCAGTCACTAATCTAGTTTTTTCGATATGGATGATTCTTTCTAAGTACCACGAAACATCTCGCGATGTACACCAGGTATTCCTAGATTTCAAGCATGACTATGACACGATCAATAAAAAGAGGCTATGGCATGCGCTTGAATATTAGAATACCAAACAAATACGTACATCTGTGTCAAATGATAGTAACGCAGTCACAATGCTGTGTTAAAGTTGTTCCCAACATTGACACAGCTTTTTAATCTCATGTTGGAATACAACCTACGTAAAAGTGAAACACCTCAAGACAATATCTTATTTTGACAGTTAAATCATTTTTATGCATATACAGATGATATCTGTGTGATTGGATTAAATGGCAACGGGATGAAAGAGATACTTGATCCACTAGCACAGTATTCGGCTTCCGTTGGTCTCAAAATCAACGAATCCAAAACCGAATATATGATCTCTGGTTTTCGAAACCAAGACGCAACTGATCTCAGTAGTGGTAACCACACGTTGGAGGAGTAATGGAGATTCAAGTATCTTGGATCTCTCATTACTCACGATAATAGTGTGACAGAGGATATCAAGGTTCACTTTGCCGTTTGATCTTGATTCTTGACGGATCAGTACGAAAGATGGCTTCCAACATTCGGGAAAAGAATTAGGCGTGCAATATCTTTCCCAAACCGCAACCGAGTTCTGTTCAATCACGAGATCAGGAATTTAATGCAAATTTCTGATGTTGTGCATGAAATCAAAGGTCAGTGTGTACGCTGGCTCGGTCACGTTCTGCTTACTGATTAGAACGAATGATACAGCAATCGTTAAAGCAGGAGCCGCCTTTCTGCGATGATGGTTTCACGGCGCAGCGAGAGATCTGACATCTTCTAAATGCTTAAAACAGTATGAAGAGCTGACCCGTGCTCGAAACCGATGAAGTCATATTGTTGGCTCGGCCTGTAAAAAACGATAAATAAGTAATAATCCGAACTTATAAGCACAATTATAACTTTATTTGTTCATTTTAAACTATTTTAATGGTTTTCAGTTGGTTTTTTACCACAAGCTGAAATTATATGTGCTGAGAACATATTCCGGCAGCGACATAAAAAATATGTACTGTACACTTAACAATGTTTTCAAGATAAAAACGAGACAAAATATAAAAACCGCTGTTATAGAAAGTTTCTTTTGTTTTTCAAAATGAATTACTGACATTATAAAACATATAATATAACTATTTCGAAGTGTAATTTAAAAAAAATCTATTTATTTATAAAATCTTCTAAGACATGTCTGTGTGGTAGTTTTGGTACAGCAAAACAAAATTGATGCACAACAAAATGCTGTAACATAAAACATATCTCAAATCGAAACTTAAAGACAAAAAGAAAACCAGAACAGGAAAAACTGTATACGTATTAAATTTATCAACACAAAACTTTCCATGTAAAAAGCACAAATTTTTAAGCACCGAACAAACTTGTTTTAGTTTTGTGTACACATAGAGGTTATAACACATTATACATACATGTAATTTCTTTTTATTTAATTTATTATAAAAAGCAGGACATAAAGTTACCACATTTTGAACTTTATGATCTCAAATGAATATAAAATTAAATAAAATTGCACGTTAAAGAACAAACACGACCACAAAAAAAAAATAGTTGTATTAGATTATGTACTAATGGACGTAGTCGAATTAGATTATATACTACATGCGATAATGTTAAACAACATGGTTGATAAAGCTCTATTGTGTTGTGTACACTTGTTTTTCGGTTTACTATGTTGAAAAAGCTCCATTGTAGTCATAATCGTAATAATAATAATAAAGCTAAAGACAGGCAGCCACTACATGATTTTAGTCGTAAAATTTGGTGTAGTCTCCTTTATATACTCGTACTATGGATAAATAAACTGTTCAAACCAAACGATGGTCTAGAAAAAAAATTAATTATTGTGTTGTAGCTAACGACACATTGTACACAAAAAAAATATTATATAATTAATAAACTAATACTGTATATAGACTAGTGTATATGAAGCTTGTATAACGCGACATATGGCAACGTAACCATACAAGTTTGGTAAACTTTGAGGTTGCAAATTTTCTACGGTTATTAACATATATAGGGTGAAATTGTTGGTGTATGATGAAAACGAAAATACTGTGGCTTCTATTATTATATGTGGAAACAATCACGTTTTTTAAACATACAAAACAAGTTATTTTTGTTCCACTGCCCACATGATGGTTCTAGCAAAATTTTAAAATTTTTTAATTTAATTAAATTGATTAATATAACCGCCCACGTAGTGCAGTGGTTGCAGCTGCAGTTGGAGCAGGAGGTTCGAATACCGATAGGGGCAGGATCCAAAAAGGGACTTTTCACCATTAGATTACGATCTGTGGTGTGAATGAACACAACTGTGACTCCCTGTTGGAGTGCAGAACTCATGGGCCGACCCATCTTCCATGTCAGCACAATGTGCAGATGGTTAGGAAATTCTGACCTATAGCCGTACGCCCTCGATTTGGCTGTAACGGTGTAAAAGCAAGTACGTAAGTAAGCGAACAAGTAAGGAGTGCCTTGAGCCCCAAAACAGATTAGCGACTTAAAAAAAAAGACTAATATTATTCACAAAAAATTCTAATAAATCGTCAAATAATGAAAGGAAAGCATTTGAAGTGTTTTTAGATTAGATGTTTTTTAGATACATTTTTTTTTTTTTTTTTTTTTTAAATAACACCTTTATTGGTATGACTACTACAATCTTAAATATTATTACTTAATTCATTAGTAGGGTTGACATTAGTACTTATGAGATAAGCATAAAACTTGTTTGGGTCTGCTGAACCAGTGTCCAGTTCCCTTGTTATATAATATTCATACGGTTAACTCATGTGGTTTCATTCGTTGGAGCCGCCTTACTTCGTTTGTACTGTCCAGTAGTTGAACGGCCTCGACGTTGGTATGGGTAAGAAGTCTCTTCTCATGTCTTATGGCACATTCGCGGATGACGTCGTCAATCAATTGAATGTCTAGATCATTGTGTATTTCCCGGTTAGTCACGAATCGGTAAGCGTTGGTGATCATTCGAAGGAATTTATTTTGACTACGTTGTATAATGTCTCTATTAGACTTATGAGTACAACCCCATAGCTGCGCGCCATACATCCATATTGGTTTGAAGATAGTTTGATAGACTAGTCTTTTGCAATACAGGTTCATTTTGGAATGATGCCCAATTAACCAGTACATTTGACGTTGTTTAAATCGTATCTGTTCAGCTTTTTGTCTTACGTGATGTTTCCAGTTGAGCCTTGAATCTAAATGCAGACCAAGGTATTTTGCCGAATCAGCCTGCGGCACTTGCGCTCCATTGAGGTATAAGCGTAGATTGTTATTTTTGTGTCGAAGTGTAAATGTCACATGGGTTGATTTAAACTCATTAAGCACAATTTTCCAGTCAATTGTCCATTTAATAACGTCGTTCAATGCTCGTTGCAGATTTTCCACTGCCCTTGATTGTGATTCGTCTACTGACATAATTACGGTGTCATCGGCAAACGTACCGATGAATGTTTTATTCGTTGTAGGTATGTCCGCAGTGTAGAGAAGGTAGAGGACAGGTCCCAAAACACTTCCCTGCGGAACTCCCGCTAACGTTGGATAAAAGTCAGAACATGTTTCTTCATGGATGACTCTGAATTGACGATCAGAGAGGTATGATTCAAGCAGCTGGCAATAGTTTTGTGGCAGCATTTTGCTCATTTTGAATATCAATCCCTCGTGCCAAACCCTATCAAAGGCCTGGGATACATCCAGAAATACGGCGGGGCAATATTTCTTTTCTTCTAACGCTTGCTCTATTACCGTAGTTATTCGATGGACTTGATCTATTGTAGAGTGGTTGTTCCTGAACCCAAATTGAAAATCAGGGACGTTTACCATGGGCTTTAGACGTTTCAGTAGTAGTTTTTCAAACAGTTTTGATAGGGTCGGAAGCAGTGAAATTGGTCTGTATGATGTTACTTCTTCATCTGGTTTACCAGGTTTCTTCAGCATAATTATTTGGGCCGTTTTGAAGCATTTGGGTACATACTTCAATCTCATACAGGCATTAAATAAGTATGTGATCATGATGATTGCTTTACGTGGAAGCTCCTTGAACAGACCCGGTGATATTTCATCAATTCCTGGTGCCTTCTTTTGGTTCAGACTTTTGTCGATTTCTTGAGCAATTTCCATTGGTGTGACCCTTTTAAAATCCTGATTTGGTTGATAAGCAGGTGTTGCGTCAATGTTGGATTGAATGTCATGGGGCTGAAACACTTTTGCAAGGTGTTGAGCAAAGAGTTCCGCTTTTTCTTTGTCTTGTCGAACCCAACTGCCTTGAGCATTTCTTATAGGTGGTATTCGAACTACAGGTCGTTTAAATTTTCTGGTTGCTTTCCATAACGAGTAATCCTTATTCATTTCAGGACCTAGCCCTCTTAGGTAGTTGTCGAAGCAATCCTGTTTGAAGCTTTTAATTAGTCTATTGACTTTGTTACTTACACGATTGAAAGTTGTCTTGTCAGCGGGATTTCTGGTCAGATGCCATATTCTCCTTGTCTTTCTTCTTTCTTTGATTTGTTCTCTGATTTCAGCCGGATATTTGACTTCGAACTCCGCTTTATCCTTTATTTCTGGAGTAGTTAGACTGGCGGCCAATTGAATGTATTCAATGAAATTAATTGTTTGTTGTTCCAATTCGTCAATACTTTTAATACTAACTTCTAGCTCAACTAGATCTTCCAATTTTTCTCTGAAGAGATCCCAATCCGTTAATCGATTAGTTAGGTTTTGCTTTTTCTTTTTCTTGATGACTATAGCGTTTACTGATAACAGTACAGGGATGTGATCAGACGTTAAGTCGTTAATTCCTTCGACACTAGTGCAACTGGATGAAATACCTTTTGTGATGAAGAAATCAAGTAGATCTGGAATTTTTCCTGCATCCGTTGGCCAATACGTTGGCCCCCCTGGAGAAAAATATTCGCAGTTATTTTCATGAATGGCATTGAACAAAGCATTCCCTTTCCCAGGGGAAATTAGCCTGGAGCCCCAAGCTGTATGTTTTATGTTATAGTCCCCTCCAATAATAAACCTTGGACCGAGTTTATTGAAGACGTTATTAAATTGTAACTTCGTTGGTGAATGCCGTGGGGGACAGTATGCTGCCGCAATATTTAAATCTGCGCCATTATATTGGATTGAGATCACAGTTACTTGCATATAACTTTCACGAATATCCTCTTGTTGATTATGTTTGATATTATTTTTTATTAGTACAGCTGAACCGCCTCTGGCTCTTTCACTAGGATGGGTTGTCCAGTAGGAGGTAAATCCCTTTATTCTGATAAAGCTTTTGTTCGAGAAGTGTGTTTCTGAAATCAGAGCAATGTCTATGTTGTTTGTATGGAGGAATATTTCCAGTTCTTGGGCTCGTTGGATGAGCCCATTAGCGTTCCAAGTTACAATGCGTAGGAACGAGTTAATCATTATTGTGTATGCTGACTTTTTTGCTTTCCAGCTTTGATACTCTCTCTGCTAGGTGACCAAGTGTCTGTTGAATTTGATTTAGCAGTTTAATAATTTCATAATTACTAGGCTCTTCATTCCATTCTCTATGTTTGTTGTTTTGGTTTAAATCATCAGCAGATAATTTTGTGGCTTGCGCATAGGATAATCCAGCTGTGGATGGTGTAATTGTTTTTTGTGGTTTAGCAGCTTTGGTTTGTAATCGCTGTACTACGCTTGTTCTATTATTTTGTTGGCTTTTAATTTTGTTTTGGTATACACAGCATCCTTTATAGTTTGCAGTATGTCCTTGTTGGTGACAAAGAGCACACGAAGGTGCGGTATCTGGTTGTTTATTGCATTTTGTCGTGTGATGATTTCCAGCACACTTAACGCATTTGGTTTGGCGATAGCAAAAACTCTTGGTATGTCCAAGTTGTTGACAATTCGTACATTGTGGGATGCCCCTTGTCTTGTTTGGTGGCTCAATTTTAACTACGTAAGCAAGTTTCTTGATATTGTATACTTCTTTATTGTTGTCTTTTTGTTTTAAGTCGACGTAAAACAATGGAAAGTGTTTTTTGACTTTTTCTCCATTAATTGCGATCATTTTGTATATGTTGGTAATACCTGCGACTTCATGTCCCATTTTTTCTAAGTCTGCTTTAATTTCATCGTGACTAATGGAAGATGGTAAGCCTCTGATAACCACTCTATAAGCCTTTTCACTCTTCAGCTGGTAAGTGTGATATTCGATATTTTCTAGTTTGTTGCTGGCTTCTTTTTTTAATTCTTCCAGTAATTTTTTGACATTTCTGTAATCGTGTTCATTATCAAAGGTAATTCTAACGTCACTATTTGAAAGCGCCTTAAACTTAGTTGATTCACTAGTGGTTTTAATTACTTCTTGTCGAAAAAATTCGAAATTATTGATATTGCTCACGTTAATGGGTGGAGGCGGTGGTATTTTTGGGTTTTTCTGTTCAGTGTTATTGTTCACACTTTGTGTAGTATTTTTTGGAGGGGTTTTCGTTTTTGTGCGCCTACGTTTCTTAGTATTTCTGTTATCAGCACTGGAAACTTCTTTTTCCAGTTCTTCCTCATCTGTGCAATAATTCTCTTGACTCAGAGCACTGAATCTATTATTTTGTTGAAAAGCTGGAAATTGCCGCAGCAGCCAGTTGGAATTATTTGAATGATCATGTTTACTGGATGATGGCTGAATATCGTTCGAAGACAGATTGTTAACTCGTGCTGAATCCTCATATTTGCTGTTTTTAATCTCTTCTTTTAGTATAGAGTTTTCTCTTTTAAGTTCAGCAACTTCATTGCTCAGCTGCGCGATTAGATTCTCCATTTTTTGAAATTTATTTAACAGCTCCTCACTGTTTATAATATTTGTTGATGCTCTCGGCATTTGTTCTGATAATAAAGTTCTTTTTTCAGAGGAGACTGCGTTGTTTGCAGATATGAGTTTGCTATTTAAAACTGGTGATCTCAACATTTTCGTGCTCTTCGGAAAGTTATTTCCTCTATTTGGCGGTAGTTGTTTCTCCACAGGATCTATGGTACCGGCCTCCGAGCAGCTGGGTTGATTTGATGCTATTAAAGACGCATTCGTATCGATTTCATGCATAATGACCCAAATCTAGGTCATTATCATGTTGTAATGCACACACTTCACTTATGATTTGCACTGAATAAAGTTTTTTTCTAAACACTGCACTTTTTAGTTACAAAAAACAATTTTTTTTGTTGTGTTATGTTATGTTGTGTTATGTGAGTATAGTTATTGACTTTGCACTTTTAATAAGTATAATTATTTAAAAAATTATATTTATGAAAAATGAAAATTGCGTCTATTCACTTTGAGTATTTATAAAGAACTGATACATGACAGATACATGACAATTGTATTTCCAAATTCCACTTTTAGATGGTATTTGAATAGAGGAGGTATTGGGTTTATTATAAGTGTCTGTAACCGAGCCACGTCGGTCTACAATTACTATCCTTTCCTATCCTACTGTTTTGTTAGACGTAAAACGAGTGTACGGCGGGACAAACTGTCTGTTAGATCTTGCTATAACATGCTTCGTCGTACATTTTAATCTGTTTAAGATGATCCATCATCAATACGGAGAACACAAAGAATGATTATTCTTTATTACAGCAATAATGAATTTATACTTATCTGATCAGTTGTATCCAATATATAAACAAACTCCGAATATTATAACTAACAAATACTACTACCATTTCTAATATTGTTATTCCTACAGTACGATTATTTACCTTTGTTAGTATTTGATTTCTTGATTTTTGATTTCTTGATATTTAGATGAATACAATGAATTAAAATAAAATGTAGTAGAAGATATATTTACTATAAGAAATAATTTAATCAAAGGTAACTTTCGTTAGATGTCACTTTATCATTAATAGCTTAAGTCTTTTTTTGCAAAATTAATAAAAAAAAATGTTCACATTCGAGAATCAACTACAGCAGTGAATAAGTAAAATTTGAGAAAAATAAAAAACAAATAAATATATTTTTATAAGGCGAATTTTCATTTATTTGGCTCACTCTGGACAAGATTGGATACCACCTTAGTTCTATTTGACCGCATAACATTTATCATTTGGAAACGATTGGATACAGCTTCGTATTTTTTGACCCCGCAATAATTGGACACGATAGATACCGAAACGAAATTATTTCTACCTTGGCTTTCTTGGGACAACGGATATGGACAACGGATTCAATTAAACAAACAGACAAATAACATTCAAAGGAGATTTAAGGAGCTGGACCTTAAACGGCGAGCAATTATACATAAACGAAAGTTTACAACAGAATCTCTTGTCTTTTTACATGGTCTTTCGAGCTGGATTGGCGCAAACTGAGCTGATAAAAAAACCGTGAGTAAACAACTTTAGTATTTAAAAGAACTAAGAAAGTTTATTATAGACCAGTGATATGCGAATATTAAAATTAAATACCAGTGTTCTACTTAAGAACTCAGAAGAAGGATGATTCAAAAGAAGCATGGACCCATGAGACAGCCGAAACTGATTTCCCTTCATTAATTGAGTGGAAGGGAAATCAGTTTCGGCTGTCAATTGTTCAAGTTTCTGAATAAAAGAAGTGATGCATTGGAGAGTCTTAGTTCCATTTTAAAACCGAAAACTGGTGTTTCGAAAAGAGTTAGTGCTATGACGACGCATTTTATTAAAACTTCGTGTCCATTATGTGTGGGTGATCATTACCTTGGAAAATGTGACCAATTTCTAGAGCTATCAATTCCAGAACGTAAACAATTCACAGCCGAAAAAAAAATTATGTTTCAATTGTTTATCATCCACACATCAATCAATAGTGATCGCGATATAATTGTAGATTATGCAGGCGTAGACACCATATAACACTACATACGGAGTCAGAAAATAAGGTCTATAAAGACATTGATGTTGGAAATGTTAACTAATAAATATGAAACCTTCTCGTACAATATAACAGTGAAATTGACATCACCCAACTGCAATCAACAACAAGCCATCTTACCAACAGCGATCGTGTTAATCAAAGATCGAACCGGAAATAACCAACGATGCCGAATTTTACTGGATTCAGGATCGCAATCATCCTTTGTATCTGAGAAATGTGCACAGCGGCTACAACTACAGAGAGAGACGGCAAATATTACCATAACTAGAATAACAGCCAATTCAGTGAAATCAAGAGGAAAGACTATTCTTGTGATGGGATCAATTCATAATCCAAAAACTCAAATAGAAGTCCATGCCTTAATAACTAACAATGCTATACCGTAACTAACGTGCTATCCAGTATACATAGTTGTATAACTTTAATGTTGAAGACCATAAAATATTTGCGAATTTAGAATTGGCTGATCCAGATTTTCAAAAGACAGTACCTATAGCCGTAATAATCGGAGCCGATAAATTCTTCACGATTTTAGAAAACGAGCGAAAACAATTTAATTCAATTATTATGCAAAAGACAATATTTGGCTGGGTAGTGTCCGGTCAACCTAACCCACTTCAGAGTATGGATTCATCAAATTGTATGGCATTAAATATACAATTGGATGTAGATGTGGACAGGACATTGAGAAAACTTTGGGAGATGGAGGAAATGACACAAGCCATTATAGAATCACCACAAGATGTTGAATGTGAAGAGTTTTTTGCAAAACTCATAAAAGGGAGTAAAATGGGAGGTACGTAGTTCAACTTCTATTTAATAAAGGGGGAGGCGAAATTGGGAAATTCGTCAACAGTAGCAGTACAACGATTTTTATCATTGGAGCGCAAATTAGCAAAAGACAAAGACTTACGAGAACAGTATGTCAAAATAATGAGAGAATATTTAGAGATGGGGCATCTTGTTGAAATTCATCCCGATCAGCATGAGCGTAATGAAGACGAGCATTACTATTTACCACATCATTCGGTGTTAAACGAATCCAGTGAGACTGCCAAAATCCGTATAGTATTTGATGGATCCAGTAAAAGTAGTACCGGTATTTCATTAAATAATAAACTAATGGTTGGACCGACCATTCAACCGACATTATGGGCAACAATGCTGCGATTCAGAAGCAATTAAATCGCTTTAACCGCGGACATTGAATAAATCTATCGCCAGGTTATTGTTTCTCCAAGTGACACACGTTACCAACGAGTGTTTTGGTTCGAAAATCCTGGGCAATGTCTCCTACAGTACGAGTTAACGAGGGTCACATTTGGTCTTGCCTGTTCCGCATTTTTGGCGATACGCACGCTTAAACAGGTAGCTCATGATGAAGGTGATGAGATTATTCGCAAACACATAGTCGAAGACTTTTACGTAGACGATTTTCTATCTGGCGCTATAGATGTAGAGAATGCGACACAATTGAAGAAATATATAACGCGTGTATTGAGCAAAGGAGGATTCACTTTAAGAAAAGTGCGGTCTTACCATCAAGGTTTGAGTGAAATTACGTCTGACACAACCACTAGGCAGTTAAGCAGTGACTATACTTCCGAAGTATTAACTCTCGGACTATATTGGAATCCTGATTCCGACATATTAACCTACCGAGTAAAGCCTGAACAAGAAGGCAAGGTTACTAAACAAAAGATAATATCAGAGGCATCGCGAGTTTTTGATCCTTTGGTGTTTTTATCACCATCCGTAATATTATTGAAGATTCTATTTCAAAAATTGTGGCTCGATAAACTAGATTGGGATGACAAATTACCCGAACGTTATGAAGAAGAATACCAAAGGGTGAGAGGAGAATTTCAATATTTTATGAACTAAAAATCCCCTAAATTTACTAACTATGTCGGAAATATACAAATTCATGGTTTCGCAGACGCGAGTGAGGTGGCATATTGTGCAGCGATTTACAGCCGAGTTACCGCTGAGAAGGGAGAAATAACTACTCACCTGTTGGCATCAAAAACCAAAGTTGCACCGATTAAGAAGATTTCACTGCCACGTTTGGAATTGTGGAATTGACTTTGCGGGTCCTCTACCCTTCGGGGATTGGATTTGAACCACTCGAACAATATCTCTCACGGCGTTTAGTAGTTGTATTCGTTTCAATATATTATACTAAACCGAGATTGGTCAACTTAAGAAATATAAACAGCAACCTTCTAAATATAGCGGTTATAATAACATCTTACTTCAATCCACAAGCTGTGCATAAAAATGTTTAATAACAAATTCCTAAACACTGTGGTTAAATGAACTTTAATCGTTTTATCATTTGTTATCGTAAGATACTGGTACAATTATGCCGAGTATGAATACAATTTTATAATCCGGTTCGATCACTAAAAAACGTAAATGAAGGTGATTAAAAAACACAACTACTGTAATTTTTACACTTAATTTATTTCACAACAAAAATTCACAATTAATTATTTTCGCACTTATTCTTCACAATAATAATAACCACAATTTACTTAAACACTTTATTTCACTTTTACTTTTTATCACTCGCATGCATATGGTAACACTTTCCAAAACTCAAAACTGAACTTCTGAACAAAACCAAACCGTAACTCAAATTTCTACACCTACATATATATACTTCATATATATATACTTTTGTAGAACATTTCATCAACCGTTTGCATGTCTGCTTTTTTTATTGTATTCATGTTTGTAAACATTTGGTTACAGGGTAACCCTTCAGCTTCTGCGATATGACTTCATTTTAATTCTCACAGGTGTCACTGTGATTCGTCAAAATGCATTTTAAAATCAATCTCGATCTGTTGAATCATTGAGATTTAAATAAATGACAATCGTTATGTGGTGCTGTAAGTACTGGAGGGGAAGGGAAAGCTTTATATATATATATATATATATATATATATATATATATATATATATATATATATATATATATTTATATATATATACATATATATACATATATGTAGTTTTCGCTTATAACGACTTCGGTTATAACGTCGGAAATTTAAAATAATGATTGATTTGTTCAGTTTTCCTATTAAACAACATTCGCTTAAAACGACTTCGGGTATTACGACAATTTGGATATAACGACTTATATTGCACTACGATTGTAAATATTTTTCGTTTATTATGACTGAAAAATTGCAACATTGAAGAATCATTATTAAAATGGTTTATACAATAGAGAAATAAAAATGTATATTGGTCCAATCCTAAAAACCAAGGCAGCAAATTAGAAAGAATTAATAAGGAATTCAAATGTACAGAATGTTTTTCGATATCGACAGCGACACAAAATTGTTTTAGGCAAAATTTCTGGCAAGCCAGCAGATGTTCAGCAAGGTGCACTTGATAAGTGGATAGCATCTGTGTGACCAAAATTTCGAGTTGGATACACCGCATGTGAAATTTAAAACATCGACGAAACCAGTTTGTTTTATAAAATGACATCAGAAAAAACATTTAAGTAGGAGCTAACATGGCTGGTAGTGACAAAAAAAATTGCTTACTAGAACACTCGGGTGCTTTAAAAACATTAAAGCTTTACCTGTCGAATATACAGGTAGTAAAAAGGCTTGGATGACGTTCGAAATTTTCGAGCGCTGTTTACAGAAATGTGACGCCGATCTGATTAAAAATAAAAGCAATATTTTATTACTAATCGACAGTTGTCCTTTACACTTTAAGGTAGCATTTTCGCCACCAAACGCATCATTCGTTTTACTGCCGAAGGATCAAGGCGTTATAAAAATCCTAAAAGGCCATTACAGACGTAATCTCTTATTAAAATTGGTTAGAAATTTAGATAGCGGTTAAAACATTGTCGTAACAATACGGTCGTAACATTGATAGATGCGGTTGAAATGGCTGCTACAGCGTAATCGGGTTAGTAGCCAAACAGTAGCTTACTGCTTTAGACATGCCGGATCATGTTTAAAGAGTAATCCTCACAGCAACACTCATTTATACGACGAAGATGATGACGTTCTACTTAATCAACTAACCCAATCGTCTGCTTTCATAGGAGCATATGTCCAAGATAAAAAAAATTATAAATTATATTAACCAATGAAGAAGTAACATTAGAAGATATTGTAGACGAGGTGATTAGAATGTCCATCAATGACACTAACAAGGAAAATGACGATGACGCTGATAATAGTACTGGGTTTATTCCTCCCTTTATTCCATTACTGAAACATGCGAAGTACTATCAAACATTATGTGCAATTCTTGTCGCAAGTTCACTAAAAGTGTGCTTTTTATCGTCAGAAAATTAGAGCAGGAAGATATACGGAACAAATGTATGAAGCTATCAGCAATGTCTGAATATTTTACAAAAATACAACAAAGTCAACAATATTCCACTTTTAATAGTTTTAATATCTTAACAAAATCTTAGGTACATTTGGTATGTACTACAAAGTTAAGACAAGATATTTTTAAACGATTTTAAACGAATTTCGTTTATTGCGACGTTCGTTTATAACGACGGATCCTACTGACATTTTCAATGTCGTTATAAGCGAATTTCACTATATATATATATATATATATATATATATATATATATATGTGTGTGTATTTTAAATAAGACCTGTTGTACATAATCAAATCACATTTATCTCGTGAAAGTGATCGAAACAGTTCAAAATTTAAAGAAAAATTGAAAAAAATGGATATAAAATTTAATGGTTTGCCGGTGCTTAAAATACCTGATATAAACAAACATAATTGTGTTTTCTCCGACGTGATATTTAAAGTTGCAGATCAAATTGTATACGCACATTCCGCCACATTCCCTAGAACTAATGAAACGAAGCATAGTCTTTGAGCGGATGCTGCTCCCAACCATGGGTGAAAAAACATTAATACTCATCAACAATAATATAAAATATGAACACTTATTCGTTTTTATTAAATTTATATATAAACCGACGAGTGTCATGTCCTCAATGTGGACATGGCGCTCGACCTCCAATTTAAAGTTAATGAACTGGAAAATAAAATGATTGACTGGTTTATGGAATCATCTAGATGTTAAAATTGTATGAAATGTGTGTCGAAAAAAATATAAAATCCCCTATCATTGGATAAAAGAATAAGTAGTTATCAACTTAAAAAAAATATTGAGAGATGACTATTTCACTCTAATAAAATATGATGTGGTGGAAGAAATTTTAAAAATTAAATGTGTTATGGAAGGTGTAAAAGAGCTACATCTTCTGGAAGCGGTCATAAGATGGATAAATAAAAATTAAAAAAATGACACTCAATTGAACCTATTAAAACTGATTATATTTTCGGCCATCAACAAAAAAGAATTTGCCAGATGGAGTGTCAAAAGTGTGTCGAAGTGTAGTGGACGTGTTTTTTTCATTTCCACAAAAAAAAATTAAATGAAATCCGACATGTGCAATTGTGATAAAATTACAGTAATTCAGGAGGGTTTACTCACTAAATAATCCTTCTGATTGTTTAGAACAAGGTGAATTTGAATGTAAAGGGTGATTTGTTTCCTCATTGTGGTTCAACCAAGACTCCCGCCAGAAACTCTAAAAAAAACTAAGTTTTTTTTAAATCATTAAAAGAAGAACTAAATCTACATATTGTTAGTCTTAAAATCACAGTAGTGTACTCAATGGAAGTAGCGAGAGCGTAACACATGTGTAAAATATCTTTATATAATCATTAAAATAGTTTAGTATTTTACTTATTATAAACAATAATTATAGTATTATATATACTAACAGGTACACCCTACGTAATTGTTAGAATGTAGTATTGTTAAGAATTTATATCCATATTTGCTAATTAAAATTTTAATCCTATTTACGCGATATACATAGTAGCAGTCAAATAAGAAGCTGGTTTGAATTCAACCGAGGACAATGCAATGTTTTTATGTTTATTTTGAAAAGCCAGAAATGTTATCTCTTCAACGTCTCAAGTAGTGAAAGTCGAATTCAGCTTCAAAACTGATAATCGAATATCAATTGAGAAAAATAGATAACACTATGCAACGAGCGAATCAACATCAGGAGAATAGATCGAATGAATAAAAACCGGTTAGGAATACTTAGTAATCCATGAAAATGTCTCGCATTATACTACAACGAAATTTATTTACTAACAACACTGTTGCCAGTAAAATAGAAAGATCGAAAATCTCATTGATTTGGTATACAAGCAGTGCTAAATCATCGTTTCATTGGCCAAGTTTTATTTTAACCAGTGAAGTGTTCAAGTATACCTGACCCAGTGGCAAGTAGCTAATCTTTCCAATTTATTGAGTGAATTAAATAAAGTAAAGTTTTACTAAACTCTGGTCGTTTTTAATTTTTATCCATGTCGGAGTTGTCAATAATTTGGATACGAAACGTGAGAGTCGTAACAAAATTGCAAAAACTTAAACAAATTTTAAAAAAAATAAGAGTATGATTTTAAAGTTTGAATACGATGCTACCAAAGCGAATATCGTAGTGGTTGAATTAAAGATTTCGAATAGCAACCTCATGCCCCTTATTAGTCCAATTAGATTAGTTTATCTTTTTTAAATTCATTAAATGGCTTCTCTCAAAATAGGTTGGTTGATATCTTGGATAAAAAATAAACTGAAGACTGTGATGCCAAATGTAGATATTCGTAAATTATGTATTTGAGATTTTCAAGTTGGGGCTATCTTTGCGCACATGTCTTTAGTTTATTATCGCTTGGATATCATGAAATCATTTAAATTCACTCACTTTAATTATTGTGTCCAAAAAGGCGCCTAAACTATTATCTTCTCCACAAATTTATGAAATAAAATAGCTGCCAGCATGAACTCGAAAGACTTTTTTTTACAATATATAGGGATAGACCTCCAACACAAAATTGGAAAACAGGAGAAATCATTACAATGTCTGATTATAAGAATCCTGTAAGCCAATTTTCAGATCCATTTCTTACTTCAACAACTCATTTGCGACATGCGGTGTATGGTATGTCTCAACGTCTTGTTGAATGGAACTTTTATGAAGTGTGAAAACAACGATCTAGAGTTATCTATATTATAGTTTAAGCAGAAGCGGCGCATTTAGCTCCACCTAAAGACTACATCCACCGCACTAATTAGAGGTATGGTGCGAAAAGTATTATTCGAATTACATACTCGTAGATACAAACTAAACTGAGTACAAATCAGTTATCAGCGACAGTCCATCAGAACTTATTGTTCTGCCCCCAAAATGGCGCAGTCTAACGACTAACAGAAACGCTGAATGCTTAATGCGATATGACCGATGAGATGAATAGACAGTCTCAACACAGGCTTTTTCGGGAGTGCTAGAAGCTGCTTATTTCTATCAACCATTCGTTAAAACTTGTTTAGACCTGGATTTTTGTGCAAATATGTGATCCATTTTATTTTCAATAATTCGGTGGTTGAACACCAAATGGGGGAAAAGTTGCTGTGTTCTGTTCATAAAGAGGTTGCAACAACAATACTTGTATGGCCACCGTTTAGACTTATTTAAGTGTGAAACTAAAATCGACAGGATATTTAGATCAAGCTAAGATCAGATACCTGTTAGTTTGTAAGCTAGAGATAATAGTTTTTTTCGTAACTTCATTGTTTTTCCCCGTGTATCTGTTTTAATCAGTGTCGTGTTATCCAGATAAGTGCTTTGGACATTTTCGCTAAAGAGCATTTCTTCTGCTGTCATTTTTGTATAGCCAACAGAATTTTTCTGTAAATTTTTTAATTTTCTTCAATATTTTAACTACAAAATTATTCCAGGTTTCAAATAAAATATGTATATTATTTCCATAAGATAATAATATACTGTATAAGACATATTAATTTCATCTACAGTTTAACTACTGTAAGCTATGAATAAAGCCCCGTAATAAATATTTCAGTTTGAGCTAAGTCATCTTATTTCCATACATACAATTATGAAGCTTGAGGATAATTGACCGAGTTTGAGCGCCTCCAGAAATTTTCAAAGTTTCGGCCCATATCAGTTTTTTCAAGAATACAGTAAGAGATTATATTCATTACTATTGCCATTTTTAATGTCATTTTGACGCAACAAGTTTACCAAATTGGACCAAACCATCATTAAGACCAAACTATCCTTCCTTTGACCGAGTTATTTGGCGTTATTTAAACTACTACATACATTAAAACAACGAGATTTTCATTAAAGGTGATACTTTAAAACCACCAATTTAGCAGTAAACTGTAAATAGAATTTCATTTACTGTACCAAATGCCTTCAACCTTGCCTATGCGTCGATCGAAACCGTTTATAGATAATCAGTTAGAATGGTTAGAACGCTAGAGTTGTTTTGTTACAAGAAATTAATACAGCATTGACTGCCGAACTGAACACTATAATAGCTGAATTATCAATTGTCAACTATACGTGATTGCCCGAGACATCCCTCAAACCAGGTTAGTTAAATTACACTTAATATGTGAAGAACTCGTTCGAGCCTTTTCAACAAACAAATCGATAGATCTGATCAGTAAATAGTCGCGCAGTAGTAAGATGTCACTAGTTTCTTAATCTACCTATTTATCAACGGTACAATTTCGTTATAATTGGCTTCGATTTTATTGCAATCCAAGGCCAGCATATCGTAAGCAAACTCCATTATTCTGGTTCCCAACTTAATTTTATGACCAAACCACTTGCGTCGTCACTTAAACATTCACATCATAACAGAACTGTCATAATACGAGGAATTGGATCCAATACCGTTATATATTCTGGTAGTTAGAAAATAACTATAAAGTTATATACACATTTTTCTATCACATCAGATTTTCAAGTTCTTTCAAAAATAACAAGTTACTAGCCTATTGTATCTTATCTTACGATTTCGTCCCATATAAAATTAGGTGATCCGAGTTTTTTAAGTTTCAAAATATCGATGTATTACTGGCCGCCGAGATATGTCAAGAATAGATATGTCATAGTACTCTGTGGGACAAATCAAGTTGTACGACAATCTTCCCATACTTCAGAGTATATACTGTACTTGGTCGAATTATATCTGGAAAGTACTAGTCACCACATTCAATTCCTGATCAATGTTGTTCAATATGAACAGGATTTATGCTTTCAATCCACGGAAGTTACAAAAACATTTAGAATTAGCTTAAGATTAAATTTCAAAAAATATTAAAATACATTTTTTATCCATTATTTCATATAATATTGCTCATAAGCAATTTTTAAATTTCAAATTATAATTGTATTTTATGTTGTTTGTGTAATTACTACTTACTATTTTATGTTGAACAAATTTTTATATATATATATATATATATAAATATATATATATATATATATATAATATAATATGAATATATATATATATATATATATATATATATATATATATATATATATATATATATATATATATATATATATATATAATATATATATATATATATATATATATATATATATATATATATATATATATATATATATATATATATATATATATATATATATAATATATATATATGAGGTGTGTTTTTTTAAGAGGTTGCCGATTTTTTTTTTGAATAAAACACATATAAAATTATGAAATGACCAAAATTTTTTTTTATTTGGTAGATAATTTTTTGGCATTTAACATTTAAACACAATTTCTGGCATATGGCTACCACGACTATTTTTCACAAATGTCATTCTGGAGGTCCAATTTTCCAGCACTTTTTCAAGCATTTAAGGGCGTATGTCAGCAATGACACGTTGAATATTGGTTTCCAAAGCGTCAATCGATTGAGGTTTATCCACATAAACCAATGACTTCACGTATCCCCACAAAAAGTAATCGAGTGGCGTCAAATCGCACGAACGCGGAGGCCAATTCACCGGACCATTTCTCGAAATAATGTTGTCGTTGAAAGTTTCTTTCAATAAGTCGATTGTTTCACGTGCTGTATGGCAAGTGGCACCATCTTGTTGAAACCACATTTCATCCATATCCATATCTTCAAGATTTGACAACAAAAACTCATTTAACATGGTTCTGTATCGATTTCCATTCATGGTAACGCGTCGTCCTTCCTCATTTTTAAAGAAATATGGACCGATGATCCCACCAGCCCATAGACCGCACCAAACAGTACATTTATCAGGATGCATTGGTAATTCTTGAACGGCGTGTGGATTATCTTTGCTCCAAATGCGACAATTTTGTTTGTTGACGTATCCATTTAACCGAAAATGCCACTGAAGAGAATTTTACGGTAAAAAAATGGATCTTCGTTCAATTGATTTAACGACCAATCACTGAATTCACGGCGCAAACGATGGTCGTGTGGCTTTAATTCTTGCACCAATTGAATTTTGTATGGCACCAAACCCAAATCTTTACGTAAAATTTTCCATAAAGTCGATGGACAAAGTCCAATTTGCTGAGCACGACGACGAATCGATAAATTGTCGTTTTCTTCGACACTGGCCTCAACGACAGCAATATTTTCTTCTGTACGAACTCTTCTCATTCTTGTCGGTGGCTTGGCATCCAAAAGAGTGAATGTAGACCGAAATTTGGTAATTACGTTCTTTATGGTGGTCTCTGACGGACGATTATGTGCACCATAAAATTCACGAAGTGCTCTATAAACATTTTTAATTGAACACTGATTTTGAAAATAAATTTCCACGATTTGAAAACGTTGTTCTGGAGTTAACCTATTCATAATGATTTGCCAAACAATACTGAGTAGAAATGCCACTTTGAGCTGTCAAAACAACTGTCATAAAATAAAACGACATCTATCGGAAAAACAAACCTCCTAAAAAAACACCCTTATATATATTTATATATATATATATATATATATATATATATATATATATATATATATATGTATATATATATATATATATATATATATATATATATATATATATATATATATATATATTATATATATATATACATATATATATATATATATATATATATATATATATATATATATATATATATATATATATATTATATATATATATACATATATATATATATATATATATATATATATATATATATATATATATATATATATATATATATATAACATGTAAATCACATAATAAAATCAGTACCGTTTAAACCGTGCTCAAATTTATTTATTTCATTCTGGTATTAGTCTGTTTGTTTTTATCTCTACAATCTGTTTTGGGGCTCGAGGCAGTTCCAACTCTTTTGCGGTTCGCTTGTTTACGTCCTTACCTTACGCCATTACAGCCAAATCGAGGACGTACGGCTAAAGGTCCGATTTACGTAGAACCATCTTCACATTGCAAAGCTCCATGCCAGCCTATAGTACTGACATGGAATATGGGTTGCCCCTGAATTCTGCACTCCAACAGGCAGTCATAGATGTGTTCATTCACACCATCGATCGCAATCGTATGGTGAAAAATCCCTTTACCATGCCGCCCCTATCGGGATTCGAACCCGGTACCTCCCGCTCCAACTGCCGCAGCTTTAACCACTGCACAACCTGGGCGGTTGGTTTTAGTCCCCACTCGTGGTAAGCACAGAATAATTGAAATAAAAATACATATCAGTTGAGACGATATTTAACAAATATCATTTGATTATTGACAATTTTAATACACGAGTCATAAAAAAAATAACTGTACAAAAAGGCTTGTGCTCCATTACATACCTTTTCAAAAAGTTTATCGCACGAAGCAAGATTGGTTACAGCGGGTCCATCTATTGCTCACAGTGAAAAAACTGATTTTTATGTATGGGCCATAACTTTGAAAAATTCTGGAGGCGCTCAAACTCGGTCGATTATCCCAAAGCTCCTAAATCTACAAGCCGCACACATCGGAATTGAGCTTAAAAAGTTTATACCCTTTATTTACTAACACATGAATAAGTTGTGACGTCATTAAAAAAAAGAAGAAAAGCCCCCTACATTTCAACACTATTACTACAGAATTCGTACAGTATACAGCCAAGAAAAAACAAAAAAATAATTTTTTTGTTTGCTTTTTCTTTGCTGTCAAAAATTGTTAACAAAATGTTCGTAGGTTATACCCGTCCGTACTCCGTAGAAAATAATAAATTATTTATTATAATATAATAAAACATTTATGTTATAGTTAATAATAATTAATATTGTACCAATTTTGGCCTGTGCATAAATAATATGTTAATGATGTCATATATGAATGTGATTAGTGATATGTTCAAATACTATTATCTACTGATTTTAGAATTGTGAATTAGAAACATTTTATTTTAGAAACATCAATAATGATCGTGATAATGATCGCCACGGTTATCTATATTGATGAATCGTCCACTGTGTTAAACGATTCTAAATTTTATTAAATTAAACTAGTTGAAGTTCCTTGTGGATTGGATAACCGACACATAATTCTGCTGTTGTGGTTTTGTTTGTTGGAGTTTTGATTTGTATAAGTACTGATTCATGGAAGAATCAGATTACTATATACATACTTGTTTGTTCCCTGCATATTTATTATTTTTGTTCTCTTTTAGTGTTTCAACAATCGTTCAGCTCACTTATTCAATCATTTACTTCTTTGTAGGATATTGGTATAATATGTCGAGGAAATCATGTGTTTTGACAGGCATTCAGTTTAATTCAATTTACGGTGTAATGAAAATTACTATCTACTACAAATAGAGCGCCTGCTCTAATCTATTACACATTTAGTTCGTTAAATAGTACTTTGACTTCGGCGGGAGCTTTTATACGTTGTGTAACAGAATCATTCCGACTATAATGGTACATATGTTAAAAGTTTCGGCAAAATCTAATGTGATTCTGAGATTTGGTTTATGGTACTTCGCGGAAGTTGTATGTTTTGAATGTCCAATGTTGATTTTAATTTTCAGTGTAATGGAAATTTAGTTTTTCGGCCGAAAATGCTGTATAGGAATTTCTAGGCGTAGAAATATAGGCTATATAGGGTGCTGTATAGGCGTATACATGTGCACATAACAATAAAAACAGAATTTATTGAGACAGTAAGTGTGAGACAAAATCACATATAAATGTTTCATATCTTACTGAAGTGGAAAGTTGACAAAGTCGTGATGGGTATTTAAATTAGAAAATGTTTGAATTTTTGATTTATTTTCTATGCATTGAAATAAAAATTATTTAAACGAAGCTATAGGAAACGCTCATTTTTAAACGAAGACAGTCTTGCAAGTGTGAAACTGTCGCTAAGAATTATTTTCAGGCAAAAATCGGTTTGACGTTTCGATGTGCTCATGAAAATGAATTAAACCAGAACTTAGACAACATAATAAATTAATATGTTGAACAAAACCATACATAAATGCTTCACATCCATCTGAGGAGAATCGTTTTCATGGTCATGATGATAATTTCCATAACGAACTTTTTCGGTATGCATCTGATGAAATAAAATTGAAATATTAATCTTTGTAGACGAAGCTATAGGTACCGTTTTGTTGTTAAATGCAATTTGTATCTAAATAAATGTATTTTATTAAAAAAACAATTTTTTTTTGAAAATTCACTCTGTTAAAAAACTTAACGACTTTTATGATGCCATCGTGTATGTAGCACATGAAGTATAACAAATAAATGGAAATAAAAAAAATTCAAATAATTATTCAAGTACTCAGTTTCATTTACATGTTTGGGTATTTTAATTGTGTATTTCGTATTAAAGCATTAAAAATATGCTTTAAAATATCAATAAATACGATTTATATTATTAAAGTTATTAAGTGCCATCTATTATCCAACATCTGAAGTATCGGTTTCATTTTCGTAGTTCATACGTCATTGATCTCGTTTTATATATTTTTATACGGCGTTTAGAACCAATTATAACATATACATGTATAAAAATTGAATAAATCAAAACGTTTTTATTTTTATTATAACTATTAAAATAATTCGTATTTTCATTTGATTTCCATATATGTTATATGAAAATGTTTTATTTAAATATTGATATAAAAATAATTTTTGTTGACAGTATTTTTCATTCATTAAAATTGAATCAAAAATCGTAAATTTTACATTAGTTCTTATGGAAAGTATCGAAATCTATACCCCTTAAAAAAGCTCGATAAATTTAAAGGGTCTTTGTGTTTGGCTTGTATTATTTAGGATGCTTTGATTATCCTCAAACTTCATATTTGTATGTATGGAGATAAGATGACAGCTCAAACTGAAATATTTATTACGAGGGCTTCATTCATAGCTTACAGTAGTTAAACTGTAGATGAAGTTAATATGTCTTATACAGTATATTATAATCTTATGCAAATAATATACATATTTTATTTGAAACCTGGAATAATTTTGTAGTTAAAATATTGAAGAAAATTAAAAAATTTACAGAAAAATTCTGTTGGCTATACAAAAATGACAGCAGAAGATATTCTCTTTAGCGATAGTAGTGCCCTGGCGGTGAGTATAAAAATCATTTTTTCTGCTGATAATTTTCTGCTATCTTATACAGCATCATTTTTGGTTTCAACGTTGAAATGTATTTATACGTTATACGCGTATGTATTTATACGTTATACGCGAATAGAATTTATACGTTATACGCGAATATTGTTATCTAAAATAAACTATTTTATAAATAGATAACAAAACAACATAAAGGTGTATGATTGATAAAGAGTAAACTAAAGTTATATCAAAACTCAAAATTATTATAAGTTAGTCATTATTAGATATTGCACTAAACAGGACAAGTTCAACATGTTAGGTATGTAAAGCTATATGTTTGTGATTTACAAGTGTTTAAAAAAAATTGCATAACAACACCGGTAAATTAATTGGTCATTTCTGAACCATTTATGATAAGATATACATATAATATACTCGTTCACATGAGTAACATACATCCGAGGTGTTTCTATTATTTGAAATTTAGGACACATTTGGGAAAAGTATTCAACTGATGGTCGCTTCCCCGATGGTGCTATTCGTTCTGGAACCGATAGTGATGGTACACCAATTTATGTTGGGCGCGCTTTACACGAAGGTGTTATGGTGCCGGCTAAGGTGATTCCCATTAAGAAAGTGGCCTATATACCGTATGATGGCGCAGAAGTGGCCAAATCAAATGTCGAAGTTTTACGTGCTGGTATAGTGGCGTGGGAACCGCATGCCAACGGTTCAATTCCAGATGATGCGGTAATCGTGGGTAATGCAGCCGATGGGGAGAATTTATACTATGGACGTTGTTTATACGAAGGATCACAAACACCGGGAAAGGTATAGAATATAAATAAAAGTTTTTTTATTTCGTTCATTACTAATCGCTACTTTATATTTATTTTACTGTATATATAGATCCAAGTCTCACATAATTGTCTATATATTCCATATAACGGCGAGGAAGTTGCTATATCCGAATACGAAGTTTTAGTTTTAAAATAAATGTTGATGAAAATAATTAATTATATTTGTCGAAATAAAAATTGCTCTTTAATTATAAAATTTACTTGTGTAATTGGTTTTTATTTGACGGGCCCAATAAGTCGATCAACAATTTCTGCTGCCACTATGAACAAACTAATCGATTCATTATCTCCACGACAGTGTTTATGAGAATTTAAAATTAATCGAAAATCTTAGTCAAATATAATACATAATGTATGGTTTGAATTAGTTACTGTACATTACCGTTTAGGTATACAAAATAAGATTTGAGATTAGATAAGCGAATTCTAAACAAACATATACTTTATAAATCAAAATGCAGCATTATCTTTGATTGCGATTTCTTGGAACGAATCAATGAACTTGATTATTATACAAAATAAATTGCAAATTGTCAAAACATAGTTGAACAATCTGTTAATTGTTTGAAAATTCGAAACCTTATGTTATGTTTTATTTGATTATTTTGTATTGGTTTGTGTTGTTAAAAGCCCATCTGTCCATCTAAGCCAATCGTAACGATTCATTTGGCAAATATTGTCTGTTTCATTGTTATTTACAAACTGTCATATCTATCTCGGTATTGCCTTACTAAGGTTATTAGTGGGCTATTGTCTGCTATACCGACTTAGATGTGAAACAGCGGTCACCACGAAAGATATTTTTTATCTCATGGATCCAGATAGACCATCAAACCTCAGTTTTATTATACCAATATTGAAATTAAATCAGATATTTTTAGTATCTAGGTGTTGCTGGCCCGCCTGGAAATATCATCTCGGAAGGAAAAATCGATGGTTTCAACCCCAAATGTTACTCAGAGAGTAGACTAAATCTATTGTTTTATCAGATGGCTCCGAAATAAGTACTGGGTTTGGAACCTACTGTCTCATGCATGATCTAAGGTCGTCTAAAAGTGTAATATTTTGAGTATGTTTAAATAGTCATAGTGAACTGCACTGTTTTATCTAGGTATATCTAAGTATGCACTAAAGCTGAGTTCATACTTCGATTTCTTCGTTCATTCATTCATTTATTCGTTTGGTAATTTTGTTTCGACGATTCATACTGTTCTTAAATTTCAGAACGTTCTCGAAACGATTTTGTCAGTTGAATTAATCCCATTGGCACGCAACAATGGCTGTTATTCGCTTCTTTTTCGTTTTGGTGTCATGTTGTCGCTTTTACTCAATGTTCGTTCAGACAAAAAGTTAAAGTTAAACTATCTCTTGCGACAAAATGTAGGAATGAAAAATTGTCACTTTGGATTACTACGATTGGTCGAAAAAATTGTTTGAATAAATGAATAAACGAAGAAATTGAAGTTTGAATTCAGCTTTAGTAGTTGTCTATGTATGCAGCAGGAAATTTTATTAATTGACATGGTAGTACGGCAACCTTGATATGCGGATTTCAAATTGGTTGTGAATTTATTTATTAAACACGCATTCAACCAAGAATATTGTCATCCTCCATCTCACTATATGACTATGATGTTCATTAGGTTGTGTGGGGGGTGTGCTTCCAAAAACGTTGGAATATTTTGAGCCAGAAGAGAGCAGGTTTACAAATACAGTATAGTTTGTTCCTCCTCTTCACCTCTTAAGTTTCGACGGTGGTGAATTGAGGAAACGCTAAGCCACCAATAAGGTAGTGTCGTAATAAAAATTACATGTTAATGCTTTAGATAATAATCTGATATTCTTACTTCTAACACGAAACTGCGGCCAAAAATAAAAAAAGGATTATGAACTTGGCGAAGGTCTCAAAGTGGCAAGTACATTCTTGTCAAAGTCGAGAACAGGTTATCGAGAAATTTTTCAATTAATTATGAAGAACTTCGTAATGGTGAAACACCTGAAATCATCTTATTCGGATAAAGCACTCAACTTTTTGTGAGCCACTTAAATGGAGCCGTTTTACCATTGTCACTTAAATAGAGTGAGATACTTGAACCACTAGAACAGTATTCATCTTCCGTTGGTCTCAAAATGAATGAATCAAAACCAATTATCTTAGTTTTAGAGCTAAGGCGCAATTAATATCGGTAGTGGTAACCACACATTTGCAGGAACTATGAGATTCATGTATCTTCAATATCTCATTACTCATGATAATACTGTGAGAAAGCATATCAAGGTTATCTGAAATCAAAATATCTTGGAAATGTGGATAAGGTGAAATTCTACATAGTGTTGATCAGATCATTGTCTTGTATTGATGTGAGAGTTGAACCTAGAAGGATAAGTACGAGAGATGACTTCTAACGGTTATGTTATGATTGCTTCTAAGGACCGAATGACACAGCGATCTTTAGAGGCCCATCAAATATGCTACTCGGTTGTTGTTTGGACTCTGCATAAATACAAAGGTTATATCGTTGGGGTTCAAGGAACGACTGGCACCGATCATCAAGCCCCTTAAGTGGCGGTCCAATGTATGTTTATACGCTTGAAAAGACAAATCTGATACCTGATACGCTGTTTAGACCGCCATATGATAAGAATAAACCAAATAACAAAATGAATTCATTTCAAATTGATTTTCAAACTCAATGACATTTAGAAGATTCAGTTAGAAAGTGAAAAACTAAAGAAATTGGATTATGCGTGGGTATTTAATGGAATCAGGAGCATTGGTTTGTCATGTTACAGATCTAAAGATAGAAGAGGCATATTTGGAAGAACATCAGTTTTGCGGGAAAACATATTACAGACTATCTTGTTAGTCCAACACCAGGTCATTATGGTATAAATCGTTCTATACCAACAAAATTCGAAAGCGATGACTGATAACTCTTGTTTAGATTAAGTTTTCAGTTCAGTCTAACATAATGAGTATTGCAAAAAAATTGTAAACCAAAAAATTTACTTCTAGGCGTAATGGACCATACTTTGCGAGTATATTGTCTATATCTGATGAAGCAACTCCATGGTGAGAATATTAGCATAGATAACAGTGGTTGATGTTGCACCTCAGATTCTCGGTACAGTAACAAATTAATCTTAACTGTCGTTGAGCATCGAAATAGATTTTCACATTGAAGTTGTACCTCGGTTTCCGTTTAAATCGGTTAGTAAGTAATGATCAATGTTTCTCGCTATTCGTAATCGTTTTTGCTTAGCCCTGTGGGTTAGGGTATCCATGTTTGATAAATATTTCGAACGAAACATAAGACCCATAAAATACCACAACTATATCCAGAGGTTGTCGTAGGAGGCGACTAAATCTGGTTGGATCTGGGCTGATGGCCCGCATCCGTAAATGTTAAAATGTTAAAAATGTCAACAAGTAAAAAAATCGGATACCGCCAAAACAATAATGACTCTCCGCTTAAGTACCCGGAAACGAGATTGAAGGTCGGCCGTAGAACGTGCAGTTACTTCTAAAACCTGGTGCATTTGGTGGTCTCATCACATGTATGAAAGATGTATGATTTCTTATTAGGCCAAAGGTAAAAAAAAATCTGTACTGGATTTTCAGGCAGTCGATAATCGAATGTGTAAGCTTCGATTGCACATGAGATTAGCCAACCTGTCAATTGTCTGTGTACATGCGCTCACTGATGTAAGCCAACCCCAAGATAAAGACTCATTTTACAATACATAATTTGGATAATCTGATGGGCTCTATACATGAGCACGATGTAAGATTGGTGATTGATGACTTTAATGCTAGAGCTGGCAGAGATAAGACCGACTTACGCATTTATGCAATAATATAAGTTCGTACTCCCGACACGAAACTCTGACTGAAAATGAGGGAAAAATGATGCACTCTGCGATCGCTCGTGATCTCAAAGTGACAAGTGCATTCTTTCCTCATAAAATCATATATTTGGAAATATGGACACATCCACGTAAAACATTTCGAAGCCAAATTTACCCTGTACGGTGGACATTTTCGTACAAGTCAGGGAGAACAGGGGAATATACGACGCGATTCTCCTATGAAGATTCTGTGAAATGAAACGAAATATTATAAATCTTGTCAGCAATAGAATCTGCAATCTACATAATTACCAATCTGAAGAAGTAAACAGTGTTGTCGATGCTACCCAGCCTT
The DNA here is from genome assembly GCA_963932295.1 of Tipula lateralis. Taxonomy (NCBI): domain Eukaryota; kingdom Metazoa; phylum Arthropoda; class Insecta; order Diptera; family Tipulidae; genus Tipula; species Tipula lateralis. Next base: position 143,670,403 of record OZ010738.1, read on the forward strand.
TTCTCGGTGTATAGTGAAAACTATGCTCAAAAATGATTGGTTTGATGACGAGTGTCGTCTTGCTGTTGAGCAACGAAATACAGCCCACAACGAAGCGCAGACTCGCTTTTCAATTGCAAGAAGAAATAAAGCAGTTTTTCTTAGTAGGAAAGCCATGTAAAAACCGCTAAAAAGAGTATCTTATGATCTATTTCAGATAATTGAGAAATAACTCGTACACCATAATTAGGATGTGACAATAAAGAACTTTTGTAATTTAATCACAAAAATTTGCGGACACGTAATGTATGAAGAAAAGTAAAACACAATGAAAACTGGAGGCATGGATAAATGCAGAGAAAGAGACCCGCAATCATGACGCAGGACAACGTTGCCTTGCAGATACACATAATAATAAATTTGCTAGAGTATTGATCAGGCTCGTTGAAATAGATATATTTGAGAGTTGGAACTTAATAAGCTTTAGTAAATAATTTGCTTAAGTGAGCAAATTCATAATGAATATTTTATTGGTTTCGAATGGAGAACGTATAATCCAGCCATCGAAACCTATGATCCTCCTAATCCCGTTTATTATTTATTTTGTTTGACAACCAATAATATTGTTACGGAAATAGAAACTAGAGCTAGGTGATAGTTGATAAGTGACTTCGAAGTCACAATTTTAATTATGAGTGATTTCGTCCATCTTATCGATATAAACTAGGCAATGGCTTTTCGATTTAGCTTTATTTATAATTGGCAATACAAAATGTTTGTTAACATTTTATAATTGCATACGAACCAACCAAACAAAACAAATCGAATTCCCATTTCCTTTAAGTTAAAATACTTACGATGATGTCTCGTAAACTCGCATATGTACCTATTAAAACTCAAACTCGTATATACCAATAGGAAAATCATGCCAAACCATCTATTCTTTATATATGTTATCGATAACAACGTTTTATAGTTCGACAGAACACAACAACAAAAAATATCAATTGATTTTGGTTTTTGTTCGGAGCTTCGTCATATATGTATACAACATCATTTGTACATACGTACATATATCGGTTCGGTAGATTTGATATTTCACCTTGCGGCACGTTACAAACATAAAATAACTAACAAAATTTGGAAAATTTCAGAGAAAAACCTGAAAAAACTAACGTGTATATAAACAGATACACACAAACATACACATATACAAAATAGAACAATATCTTGAATAGATTTCGATATTGTAGATGAAATTTAATTCTATTATTTGTCAGTCAGTCTATCGCTGCTGGGTGTTTAACGAATTATTTGTTTTCAGAAAACGAAACAGAACAAAAAATCAAAGAACAAAAAAAATGAAGTCGGAAAATTTGGATCAAAATAAAAACTTTTCGCCTTGTTTTGTGTTCCACACATAATATTATTGTAAAAAAGTAGATTAAATTACTAAAGTTAAATAAATAAATACATACATCGAGAATGAAAAGGATACTATAAAGTCAAAAGTAAATTATAATACATAAGATGTATACGCATATGTATCCTGTACATAAATTATATTATATACGAGTATATGTTGTATTAGAAAGGACACCTGATATGAATAAATGATTTTTCGTTTTGTGTTTGTGCCTCAGAGTTGATTTTGAGTACAATTTGTGAGATACATGGATGAATTTGGTTCGCGTTAAAACGAAATCAATATGTGATCAGCGGGAAATTTTATAATGAAAAATATGATATGTGTGAATAATCAGCTGGAGTTTGATAAACAATCAGAGATGTTTTGTCTGTTTTCAAACATACTCATGTAAACACTGAGTCGACAATACTTCTATACAATGATTAAATGCGTTAACAATTGTTTATATTTATTCTGTGATAATCTGTAGCGTTATACGAAGTTCACCTCTATAACAGCTAAAAATACAACAAGAACCGAATAAATGTTGTCGATAGTTACTATAAATTGGTATTTCTTTGTTTCATGGAACATATGTTGTGAGAGACCACAAGAGGTGCCCATAGCAGCGAGAGGAATTGAAGGTCTCGATTCAGGCGTCAACCTTCAGCTAGTGAAGGCTAGATGGCGGGGGTGATTTGAAAAACAAAACTACAAGTTGGCAAGTTCTCAGTTCGCCAACCAGGAGCAAAAAGTACGAAGAAAACGAGCGAGGTGACGAGACAGACAAATAGGGAGAATAATTTGGACCATCAAAAGTGTCGGAACAAAAGAAAACGAAAAAAAGACTACGGGAAGTGTTGGCTGACGGTGGAAGAGACAAGGCATAACCGCATCAAGAAGCACGTCAATAAAGTAGTTAGGAACCATGTAAATGTAATACACAGAATATATATTTATATTTGTAATGTTTATGGTGTTGTTTTTTTTTGTTTTCTGGTTCTAAGTTATAATTTTGCTTTTCTTTTGTCACCGATGAGTGATTGTGGACAGTAATAACACAAATAATATAATAATAATAATTTAAGAAGGCGAAAATAATTCCAGACTCAATGCCACTAGAGGCCCACGGTTCAACCCACATACACATACAGATTAAAAACACCCAATCGTGATTGATGAATCGTCACCACCCCGGGAATCGAACCCAAGACCCCCGAATGACAGAGCAAGTACGTTACCTTCTCTGCCACGAGAGCGACAAAACAGTAGAAGTTTGGCCTACTTTAACAAGGCCACCAAGCACACAAATAATAAGTTAAATGGAAGTGTTGAAGTGATCGATACTTTTTGTTGTGATCATAAACTGTGAACAATATTGTTTGGTTGGTGTGATCGTAAAATTGAAATTAAAAACAAAAATATAGAAACTTTGTAAACTGTTATATGTAAGTACCAATTGGGACTTAGCCTGTTGATTAATCAATTATGAGGTCCTACGTTGGAGCGTGTTCTCTTTCAAACCCTTCAAATCTGCCGGTCCTGACGGTGTATTTCCTGCTGTATTACAGCATGGATTTCCTCTCATTAAGGAACATTTACTACATCTGTTCCAGGCATGTATCGCTTTCAGTTCTGTTCCACAATCTTAGAGCAGAAGTAAAGTTATTTTTATTCCTAAAATTGGCAAATCGGACTACACCGACCCCAACTCGTTTCGGCCTATTTGTCTGTCATCAACCTTTCTGAAATCTTTAGAAAGGATTGTTGATAGATTTATTAGAGACCAACATTTAGTAACAGCTCCGTCAGTAATAGGCAACATGCTTACAGAGTTGGCAAATCATGTCAGACTGCCTTACATGAACTCGTAACTAGGATCGAGAGCTCGTAACTAGGATTGTGGGCACCTTTCTGGAGATTGCAGGAGCGTTTGATAATACTTCATTCGCCTCGATTACGAATGCATGTACTAAATTTGGTATCGAACCCTACATTATCAGGTGGATTAAATGTATGCTTGAATCTCGCATTGCAATATACGAGGACGAGGATACCTTTATTTATATCAAGGCTTCCAGATGATACCCGCAGAGAGGTGTGTTTTCACCTCTGCTGTGGCTTCTGGTCATTGACGAACTTCTTGGGAATCATCGTGATTTCAGTTTTGTCTTCCAAAAATATGCTGATGATCTGGTTCTGAAAGTTTCAGGCAAGCATCTGAATGTCTAATCAGATTTAACTCAGCACGCTCTTTTCATTATAGAACAGTGGTGTCTGGATAAGGGTTTACATGGGAACCCATCTAAGACCGACTTGGTTATATTTACAAGCCGCAGGAGCACTGCAGCTTTTTCTGTATCATCACTTTCCGGTTGTAAGGTTAATAGCTCAGCCTACGTCAAACACCTTGGAGTTTTTCTAGATCACAAACTTTTTTAGAAGTATCATCTGGACTTTAAACTACAAAAAGCCACTGCTATTTTTTGGCACTGTCGCAGAGCTTTTGGTAATTCTTGGGGATTATCCTCCAAATTGTTATATTTTATCTACAAATCACTGGTTCTCCCAATGCTAATTTATGCATCTGTTGTTTGGTGGCCAGTGGTTAAAGTTAAATCTTCAATTGTTAAACTCAATTGTTTGCAAAACTTCGCTTGTCGAGTTGTAATTGAAGCCATGGTTTTAACTCCGCTCCTAACTGTGAAGCTAATTCTCTCCCTACCCCAGTAACAATCCTTCATTTTAGGTACAGCTTGTTCGGTGGCCTTTCGCTTGAAGAGTGTTGGGGCGTGGAATGCTCTCGGCACTATTTCAGGCCATAGATCTATTCTTAATGAATTTAAACTGGCTATGCCAGAACTTGACATGATTAATGATAGGCTTCTGCCTGTCTTTAATTTCCATAGATCATTTGAGGTGTTTCACCCATCCAGGGATATGTGGTTCTCACCAGATTTTCTCAAACAGAATCGCTTGTATTCTTTTCTGATGGCTCTGCCACTGAACAGGGAACGGGCTTCGGTTACTACTGTCCTTCGCATGATCTGAGATTCTCTGGAAGTCTGGAGATCTACTGTACTATTCATCAAGCGGAATTAATTGCGATTACTCACTGCGTGATGTCAGCTTTTAATCTGGTGGTCGACGACAAAGAGATTATATTTTGTACGAATAGTAAAACTGTCCTTAACTCCTTGAGCAACCCTCTAACCAGCTCTACACTGGTACTGGATTGTAATAAATTTCTAAATCTCCTTGGTCGTAACAACAAGGTAACGGTCATGTGGGTTCCTGCCCATTGTGACATTGAGGGCAATGAAATTGCAGACTGTTTGGCTAAAACTCGTTCTCACCTATATTTCGTAGGTCCTGAACCAGCTGCGCCTTTACCTACTTATATAGTGAAAAAAACAATTAAAACAGTTACCCTATCGAATCTAAAGTGGACGTGGTCAGCTACCGCTACTTGTCGTAAGGCGAAATACTTTGTCAGAGGGATTAACTCTAACCTGACAAATTACGTTCTTCCATTGAAAAAGGACAACTTGAGAATTTAAGTCTCTATACTAAAAGGCCATGGTCGTTTCAAAAGTCACCTTTATCGTATGGGACTTGCCAGTGATCCGTATGCGACGAATGTCTGGAAGTTGTTGATGATAGTTTATACTTTATCAGCAGTTATCCAGCTTTCGACCGCATAAGATCTCTTGTGTTTAGCTGCAGGTTTATTCCTGTAAATCTACTGCCTTCTCTGCCCTGGTTCAAACTGCTTCAGTTTGCTAAGGTTGCGGAACGCGTCTGCGTGCTTTGATGTAATCCTAGGTTTGCACCATGGGCCCTTTGTGGCATTGAGTGCGGAACCTTATAGGGTTCCAAACAACTTTAATAATAATGATAAAATTGTAAACTGTGCGAAATTCTGTATCAACTGTGTTAAAAGAACGATTAAAATAAAAGTGTATATTCATTCCGTCACGGAACCGTTCGTCATCGTAGACACGTGCGGAATAGCGGTCAGTTAGCTTCAGTGGGCTATACGACAGCGATACAGGTGAGTTTCCCTTGTGTATTCCACTTCCCGCTTTTCTCTTTTCTTTTCCCTATTATCAGACCCTACACTTTCCCTCTTTCCCACATCGGATTGATTTCCGACGAGTTGCGTGATGGTTTTTTTTGTCATATCAGCAGGTACCCCGTCCGAGTCCACTCGCTCAAACACAGTGCAAAGCCGGACACACGTGCTGGTAGACCGGTGTCCATAGGTAATTATTGTTTTTTTTGGTTGTTTACCCAAGCCACAACCGCGAAATAGGAGGGCATGTTACAAGTCAAAAAAGAATTATTATTTTGATAATTATTTTTTACACAAAATCTTTGCTGTTCAAAATTAACGAAGAAAAAAATGCTTGCATTACATTCATATCTGTGAAATCTAGACAATAGTGACAACATATATACATAGTCAATAATGTAAACACTCAGAATCGGCCAAAGTAATAGTTCAATGTGTTAGACGACTAGATCAATGATGGATATATCAGCAGACACAAATTCTTTCTACCACAACTTAGAGCTCAATCTCATATCATTCAAAATTAAACACAATTCATGCTTTTTTAGGACAAAACGTGAGCTCAATAGTTTTCCTGCATTTATCGGGTTTTCCAATAATAGTGATATGATTTCTTTAAAAAAACACTAATTGAAATGATTTTTATTTAATGTGAAGTTCTGAATAAAACGTCATTCAAATGGCCTCCACCACTTATTCTGAAAAGGAACGAATTCGATGAACCCAATTTTTGAGCACTTTTTCCACTAAATCAAGTCGTATATCATGAATAGCACGTTCAATATTGACTTGTAAAGCTTGAAGAGAGTTTGGTTTGTTGGTAAAGACCAATGACTTCAAATAACCCCACGAAATAGTCTAATGGTGTTAAATCACAACTTCTTGGAGGCCATTCAATATCACAATTTCTTGAAATAATCGAATCTGCTAACTTTTCTCGCAATAATTCAATTGTTGCACTTGCTGTGTGGCAAGTAGCCCCGTCATGTTGGAACCAAATGTTGTCAAGATCAAATTCTTCCAATTTCGGCCATTAAAAGTTAGTTATCATCGATCTATACCGATCTCCATTGACAGTAACGGTTTTACCAGCTTCATTTCGAAAAAACTACGGACCGATGATTCTACCAGACTAAAAATCATACCAAACTGTCAATTTAGATGAAAGTAATGATTTTTATGAATAATTTGTGGATTTTCAGATGAAAGAGATTTTCAGATGAAAGTTGTTTCAAAGCAAAATCAGCCAATTCTCGACGTTAACCGTGGTCCAATGGCTTCAGTTCTTGAGTGAAAATTTTATACGGATGCAAACCCAAATCCTTTCTCAAAATCCACTAGGTTGTGGTTTGAGACAGTCCCATTTCTTGAGACCGTCTTGGAATCGACAAATTGCGGTCTTCAGTAACACTGGCTTGAACGGCAGCAATATTTGCGTTACTTGGCGCGTTTCTTTGTCTTTTTGGTCCTTAAACATTATGTAAAGATACATAATGTACGCTAAAAATTTTCAACAATTCAGCGAATAGCGAGTACATTTGGATAATTATTACGACTATAAAATGGAAAAAACGTAGGAAAAGAATAATTTGTAAACGTTGTTCTTGCGTATATCTCACCATTATAAAATTGTAAACATTACTGAATACAATGAAACAAAAAAAGACAGCCCATGACATATTACAAATGGCCGAAACGTCACTTAAAAATTATATCATTCCTATTGGAAAACCCGATAATACATTCAATGAAAGGAAATCATCTGACGTCTCATATCACTATAGGAGACATAAACAAGGGCCTGAAAACGTTCGGCAATGGTTGCGGCCCGAACCAAATACCTGCTTTTTTTTAAAAGAAGTGGTGCCTTGAGATATTTCACAGTACCAACATGGATTTATGCGAATTGGTGTGAGTCATCTTAACATGAACATCAATGAGGGTAAGACTTTATTATTCTGACAGGGAGTGTCTGAGTTCATGACCTTGGTCATGAGCAGTAACAAACTGTGTTACTAGATCTAGTTCCATTCGTGGTTTTATTAGATAATGGACATATTTATGACATGGAGACAATCAAGATTCTGTTCTTCACATACGTGTGGCCAAAAATAATATGGTGGAATATGGTGATGGTGGAATATGGTGTTACCGTTTGGTGCCCATTTTATGTTTTAAACACATGTAAACTAGAAGGTATATTCAGAAAAGGCTTATCTGTCACTAAACTTGAAATGACGTTTTAGAGTATGATACATATTACCGTATCATGATAAACTGCAAGTATTACCACCAAATGTGGACCGCTGTCAAACTATATAAAAGAGCATAGCAATTCTGGAAAATAGACGCTAGCTCTTAAAGTCGAACAGCATGTCGGTAACATTTTATTGGGCCACATTGACGTACCGTCAATACTGGAAAATTTTCAAATAAAAACACCCAGTAGATATACCTAATACGAAATTAATTCTTGCAAGTTGATGTACTAAAATGGTTCTAACGAACAGATTAATATGATGTGTAAAAGCTTCAATCAGATTAATCACGTGATCCACTTTACTTTCAACAAGGATACCTAACGACGTAGGTTGAAGTTACAATTTGCCTCTTCGTAATTTTAATTATTAATTATTATTATTATTGTTACATATCCAACATTTTCTTTGAATCAATAGATCAGCAAAGACCTCAGTCCTTGAATTACAATAGACGCATTTTGAGGATCTTGCTGGGCATCCTCACAGTACACTTTTCCTTGAATAATCACATGTTACAAATAAAAATTGGGAGCAACTCAAACTGCGAACAGTATGGAGGAGTATAACAAGAAACTATTGAGCACTTCTTGATGACACCGGATATTTCGGACCTGCAAGTGTACGTCTAGACTAGACCATGAACATAATGGGCCAATTAAGAGTTAATGACGGGAAATAAAAATAAGTGATATATTTCAAATATATATTTGAGCTTATTAATTAAGATTACCCCAGTTGGTCTAATTAGAAACAGAACACGTAGTTAGATTGACTTATAATAATAATTATGGGTTTTACTGGCCACCACTGTGTCAATAAACTGTAAATCAGTTTCGATAAATTGATCATGATCTTTGTGTTTTGACAACATATATCAATCCCATAATTATTGTCCGAAGGTTAGATTACGTTGTTGTGGCTGCTATCGCACACTTAGACCGGCGATTGGTCCGTTGTGATACCACTCTATGTACGGCTATAGGTCCGAGTTTTCGTAGAAACATCTGCGCATTGCATAGCTCCATGTCAGCCTATAGTACTGACATGGAAGATGGGTCGGCCCATGGATCCTAACACGACAGGGGATCCAGATTTGTTCATTTTACAACACCGATCGCACCGCCCTAACGATCGAAGGTGAAAACCCCATTTTGAATCTTGCCCGAATCGGGATGCGAACCCGGTACCTTCCACTCCAACTGCCGCATGTTTGAAACCATTTCTATCAAGCATCCGCCAAAGTATGTAGTAATGAGATATTCAAGACACTAGTTTAGTTTTCATCAATTTCTCAACGTATCACTTTCACTACAAAAATCCATTATGTCTTGGTATTTAAAAACCGAGATCAGGTATTTAGTTTCGTACAGAGACCAACGGATATTATTCCAACGAATCAAGGATATCTTTTATTTCGATCGACTTAATAGCCAAGATATCATCTTCATATGTGTAAGAATTTGAGTATAGTTCCAAAATAAGATCTCGCTTTAAAATATTTAACTTCTATTATTCTTGTTGTCAAACATCAGAATAATTTCCAGAAGTTTTCATTAGCCTCATCACAACTTGGACACAGCATTGTGTTTGTGTTATAATAAATTAATGAAGACATAAAGTGTTCCAGGGCTCATTACCAGCATCCACGGTTCAACTCACATAATAATCTATTTATTTATCCGTAAACGGCCATAATCGCGTCCCACTTACGAACCATTTATACAATGGCGGACATTGTAGGGTTACACGTATTGATGCACATTAAACCCAACGAATGTTTTGTATGATTTACACATAATCCGGTTTTTGTGTTATCCGGGGCATATTAATTTTTGGCCGACGATAACCATTAAGCTACAACCGGCGACAACCCAAATACTTACACATTTAATATGAGTGTTTGTGTTATTATCATTTTACTGAAATACAAAACGCTTCCTAGAATCTCTCGATTGTTTGCGTCATAGCGTTGTCTTCAAACTAGGAATGTACATCACCTAGTGTTTCGGAGCACTTTCAAAGAATCATCACTTGCGATTTGGATGGAATATTGCTGGACAGTTTGCGATAATTTCCGACGTCAAAGATGTGATTCTTCTCGAAATTTACGGTGCGGTTCCTATTTGAGGATATTCAATAACAGTTTGTGCAAATGTTCACACCTAATTAAGGAATCCACATGCATTGTACTAATGTTTTGAATTCTTGTACTGTAAATACTTATCCATCTTTCTTATGATTGTTAACCGAAAAGGCGACTCTTGTCATCAAACCATCAATTTGGAGTTAGTGAGACCTGCTTAATTGTTGCTATTTCGTTTTATAATTTAATAGTTATGGGTATACAGTTACTGATTTGATGATAGGCTATTTTGCAGATAAAATTCTATTAGATGATTTTCCCTCTGGACGAAACTGGATGGATTATTATATGCAATAGAGATATTATATAAATTATTCTCGTGGTTAATGACTTAATATTTCTGAATATTAAGTCTGGGTTTATTGGCAATAATTAAAAATTGTGAGATTGAATATTCAAATCACAGATAGCATTGACTAAAAGAAAAAACGCGCTTTGGATATGACATATATTCACTGGCTTAGGTTTGAAGCTTGAGCTAGCGATTAGTTCCATTCATGTTTTCCAAGTAATTGATTTGCTTCATCCTTGTGATAGAGCAACTTAGCAGTTTGCACTCTGATTAGTTTTCGACGGTAGAGGTTGTATCCCAAAATTGTAGTTCAAGTTTCTCATGACTAGACAGTCCGAGCATCTTTAATATTAGTCGAATATTTTTTTTATTCGTGAATTTGGCAGTATTTTCTGATGTAGGTAACGTTGCTCTCTTATCAAATTGTATTTTGGCGTTAGGGTGTAACTCGTTATCTTCAATTTTGAACAAGTATATAGTGTTAATAAGTCTTTCAAACTGATCTTATTATTTCTTGGCCTTTTGTTGTTTGAGTATTTAAAGCATATAGTAGTCACATCTTTTAAATCTTGGGATACTTGTAGTAAAAGTAAAAATTCATTATTCTCAATAAGTTCACTATCAATTGTCATTTTAGTTGGCTTATAATATTTGAAGCCAAATAAGGTAGCTTTTGACAAGTGTTTCGTAGCTAAATTTATTTCTTCCCAGTAGTTGCTAATATTGTACTGTACCAGTATAGAGTCTAGTCAATTAGAACAATCTATAATACGTCTAGTCACTCGTGATATATGTCGGTGAAATTGATTTGGTTCATTTGGATGATAGTTTTGCACGAGGTCGCAAGCGGTAAACATTTTCATTGAAAGATGGGCAATTTCATATGAAATTGTCTCGTATGCTTTTTGTTGTTTAAGATAGGCTCTAAGCTTTGGATTGTAATTCTTACTTTGGATGTATCAAAGGGCATATTCAGCACATTGAGATCTACTTATTAGATATTCTACAATGTAGAATAATCTCAATTGTAGACTTTCATGCAGTGTGCTGGATGTAAAATCTATATTTTATTTTGGGTTTAGGTCTTAACTAAACTGTCAGTCAGAGTCAACATTCAAGTTAAAATTTAATTTTGTTTTTCATAAAATTAATTAAAATGGAACATATAAAACACATATTATTAGATGAGTTAGTGTCAGAAGAGGATTTATGTGTAAGCATACTACTAACGATGGTATCTATTTTTCGAAGTATTAGCGAGGAGGATATACTTGTCCATCGAATGTGTCTGCAGTTCATAACGAAGATTATTTTCAAGTTCCCATACAAAAATATATCTTGGAAGAATTTAAATGTTTCGAATGTCAAAAATATGTTTTGAGGTTTGTTTATTTATATTATGTTATTGAAATGAGTTGTTCATTTTCAATTTTATTTTTAGAAACTTTTGTGTGTATATACATACTCAACATATAAAACCAACCCACAATTCAGTGGCGCAAGAAAAAAAATGCTTTTTACAATTTGGATGCTAAGTAAACAAGAAAGCTTTTTATCTGTGAGTGATCATTTTGGTATTGCACCAAGCACGGCACATTATATATTTGCGAAATCCATTAAAATAATTTGCAAACTCAAACACGACTGTATTAAGTTTCCTAATTTTGAGGAACAAACTAAAATTTCCGATGTAAGTGTTTACTTAATAAATTGCTGATGGATGACTTTTAAAATGTAATATTTACAAGGTTTTTCAGGTTGAATCGAGAATTTCGGGTATAGTTGGTGCTATCGATGGATGCCATATACTCATTAAGCAGCCGAGAATAACCCAATAGATTTTTACAATCGAAAAGGGTTTTATCTCATCATATTACAAGGTAAGCTTTTAATTTGTATTGTATATAATATATTATATATAATAAACCATTTCTACTTCTTTGGGGGTATTTGTGACCATACAATGCGTTTTATAGATGTATTCGTTGGAATGCCGGGCAGAGTACACGACGCGAAAGTTTTTAAGAACTCTCCAATTTATAAATTACTAGAAAGTGCAAATCCATCTATAAAATCAGAATGCCATTTGATGGGAGATTCGGCTTACGGTGTCTCACACTATTTAATTACACCGTTTACAGACAATGGTCATCTTACACGTCAACATGGCACATACAACACAAAAATTAGTTCTATTCGATCCGTCATTGAAAGAACATACGCCCAACTAAAAGGAAAATTTAGGCGGTTAAAATATATTGATGCAAATAATTTAAATTTTGCGATTAAAAACTTAGTTGCGGCGTGTGTACTACACAATTTTATTTTATTAGAGGATGGCCATGTCGATGAAAGTATTACATTCGATGATGAAAGTGATGACGAATCTGAGGAGTACGCTGATGATAATAAAATAGCTGAAAATCATGCAAATCAAAATAAAATAAAAAATTTCGCATCTTTATTTTAAAATTATTAAAAAAAAATTAAAAAATATTATAATAAAAAAAATTCTTAAATAAATTTAAACTATAGTTTTTCATAAATTTTTCGAAGGATTTCATTTCGTTCATTTTGAATTAAATTGTTTTGTTTAATAACGTTGGTAAGTTCTTCCATCGATTTTATTATATCCTGTCGATATTTCCTGAGCTCCTTCACTCTAACAGAACTTGAAGAATTTGAATTTTCATTATGGTATATAGCACTAGGCTCAAGAGTAGTTGATTCCGAGATGCTAGCCTCCATATTGTCAGGCAGATTGACAATTTTATCAATTTTAAAAATTAAGTAAAACTGTTCATAGTATTCCCAATGAGACCTTCCACGGTCAGTTTTTGAACAGTTTGATTAAATTTTTAAACATGTTTTCTTAAGGTTCCAGATATACATCTGAAGATTCCATTTCATATCCTAAGCTACGAAACGTCTGTGTTATTTCTTTCCATAACACACTTTTTTTTGGATTTCTAAATCCGTTCTTACGAGCATCATATTCAGCTAATATCAATTTTATTTACACGTTACCCTATTTTTCATTAATACTGGATATTGGTGGTGTTGGAGTTCTTCCAAATGTGCTGCTGCTCATCCCATTGTAAATGAGCTTGTATCATCGCTTATTTATATCATCGCTATCATCTCGTACATATTATTTTCTCATTTATTTGTGTCCATTGCAAAATTACGATTTATTTTCGTCTTTATATTCAAATTGATGAATTTTGTTTCTTTGCACTTCACCAATATAATATAGCAATCACAAAATACCAAAGACTCAAACCATGAAATATCTACAAAATGTAGATAGAAATTTCGTATTTCACTAAAAAGTGAGATTTTCTACATTTTTGTAGTAAGATATTTTACATCCAGTACATTGAGATGTGAGATATCTACTTTTTTAAGTGAGATCTGAACGTGCTGGATACGCCCAATAACTCTACAGTACCAGTTGTAGCATTTAGTAATGCGTGATCGAGAACAACATCAAACCTAATTTAATGGCCAGGAATAGATTCAATGGATTACCATGCAGGATTGTTGTCATGCATATCATGACAAGCAACAAATGTTGACTTTGCTTTACATTGATTCTTTACATGGCACGTAGAACTCAGGTAATGCAGTTGTAAACGTAGAACTTCGGAAGCCACATAAATGTCTCATAAAAAAATATTATCTCATAAAAAACTATGTTCAAATCATCTTTTTGACAATTATATTTAAAAATTATTATCATCTTGATACATTTTGGAAACATCGTAATTTAGCACAATTGTCTTATCGTGAATTACTCATCCCTTTCCAACAAAAACGTAACCATCGATGCATTTCATACTTATATGTGATAGTGACTGGACGATGATTGGGCTCGATCTATACATTCGTTCTACTATACGTTCTACATGCCATCGGAGTGCTCAAACTTCATAACTAATTGCCGATATTGTTATTCGAACCCGTACCCTTAATATAAGTCTTCTTCTATCTTTGCAATCTGTTTTGGGGCTCAAAATTCTCCCAACTCTTTCGTGGTTCCCTTATTGACGTCCTATTTTACGCCATTACATAGCCAAATCGAAAAAGTAGCCGAAAGTAGGTATACGTTCGATAGGTCCAATAATGGGACTGTCCAATAATATATCCAGCTAATAGTACTGACATGGAAGATGGGTTGGCTCACGAATTCTACACTCTAATTGGGGACCATAGATGGGTTTATTCTCACCACCAGTCGTAATCATATGGTGAAATCCGAATAAGTTAAAAAAGTCATAATATTTAATTTAATTTGTTTAAGTATGTACTATCAAAATCCAGAACATTGGTTGGATTGTCAAGATCACTACAAAATATTACTGAGACGTTAGCACAAAAATTTAAATATACTAATACTTAATACTAAAGGATACAAGTAGCCTTCCACATAATGATGCACAGTCGTCTTACACTTGGCCATGCTGTTGATTCTGTAAAATTCGAATGGAGACAGCCTTATCAAGTCTTACTTTTTATTTATAAATATTTATGTATTTTGATTGATTTGTCAAATCTACTCACGAAAATTTAATTATGAGGTATCGTGTTGTAACTGATAAAACCAAAAGGCGCATGCTTAGTTAATATTATTGTTGCACGGTGCGAAGTAATTATTATATTGCTGCAGGTGGTATCATCACCCATGTAAAGGATGACATTAGTGTTACTACATGTTCATTACTCAAAGATGAAATTTTTTATGATAATGTTGAATTATTATACCAATCTGAAGTCGAATGTTATTTCGGCTTAGAACTATTGGCATGTGACTATATGGGATCCTTTAGAAGTGGCATTTTGAAAGGTGACAATATTATGAAATTGATTGAAATGGCACTGAGTCTGGACAACATTATTTTGTCAATACATATTGCAAATTAATACTTTCTTGATTCTATGATAATGAAACTTTCAAATTATTGTGGTACCAATTTAGTAATTGAACTGCTATCATTGATTTCCCTTTACAAGCTTACATATTTATCTGTTTATGGACAAGCAATAAACACTTTTTCTTCTTAGCATTCTTGTTCATAAAATTTCAAGAATTCAGTCTAGTATATAAACATTATACATGTATGCAGTATTAGAGAGATACTAATAGACTGTACTATACTATTTCTATTAACAATAAGAACATTTCCTTTTGTAATTCTGCAAACATAAAAGAAGAGAATTAAAATAATAAAACCAAAAATCAAATATTTTAGTAGTACATAGAGCTACATAGATTATAAATGATAAAAATGGAAATTCATAGTTTTCCCTTCTTCCGTATTGGAAAATGATAGTATTTTGTACTCGTGTTTAGTTTCACATACAATTACTGTATATGAAAACCAACTATATATGGCAAGACAAAAATCTATAAAATAAAATTTCAAAATAATGAGAATTTTCTATTCAAAAATGTTTCCTTTTGTGTGAGATAACGATGTAGTTTACTACTTGCAGTAGAAAATTCTTATCGTTCTCTAATATGAGATTTATAACATTTATGTAGTAATAACATCTTTATGACAAAAAAACTATTTATTAATCTAGATCTTAATCTTTGGAATACACACACAAATATATATATATATATATATATATATATATATATATATATATATATATATATATATATATATATATATATATATATATATATATTATATATATATATATATATATATATATATATAATATATATATATATATATATATATATATATATATATATATATATATATATATATATATATATATATATATATATAAATATATATATATATATATATATATATATGCAAACATTTAGTTTGCTTAAATATTTACAGCTTTGTATACATCTTGGTATATCAAAATATGTGGAGATGGATTTTATATCGCCTTAAGTGCATAGATTTAGTTGTTCGTCGAATTAATTCGATTATCAAACAACTGTAACCATAAAATCTCGAAATACTATGAAAATGAAGTTGTACGGATTAGATTTGATGTATAATCCCTACAAATTACAAAAAATCATGTATATTGCATAATTTTTTTATTAATACTTTACATCTAGTATTTAATTGTTTGAAAAGTATATAAAAACAAACTTTGTTCTAGTTATCCTATAGCAATGTAGTGAAAGTATTTTTATCTTCATATGAAATCGAAACACATAATCAATAATTAATCACTGACTGTGATTAAACAAAACATACTTGTGTTACAACTCGACCATATCGGTTCTTGAACTCTTAACTCTATCGGACCACTGCCCTTTTAATCGACTATAATTGCATTTGAAATATAGGCACTTCGAACGAACCATCAAACGATACATTGTATACTTGTTAAAAATTTGGCAGTCATGTGCTGTCCCACAATCGAGTATTTTTTTACATATATCACTATTTATTGCAAATTCTTGCTATTTTTATTGTCGTTCTAAATTATAAATGAAAAATACTTAACATATTTTCCAAATAACAATTAATTTTCATGTTTGAATAATTTAAAAAGAAAATTTTGTGGAAAACAATAAAAATGCTTTTTAAATCAAATAAAATTTATTTGAGCTTTAGAACGTTTCCATACAATGTATACTATGTACTATGTAGACTAAAACGAATAAGTTCAGTTTATTTGTGTTCAAGTTGTTGAAGTTGGGTTAAGAATACAATTAATATCGAATAATATCGAATTGTGGTGTATATTTGCCAAAATCGTGTTTTGAAGTTGAAAAAACGTATCAGTTTATTGTAAAATGAGTCGGAATTTCGTGAAATAGTTCAAATGAGAATCTGGTTCGATTTCAACTGGAGAACTTGCAATGTTTTATGTGTATGTAGCGAGTTAGTCGCAACCAGTTGTAGAACATCTAATTTGACGTATGCAAATATCTCGAAATTGCTGCGCTGAAATTATTGATTGTTACAGCAGAATGTCATATTGTCGCGTGGTAAATAGCCCCCACCCGTGTCACACGGCGATAATCTTTCACAATTTATAGAATTTATTGTGTGATAAACGTGTTAGTTTGACATAACTCGGGTTTTTTTTAAATTTTGATCTGTGTCTGTGTCGTCAATAATCTGGATATAGATTCGTTCTTATTCTTTATATTAAGACTGATATGTTACGATTCGTATTTTGATTAGCTTTCTGATTACGCTCGATTGCGTAAATTGATTGGTCGACCTCCATTACATAGAGTGCAAAATTGATTGGTCGACCTCCATTACATATCAGTACTAAAGGCTGGCAAAAAGCTGTGCAATGTACAGATGTACGTTCTATAGATTAAGCGAAAGACTTGAAAACATTGAAATTAATTAATTGGGAAATCAAGAATAATCTGAATGCACATAAGGCTCCAGGGTATGACCTTATAACGAGTCAGATAGTAAAAGCATTACCAGAGAAAACATTGAGGAAACTAGTGCATATAATTAATGCAGCATTTCGACTAAGATATGTACCAAGACAATGGAAAGTTGCAGAAGTAATTATGATGCTTAAGCCGAACCAACTTCCGAATGATAAAGCTTCATATAGGCCAATTTCTTTGCTTCCAACATTATCGAAACTATTTGAAAAGGTTCTTCTTAAAAGATTAAAACCAACTATCGAAGAAAGGAATCTCATCGCCAGACATAAGTTTGTCAGGAATCGCCACACATAAGTTTGGATTTAGGGAAAACATTCTACGATAGAACAAGTACACCGAATTACTTATGTAATCGAGAAATCACTTGAAAACAAACAAATATGGTCAACTGTATTCTTGATATAGCGCAAGCATTCGACAAAGTATGGCACCAGGGGCTTGAATTCAAACTTCACCGAGATCTTCCGGAGCAGTTCTTTCAAATTTTAAAATCATACATATCAGAGAGGCACTTCCGAGTAAGATATGAGAATGAATACTCCTAATTAAAAAGAATAACAGCAGGAGTACCACAAGGGAGTGTTCTTGGACCAATCCTTTATCTCCTATATGCAAGAGACATACCAACTACAGAAGCAGCATTGGCGACTTTCGCCGATGACACGGCAATACTTGCAACAGCAAATAATATCAAGGACTCTACTAGTAAATTACAGAGGGCGACTAACCTGATAAGTAATTGGATAAAGAAATGGCGAATTAAATTAAATGAAGCAAAATCAATCCAAGTGAACTTTACATACATCGAAAAGTTAATCATATACCAATTATGATAAACGCGATAACAATACCGCATGCAAACACTGCTAAATATCTCGGCATGAGTTTAGATGCTAAATTGAGATGGAAGAAACACATAAAAAAGAAAAGAGATGAACTAAATATAAAATTCAAAAAAATGTATTGGCTCTAAGGGGACAATATGAACTAGCGATCAACAACAAAATAAGATCCTGCAATGCATGGTTAAGGCACCGTGGTACATTCCAAACGACAACCTCAATCGAGATCTAAAGATCGAGCTTGTCGTGGATGAATTTAATTATCATGCAATAAAAACAACGTCTGCACCAGCATTAAAATCTGGATATATGCTGTATGCTTACTCCAACCAAATGACTACAAAGAACCAAACCATTGGACTAATCGCAACCAAGAGGTCAGTAGACTTAAAAGTATGCATACAATATTAAAATTAAATAACAAAATTATTGATTTTTAATATATTTTGGCATTAAATTTTAATATTAAAATTCTTAAAATTAAATAAGATTTGTATTAAAATTTATTGTTATATTGTTAGATTTCAATACAACCAATACTTTAAATTTCATATAAAAACAATTGAATTTTAGCAAAACTATGTTTTAATTTTAATACTCAAAATAATTAAAATTTAATACATTTTAGACATATTCTAACCCAATTACGAGTCATAATTCATTTCGCGACATATTAAAATGTATTATAAATATTTTTTAATATTTAACAAATATTAAATATTACACATTTTTCGGCATTGTCATACATGTACACCAAAACAGAAAAAATGCATGAAAAAATGAAAATAGACGAGCTTTTAAAGTGCTCGTTTGTTGGGAACATTTTATTGAGTCACGTTGACGCACCGTCAATACTGGAAAATTTTCAAATTAAAGTACTCATTATACACCTAAGAAGAAATAAGCTCTTGCAAGTTGATGGACATAGAACCAACTATGGTTCTAATGGTTCAAATATATAAAACCTTCATTAGACCGTGTATAGAATATTGCTGTCAGATTTGGGGTGGAGCATATGGCACTGCTCTCCCAGTTGTTGGATAGTGTTCAGCGGCGTACCATCCGAATAATACGAAACCCCAGACCGACGAAAGATCTAGACAGCCTACAACACCGGAGAGATGTTGCAGAACTCTGCAAGGACTCTAGATGAATAAATGGTAAATGATCTGCAGAATTAAAGGAAAAAATACAACCATTTGTTACGCCAGCACGGGAAACACGAGGAACGGTTAATGCGCATAGGTTAACGGTGAAGCTGCCGAAACCTCGAACTGAAGATGCAAAGCGCGAATTTATTTATCGAACATCTAAGAAATGGAATTCGTTGGATGGTTTTCAGTTTCCGTTGAACTATAAAATGCACAAGTTTAAGGCAGCTATCAACTTTTACTTGAAGGATCGCGCGTTGGGTGCAGAAGCTCTGACAGTTACAAGGAGCTAGGTCAGTCTAAAAAGTCGTAAACTAAACGTGAAGAAAATGAACCGATGGTCATTGATCATATGTCTAAAACTGTTAACCAACTAAAACATCTGTGCGATTTTACTTTTAAGCTACATTTGCTTCTTCCCGATTTTAATGATTATTAATAAATTAAAATAAATAGAAATTACAACAAATAAATTATATATATAAGTCGATTAGAGTAGTTGATAAATTAATGAATTTTACATTTTTAATTATATCGTCATTTACATAAGTTATAACTTTTAATTAAATAATAATTCAATTTAAAATTTCTAATTATTATTAATAAAATATTCATTGAATCACATATGTATAATTTTTATATTAAAATAAATTATAATTAATAATTTTAATTATTTTGTATATTGTTGTTACTGATAGCCAATTAATTCATTAGTTTTTAACCAAATATTATTTTCTTGGAACGCCTCGAGGGTTTTTTTTATATTTCCATTATTTTCCCGCTTCTGCTGTTTGATGAGTTTTTGTGATTGTTATTTGAATGTTGTATTTTTAATGAACTTTGTTTATATTTTTGTGCACTGTCCGATCGCTCTGTATTGACGTGATGTTCCCAAATTCCACCATATGTTGAAATTCTGTCAGTGCGGCCTTGTGTAGAACTGGATCTAGTCTACGTGGCCTTGCCACCGGCAGATGGCCTGCTGTTACAATATAATGAACCATCTTTTGTCGGACTGGCAGTCTGTAGTTTGGCTCTGCTGTGAGCTGTGGAAGCTTTTTCAGCAGAGTGCCGTAGCCGTTGTTGATCTTAAAACGGCTCAAACTATGATGGCATTGTTTGACAGCTGAATCAATCAGCCGTTTATTTTTAAGATCAACTAAAAGAATTTGCATAAAATGATCAGGCGATTCACAGCAACAAGTATAAATCCATGTGTGAAGGTTCGTGTAAGCCCAAGGTGGACCTGCAGCAACTTGGTGCCGTAAGTGTGGATGGTTGTACCATTGGCAGCCGATAGAACTAGATCAGAATTTCGTTTAAATACACTAAATTCGTTTTTGTAATTGAAATCTGGAATAACCGAAAGGTCAGCGCTAGTGTCGACTAGATAAGTCATTCGGTTTTTTCGGTCGAAGGCGAATAACCGAGACGTGTTTTGGGTGTTTGTGATTTGGGTCCCGTCCCAGTGACTTATGTGTTTTTTGAATAGTTTTCTCATATATTCATCTTGTTGATGTTGTGAGCCACTGACTGTTGTACAGAAGTGAAATTGCATGGTTGGATGCATTTTTAAGCGACATAACCAAATTTGGTATGTTCGTGCTCTAGAATGTGATGCTGCGTGTTTGTGCTCTAGAATGTGATGGTCCTCGTTTAACATTCGAGGTGTTTTGGTTTCGAAGCAAGCCACTCAATTAGGCCTCGAGCCGAGTAAGCCTGGATTCGAGTGAGTCACTATTTTTACTCGTTTGCGCAACATGGGTGGTACGAACAGTAGGACGGGATTCCCGAAAAGAAACTTGCTATATGCTTGATTGTTGTTGGCCGATGTTAATGACCTCGTACATCTTGTCCACTGTTTTTGCTAGCGTTTTAACCTATATAGTATCAGGTTGTGCGAGAAGAGCTAATCTTATTAATTCGGGCATCTTCTTAATCCACAGTGATCTTATGATTTTGTCTGTGAAATTGTTGCCCGCGAGTGTACAGATCCGTCTTGCGCGTCGGATGGTTTACGGTCACCTTTCACTTCGTCGGTGATGAGTGCTTCTAACTGCCTCTCAAACGACGGTGCTAATCGTTCCAACAACCATCGGTTGAGTGATATATATTGATCTGTGATTGGTGGATTTGCTAGAAAATCCGAGATACTGTCGCATATCTCTGGCGAAAGTGACGACAGCGTATGCAAATATCTTTGTTTTTCTGTATTTATTGCTTAAGGTCTGCCAGCAAGAATTGTATTTCAGCCAGCAAGAACCAATTTTGATCTTTGTGCCAAAATGGTTGTAGTTTGATAACATTGCTTGTGGCTGATACCTCCAAGTGTTTTTGTTCATAGGTATCCATGTTTTCCGAGCCTTTCTGTTGATTATTTGTTGTTGGGTATTCTTTCCCGTTGTCCATTTCGGTTCGAGAAGTAATTATTTTGAGGATTGCAAATAATTTTTGATATAATTGCGCAACGTCAACAAATAAACAATGGCTTGTTAAGTTTAAAAATAAAAACAAATAAATACAGGAATGGTTACCTGATTACTTGAAGCGCGTAATAATAAAGATCAAGAGCACAACCGGCAAGATACCCCCGAGTTACGAGACGATTGTGCCACCGCATATAGGGTTGCTCTTTGAAAATTGCAATGAAATAGTTGATATTAGAACTCCACAATTTCGTGGACAGTTCACCCAACGATTTATTGGAAGAAAAACGATTTATTTTTTATAACCAACTAAACAAAATAATTTGAGAAAACAGAACAGTGCACTTTAACCAAGGAGAGGTGACTAGTTTACAATTATTCATGTTTTCAAACAATAAAGATAATATAAAATATTTAAAATATATAAGTGTGGAATTGATGTGTGAGGAAATATTAAAAGAAAAGTTTACTTACTTCCACTCTTAGCTTATTGTCGTTGCTGCTTCTGTTGACGATGATGTTAATGATGTCCTGGTTTTTTTATTAAAGTTCCCGTTGTTGTCTATTCTGTTGATGATGATGGTTATTATTGCCAATGAGGTGCTGACAATTTTTGTTGTGTTGGTAACAAAACCCAATTTCATTTGTTTAGTTTTCCTCGTAAAATAAATGCGTGTGATCTCGTCAATGAGTAATTATGTATTACCATGTGTGAATTTTTGTCACTCTGTGCAACCTTTGCATAAACTTTTGATTTAGTGTTGTGTTTGAATAATGTTGAAACTCAAAGCTTGGAGGTGCTTTCGGCTTCTCTAGAGAACATATCTCTGGTGGCATCAATGGAACCTTTAACATGGAACAATAAGGCCCAGGTTATAAATGTATACACAAATGCACAATCGGGGATGCAAGAGGCCACAAGCTCTTCAATTAATAAGAAGATTGAGGGATGTGAGCGACGAAAAAGGCTGGCACTGAAAAGTCATTTCGTGATTCTGGAAGCTAAACTTCTTCTCTGCTTGGAACTTTTTGAGCAAACTAAAAGAAAAAAGAAGCTGAGGAGAATCAAGAAAAAATTGTCCTTCACCATTCCAACTCAAAGACATCGTTGTCCCTGATAGAACGGTGCATGGAAAACTGCAATACATTACTATCTAAATAAGTCTTCATGATTCTAGAACCGTGGGCTCAAGGGAACTAAGTCAAAGGACTCAATCAACGGACCTCAGGCTCCTACCTGGTTTGGTAAGTAATACCTGCTCGAGAGCTAGATCACGTATTTTTGTCAGTAATTACATACTTTTAAATTTAATGTAATGATATTAAAGCAGTTTTTGTTGAAGCAACGGAACAAGGTATTAGAGCTTTATACTCCCACTGAAGATTTTATAAAAGCTAAAGAGTACGCAAACCGTAATGATATCCCAATCATTGCCGGATTCGAAACAAACTAACATTACGTCTGCTGGAGCAAGTATACGATATAAATCCAAGAGGCATCAACATTATCTCAAATGTGCAATATATCTACCTTTTTGACATCTTCAAGTCAAGAGGTAATGATATAACTTTTGCGCATGGAGTCTAGGTGGGAAAAGATCATCTTGGATGGACCTAAATAACGTAACTATCTCTAGCAACATCGATTAGGAGTTTTACAGACACCATTTCAAACAGTCACTTACATCTTCAGCACTCTTTACAAAGAAGGTATTCATCTTTTTCAATTGCAGCGATGGTCGTATCTCCGCCCTTTCTAACAGCCAGACTACTCTAGAGACGTTTGTCTCCATTACAATTCCATCGAAACTTGTTTTGGAGACGATAATTGTCTTAAGTAGACTAGGCACTGTAAATGAAGTTAAACTTAACTGAATATCAAAGGAAACGTTAAGAAAGATATCGACTATTCCTTTGGTGATCTGCACCAAGAAAGATAGGACAACCTCACCTTTTGCCGTCAAAGCAAAATCTTTAATAAATCAGCAAAGATTTCAGTATTTCTTAAATTATGATAGAAGCCTTTCATGCTACGCATTCTCACGGAACATTGTTCTCTGAATAATTACATGTTCCGAATGAAAATTGGGTGCAACGGAAACTGCGAACCGTGTGGGAGAGGAGAAGAAGATACTGTTGTGCACTTCTTGTGCTCCTGTTCTTTATACTTTACCCATAGACTGCACTGTTTTGGATCACGATTTCTATTTGAGGCTCAGGTTTTAGAATAACAAACAGCGACTGAGAAAGTAGGTTTGGGAAGGGATGTCACAATGGGCCAATCTAGCCTAAGTGATGGGAAAAAAATATTATAATTGTATGTGTTTCAATTTTTTCATATTACTGGTGGTAGCTTAGTAGTTAAGAGTATTTCTCGTGCTATTCTCACCATCGATTAAAACGTAAATGCTGCGGATGTTAATAAAACGCGATTGTCTTGTCGATTGAGCTGAGAACCAACAATGTGCACTGATGCTGAATTTCATTTGCATTCATATAAAATTTAAATTACTCAAAAGTTGAGACCACTAGACCATTTAAATTGTCGTTGTTTTGTTAATTGGATGCTTGAACTAAATTAATAGTTTTCATCAAAAAACTTCTTTATTGATGATGTTAATAAACAAAATGATGAATTTGGGGAGCAGAAACCCGTCATGTAGTTTACGAAGCACAACTCCAACCTGCAAGAGTTTCTGTTTGGTGTGGTTTATGGGCTGAGCACCAAAATGTGCACCAGAGCATATTATTGGTTAATACGGTCTCAACTGAGGTGCGGTTATGACTTTACATTTGGACTGATTAAAAACTAACTCGGAGGAAAAGAAACCTTTTGTCTATGTTCTACAAATATAGTGAAGGTCTATCTATGATAGCAATTTTAACTTTTATTTGGTTGATATAGAGTTAAGCATTTTTTAAGCTTTTATTCTTTTATTTATTTTATTTTAAAGCAAAACACATTTATCTCTTTCCAATTAATTGTTAAGACTTTCAGCTTACAAAATTATAAAAATACAGCCAGTATTAGTTGCTATTTTATGTTTAAATTTCAATGCAGATTCGTTGCTACATATATCTTTTCGAGCAATTAGTGTAGTTTATGACTTAACTAAAAAATATGTTATTTATTAAAATAAAAATAATTATTGAAACTTGATAAAAGCTCATACTGATATTTTTAACAAAACTTGACTACAATAGTGCTAGTAATGAATTAAATCCTACTACATTTATGTATTGATAGTACTGAGTTCTAAAATAAAAATCGATTTCCTCATTAAAAATTTTGTCTGCAGTAGAATCATTCCATTTAAATTGAATGTGATTTATACCCAATATATTAAGAGTAGTGCAGCAATTTTTCGGTCCGCTCGTACTCCAACAAAATGCAATACAATTTTATGCAAAATAATAAAAAAAAAATACAAATAAAGCTCAACAGTATTCTCTATTGTAGCAGACTTTTAAAATATGTATACATACCCGTACATAGAGAAAAGCTTAATGGCAATAAAGAAATTTTAATGTTTGATAATAAAAATTATGTTCCATTGTATGTTTCTTGTAATAATATTATTAACAAGACATTATTGTCGTTCCAAAGGAAAAATATGCTTGTTCTATAATTATCCGAGTGTGATGGAAAAACTAAAACGCATAATTAAATTTTATGTTTGTTTTGTACATTATCACTGAGTATGAAACAAATAGTGGTGTCGTCACTAATTCAATGTACAAAACTATAAAATAACATTTAAAATATTTTATTTATTTTTTAATTAAATAAATTTATAGATAACTAAAAGCTCATTACAAAATGTGTTCTGAATTAGATTGAAAGGTTAAATTGTGATTGATTAGTAATATGGTTTTGATTTATTGATATGTGAGAAAATGATTGTGTTTCAGATTTGTAACATCACTCATTACGTAAACCAACCTATTGGTCTACAGACATCAACAAGGTTCCTGATTTGATTGCACTGAAAATTATTTAAAAGCCCTGTCATCAAGCTGAATTATTCTGTTTGACAAGCTACTAAAAGATACAAAAGGCCAATAATCCAAGTGCTACCTATAAGGAATATAAATAGATAATGGGTGCGATGCAATGAAGAAAACGCAGAACTGTTTGTACAAGATCCGGCATCAGTATTTCAACCGCACAACATACAATCTACGATTGATCCTAAACCAGTCTATAGATCTCCATCAAATAACAGAACTGTCACTTCACTAGAAAAATTCTGTGAAAAAATACGAACATTTAAGATTATTTCACAAGGTTTTGTAATAGAAGATTTAATGGCTCATCTATTACAAGGGATCCTTACTTATTGATTGGTTTAATTAATGAAAAAATAATAAAAATACAATTAGGTTACTTTACATTTTTATTTATTTCACATCTTATCTAATGTCACATAAGCTACTTTTCTAAATTATTAAATAAAAAAATAAATGTAGCTTAATTCGATCTAAGATATATTGAAAAATTTAATTGATTAAAATGAAAATAATTAAGATACTATTCCAACTAAAATTAAAACATTTCTTAAAATTAATTGTTAATTAATTTTTTTTTTGATAAACGATTTTGATAATAAAAATACCCTTCTAATAAGTCCGGAACGTCATCTGGTAAAGCGCCCGTTTTCAAGTTTTTCTAAAAGTTATGGAACTCTTGGCTAATTAATGGTAGCATGTCCAGCAAGCCTTGCTTCTTTTTCTCGCTAATTTTTACCGCGGAATCATAACACAATTTTAGGTCGTTGCGTGAAACAGAGCTAATGCCTCGCCGTTGTATATTTAAAATTTTAAAGTTTGATTCTCGGCATAACGTTGTTTTACACTTCTTGCCAGAAAAAGCGCTCACCTATAATAGCAATAAATAAAATATCTATTAATTTTTTAAATTAAAAACCAAAAACTAACCTTCTGTGTTATTTTTTCTCCACGTAAAAGTCTTTTACTAAGCCCGAAAAATTATAAAGATTATTCCTTTTAATTTCTGTTACGTGGTATTTGATATTACCGATCTAATAAAATTATACCAATCACGAGGATGGTGAATTGTGGCAGTTGTTTTTTTTCTTTCGATCAGTCCGTGAACCGCATCGCACTCCATATGCGTGTGCCCCGGCACTAAAAATGTATGATCAATAAACTCTTAATTCGGCAGCGTTTGAATTAAGATTTGAAACATCGCTGCCAAAAACGAGTTCTTGTTCTGTCCAGCACATGAATCGCTATAGAGAACTACATGCGCAACTTCAGGTGGCAAGTTTAAAAGATGTGTAAATAAACGAGAGGCAATTTCACTGCCTCCCCTACGTCCTTCAGCTTCATGCCACATCATATTGTAGGCACTATTTTGTTGAGCATCATGGATCGTTAGGTTGAACTTTTATAAAAACTAATTGACGTGCGGAAACATGGCGTGGGCAAACATTGTTGCCAATCAAAAGTGTAAGTTTTTAATTCTTGATTCTCCTTCGCATGTTGTTGATCTTCTCGTTTGCTTGCGTACGCATAGTCCGCCTGTTCCAAATGTTTCGTTTTTTCCATGGTTAATTTTAACTTGTCTTCCTCAATTTCAGAACACTGGATTTGCATTTCCAATAACTTGCATTTGTTGCAGATATCGAGTTGTGTACTCTTTCTCGGTATGGCGACGAGTGTAATGACTTTCATAATACGGAAAGCTATTGATATGCTCCTTGCTTCGTTTATCTTCAGATATTTTATTTGGACTTTTTGTCCGCGTTTGTCACTTGAAATTACTATGCCACCACTCGTAATTTTTTTCTTAATTATTGTTTTAATAAATTGTTCTGTTTCACCAAATATACCAAGAAAACATTTTTGACATACTTGAATACGGGCATATTTCACCTCGCAAAGTAATTATACGAATGAATTCGGTTTTTTATTGTCCATGTAAGGTTTTAATTTTTGTCTCAGTTTTTTTTGGTAAAATTTTAATCATGCTTGGCGTAGATTGTAGTTACCCAAATTCCAATATTCGTTTAATATTATCTGTTGGTTATTGCACATTACTTTTTCGGAACATTTTTTTTTACATTTTGTAGCTAATGGCTAACAGTTCTACGCAAAACAAGTTTTCCGGTTTGTGTGTAATATTCTTGTCCTAAATTACGCATTTTGGTTATAATTCGTCTATTGCTCTTTTGTGGTGAAGTTTCTTTCAAATTAGCCTCAAGTTGACTTGCGATTGCATTTAAGCTAACACTCGATTTTTTTGACATGTCACTCAGATTTTCTTCATCACTTGGCACATAATGAGGATCAACATCGCTGTCGTCGTATGTATCATCTTCGTCGATGTCAAATCCAACGTCAGTAACAGTTGGGACTAAACTTTGCTCATGTTCTTTCAGTTGAGCTAATTCGTCGTTTTTAAAACCGTCAATATTAGATGGTTTTGCTTCTAAAGTTTCTAATTTCGATTTTAGGCTCTTTTCAGCTTCCTGTTTACTAGAACAAGGTAATAACCTGTCTTTAGGAGCGAAATAACTTATTTGAACCAAGTTGTTTTAGAAAAATTATTTTTGTTAAATATGTTTTTGAATTTTTTCACTTAAATACATTTAAACGTACAAATTAAACAAAACACAAAAGAAAAAATATCTTAATTCATATAAGTGGTTTTAAAAAACAATTTTTTATTGAAAATATTTTAGGCTTACGTATAAAGAAGCTATTTTACTAAACTATTTTTTATATATGTAATAGCTTATACCCACATAAAATATTTTATTTGCGTATTTTTCAAATAATAAATGTTAGGTTTGAAATAGGTTATTTTATCTTTTGAATTAATATTAATTTCTTAAATAAGTTATTTGAACTTAGTTAATAACTCTGAATTTATAATACATAAATATACGGTGATTAGCCGAAAAAATAGTTTTTTTAGGGACACTAATTTTATAAAAATAACAAAAATGTCTTAAGTCGAGATTAGATACTTTACCTTTTTACCACAGATATATATATATATATATATATATATATATATATATATATATATATATATATATATATATATATATAAACAATAAAACCTCGATATATCGGAATTCGGTTTATCCGGACACATTTTTATGCACTTTCCCTAATTCCCTATTGAAATGCTATACCCGATCTAAGCTCAGATGATGGTCAGTACATTATTTTTATCAGATGATATTGATGGTAAAAATTTCCCATCAACCGAGAGAACATTTACTTAAAATTACATTGGTTCAATCAAAGCAAATTTCTTAGGTTATGAAGTAAGATAGTTGACTAAGTTGTTTCAACAGGGATGTTATGGCCATATGGGTACTAGAACACTGTAGTAAGAGTGTGCTAAGAGAAAATATTAAGAACTTCGTTCATAACCTCTTTGAGGTTAGAGCCTCTTTTCCTTGTCGAAATATGAATTTCCTTATAAGTGACCTTAATCTGAGGTTAAGAAAATTCTTGGATAGAGAATATAAATCGGTATTTTTACGGATCATGGTCTAACATACATTAAACACTAAAAATATACTTAAACGTGTGTATTGTTCAGAACGAAAATCATGTATTTTTATATAACGGGTAATTGGCTCTATCGGACTGCCCTCGTTCGAATTAGTCCGGTATATCGAGGTTTTACTATGAATATATATATATATATATATATATATATATATATATATATATATATATATATATATATATATATATATATATATATATATATATATATAAATTTATATATATATATATATATATATATATATATATATATTATATCGAATTAGTCCGGTATATCGAGGTTTTACTATATATATATATACATATATATATATATATATATATATATATATATATATATATATATATATATATATATATATATATATATATATATATATATATATATATGTATATGTATATATATATCATGGTTGTAAATAATGGTATAATTTTAATAAAATTTTCGTATACATATAGGTCCACTAGAAAATCGTTTCAATTTAATAAACTACTGAAATATGTATTGTTTTATTTTGTATAGTTATAAATTTGATAAATAATTACAATGAATGTTTTGAATCAAAGGTGGCATTGAGATAATAAGGTCTCTGTATCGAAACCATTTACATATATTATTAAATTAATAAAAAATTTTGTATTAAGGTTTGATATGAAGAGTTTATGAAATTAATAATAATTGTGGTCTTAATTTTATCAATATACTACTATTTATACAATTGATATACTTACGCTTTATTAACTATTCAGTACTGGATAGTATTTTAACTTGAGGTAAAACCAAGAAAAGTGTAATGAAATAAAATATACCAAAAATTAAGCTTAAATATGTTTTATTTAATTAAAATAATCAAGAACTCTTGGATACAATTTGTCTATTTAACAATTGTTAATAAATAATATTTGTTTGTTCTTCTTTATGAAACAAGTTCGTTAACTATAATCCCTCGAAATATTTTTTAATAATAAGTTTATAAGGTTCAAGTTATCTTCTTCTACGATGTCGTTGATTTTAACTAATCGCTTAAGACTCAATCGCTTCAATCGTTTCTCTATTGTTTGATGTCGATTCTGTTTAAAACTTTCTCGAGTTTGGATTTTTTGGCACTATCGTTTATAAGTTTTATTTGGAAAAATCCTGTATTACTTTGATTAATCAGCAAATCCTAGGAAAAACAAACAAAATTAAATAATTATTAACCGTTTCAATAAAAAAACAGATTATTGGTAAAAGTATAATCGGTTCAGAACTCTGTGTCATCTTTGCCACAAATCTACTAAAAATCATAATCAATTATTAGAACGTGTTGATAAGACATTTTACGTGGTTAACCCAATGGATGCTTTTACACAAACCGTACCATCAACATGTTTTTATTAAATTTATTGATTAATTCTGATTTTAATTCAAACCAAGTACTGCTTAAGCAGTCATTAGTACACTTTAATTGCTAATTCAACTAATTTACTCAAAAATTATTAATACTTACTAGTTGTTAGCATGGAAATACATGCTTCTGCTGTTGAAAGAAGAGCGCTTTTTCATTGATTGGTTATCTTTAAGGCAACTATGTTTTCATATTTCTGCATAAATATATGATCCTTCTGTTTTTATTGAAATGAACTGTTTACAAGACTGAAAGACTGAAAATATAATAATTTCAAAGTTTTAAACATAAATATTTTAAAATTTAACTATTTACGAAACTTAGTCCTTTTGTAGAAACTAAAATATATCTTAAACTCGAATAAGTAAAACTATGATGCAAATGTAGTATCTACTATTTAGCTTCTTTTCAAAGAATAAGTTTAATAATACAACAATAAATATAATAATTTTACCTGAATAGTCGTAATCGTAATAGTCCAAGATCTACGAAATACTATATTTAACGATTTTCGGTAATTTATTAATATAAACTATTATATAAACCCGACACATTTTAATTATTTATTACTTTTTTAAACTTTTTATAATATTCAGACTCATATCATAATATTCAGACTGTCTCATAAATATTTATGCACACTTTATTTTAATCACACTATTAATTAAAAATTGCACTTTTTGATGTTACAAATGTCAATCTTTTTTAATTTAGTAGGTAAAAATGTATAACGTTTAACAAGTTATCACGATCGATGTTCATTTGAAATAAATTTAAAACTGCCAAATGAATTGCATTCTAACAGATCATTTCTAATTAATACACCAAGTTATTAGTTTTATATGAAATCTTTTAAGAGCTTATACGAAAATTGTATTAACTATATCTAAGCCTAGTTTGAAATCAATTTTTATACAAAATATTGAAAGCCGTTGAGAATCTGCAATTAGACTTTTAATTGTGTACTTATATTCTAAAGTAATTATTTATAAAATTTGTGAGTTTAACATTTTATAGTATTAAAATGAAACCTCAGTTTTATAAAATAATAAATATAAAATTACTTAAAAAATTATTTTTTACGATTTCATATAAGAATAGTATAAATTTAACAAATATATTGTATTGTAATGGAATTAATACCAATTTTATATTGGTTTTATTACAAAAACAATATTAAACATTTTGATAAAATATATTTTTATAGATTTGAAACGAAATGTGTTATTTGCGGAATTCATAGCACAAAATTTATAAAAAATTATACCAAAATTTCTAACCGTGATAGTAAAACCTCGATATACCGGAATTATATATATATATATATATATATATATATATATATATATATATATATATATATATATATATATACAGTGGAATCTCGTTAAAACGAACTGGAAGGGACCGCAAAAATTACTTCGTTAAACTGGAATTTCGAATCTCCATATTTTTTACTTACTTACAATTATATCAAGTATACATGTAACTTTTAATATGTATATATCAATCACAGATTTCATTAAAATCAATTTAAATTAATTTACGTAGTTAATACATAATTTATAATAAGTTGTTAGCTATGATTCAAAAATATGCAGAAAGTTTTGAAACTTTTGTACTTAAATGGATTAACGTATAAAGTTATTACTTTGTAAAAAAATCGGTCATTTTAGATTGTATCATCATATTCTTGGTGGCAGTTGTCACTATGAAATTTTCGATGGCCTGAACGTTTTGAAATGCTTCCTGGGGAACATTATTAACTGTTGTCAAATAACATTTGACGTCGTTTAGACAATTCAGAGCTTTAGAAAAACTGATTTTGAATGTATTTTTAGTTTCTTCCATAGCGTTGCTGTCACTATCGCCGCTTTCAATTAATTCCTTTAAATTAGACGGATCTTTAACACTCTCCATGATTTCACCATTAGTCAATTCATGTAAGATTAGAAGTTGACTATCGACATTAATATAATCTTGAAAAGTAATACCAGGTGCATCGACTGATTTCCACAAATCTTCCATATCAGTCTCATTTATCTCTGATTCAACTTCAATAACTTCAATTTCAGTTTGGTCACCTTCTAATTCAAAAAGTTGGGATTTGAAAAAAATTTATAGTGGTTGACTCCCGAACTTCCCACCAAACCGCTGTTAGTAGCTCACAACCCTCTTTTATATTGAGTTTTGTGTCACTCAATAAATTTAGAAGTAATTTTTGAACTAACTTCTTGCGAAAATTAATTTAAACTGCTTGGATGATTCCTATAGGTCAAGAGGTTGTTAAACAGCTACGCAGTTAGGTAGTTGTTTATGAGCAGCAAAACTTTACGGTTGGTTTTTCTCATTTTTTGTCAAGTTCAACAAGCCAATCGTTGAAAATTATTTGTGTCATCCAAGCTCTTTTATTGGCACGGTAATCACAGGGCAATGATTGAATATTTTTAAAACATCATGGCTTGACTGATTTTCCTATTATTAGTGGCTTCAATTTTTCTGTCCCGGTGGCATTACAATAGAACAATGCGGTAATTCGCTGCTTTGATTTTGTTCCACCTTTACAAGAATCACCTTGTACTGTGAGAGTTTTATTAGGTAGAAGCTGATAAAATACTCGTGTTTTGTCCGCGTTGAAAATGACTCTCTTGTCATAATTTTTTAGAACTGTTTGAATTTCACCATAAAAAAGTACAGATTATATTCAAATTGCCCAAAATATAAGTCAATTTGCATTTACCTGCGCACCACTCGTTCACTCTATCTAATGGTACACTTTTTTCTTCACCGCAAATGATCCTAGAAGAGAAACCAAATCACTCACGAAATCGATTTAACCAACCAACACTAGCCTGAAAATTATCATGGCCAAACAATTTAGACAATTCTAAAGTCTTTTCACGAATTAGAGGGCCATTGGTAGGAATGTTTCTTGATCGCACTTCTTGAAACCACTTAAATACAGCCTTATCAACGTATTTAAATTTGGCAGCTCTAATTTTCTTTCATTTTGAACCTATAGCGTTGGCTCTTATTTTATTTTCAATGTTTATGCCTATTTTTAATGAACGTTGATGGAGCGATATTAAACTCCTTTGCCACACTAGTTTTGGTCTGACCAGAATCAATTCTTTCCAGAATTTTTAATTTATCTTCTTACGCAAATTGTTTACATTTTAAACTCATTTTTTACGTATGTGCAAACTCTAAACAGTGATTTCCCGTACTTAGCAAATACTTAGGCTCAGTCAGAGAACAACTTGTACTATAATATAAAATATAGACTGTCAAAACTATGCCTAAATAATTGTACTAGATAAGGGAATTTACATGTATTTACATAAAGAACTGCATGTAAGCTGATTTTTTCTTCATTAAATACATATTATTTTTACTTTGTTATAACGAAGTATATACATATATATATATAGTATATATACTGAACGGAAATGAACTACGGCCAACCAAACAAGAAGAAAAGTTTCGTTATACTGAAAATTTCGTTAATATGGTATTCGTTACAAGGAGATATCACTGTATATACCGGGTGTTTCTTTTAAACTGAGACGATCAAATATCTCGAAAAATACCAACTCTACGAAAAAAAAAGTCCATAATCAAAATTTAATCATACCACGGGGGAAATACATTAGAGCCAAAAAATAGTCCCCAGCCCCCTGCTTTGCAGATGGGGCGGAGGTAACTTTTAAACTAAGATAGGAAGCCACATTTTTTATTGCAGATAAGGATTCTACGACTAAAAGTACGTATGATTTGAATGAAATATTTTGTTTGGTTCATGTGGTAATCGACGAAATTCAATTTTTTCAATTTCTTCTTTTTAAAACACATTCGATTCTGCAATACGTTTGAAATAAAAAACATCACGTTTTCATTGGAAATACTCGAAATTCGTCATCATAATAATTTATTAATGTAAATGGCAGGTGAATAAAATAATTTTAGCTTAAAATAAGTGTTCAAAATGATAACCTGCGACTTCAATGCACTTATTAATACGCATTTCAAATGATTGTACACAACTGAGAAGTGTGTTTCGTTGAATTTCAGCACACGCATTTCTGATTCGCTCAATCATGTTCTCACGTGTTGTTGTTGATAGCCCCACAAATAGAAATCTGGCGCAGTAAGATCTGGTGATCTGGCGGGCCAATTTATCGGACCAGCTCTACCGATCCAGCGACCATTGAAATCAAGATCAAGTATTTCACGTGCCACCACCGAATAGTGTGCAGGACAACCATCATGTTGACATTCCAAGGACGCTGATGTTCAACTTGACGACGCCAGTGCGGATTTGTAACAGTCCAATAATGCATGTTATGTCGATTTACTGTTCCATGGTTTGTAAAAGACGATTCGAGAACATTACACAACGAAAAAATTGGGGGTTTGTTGTATTTGAAAAACGTGATAGGATAATATGAAATGAAACACGTGAACGAATCCTATTCGGAAAACGTTGATCGTAAATAGCAACAGTATTTTCAAGATTTCTGCCAGCTTTTTACATAAACCAGAACCATTTCAATTTTCTCTGCCACAGTTAAACGCTCCATTCTAAAGTATTTTATCGGTTATTTTGCAATTACAAAAAACATGAAGATAAGAAATAACACAAACGTTAAATGTGACTTACAAAACTGAAATAATTGTTTTGATGACGAATTTCGAGTATTTACAATGAAAACGTGATGTTTTTTATTTCAAACGTATTGCAGAATCGAATGCGTGTGTTCTAAGAAGAAGAAATTTAAAAAATTGAATTTCGTCGATTACAACGCCATCTATCATGTACCGAACAAAATATTTCATTCAAATCATACGTACTTTTAGTAGTAGAATCCGTATCTGCAATAAAAAATGTGGCTTCCTATTTTAGTTTAAAAGTTACCTCCGCCCGACCTGCAAAGCGGGGGTTGTGGGGGACTATTTTTTGGCACTAATGTATTTTCCCCGCGGTATGATTAAATTTTGATTGTGGACATTTTTTCCGTAGAGTGGCTATTTTTCGAGATATTTGATCGTCTCAGTTTAAAAGAAACACCCGGTATATAAATTTTTTTTCCATGGCTTAGAAGCCATGACTGAAACCTTATGAACTATTTAAATGATTGGTTCACATTGTAGGTGATCAGTCCAACGAATGTTTTTAAACACTATCGCATTTTATGTCATCCGGTTGCATCTTAATTTTTGGGTAACGGCGAGAATTGAACTCGAGACTACGGCGCGATGAGTGTGACATGAGGATTTTATCAACAAGCTAAGTAAAATGCTTTCACAAATTTACTACCAATTGCTTGATGCCAATACTGCCGTATCATCGGTAACAATTCCCATGAAGGTTGCTTCCGTTGTTGATATGTAGGAAGTATTTTTGGTTGATTAAAGTATTTTTGTTAAAAGTTTTTTGTGAAACGTTTCTTAAGGATGGGCCATTTAAAAGTTTAAATTTAAAAATGCAATAAAACAAAAACGGTTAAATATTTTGCAAATTTCTTTTTTGTTATGAAGTACAATTGTTCCGGTTAGAGATGGAATATTTTTTCATTCATATGGCAGCCTCGGCTGACCTCACCGTACCCGATTCGATCGGACCAATTTTCGACTGAATGCGATCGCACCTCGTCGATGGCATTACGTATGCTGGCCTTCAAATGCTCAATTGTCTCTGGTTTTCGGCATAACACTTGTCTTTAACAGCGCCTTACAGAAAATAGTCCAATAGTGATAAATCGCTTCTTCTTGTCGGCCGATTGACATCACCATTTCGGCTAAATAAACGGTCATCAATCAAACGTTTGACGGTATAATTCGATTGTGGCATGAGATGTGCGGCAAGTTGCTCCATCCTGTTGAAACCACACATGATTCACATCAATACCATGAAGATCGGGCACAAAAAAAATCAGTTATCATGGCGAACGATCACGAGTGATATGTTGATAGATTCTCACACACCCTGTAAGCCACAGCTTCAAAATTTTCGGGTGTACGCACTATAGTAGTAGTCTCACGTTTTGGCGCATCGACAATGAACCCAGTTTCACGAACGGGCGCTGTTGACCATCTCTGCTTGTCTCTAATTGTCTTTGTTTTGGACATAAATTTCCAATAAATCCCAACGTTGCCTAAGCGTAAATCGATTCATTTCGTTCATTGAAGATAATATACTAAATTTTGTGATAGAATGATATGTACTGCCAGATTTGAAATAACATAGTAAATCAATCAATTTATTCAAATGGACCTCGAAAAATTAAATGAATGTGTAAAAGAAAATGAGGTTCTTTATAATCTGGTGAGCAAGTATTATAGTAATAAAAAGGACAGTGCATGGGAAGCGATTGGGAAATTAGTCAAACATAGTGGTAGGTTTTTTTATTTCTTTACTTTATTTCATATTATCCTATCACAGGTTTTATCACTTATCAACTTACCAATCAATATTTGCCCCTACAGAACTAAAAAATTTGGCAAATACATCTCTAATGTTAAAAGCAGTAGAAGTTCCGCTACCACCTTGATATGGTAGATCTCGTAAATTATTTTTACAGAATTCCACACTAACATTCTTCTTGCGAGAGAATGTCGATAATTAAAATGTTGTTTAACTGTTTCTTCATTTTGTAGTTGCTCTTGAAGATATTGCCTTAACTCGTAATTTTTAAGCGGAAACGCTTCATCTGCTATAATTACATCAGGCATAAGCGTTTCTGTGTTTGGTAGTTTACGATTTCCAGGTACATTAAGTTTGTTTAACGAAAGGCTTTTTCCTAGCTTCGAATTAGCAAAAATACCTCCGTCAATGTTTTTACCGTACGATCCTATATCTACATCTATAAATCTGTGGAAAAAGTTTTTGGGGGTTATTATAGTTGACGAAACTTCTATTAAATGGTGCTTTTATCGTGACGTGCTTGTCATATGATGCTTCAATATAATTTGGAAAATTTCACATTCTCCAAAACTCATCGGCTATATTAAGCCATTCTTCTTCTTTTGGTATTGTCATTAGTTCAGACATTAGAATTTCAATTAAGGCGGCGCACACTTCAATAGTAATTTTTTAAACCGTAGAATGTCCAAGTCTATTGCTAAATACTTTTGTTTTGCTCAAAAATCTGAAAAAAATAATTAAATTTTAATTGTTCCGTTCATTGTCCTGAGTGCAAAGAACAGTGAAACAACCTCAAAGATATGTACCGCAGACCACTGCAACCCAACAAAAAAATGGAATTACGAAGAATTAATGTCGTTTTTGATGCCCTATATAAGAGAGAGAAAGCCCGGATACCATAGATGATGCTAAGAACATTCCTTCAAATGAAGATTCTGTAACGATCCCCGCAGTCGTCATCGTTCCCTGCGCTGTCCGTAGCGAAAGTTCTTCTTCGATATTCTTTAGTATTGACCGAGGCAAATGAATAGAAATAAAAATTCGAACGAGATATGCTTGTTGGTGATTTTTTGCGAATGTGGGAGGAGTAAAAGAAAAAAACGAAAGCAGTCAGTGAGTAATAAGTTTTTGGTTAAGCGTGTTAGCTTAATAATATTGTATTAAAATTCATTTTTGATCGGTTTGCGTTGTTCTCGGTGAAACCTATATATAATAACTTTATTTTTTTACTGAGCCAGAAGACGGACATGCAAATGTTGGTGTTATAGTACCAAGTTATATGATATCGAGTAAAACAAATTCTCATTTTTCTGTAAGTCGGTTCACGTGCTTAAATTGTTGGTTCTAATGCCGGAAAAAAAATAAGTAGGTTAGGTTAGGTTAGAATTGAAGGGGTTACATTGACACATTATACTATTATATCAATGTCCAGACGTACATCATAACTCACATCATCGGTCTAACAACCAGAGTTAATACATAATACCGTTTATTATTCTGTTGTTCGATAATAAAAAGAATAATTCTAGGATATAATTTGTACGCTGTTAAATGTCAAGACTGGTGTGAATATTACACCTGGTCAACGGATGTCGAAGTCCTAATTACCCCGAAGAGACAGTCATACTTAATTATCTTTAATTTAAAATTATAATGTTTCTTTAATTTTTTTATTATTTAGTTTTAAGAATATTTTTTTTTAAAAGAAACAAAAATTAAAACGTAGTTCTTACCTTATTGGAAAACTATTATTTAATTGACTATTTTTGAATTATTTTCTATGTAATTAAAATATTATGTGTTATATTTAATTATAATTTTCCACTATGTATTATGAATTCAATTGCACTAAATTTTTTTTTCAAATTTATATGAATGGCATTAATGCCTTGATTGATTGATAGGACTGTGGGACCAAGCGCTAGGCAAGATTCCCGGATAACGCCGGGCCTATTCCTGCAGCCATTTACATAAAACGTTAGGATAGGAAGGTATGTTAGTAAGGAAAGAGCGACCCGGTTACAGACACCATGACAGTCAGTACTAAACTACTACTATCACAAGACAATCACAATTCTATTCTACTAGTCTGCAATCGCCAATCAGCATTCTCCAGTCCACAACACCTATCTGCTCTGCTATATTTTGAATAAAATTAAAACTAGATTAAAACTAAAATCCTAAAATAAATTTATTAGTTAGTCGCTCAGGAATCTGTAACTTAATTAATTAATAAATAATCCGCACAACTAACCTAATTAAAACATAAGTACAGAACTCTGCAAGAAATTTTTTTAACTTATGGCTCAGGGATCTGAAACAATTTAATTAATATGGTATGATAGTTTAAGCCATCCATTACGATAATGTTACCATAAGTCTGTAACATGCTCATCAGAGAATCAAAATAGACTAGGGCGACAATCTTCAGCAGAACCATTTTCCTGTTACATAATTAGTAAAATAATATAATTTGTTAGTAAGATCTATATCATTTTCACATTAACATTGGTTATTATTTTTATTAGGATAGGAAGGACATTTCTAATTCCATCATATGTATTTGTGTTACCTCAACAGTTGAAACTGGAGTATTTAGGTTAATTATCTTGGGCTCTTCTCATTATAACTGTATATAAAGTTGCATCCCTATATTTCCAGATCCACCACCATCTAACGCGAGGGACAAGACAATCACATTTCTAATTTACAATCGCCTATCTGCAATCTCCAATCTGCAACACCAAGTTGCTTATCTGATTTTTATAAAATTAAAACAATAATACAAAACTCTGAAAAAAATGTATTAATATTTTCAGGAATCTGTAAGAATTAATTTAATAAATTAATTTTACCACCAATTTAAGTTAATTTTACCTCCAGTCCGCAACACAAAGATAATCACACCTCCAAGACTTCCGGACAACGTAAGCAGACAGTCACGAGATAATCACATTGCTAATCTACCAATCTGCAATCGACTATCGTCAGTCTTCAAACCGCAACAGCTATCTGCTTTGCTCTTCCCTGATTTAAATTAAAATAATACAAAATTCTGAAATAAATTTACCAATTTGTAACTCAGGAATCTTAACTTAATTAATTTTATTAACTATCCAAACTCCAGTCCGCATATCTAATCTACATAAAGAATAAATACAAACTCTGAAAGAAAATGTATTAGCTTAAGGCTTGGGGACCTGTAACAACTAATTAATTAATATGGTATGATAAACAAAGTACCATTCAACCATTATGGTGATACCACAATACGTGACACAAAAAAAATTCACTGCTTCAATTGACGACACCTGAATCCTGATATTAGACTCAACACAAAGCAAACTATGATCGTACAAAAAATGGGAAAAATTATACACAAAAACGATCATGAACGATTCACAATGTGCCAAATACGAACGAAGAGAATACAGTGGAAAACAAAATAATAAAACCCGTTTTAAGTACACAATTTACTGACACATCTCATGCTATACAAAAAGAATTGAAACAAAAATAAAAAGGTACTTATCCGAAATATATAGACGTCTCGCCTTCACTGTAGTTACTCTATTACAATATTATTCCAATACATAAATGTATGGATCAAGCAAAAGTTGCATGAGGTGCAATCCGAATTAAAATTAATACAAACACTCACACACACCACAATAACTAATAATTAATATTTATATTAATGTTCATCACCCACATTTACATATTTATTATTTATGAATTATTAAATCACTAAACCATTAATTGTTTAATTATTCGCAGACACCAACGCCACTCCAAAAACACAACCACTCTCTACGACGATCAACTACCGACCAATGTCATTAATGCCTTGATACTAAAATATACTTTATTTTATATTTTGATGAAATTTAAGTCAATGTTGTTGTTAATTTTTCTCGGCTGTTACTTTTGCGGAATGACTTTAGAGTAAAACCCGATATGAGGATGATGAGTCCAAGATAAATTAGTCTGGTGCGTCGAAATTCGTTATATCTCTCCTTCCTATTATGTCCTGCGGTGTATTAAAGGATTGTGCAAGCCTCTACAACGCCCAACCCTGTGCTCTAGCCAGAGCTACAACCACTGCTTAGAGGTTTCTACACAGTCAAATCTGTTAGCAGGATGTGAACGCTAGTTAACTTTGTGCTACAATTCGAACAACTTATTTGAGCGACAGGAAGAAGTATCACCTGCTGACAAGACGCCAAATAAAAAGAACAATTGGAATACATTGATGAAATATCTTGTGAATAGAGATACAACAGAGGAAACAAATGAGATAGACAAAATTTTTCAAAGTATGGCTGAAATGGTAAAAAATAAATAGTAGAAAAATCGAAATTTTTAAAAGATATTTCGGAGTTGGATATGGAAGAGTAATCGAACCTACAACTATTGGATTCGCATGCATCAATATCGAAACCAACAACAGAATCACCTGAATTAAGCTCTAGTTTCTCGGATAGTCCAATCACGTACTCGTCATTACCTTTTGCTTTCGAGTCAAATAAAGCCTCTTCACAATAAGGGATTCGACAAAGTGACAAATTAAAATTAAGACCTTCAAAATGGAATGATTATTTGCCTATCACTTATACAATGCAGCCACCATCACGTTAGATTAACATGCAATTCTATAACAAGGTAGAGATTGTTTCCACACCTGCACAATCTTCACATTCTAATTTTTTAACATTCGGTTCAAATTTTATAGCAAAAGAAGCATCTCAAACAATACCTCATATTTTAATACCGACACCAAGACCTTCATCAACAGATTCACAATCAAATCAAGAAGTGGCATAATTTTATC
The DNA here is from genome assembly GCA_963932295.1 of Tipula lateralis. NCBI lineage: Eukaryota > Metazoa > Arthropoda > Insecta > Diptera > Tipulidae > Tipula > Tipula lateralis. Next base: position 143,712,579 of record OZ010738.1, read on the forward strand.
TAGATTAATGGGAAAACACAGAAGAATAACACCAAATTATATAAAACATTGTATGTACACTCAATAAAGTTTAAGATTAGTATAATACAAAAATGTATTACCTCAAACATACTGCCAATTTTTCTTTCGGACCTACTATTGATTGTTTAAAGGTTCTGTCTTGTTTTTTAATCTTGTAAGCTATTTTTTCCAATAAATCATGAACATTGGCTTGCGGCATTCAAAAATTCACCTTCAATTTGTCTCTTTTTGAGCATTTTATAACGGCAACGACGGTTCATTTTGCATGTATGTTAAGTTAGCCCGAAATTGCATCCCGAAAAGGCTTTTTATAATTTTGGTATGTTTCCAAATTACTTAAAAATGTAAGAAAAACACTTTTCATCCCGAAAATTTTTATTTTTTAATCAGAAAGTGGAAACATAAAAAATTTAAAAAAAAACTAGCGATAGACGAGGATCCTATCCCCACCGCAGCCAAGTAAACTCATTTGAAATAATTAGAACATAGATGTATATAACTTTTAAGGCTAGTTTCCCGATGGGGTCATCTCTAGGATTTTCCTGAAAAATTATTAAACTCTTTGATTATGCTAGTTTTCCTAAACAAATATATGTATATACTTAGATATATTTATATTAAAATTTTAATGTTAAATTTTTAAATATAAAAAAAATTTTAACAATAGAAAATACTATAGATGACCCTTTAATATATCTTTAGTATTTTGTTTTGGATATAGTTTTATATTTTACTAACTAATTAATTGATTTGGTTTCATAAATATTTTTGTATAACGTTTTTGTTAATTTTTATTTTAAATTTTTTTTGTTTCCACTTTCTGATTAAAAAATAAAAATTTTCGGGATGAAAAGTGTTTTTCTTACATTTTTAAGTAATTTTTCGGGATGGATTTGAATTTAGCAAAGAAACATTCCAAAATTTTAAAAAGCTTTTTCGGGATGAAATTTCGGGCTAACTTCACATACATTCATTTTGCCACTGTTCTTCTTCAATCAAAATAGCAATCATTCAATGAGATAACATATTATAAAGCAATAACACTTATATTAAATTATAATTTCGATACTGTTAGAACCAGATGATCATCGTAACCGGCCTCATGAAGTTTCACAAGAACTTTGAAAATGACCAGAGGTGAGACTTCCTGGAGGCATCCTCTAGCAACAAAAGTATCCGGTAGCAGTAGCATCCTGTTAGTCTCAATAATATTTCATATCTTATGTTGAATGAAATATATAAATCTAATCTGTAACTTTCAAGATTATTTGATTCATGATTACATGCTTACAAAACCACTTCATAGGTTTCCCTGACGATTCGTATAAGAAGACATAAAATTATTACATTAAAAGTTTTCCATTTTATCTCACCACCGATCATTTCATCTCTCTTGCTAACAATAAAAATAACATTTTGTTTTATATCAATTTATATTTATACTTCTACATACTTTCTTTAGTGAATGAAGTGTTTATGACTTTTGAGCTTTTCATTATGTTGCGCCAATAAGAAAAAAAAACCTCTATTAAATTTTTTTCCATTCCACTTTGTTACATACACAAGTACATTTATATATCTTAATTAATTTAATTCCATAAATATAAATAGAAAAAATAAAATTTAAGAATAGCATACCATTACGTTTTTATAAATATAAAATATAATTTATTTGTAAAATTAAATTAAATATAATTTCGAGCTAAGATAAAATAAAATTTTATTTTAAATGTCTTGGGTATTCTTCGTTTACGTTTTCATGTTTATAGCTCTATTATGTAGCTATATCATATACTGTAACAGGAAAATGTCATTTAGGTTTCAACCATACTTTGTCACAAATTATTTTATTAAAAATGAAAAATAAAAAAGGAAATTGATTTATTCATTGTTATCCTTAATAGTTGTATGTGGGGAAATGGAAATTATTTCACTTCAGTTTTCATTAATTTTGAACATTTTATCTAAAAAATTTTATTTATAGATGCTCTCGGTAACAGGTGTGTGTGTGTGTATGTATAATTTAATTTAGAAAATATATTCGAATCGAAATGAAAATGAGGATTTCGGCAAACACTTTACATTATAATAATAATCAATTTGGGAAAAACAATCTTGATTTTGGAAAATCTATTTCATTTCACACGGCAAACGTTAGATTAACTCTCGTCTAATCAATTTAAAAATCTTTAATATTGTATGTACGTCGAATTTATATAGAGCTTAGAGAAATACAGCTGCAAATATAAATTTTTTGGAAGATATTAAATCGTATCATTACCAATCCTCGATAGGTTTTCCGGTAGTCAAAAGGTAACAAAAAACAACAAGCGAAATCGCAATTCCCAAACGCATTCCGTTTATTTCCTTATTAAAATCCTTAGAATATTTTTTGTTTGATACAGTTATCTTATATACGTATATGGTTGTACGTATACATAAGACAATTTAAAAAGTTAACTTTTCGTAATAAATGGATTTTTGGTGAAGATATAATATAATTCATTTTGGGATTTATGATATTTATGATTTTGTTATAATCTAATGAAAAGATAACTGTTACGCTGTTATTTACTGAAAAGTTATGGAAATGATTACGAGCAATAATTTTTATTATCAACTTTATTATATACATATATGTTGTACGAGTATATACATAGGTGGCACATTATGTACATACACATAAATGTATATATTAAGAGAGTTCTTGTGTTATTCTTATTATTGTTGAAGTATATAAAAAAAATATATTTTCTTTTATTACATTCTGTTGATTTGTTGTGAATGGAAAAGGGTGAAAAATGCTTAATATTTTTAAGTGTGTCGTATAAATTTCATCTTGTCATACCACATGTTGAAATGTTTTATTACTTTAAAAGCTTTTGTTTGTATGGATAAAATTAAGAATTTAAAATTGAAGTATGTAGGTCAAAATTCATTTATCTAACTATTAATATCTTTTTAGGGATGCAATACACAAAGGAGCTGAAAAGTATTTTATTTAAGAAATAAATTCTCCCAGTGAATCTTATTTTTTTGGAGTAACACACGATCTGTGTAAGCAAAAAAGGTCTATATGAATTGGGTCAGCAAGAGTTTAAATATTTTATATTATTGCTGTTCTTTAAACTATGCCGTTGAAGTTAGTCGGTATCTGCATTACCGACTAACTTTAACGGTCTTTGCTGTTCCTTTGAATGTTACTCTACAGATTTTAGTAGTTGCGTTTAATTTTTTTTATTTTTTATTATTGAAACTAGTCTTTCCAGACTAACCATCAATTTACATCTGAATTCTTACAAACTAAAATATAATGTGGTCACTGTTGATCCAGCGATGCACAGTGCCTGTTCGTTGGTTGGTAGCTGCTCACATACTAACGCACTCCAAGGGTTTGGTTCTTTTATGTCTCCTAACCAAATGTTCATTATCCAGTAGTCGAGAGGCTTCCGCATTGACATGTTTCATTAGTCTTGATTCATGCTTCGATGCAAATCGTTTTATTTCGAGTTTTATATCTGGAATCTCCAAATCATGATGCAAATCACTATTACGAATGTACCAGGGTGCATTGACTATACTCCGAAGTACCTTATTCTGAAAGTTTTGTATAACTTTAATGTTAGTATTCTTAGTACAGCCCCATAGCTGAGTGCCATATAGCCAGATCGGCTTAAGAACCTGATTGTAAATGAGTATTTTGTTGGATATGCTTAATTTTGACCTCCGCCCAATTAGCCAGTACAACTGTCTCTATTTAAGATGAAGCTCTTTTCTTTTCTTCTTCACATGCTCTTTCCATTTAAGTTTAACATCCAGAGTCATCCAGAACTCTGCTAAATACCCAAGTATTTAGCAGAGTTCACGTTCGGCACCATCACATCGTTTAAGCTGATTGTCGGCGGATTAACCAATGATTTATTCGTAAAGTTGACATGGGCAGATTTGAATTCATTAATTGACGTGCACTTTGAAGTTTATTCGCCGCTTCTTCCACAGTTTTCTCTGTTGATAGTATCGCGGTGTTGTCAGCAAACGTTGCTATGCTTACGTGGTCGGACTGTGGTATATCACTTGTATATAGTAGGTAAAGGACTGGACCTAGAACTGCCTTGTGGAACACCTGCCCTTACCTTTCTCAGTTCAGAATACTCATCTTCTTGCCTTATACTCTAAAAAGCTTTTCAGATAAATATGATCTCAAAAGATCAATATATGGTCCCGAAAGCATCACATTTAGTTTATGTGTTAAGCCTTCGTGCCATACCTCATCGAAAGCTGCTGCCACATACAGAAATAAGGTCGAACAAATTTGTTTATCTTTTAACGCCTTTTTTATAAAATCTGTTATTATGTGAACCTGATCAATTGTTGAATGTTTGCATCTGAACCCAAATTGGTGACCCGGTATTAGGTCTCTACTTTCTATTATTGGCTTCATTCTCTTCAAGAGTAGTCTCTCCATTAGCTTTGAAATTATAGGGAGCAGTGATATCGGACGATACGATTTAGCTTCATTAGGCGGTTTACCTGGTTTCGGTAACAATAACTTCTGCAACTTTCCAGGCCGAAGGAACATGTCTTAATCTAATAACAGCATTAAACAAGTGAGTTAGTTTAGCGATAGCTTTCTTTGGTAGTTGCTTTAAAATTTCTCCCGTTATAAGGTCATATCCAGGTGCCTTTGCTGACTTCAGATTGAATTGTATTTCACTGGTAACTTCTTTTTGGGTTGTTAGAGAAATTCCGTCCTCATAATTGCTGCTTTCGTTTTCGATTATAAAATCCGATTCAATCTCATTCGGTTTGAAAATATCAGCCAAATGGTTAGCAAATTCTTCAGCTTTAGCTTTGTTATCCCTAGCCCACGAGTCATCACTTCGCTTAATAGGAGGGATTTGCGTAATTGGGGTTTTTATACTTTTAGTTGCCTTCCATAGTGAGTAGTTCGTATCTTCATCAGCGGTCAATATTCCCAGATACAAATAAAACGATTTTTCAGTTAGCTTCTGAATTTCTCGCTTAAGCTGTTGTAGTTTATTATTTAGAATCGTCTTATCAGATGGACTCCTTGTTTATTGCCATTTTCTCCTAGCTTTTCCTTTTTCTAAGACAAGATTCCGAATTTCTCTTGGGTAACTTTTACCAATGAATTTGGATACTGTTCTATTAGTATTATTCCAAGCGGTAATCTGAATGATATTGGTGACATTTTCTACCTCTTCTTCTAGTTCCTGAATAGTTTTTAGTCGTGTTTGTAAGTTAATCTTGTTTTCTACTTCAGATCTGAAGCTCGCCCAATCAGTTGTTTTATTGGCAAGAGTTGGTCTCGTTTCCTTTCTAATTATCTTGTCGCTTAAGGAAGTATCACTGCAGAGTGATCCGAGTCCTTATCTGAATTATCCTCTACTTCAATAAAATTTGATGAAACTTGTTTTGATATAAAGAAATCCAGTAGATCAGGAGTTTTACCTGCATCCGTGGGCCAATATGTTGGCTTGCCAGTGGAATGGACGTTACATCCCATTTCCACTATTGCATTTTAAAGTTCGTTACCTTTGGTTTTTGTAAGCCTTGAGCCAAAGTCAACTGCTTTGCATTAAAATCACCCCCTAGTATAAATCTACCATCGAAATGTTGTAGGATATTCCAATAGTTCGGTTTCTTCAGGTTATATCTAGCTGGACAATACACTGCTCCTATCTGAAGGCGTTGCTTGGTAGATGTAATTTCTACTATGGTAAGCTGGGTTTCGGGTAATTGATAATGCTGGCATTCACGGTGTTTAATATAGTTTTTGTTATAACAGCAGTTCCACCTCTTGCTTGGTTATCCGGATGAATTGTTTCAGAAAGTTGGTAACTGTTAATTTTAAGGTAAGATTGCCTTGTGGAGTGGGTCTCAGATATCAGACACACATCGATATTTTGTATTTTTAAAAACGCTTCTAGTTCATGATTTTTATTTTTGATACCGTTAGCATTCCAACTAGCAATCCTCAGGTTTTCTTGGTATAATAATCTATGGCTTAGAGGCCGTAAACGGCCCTTACCGCGTCTCAACTGAGACCTTATGAACCATTTTTAACGATTGGTGCACATTGTAGGTGGTCAGCCCAACGAATGTTTTTACACACAAACGCGTTTTTATGTCATCCGGTTGCATGTTAATTTTTGGTCAACGGCGGGAATCGAACTCGAGACCGCGGCGTGATGAGAAACTCTCTTAACCATTAAGCTACATCCGGCGACTTGGTATACCATTCTTGGTATATTACCACTCTTGGTATACCATTTTGAGAGAGTTGATTAGTATAATAAAGCAGAATTTCCCTGCTCCAATCTTTGTAGCCTTTCAGAAAGGTTGCTTATGGCATTCATAACATTCTGCATCATTTCCATCATAGTATTCGAGTAGGGTTCAAAGTTGGTCCGGAACTGACCTTTCCTGCGCATATGATTAACCACCTCTTAAATGATGACTTAACGATTCTGATGGTTGACTTTTTCGTAAATTCGTTGGTTTACTTAGATTATTTATTCAGTTTTGAAGTTTCTCGCTACCAGGCATCCTCGGTAATGGGCTTGTGCACAGTTTGAACACTTTACTGCAGTATTCCTGGGTTTCTCACAAGAAATAGTTAAATGTTTCTCAGCACATTTAACACATCTAGGTTCGTGTTGGCAGAACTTTTGAGTATGGCCATATCGCTGACAACGTTTACATTGCGGAATTATACGGTTACTAACCGCTTCCATTTTTCCACCCATATCGCACATATGTTTTATTTCATAAATTTTTTGAATATTTTCTTTGTTATCAAAGGTCAGCGTAAATAACGGAAGTGAAATTCTTAGTTCTTCACCCCCTTGCTTAGTCTTTTTAATTTTGTTGACGACATCAAGGATTTTAAAACCTCTTTCACTCAATTCTCTCCTAATATCTTCTGGGTCGCATGATTGGTGCAAATTTCTAACCATAACCCTTATCGGTCGTGTAAGTTTATTTTCATAAGAATGCCACTGTTGCTGCGAACCGTTTAGGTATTCTGTTAGATTTCTATAATCTGTCTCGGTGACTACATTTATTTTCAGTTGCTTGTTGTTCATCAATTTGGCTTGGAAATTGATGGTGTTATCCTGTAATGACTTGTTAATGTCGGAGTTATTTGTCACATTGCTAAGTACTACAGGAAGTGGAATTTGTTTACCTTTTTTAGGTTCTTTAATTTTTTGAAAAGATACACAATTTGCTGATGAGATGTTTTTTTCGGGCGTTGTGGTTTTTTGAGATGGATCTTTTTCAGTTCTGTCTGATGAAGTACCTGCTTGATTACATTTTTCTGATATTCGCTTCCTTTTTTGGATTTTGGTAGTAGCCATGCTGTTTCGTGTGCTACTGTTTCCTCTTCTTCACTCGAATCAGGTATAGTAAAATCATTTGGTTGTGGGTGACTTTGATCTATCATCAGTTTTAATTGATGGATTTCATTTCGCGCTTCCCTTAATTCAGCTTGTAATGATATTATTATTTTCTCATTTAAATCATTATGTGATATTTGTTGGGAACTGCTGTTACTCATCTGCTGATGCTCTTTTGTTTTGGCTAAGTTTTCTACAGAGAAACTTCGTGGCCTTATAGGAGATCTCATGATTAGTTTACCTATTTTAAATGGATTGTCGCTTGTGCTCATAAACTTTCCCGAGCCGACGGCGTTAGCATTTGTGTGTTGTAATGATGGACCCTTCACCGAATCCATGGGGTCAAATATCGATGAGGGTGAATTTACCTGCATGACCAGACTTTAAGTACTGCCGAACGTTTTGGTGCAGACGCAGACCAAGTAAAATTACCCAAGTTCTAGGTCATTATCATTAAATGTTCATTAAATGACTACACTTTTTATAATTATAATTATTTAAAAAAAATTCATTTTTGATAGATTTAAAAAAAAAGTGAGTGAATAGATTTTAAAGTGTTAGGTTTTATTTATACACTTCTTATCCTAAATAGATTCATTCGTTGGCCTTAGACATGTCTCATTCGAGATAGTACCACTGCTACTACTGTTTTTTTTTGTCCAATACGTAGCTAGGTTTGGAATTTGAGTTGAAATTATTCCCTCATGTGGTTACTAGGCGCTTATAGAATTCGTACTATTGCCTTCCCATGCACCATCTACCGGAAAATAGTGTGGTATATAGGACAACTTGAAGATCGTGAAAATGTTATCCATTGGATCACTGGGCAAACCGCCCAGGTGGCGCAGTGGTTAAAGCTGCGGCAGTTGGAGCGGGAGGTACCGGGTTCGAATCCGATTCGAGGCAGGATGCAAAATGGGTTTTTCACCTTCGATCGTTTGGGCGGTGCGATCGGTGGTGAAAAATAAACATAATCTGGATCCTCTGTCGTGTTTAGAATCCTTGGGCCGACCCATCTTCCATGTCAGTACTATAGGACTGACATGGAGCTATGCAATGCGCAGATGGCTCTACGGAAAAACTCGGACCTATAGCCGTATAGAGTGGTATCACAACGGATCAAATTTGGTCTAAGTGTGCGATAGCAACCACATCAACTTAACTTTTTTTTATCACTGGGCTAGCCATCATCATGTTGGAAATATGAGCAGCCGTCAAAGATAATCCGAAGTGCTTCGCATGAGAACTAATAATATATGTAGTGAAAAAGTAGTCAAGGTTCCAGGAGAATTGTTTATAACCGGTGTTTACCCAAATAATTAGAATGTTTTCGTATCGTGTCGATAGAATATTACTATACGAAAAGCTGTACTGAGTCAAATTGTATAAGGTGAAGTATGTGTTAAATACTTGAACAAAAAAAGTAACTGCAACGCTTATAAATGAAGGAAATCATTTTGGGGATTAATTCGAAGAATTCTCACAAGACCTTCTAACTCGCAAAAAAGAGAAAGACACTTTTGTGAGTTTATATTCGTTTCTTGTAGGATAGCTTATTATCTAATCATATTCGTGTTCCACAGATCGTAATCTGGTGATTGAAATTCAATTTTTCTATCTGCCTCGCTTTCGCTATTGAGATTAGTGATCGGTACCTTCCACTCCAGATGAAACCGCTTTAACCACTATGGCAATTGGTTGGTTAAATACTTCTTTACTTGATTGCGGTTATTTGTTTTTTGTAATTACGTTGAGGCACTGAGCGATAGTAAAACTACCATATAACAATTAAAAACTTGTTTCTTTTCTCCTGCCGTAACTTCAAACAATTTCATCAAATATTTACTCTGATTCTTTGAGGCATAGCCACCACTTCGAGAAGGCTAAGCGGTTGTGATAGGGTTGGCATTAAGTTATTAGCTGAATCTGTAAACTAGATAATTTGGAACGTGAAACGTATTTATCCTTAGTTTTTCGGAGAATCTGCATCATATATTTAGCTTTGCTAAACAATTTGGGTATTACCAGTACATACTTCCTGTAACCAAGACGATTTTATAAAACCAGTTGGAAATCAAACGACATAATAACGATCAACATTAAACAAAATTCTTAAGTGCACCTTGGGAAGAATTTCAGTTTGTCAACAGATGTCAGAATACTATGGTAGTGGTGTGGAAAATGTTAGTTTTGGTCGTTAGAAATCAAAATACAATTAAAAGTTGGTTTATACAAGAAACAATTATACAACAACCGATAACTATTCTATCTTGACCACAACTACAACTATTTTACAAGACTAAATTCAGGTGAAAGTGGATTCGATTTAGTATTGTATTTGATTTTATTATATTCACAAAAAAGACAGCAACATTTTCTACTGCCTTTACCAATCAGGTGTATATGCTGCCTATTAGTAATGGACACAGGACATTGGGAAGTCTTTCATAAAATAAATAGTTCTGACTATAGGAAAAATAACATCATTCCTCGAATCTCCAACGTGGAAAGGTTCGCACTATAGTCTACATGTGAGGGATGAAAGCGAGAGATCAGGAAAGTCTTGCTTACTCAATTTAAGATAAATTACATTGTATCGTATACACGTATTTATATTTGACGGAATGCTTAAAATCTCAGTTCACACCATGATTGGAAAATAACCATTCTGGAAAAGCATGCGCGCAACGAAATGTGTCAGAATTTTTTTTTTCAATTTCACAACTATTACTGGATCATGTCATGGACTACTCGTATACTGGAACATCTAATCGACCACAAGTAATAGCACCAACCCCAACAAATTAGAATTAATTCACTTGAACACTTACACTATTCTTTACAACGTATCAATGTTCAGATGTCTTCTTTTCCACATATGCTGAACTATGAAACACTCGAAAAAGGTCTTTACTCATGCGCAATTCATTTGCTTTAAAGATGTTATCTCAGTATGTCTCTTTGCAAAAAGAGGATCCTGTTAAACGATCAACAACTGCCGTGGTAGTACATCAAATAACACATACTCGTAGATTTCGAGAAAAGTAGTCGTGGTGAAGTTATATTGCAAACTTCCAGTGACATAATATAGACTCGGGAGCATTAAAGCCAAACTCTCCTCCATAATACCGCTCCCTTTAACATCATTCAAATCAAAAAATAGGTCACTACTAGAAGGAAATACGCCATCAATATTCGACACAGACTTTGACATTCCGGTAGACATATCATTGTGGGTTTTATAAGTTGTGAACCCTATAAAGTTCCAAAAGCTCATTTAACACTTTTTTCTACTTCCAGAGGTGTTTGTGAAACTTCCAGAGGTGGTTGCTTAGTATTTATCCAAAGGCCCGCAAAACAAATCCTACATACCAACATTTGTTCCTAAGTAATCAAAAAAAATATAACATGGTAAAACTTTCATAATTATATTTTTGTTTCAATTTTTTACGTGATTTGAATTACCCTCACACACAAAAATTAAATAAAAATAATTTTCCGACAAAATATTTTCACCAGATACACAATTTTTCTACTTTGTCTGTACTTTGTAAAATAAAATAAAATAATACTCTTATATACGGTAAGAACAAAATACAAAAATTATGATGATGTTAATGATTAAGATTAGATGAAGATAACAACATTATTCATGGCATTAATATTTATGTTTTATGAAATAATTAATTTAAAAATATATTATCATAAAAGTATGTATGTATATAAATATAATTATTCTTTTAACTAAAAGATTCTGTGTAGCTTATCCTTTTGGCAATTAATCACAACATCAACATACGGAATGACATGAATATTAATTTTTTGTGTGTGCTTTAATATCATCGTAACACATGTAATCCACATGTGTTTTAATTATTTCCGATATAAAAATTACCTCAGTATGCACAGAAGGTAGTAATACGTTTTCATGATATGACACTCAAACCGTCATATTAATGAAAATAGTAATAACATTTTATAGTGATATCACTACAGCTTAATTCACTGTGATAGTCAATTAGCATAGTATTCGTTCATAATGAACTTTAATGTTATTGTATAAATAGCATTTTCATGCCTTTTAAACGTTGAAAAGCTCTGTAGTAAAATAAATCTGTATCCACTTAAAACTGTCTAGTAAAAATGAAACTATAAGAGACAAAATTGTATATTTCGTAAGTGTCATACTTGAAATTTTATTTTATAAAAAATTTAAGTTAAGTTTTGAGTAGATACTCAAGACTGTTACGTTTTATTTCGTATTTGAAAATTTTATACAAAAATGTATATTTTTTAACTTACAACTATTTAAATATTGGCAAATCATAAAAACTATGAACCAGACAATAAATTTGGCATATCATTTTCTTATTAAAGAAGTAAGTTAGGTTTGAATCGGATTATAATAAATAAAAAATCTTCTTGACTTTCTGTATTGTCATCATCTCTGATTATACACTGCTAGTCAAAAAATTTTGGATAGTTGAATTTAAAGGTGCTACCGTACCTAAAATTACATAACCGAAAAATAAGTGTCACTGAAACATAATTTTTTGATTTTAAATCAAAGCAACAAACTATTGAAATTTTGGCTGGTTTTGGCTAAGGGCTCTATTCCATGAAAAAATTGATTGACAGTCAAAAAAGACGTAAAGAGAAAAAAGTATTAAACTTCAGTGTAATAGGGCCCACGGGCACAATGGATGGGGCATTCATGTTTCGTAAATATGAAGAACGAAACATCAGACCCATAGAATACCATCACAGTACCCAGTCGAGTTGTCCAAGACGTGAGATTGTATCGATCGTCAGACAATTCGTAGACAGTGACCATTATCTGGTATACAACGCGATTCTCCTGTTAAGGTTGTAACGCTAACCAATATTTTGCTAACGTTAAAAAAAACATTAATTGGAAAATAATTTTAAGGATGCAGTGATACCAGAGTACGCCATTTCCTCTGCCGCTAGCTCAGACGTCGAGGTTAAGTTTGTCGTGGGATTGTACCTGGCATTCGTAAAATCACTGTTATGGCATACAGAAAAACCAAATAAAGAATAGAAAATAATGCTCACTCATGTCAAACTCACCTGAACTCACTACACTCCATATGGTTTGTTCTCTCTTAGAAAATCATCGTAATTAAAAGAATGTTATTTCTTAGCAAATATACATTAAATATTACAACAATAATAAGAAAAAAAAAACAATTAATATTGTTTCATTAATATTAGTTAATATTGGTGTACAATATAGAGGTACCCATTCATACAATAAAATAAAAAAAATATAAATCGTTACCTTTGAGTACGCAAGTACGAAGAAAGCGCTTCCAACGACCTTGATGCTGCAATCTAAAAAATTAGCTTCTAGAAAAAAAAAAGAATATTAATCAACTAATTATTAAGAAATAAGGAAAAGAAATAATGATTATAAATCATAAAAAGAAAATTTGAAAAATCGATAAAAATTAATAATAACAAATAAAGAAAATTAATTATATAAAAATAAGAATAAAATACAAAACCATTTTTGATAACTTCAACATTAAGAACACATAGATAATGAATGGTATCCGTCCTTGAAACTCCGTTTGAACACGCCAACTCAAATCACGTGATAAGCTCCAACCGGTACTTCGAAATCTCCTCCCAAATAACGTTGTTTATTTGGGAAACAGCAAACAGCACTCGCAAAAAAGCCGCCAATAATCTTGATTTAACTCCAACTGCAACAGCACGTGTCAATCCGCAAACGTTCACTGATCCGTTATCAGCTCAACCGATGTAATACCCGCCAACGCCAAATCAATCGATATGCACAATGTACTTTCAACTCGACTTAAGTTTTCACAACCAACTAACTTATAAGTAGTACAGAGTACAGTATTAATCGGGTTATTCACTATAATGTCGCACTTTCAACAATGTCTGCATTTATATAGTTTTAAGAAGTTTAATTAGACGGAATTATACCGCCCATTGCTATCTTCTTACTATTGCATAATCGTCACATTATTATACCACGTTTCCAAATCAACACAGAAGCTTGACTTTTATAAAGATTCGTGTTACAAGCTTTTATCATACGATAACTAACATATGATCAAGAAGCTAATTTTACACGAAAGGCTGGTCACACACTTTAAATCAAACGAAAAACCTGTACACTCAATCAAAAATATGTGTACCACCTCGAATGAAAAAAAATAGCGCGTAATTCGAATGAAAATCAGTTCACTTCTCATAAGAAAACTATACACCAAAAACGAGTGAACTTAATAAAAAAATTCTTCATTCTTCGACACCTGTGTAGTCACTTTTAGATTTCTCCCTCGTCTGTCCAAAAAATCCGATCCAAAATCTAATTTTTCAGTAAAAAAAATCTGGTTTTCGTGTGACTTTCCCGCCAACAGGAAAAAAAACATATAAATATTTTATCTACAAATAGGAAAGAAATGTAAGCCTTGCATCACCCGGTTCGTAGTAAAAACCCATATGGACTATGTGATAAGTATAATTACTACTTCCAGTAATGTATATTTTGAGTATCGTATTAGTATTTCCTTCAATGTATGTCGATAAAATAGTATGAATAGGCAACAAAGCAATAAAATATTTTTCAGCATACAGTCAGCACATAGAAATCGAATCTTATTGCAGCGACGATAAAATGGAACGAATGTTACAAGGTCTGATAAATGAAGAAATGGAATGAAAATATCAAGATCTTTTCACCAATAGCATTATGCGATCCAGTTACCAATCTGATGATGTGAACAGTGTCTGGGAAGTATTGAAAACCTCGCTTGCGGATGCTGCCATGCACATTCTCGGTATAGTGAACACTAAGCCAAACAATGATTGGTTTGATGGGAAGTGTCGTCTTGCTGTTGAGCAACGAAATATAGCTCACAATGCTGAATTTTTTTAAAGGAATCACCGAATAGCACCATACCTTAAGATCTCGGTCAACTGCCATTCGGGACCAGGATGGAAACCTCTGTGTTAACGTCGATGCGGTACTCGATAAATGGCGTGAACATTTTTCTGACCTACTTAATGTTCCTCATGTATCACTAGCTGTATTTGAAAATCCTCAAATACAGACCGCAAAGATGTTCATTGAGGATCCATCCTATGAGGAATTCACTATGGCCATGCAGACTAAAGAAAAATCGTGCACCAGGGGTTGATTGCATTAATTCATAGGGCTCTTGATATTCGGAGGGCTGACTTGGTGGAACTGTCTTTTCGACCTTGTTCGACTAACATGGCGAAATGAAGTTATGCCTGACGAATAGAAAGTGGCCGCGTTATGCCCAATATTCAAGAAAAGGGTGATTACTTGATGTGCGAAAATTATCTCGGTACAGCTCTCCTTTGCACAGCATACAAGTTACTGTCATATATGATCTTGGGAAGAAATACTCCTCTGGCGGAGGAAATTGTCGGTGACTACCAAGGAGGATTCCGTCCAAATCGGTCAGTCACTGATCAAGTTTTTCAGCTACGGATGATTCTTTTCAAGTACTACAATACACATCACGATGTCCTCCACGTATTCCTAGATTTTAAGCAAGCCTATGACTCGATCAATAGAGACTATGGTATGCGCTTGAATATTTAGGAATTTCAAACAAACATCTGTGTAAAATGACAGTAACTCAGTCACAATGCTGTGTTAAAGTTTACTTAACACAGCAAATTACTTCTGGTGTTCGACAAGGAGATGCGCTGTACCCGATACGTGCGGATACAAACCGAATGGTACAACGATCTTTGAACAGAGAGCCGCCTTTTGGTAGCGGAGAAGTCACTGTCAGCGACGATGGCTCCACCGCGTAGAGAGCGATCTGGCATTTTCTACTTACTTGCAAGAATATGAAGAGCTAGCTCGTGATCGAAACCGATGGAGTCAGATTGTTGACACGATACGGGCAATAATAGCCTGTTAAATCCGTAGAAAAAAAACACGATACAATTTATTGTACAACTTGGTTGAGTTGCATGAAAAGTTGTACCGTTTGTGGCGAAGTTTTATAACCGATCTTAAGTTCGCAAAATCAAAATGTGTTGATTTTTTGAGGCGGGCGGAACTATGTGTTGTATAAACTGGTTGTATTGTGTGTGGTGAAGTTAAACAACTAGGTTGCCTGCTTGTTGCCTGCTTGATTGTTGTGAAATCAGGCAGGCAAGATTTTTGAAATAATTAAATGTCATTTGGTGTTTTACCATTTAGATTGAATAAATAGTGAAAATGGCGATTATAAATTCCGAAAGTAGGAGGATTTTTTTTGATAAATTTTAAGATCTAGCGGCATTGTGGCAAGTAAAAAATGAAAACTATAAACACAAAAACTATGGAAAGAATGCGTGGATGCTTTTTTTGGAGGTTTTTCAATTGAAAAGGATGCTAGAATTGAGCAACTATAACGCAAAGTTGCCAATATAAGGTCATGCTATCGACGAGAGTTGAAGAAGAAAAATGTAAGTGAGAAAACTGGAGCAGGGAATGAAAACATTTATATTCCATCCTTGTGGTACTTTGATTTTCTTTGAATAGACGTCCGTTCTAGGAATATCGACTATAATCACCACGGATGACAAGAGTTTTGATATTTCCGTAAGTCTAGCTGTTAAGTATAGTATTTACTATATATAAATTTTTTATTATTTTATATAATAGCTTTTGTTGTTCATTCAGTTTCTTTATGTGTACGTGCTTGCCGTCAACTGCTCTAATGCAATGTGGGAATCCTGAGCGCCTGTTGAATTTATCAGCTTCAATTTTCCATGCTTCCGCAGTTCTCGGAAGCTGGCTGTAACTTTGTATGAATATAAAATTTTTACATTAAATCACAAATAACTACTACAGATAGCCAAACTATATGGAGAAATCATGTATATAGACTGAAATCAGGGGAATTAATTGTACCCTGGAAGAAAAGGCTATATTTGAGTTTTATTTTCTCTTTCATTCCTTTAC
This sequence comes from Tipula lateralis, assembly GCA_963932295.1. Taxonomy (NCBI): domain Eukaryota; kingdom Metazoa; phylum Arthropoda; class Insecta; order Diptera; family Tipulidae; genus Tipula; species Tipula lateralis. The sequence goes on from OZ010738.1 coordinate 143,729,010, forward strand.
CATTGATATTACGATAAATAAAATTCAATCAAATCTATAAAACTAAGTTCAAATACATACATGAAATCAAATAAATGTTTCATGCCACTGCGATTAGTTTCATTCAGGACTGTAAATGAGTTCCTCATATTTTATACAGAATTTATATACAAACATTTATTTATCGTAATATCCATGCTAAAGGAATGAAAGAGACAATAAAACTCAAATATAGCCTTTTCTTCCAGGGTACAATTAATTCCCCTGATTTCAGTCTATATACATGATTTCTCCATAAAGTTTGGCTATCTGTAGTAGTTATTTGTGATTAAATATTATATCTTTTGAAATCGAAACCTACTCGTATTGTTTCAACATATATATAATGGCTTCACTTGTTTCTACCACGATTTCTCCAATAGATTGCGGCGACACAGCAAATGAAAATTTTAGGTCTTCAAATGAATTCCCTGTAGCCAACAATCGTATTGCGTGATTGCAATACAGGTCTCTGCAGTAATGGCTTCGCGCCTTCTACAGTGTTCTTTTTCTAATAAGAGGTGTTCAATTTTTGTTTAAAAATCTCTAAAAGTCTCTTGGCTCATACGCATATAATTTAAATAATCAAATGCTTCTGTCTCTTCTAGTTTTTCAACAACTTTTCATTAGAAAATATTGCCTTTTTTGTAGCCATTTTTTTGACCATTTTTACGCCTGCCTGTAATTATTATTAATGACAATACAATGTCTGCCATCACATCGTTTTTAACTCGAAAATTTTTTTATAGGTCTGCACGGCGCGATACCACATAGAATAAAGTTGTACAACAAGTTGTATCGTGTGTTGTGAGCCCCATAAGAGACAAATACAAAGTTTTTGTTTATTTACATATTTATAGTTAAACGGTATAGCAAAATTTTGACAGCTAACTCCTCATTTCCATCTGACATAATTTATACCATTACCATTAAAATATATGGCGTCATGTGTGGCAAACTTACTATCGAATTTTTTTATCGAATAATAAAAACATTAAAATTGCTCTTGGGATAAAATTTTTAAAAGAATTAAAAGAATTGCAACGGCAAGAAATGAAAGAAACAAGAAAAAGCAAAGCACCCGCTTTTTGGGTTAATCCCTTTTTAATAATGAACATAATATTGAAATGGCTTTGCTGAAAGATTTGGATTGGGGTTTTGGTAGTTACTTTAAAAATTTTACCAGAATGCATATTTGTGAATTTGAGGAAGTGCATCCTTGGTAAGTTATCTTGCGTTTTACATAATTTATTTGGTTTAATATGAAATAAATTTGTTGAAATCATTTTCATGAGGCTTTCTTTATTATTTAGGTTAAGTTAAAAAAAAAAAGAAAACACAGTTTTGCGAGAAGCAATATCGTCAAGAGTACGACTAGCTGTAACATTAAGGTTCATTGCAACTGGTGACAGTTACCATTCTTTGGTTTATGTTTCACCAGTGTCATATAAGACAATATCGAAATTTGTACAGGAAGTTCTTCAAGCTATATGGAATGCGCTACCCAAGGTAAACTAAAATAAAAACACTTAATTATATTTGCGGACACTACAATATTTTTTAATTCTTATTAATTTAAAGGTTCCACAGAGAAAAGAAAATTGGTGTAGAGTAGTTGAAGGCTTTAATAAAATGTGGCAATTTCCACATACGTTGGTTGCTATTGATGGTTAGCATATACGTATCAAAGCCCCACCAAATTCTGGATATAATTTTTACTGCTACAAGGGTCACTTTAGTATTATTTTGTTTGCGATTGTTGACGCTCACGGAAAATTTTGGTTTATTGTCATCAAATGGCCGCATTAATGTTAGCACGATATATAAAGCTTTTATGAAGCATTGGCAAAAGGGTTTTGAATATACTTTCGCCAGCAAAATTATCTGGACAAGATTCGGGAACATCGTTTTTCTTCATCGGTGATGATGCATTCCCATTATCACGAAATCTGCTAAAGCCATTCAACAGAAATAAAGCTTTATCTGTTTCAGAAAAGAATTTAATTATCGGCTATGCCGAGCAAGAATGATTGTTGAATGTGCTTTTGGCAGATTAGTTTCTTGATTCCGAATATTTCACAGGCCTATAGATAGATACTTCATGATTTAATAGTGAATCCGACAGATTTAATAGTGAAGTCTTTCTGTGCGATACATAATTTTTTGACACGTGAAAGTTTTAAATTAAGGCGAGAAAACTTAATGAGAGAATACATCTAAACTAATAAATTGGCCGCATCCACAAGACAAAATATAGTTAAATACTTGATGTCGGATGGAATTATTGAGTCAATGGAAAGATATTGATTAATTACTGTACATAGAATTTTTTTTAAATAAAATAGCTATCTTATAAAAAAATACACAGAACTCATTTATTCATTATTTTGATAAATTTCTTAAACAAATAATATAATAAAAAACATAAAAAATAATTCAGTCGTCGAATGAAGAATTCGATAAAATAAAATAAAATATGAGAAAATTGAAATTAAAAAAATCTCGTTATCTTCAATGTCTGCAATATGCATAGCATCTTGCAATTTATTAGTTGAAAATAATGTAAATAATTGGTGTACTGGCTTGTATTAATATTTTTTTAAACGAGGTTTGTTGAATAAACCTATTTAGTTCAACATAAATTCCTGATGATGACGAACAAGGTGAAAATGAGGGTAAAGGGCAAGCAATTGACGTAGTCATTGTTGAATTACATATGCGGTTTCTCATTTTAGTTAGCAGCTGATGCATTTCTCCCATACATTGTATTGCATCAACTTTTGCTACTAGCGTAACTGTGTAGCTACGGATTCCACAAATTTGCTGAACTCATCTCTAGCTCGTTCGGAATTGAATTTAATTAATGCCTCATCAAAATTGGTATTTTCATTTTAATGTATTCCGAATATTCAATGGATTGGGTCGATTCTTCAGATATTTGAATTGGTGAATCATTTGTGTTTGCATTTTAATTCTATAAACATAAATAAAACATCAATATATTATGTACATATTATAATATATAACCATTGTTATGCAAAATAATGAAAAACTTACATTTAAATTGCTATGGCTTTTCCTATAAACTATATAGGGATCAAGAAAACTCATAGCTGTAAAATAGAACAGGCTACTTTCTTAAATCTCTTCCAAACCGGCTCCAGATTTTTTTGAGTTTAAACAAACACTTTTTTTAAACAAAAAAAAATCACAAAATTAAAAATGACAATTTTTTACGAATCTCACAAAAAACGAACTAATTGCAATCCGATTATAATTTTAATATAACATAACAAATTTATTTGGCAGTTGAGTATAAAATTGATTGTGTGCGAAAATAGTTTCGGGTCTTACACAAATTTTATGTAGAAGTGAGAGTGCAACAGCAGTAAAAAGTTTTCGATTTGATACTTTTTATGGCAGTCACACTAAGGCGCAAAGGAACTATCAACATTACGCTCCAAAAGAGCAGATGAAATATTTAACGTATGCATAACGCTACATAATATATGCCTTCACTTAATGTGCCATTCATTCAACAACAGACAAGAAATAAACAACGAGAAAGAATTACAAGATGAAAGTGATGGTTCTACTGTGGGAAGTTCTACAGCCAGACCAATCAGAAATAATGTACTAAATTCCACTACATAAATAAAAAATAGTGATTGTTTTAATAAAAATATATTGGTTTTATTTAATTAATTTCACTTTCTAATATTATATCTAACTCATTTCTATTTCATTATCTAATTTCATCGGCAGTTTGGCTGTAACCTTTACCGAAGTCCGAAATGTACTTACATTTTAAAATTTTGCATCACTACGAATAAAAATTCGTTCATGATCGTAGAATTATTGCTCGTTATCGAATTGCCCAATAAGGGAAATTTTCAATCGTTTCTTGTTATACGTTTTAGTTTAAAGAAAATTCGATTTCGAATTCCCAAATACCGATGATTCGAAAATGTTGTTCGATTTCCCAAATAGGCCCCCAGTCAAGCTTAACTGAGTTGGCTTTTTGTTTCGTTTACACAACTATTAAATATATATTTTTGTCTCATTTTAGTATTAACTGACAGTAAATTTATCTCATGGAATAACATAATTTTTGGATTTTAAATCCAAGCAACAAAGTGAATGAAATAATAAATGAACACTATTCAAAATTCGGCTTGTTAAGTTTCTTAATAAATGAACAAAGTCAATTGTTTTTAAAAGTTTAAAGGCCAGACGATCCAATTTGTTCGGATAGTTGGTTTAATTTGGTTGGGAGTTGGTCCATTTGTATACATGTAGGTTAATACATGTATCCGACATAATCTGACCAAGCAACCAGGTTGGATCGTATGTAATGTTGTCGGTCGATATTTGTTTAGTATATTTTAAATTTTTGTTGTTGTTTAGTCTTTTTATTTGTTTTACAAATGGGGTTAACGGAACGTATATTTTAACAGAAAATTCCGAATTGTACAAAGATTCGGATATACGAAAGTGGAACCAATGCTAAGCGGCTTTGGGGAAGTTCACAATTTTAGAATGAAGATTACGGTTAATATTACGTATAAAGTTATCCTCTAAGGTATTCGTCTAATCCAATCTTACATTATATTATAGCAAACATTAAAATCTAATTTGAAAATTCAAAAAATTTGCCAAAAATATTCTGAAAAAAGTTTGAATTATCGGATAAAAAATTTCGCATAGAAACCGTTCGTTTGTTTTGAAAATTTTATTTATGACATAGAAGTTACTTTTTTCAAGTTTATTCTTCTATCAAGTTGCGTTTTGAAAATGAGCGTTTTTTTGAATATTATAAAATATCAACCAATTTCAAAAGAATTACAATCAGGTAATTCTAACATTAAAAAAATTAACGGAGTGCCAACTCGTTTGTTTTTAAAGAGTTAACGTCCCGTGGCAACGAATTAATTTTTTATAATTTCTTGGTTGACTCGGGCTTCTTAAAGCAAAATCCCAAGTGTGTTTCATGTGGTATAAAGCTTATTAGAAATGACAAGCTAAAGTTGAACCGATGGAACTGTGGGAACAAATAAGTGGAATAAGGTGCACAAGGAGAAGTATTCGTTATGATTCTTGGTTCTCGAATTCGAAGTTGCCCATAGATGAGATTATTTTGTTGACATACGAAATTATGCAACGAACACCGGCGCAAAACCTAATCCACGAATTTGGATGTTGGCCTGCAACGATTGCGGATTGGCATCAATATGTTAGGGAGGTTCTAGTCAAATACATGTTGAGTCAAACAAAGCCAATTGAAGGACCGGGCATCACGGTAGAGATTCATGAAAGTAAATTCGGCAAACGGAAACACAATCGGGTCCACCACGTTGGAAGTCAATGGGGGTTTGGCGGAGTGGAACGTGAAACTGGACGATGTTTTTTGAAGAAAGTGGAGAATCGCAATCGCGAGAAATTGACGGCGATAATTAAAGAGAACATTTTGCCGGGAACAACCATCATATCCGATTGCTGAAACGACAATTTGGGGGAAGAAGGGTTTACTCATTTAAAAGTTTATCACAGTATAAGTTTCATAGATGACGAAACCGGTGCTCACACAAATACAATTGAGAGCAAATGGAGACAAGTGAAATAAATATTGCCAGAGTATAATCGTCAAACGGACATGGCGAATATTTTGGTTGAGTTCATGTTTAGAAAGATGGTAGCATCTAAGGATTGTAATGTAGTGAACAAATTTTTCGAAATTGTGGCCATTTCAACGATGATGACACTTAATTGACACTCATTCACAATGAGGATTAGGCCTAAATTTGTTTGGGGAACCTCAAAAAAAACGCATTGAAGCCTACCTCTTGGGTAGTGATGGAAACGGCTTAAAATTATATATATATATATGTATATATATATATATATATATATATATATATATATATATATATATATATATATATATATATATATATAACATCAAACTGTATTATTTAAATGAAATAGTATTTATATAATATAGATGTCTTTATTTTACCTCTATTTTACAATAGATGTCTCTATTACCATCCATGGATCGTTACGACCATTTGTCATACTACGGATGTTTTTCAAACCAAATTACTATGAGCAAAACCATATGATCCAACAAGAAAGACTAGAATATAAGCTAAATCAAAAGATTCTGATCTTTCTTAAAATCTGTGCAAGAAATAAACAAATGTAGCTACTTTTTTTAACGTTTTATACTTTTTTATCTACCTGTGGGTTATTCTCTTACTCTCAATGTACATTATGTTGTATAAAAAAATTTTATCCCACTGTTTGGATTCTTAGCCACTTTAAAAAAAGCTACTAATATTATTAAAACACTGTGGCATTCGTTATATTATTGCTTATATAAATTTTCCTTAAAATACTACAGCTTAAGAACGCCTACAGAGCCGAAGTTTCTCCCAACTATTAAAAAAAAGTTTTTGCCCGTAACCTCGTCAGTTACACGCCTATACAGACGTTGTGTTTATGCGCGCTGGCATTTTGAATGACGACCGGTATATTGTGGACTGTCATTGTGTGTTTCTATACGACCCATTTATTGGCAAAATTAAGAACGTGTGGGATATGCTAGAATGTCGTTGAAGGAAATGGGAAGTCATTGCTTAGAACATCTACCGATTCCGGTAGTGCCTTTTTTTACATATTATACCATTTCGTACAGCTAAACTCCCAATCTGGCGAATTGTTACAGTAAACACAGTTATTTCCTGAAAAATATAGTATCCGGAATTTTTTTAACGAGCAGTGTAAAATTATTACTATTTTTTCCGAAAAACTAATTATATTATTATTAATGGTTATATAAAACGTAAATACCGAATCATCATCACATCTTTATTCACAATCTTCTGCGATAAAATGTAATTTGCATAAATGTTGATGCAAAGTAATTTCGTTGTAACTCAAGATTAATCTTCTTGCCAATAATCGTCTTGAGTTTATTCATCTTGTATACAACTATTGATGGTTAGAAGGTAAAAATCAAGAGGTAAAAATTGAATATGCATGGATCAATGGCAGTTAGAGCTCCGATATTGTAGAGGTAAAACTGTTAGTTAAATGCAAATCATTCTCTTTATTGCGATAATATATGTACATGGTTGGTACCGTAAAATGGATATGTTTTAAGCCGATAAACTTAAGACACAGTTTTAATCTAATTTTTTATCTTCTTTTTTTGGATTGTTTAGTCGTAAAACATAGGGGTTTACTGTAAGTTAAAGAGGTTTTCTTTAGGTGTGCAGTACAAATTATTTTTGATAATTCAGTATTTATAAATTGCGTGAGTATTGCGTGAGTATTGTCTGTTCTAATCAAAACCAGCTAAATGAAATGCTCAATACACCAGTATTGAGCATTTCATTTAGCTGGTTTTGATTAAAACAGAAGGAGGTTATTTGGAATATATTATTTACATATGTGTTTCAATTAAAACCAGTAGGCCTATTTGTGAATTCGAAGAAACGAACGACGTTTTCGAATGATTGGTATTTGTGAATCCGTAAACGTATAATAAAACATATAATCAAGGACACGTAGCAACGAATGAAAATTTCCCTTATCGGGTAATTCGTTTTCGACCATAAATTTTACGTTCATGAACGAATTTCTGTTTGTTGTTAGTTTTGTTGACGAAGCCGTAAAAAGAAGTAACAAAATTTTAAAATTGGGTTACCACTACAAAATAATAGAGGAAATAGGAGGCCGGTTCAATCTAAATATCAATATGAGTTAATAGAAAAGGAAATATTGCAGCAAAAAAACTTTCGTAACCACCAGTTTAGCTTCGATCAGTAAAACTTGAATAAGCACCTATCAAATTAGGAAACGAACTTTAAGAATGAAGGAAAAAAATATGAAATTTATGAGAAAAAGCTTTCGTTGGCCATGGAAGCTAAGGAGCGACTAGAGGAGCGAAAATTTAAACTTGAGAATTTGGAATTCAAAAAAACACTTGAACAACTTTAAAGTACCTAACTTTATAACCATTGTGATAGTAATAAACAAAAATTGTAATAGTAACTATTAAGAAATAACATTGTGATTGAACATTATTAGTTGTAAGTGAATGAATTAAACAAGAATATTTTATTTATAACCATTTTTTATTTATTTCTTAAAAGATTATGTTATGGCGTTTAGTACATTATTTCTTATTCGTCGGGCTAACACGCCTTCGTCATTTCCGTTTGACCCTTCCCCTTCATTTTGCATTTCATCAATTCCATTTTCTACCAAAGTGTCGTCGCATCCAACTCTGAAGTGTAAGCAAATGTTGAGCAGAGTTGCGAAGACATTAATTATTTGGGAAGCCTTTTTTGCCGAAAAATGTAATTGTCGGGCCCCATGAAACATCGGAAACGTGATTTTAAAATACCAATGCAACGTTCAATGAAAATTCTTGTTACTCCAGCTAAGGTTATACTGCATACGCTCATTTCTTCGTGGCATGCTAAATTCACAATGAACTAAATGAACACAAAATGTATATTAGGGGACTGTAATGAGCTGCACCAGCTTTTTGCGATCCAGCACCTTAGTAGTTAGTACGGGGAAATTTTAAAGACACACGATGTCCATCCAACCACGATTTAGAGTAGGTTCCAGGATATAAGTGTTGTTGGGTGACCAATGCTTAAAAGTAGGAGAAGTGGAGGTCATATAAAGTGCCGATACAATTTACGTTATTCTATATACTTATAAATTTTAGAACATTCAAAAATAAAATTTATATACAAACATTTATTTATCGTAATATCAATGCTAAAAAAATGAAAGAGACAATAAAATTCAATTATAGCCTTTTCATCCAGGGTACAATTATTTCCCCTTATTTCAGTCTAGTATACATGATTTCTCCATATAGTTTGGCTATCTGTAGTAGTTATTTGTGAAAAAAGAGTTTGCTTTCTTCAGTGAAAGTGGTTTGAGACCTGTACGATTTTTTGATTGTTAGAGGGTTTTGTGAGTTTGAGTAAGAGTCGTAGATGTGATATCACGCGAAAATTGTATGCATCGATTAGAGAAGTTATGATAACTAATCCGGAATTTGCTTTGATTCAGTTTAATTTATTTTCGTTTTATTTATAGGGGTGGAATTGATAGGGCTTCCTTATGGTATGCTTGCAGATAGAGGGAGACTTCTTTTATCTGTGTTCTTGATCAGAAAGTTTGTTTTTCATTTAGTAACTACTTTTATATAAAGATCGAGAGCTCGTATGCTGTAGGATTATTAGCAAGCTATTCGGTTAATCCTATATGGTTATTTTCGGACTCTATTAACAACTTGCTATCTCGGCTTGTTAAATTACCAAATTAATTAAACTAATTTCACAAGTAAATCACTTTGGATACTGTATATTACATTGTAACCACAGCAAAAACTTTTACATATTAAAGATGGGAGCCCGATTAATACCCGACCCCATCTTTATTACATATTAAAGATGGGATCGGGTATTAATTTTTCGTCTAAATGTTCCTGCGCCAAATGGCCCAAGACCAGTAATCATTATTTATGGACAAAAGTTTGTTACAAAGACATGTTAAATCCTGAGTCTAATAAAATGTGACATCTAAGCAAATGAATCATTAAAGTTTAGGCATTTATTGCAACTGTAGACGTAACCAATGCACAAGGGCTCATAACGATGTTAGACATGAAGCTACTGCAACTATACTATTGTCGTTTTTAGATTTTCATTCTGGTTAATGTAGTTTCGTCTTCTTGATATTAAAATGTTAAAACAAATTTACTGCTTTTACGCGTAAAAACTATTCAGATTTTAAAACTTATTAAATTGTTTTAAGATTATTATTTTCTTGGATTGTTGTGTTGTATAGATCTGAAAATTCTATTAACTACGAAATTCTATTAAAATATGGAGCAGCGGATACAGTGCCAACGGAGCGATTTGAAATAACAGTATATTCTATTGTATTAATGTAAGTTGTTGCAGTTCATTTTAAGTACCATTGTATCATTCTATGACTCTCTTGAAAGCGCAAAAAATGCGTCTGAACTCAAGTTTTCCACTAACTTAATATGTAAAGTCTTCGTGTTAAGATAAACGAGTGTACTTATAGATCGTTTGCTTTCCACCACACCTCATGTATTTTTCGATCAGCTCTTCATAATATGGGCTAGCTTTTAAAATTGATGAATGAAATTGAGAATAAGGTCGAAAAGAGAGTTCGAAAAAGTCCGAATATCAAAACACAGAACTAATCCACTCAACTCCAGATGTTAAAGCTACGGCAGTTGGAGTGGGAGGTACCGAGTTCGAATCCCGATAGGGGCAGGATGCAAAAGGGATTTTTCAGCATGAGATTACGATCTGTGGTGTGAAGAAACACAACTATGACCCCCTGTTGGAGTGCAGAACTCCGACCCATCTTCCATGTCAGTACTATAGGCTGGCATGGAGCTATGCAATGCGCAGATGGTTCTACGAAAATCGGACCTATAGCCGTACGTCCTCGATTTGGCCGTTAAGGCGTAAAGTAGGACGTAAATAAGCGAACCGCGAAAGAGCTGGGAGAGCCTTGAGCCCCAAAAAAAGATAGCATAGTATAAAATAAAATAAAATAAAAAAAAAAAAAAAAAAAAATTGATTTGTTTTGATTTACTTTAATAGAAGTTATGTTATTCATTGGTAACTCTTGACGTATTGCTTTATTTCGGATACACATTCAACATTAGTGAACTACACTACTTTCGCGAATTGTGCTGGTATTTTACATAAACATAATAACTATACTAGCAATGTAACAACTAAGCAATGTCACTGGATGTTTTTGAACGAAAAGTGCCAATGTGCATTTCATTCACACATTCGACTGTAAAATGGATCTCTTGAGTTTAGCGTAGTAAAAGTTTCGATTAAAACTCTATATCATCCAATTCAAACTGTATAGCAATCAATGAGTATGTTTCTCTTGGTTATTCTCTTGTGATTCTTGGTTATTCAATTACTCAACGTAGGTAAACAAATTTTTGCTAAATCATACTCCGCAAAGCACGATCGGCAGGGTTATCATGTTAAAGAACATGGTACCAATCATCTCGAACAATGAATATTAATGTCGGTGCGTTTCGATTTACTATCAATGTTGGCCTAGTTTGGAATCAGACCAGACATATGTTCTTGCAATGTTTATCCCCAAAGCATCTTGAAGTGCTTTCATAATTTTAAATGTTATTGTAGTTTTGCTTAGTAACTCTACTTCAATCTTAGCTGAAATTAAACAGATTCTTCCCAATGTTATTTCAGAAATTAACCGCCTAGGTGGCGCAATGATTAAAGCTGCGGAAATTGGAGCGGGAGGTACCGGGTTCGAAACCCGATTCGGGACAAGATGCAAAATGGGTTTTTCACCTTCGATCGTTTGGGCGCTGCGATCGGTGGTGTAAAATGAACATATCTGTCGTGTTTAGAAGCCATGGGCCGACCCATCTTCCATGTCAGTACTATTGGCTGACATGGAGCTATGCAATGCGCAGATGGTTCTACGAAAGCTCGGACCTATAGCCGTACATAGAGTGGTATCACAACGTACCACCACCGGTCTAAGTGTGCGATAGCAGCCACAACAACCTAACCTAACCTATTTCAGAAATTAAAAGCTTTGTAACAGTATGGTAATGTAAGTGTATTGCTGGAGGTAACCAGGCCAATATACCAAAAATCCAAGAAGCTTCTAGTTTGATTTGAAATTAGGAACTATTGTCAAGTTCAATCATAATCTCAATAACTTCATTATTTTATTCGTTTGGCTATAATTTTTCTGTTACAATCAGGTAAATATTTAATAATGATGGACAATAAGACAACCATTTGCGGAATGAAAGCCAGCATCTAGCAAAATTCTAAAATTTTAGATATAAGAATTTTGCGCCTTGTGGGCACCGACCACGGGACTTACTATAAATTGGCTTAGCCGAAAAGTGTTAAGGGCTACTATACAATGTATAAATATACACTCCTGGACAAAATTAACGCATATTTTTTTTTGTAATAAAAAAATATCCCGCTGGACAGTTTCAGTGAAACTGGTATCAAATGATCCCAAATTTATAATTTTCTCAAAAGAGGCACAAATGTGGTGTTATGGAATTATAGCGGCTATTTTTCATTGAAAAATGTTAAAATGTGTCGAACTATTTTTTTTTAAATTTTTAAAAGCGGTTAAAAATTTTTAAAATCTTGGAGATATTGTCGTACCGTTGCAGCAACTTGGACTGGAGCGTTATCATTCATTAACAAAAAACTGTCATAACCTATGAAGCCCACATATGGCAAAACGTGATCGCCAAGAATGTTCCGAGCATACCAGTCTGCATTCATCCTCAAACCAATCTCCACCAGCTCCGTACGGCCCTACCAACTGATTCCACCCCAAAACATTATTGAACCTCCATCAAAGCTTACAGTTTGCACCATGTTACACGGTGCGTAGCGTTCTCCAACTCTTCTGTATACAAGATTACGTCCTTCTGGTTTCCATAATTGGATTCTGGTCTCATCTGAAAAGAGAACAGTGGCCCATTGATCAGTTCCCCAATTTGCATGAGTATGAGCAAATTCTAAACGGCTGGATTTATGGCGGGGAAGAAGCCGTGGAACTTTGTAACTAAGTAACTAAGTGGAACTAAGTAACTCATTTTTGAGTTTACTAGAAGTTCGCTTTCGATCTCGTAACGAATTCATTTTTAAAAATCGATCGTCATGCTCGGTTGTGCACCTTTTACATCCTTGTCCGGGCTTTCTTTTATACTCTAAGGTATCACGATACCGCTTAAGCATTCGTGAAACCGATTAATACCTAATTTTCGTGCGATTTGTACTTGTGTATAATCTTCCTGATACAATGTGACCACTTTAACCGCCTCCAGCTCTTGAATTGGTGCCATATTACAATGGATTTTATATTAGGTGTTTGCTTTAGAACACATTTACAAGAACTAGTGGTACTGCATTTAAAAATAATTGATATGCAATAGAACAAAAGCCGATCGTTGCGTTGGATTTCAAATACAATGCACTTTTGATTAAGCATTTTTGAAAAATTTAATTGATTGGCTTGCAGTAAACTTTATTCAAGGTGGTTTCTGATAAAAATATAAATGTGCTATCATTTAACACTAGTAGTATTAAAATTGACCAGCGGGATTTTTTTTTATTACAAAAAAAATATGCGTATGACCATTACCGCGTCTTAACTGAGGCCCTACGAACCAGTTTTTTTCGATTGGTGCACGTTGTAGGTGCCGAATGTGACGAATGTTTATACACACAAACTCGTTTTTATGTCATCCTGTTGCATGCTAATTTTTTGTCAACGGCGGGAATCGAACTCGAGACCGCGGCGTGATGAGAAACTCTCTTAACCGTTAAGCTACAACCGGCGACCGTAAACAAGACGTTTGTTAACACATAAACTTAAAGAAGTCTTTACTTGAAGATAATTTTTCATTAATAAATCAGGTGTTAAACGATAAAGTTTGTCAAAAAATCAAATCAATTCGCATTTCATTATGTGAGAAATCAGTACAAAACATACTTTTTGGCATTCTACAAATTATATAAACGAATAAAAATTGTAGTTAAAAAAAGAATACAAATTGAAGTTAAAAAACACTGAAAATTTATTTCTGAGATATTTAAAAAAAAATTTTTTTTAATATCCCAGAAATAAATACAAATAAAAATATTTTTAAAAAAAAATTGTATGATGGTATTAACGCAGTAAATGTCATAGCAGTCAGTGGTCGAATGATTATAACATGCAGTGTACGTGGTAATAGTCAAAATATACTCTAGAGCACTAGAACTCTAGAACAATACAGCATTTTAATGATCGAGATTATTTGAGAGAGGGATTATCTCTTCAACACCTCAAAGTGATATTGATAGCCGATTTCAGCTTAAGAAGTATAAATCAATCAAAAAAGAGATAACATTATACTACAAGCGGATCAACATAATGAGAATACAACAAATTGAAGGTCCAAAGAGCCAGTTGAAGGTACTACTAAAGTGACGCATCGAAATATAATTGACTGTTACGAGTAGAATGGAAACATCGAGAATTCCACAGATTTGTATATAAGCAGTGCTAAATCGCCTTTTCGATCAAGCTTAATTTTAACCAGTGAAGTGTTTAGGAAGTGAAGTGAACACTAGTGTAATAGCCCTCACCTGAGTCGTCAACCGAGTAATCTTTAACAATTTATTGTGTTAAATAAAGAAAGTAAAAGTTGGACTAAATTCTGATTGTTTTAATTTTGATGCACGTCGGAATCCGGATGATTTCTAACGCTTCGTACTAGTAACAATATTTAAAAATATGTTATTTAGATCTCTATTCTTTCATGATAGTGAATAAGATAAAGTTTTCTGAAATCGAAAAAAGGGCTAAGTTATATATAATTATCTACACAATTGTAACCACAAAACGGACAAATATTGAATGCTATAAAACTGGGCTAAATTATCTAACAAGAATCTCACTTAAGCGAGATTCTTGTTAGATTTGACTTACCATTGAAGCTGTCAGTGCATATTTAAGTGTGTTTACAAATAATAAAAGCAAATAGTGTTAAAACCTTAATATGCAGACATTGGTTAAACAGAAATTTTAAAAAGCTATAAGATAAGTAGGACATCTTAAAACACATTGCAACCGATACTAGACAGGATGATAAATTTGTCTTAACCTCTCTTACTGAAGTAAACAAGGTAATTCAAAGAAATATCGATCCCATAACATCTCTTGGATACAATTTAATAACAGCTCATATCTTGGAAAAACTGAGGCTTTCGGTGTCTAAATTGTTTTGAATATAATCTTATTACTGTTTACGCAGTGTCCGTCTCTCACCGACGGCGTTTTATATAATGTTTTAATTTATAAATAATTAAGAAAAACTAATTATAAAAATTTCAACGAATATATTCTTCTCATGCCACCAACGAATTGATAAATTATCTACCTTTAATATTCACAGTATGAAATTCCGACCTAAGACATTGTAAATATGTAATTAAAATATTTAAGCTTAAATTAATTATTTTTAGACATCATGCCTATATACCTATTGATAGTACTGAAGTATGTAGATACGTAAATCTCGTATCGATAAAAATGAAAAATGTCAGCACATCATTTTCCACCACATTTGATAATCAAAATGGATCGATATGGTTTTGTATATAATACATACATATGTACACTAATTTCCTGTAGTATTATTGATATAAAAGTGGAAATCCTTTAAATCGGTATTGTAATAATACGTGACTGTCAATAATGAAAGCAAATAAACATTTTTGTTATTATTGTATTGTTTGTGTGCCAAAGAAATATTCAATTTTAATAGATTTTCCATATCGATTTTCAGGATTCAAATACAGTTTTTTTAATATCCATTTTGTGTTCTATTTTATTATTATACATCATACGTACTCGTATATAGAAAAATAATTAAATCGTCATCGATTTTCCTCTCCATTCCCCAGAAAAGCATCATATTTAATGTACGCTTGTCTGTATGTACAATATCCTTGCAATACCATAGCGACTAAATTATTTATCTCATTTCAACGATATGATGACGCCACAAACGAAAATATTCTTCTTGTTAATGTCTATAAAACTAATATATTCTGCGTATTTATCGAACACCTAAAGAAATGATTGCCAAAATTATGGGTTCGATGAATGAAAACATAATTTGAATATACAAATTCTAATCATATTCCTGAAACAAAACAGTCTTGAGATTATTATTTTCTTACATACTTCACTTCATGATTTTTGTTTTTGTAAATTTTATCGTTTGATTCTATTGATGGTAATGTCAATTTTCTGGTACGTGATACTACGATTTGATGATATTATTTTGAACAATGGTAGAAAATCCTTATTTTTTTTTCGTGATTTTTAACAAGACAGGAGTAACTGTTAGGAAAGACGTATATGTGAAAGTAATGAAGTTAAAATATTATGTTGGCACATATTGATTGTTGAACGACGTTTTGTTATAAAATCATTGAAAAGTTATTGGTTGTGATAAAACGATAATAAGGCGTTTAAAGATGAATTTTTACTCATATCTAGGTGGAACATTGCAGCTGGTTGAAATATGCATAACTAGATAATTTGCTCACGACGGTGGTTGCAAAACCAAATCATTCCCAAAATCAGTCTCATAGCCCAAAATTGTGCACTAAAGTCAACCAAGGTTATATATTTGTGGTCACAAGGCGTAATCGCTTAAGTCAATATTTGTATTGTGTCAATATAGTTTTTTCCCGTAAAAGTATATTCCTTTCTAAAATTAATTCCGCATTTTATGATAAATATTTCAATTTATCCATATCGATAGATTGGCTTTGAAAATTCAGTAATAATTATTTGTTCGGTGTCAAAGAGAGCTTTATAATATTGGATAAAACTGTATAATTTTAATGAAGTGATTGATTTTTGGTGGTTTAAAGGAATCTCATTTTAGATTAATGAAGTACTTCATTCGGGTAATATTTACCGTGTTTCTTGCAATGATCTGATCAAGATCAAAGTTTGTGCCAAGAAACGTTTAAAATGTTTTATGCATAAAATATTAATGAGAGATTGGTACTACTACGACAAAAGGTACTATTCAAAATTATATTAAACTTTCCTATGGTACTACTCAAAATTGTATTATTTTCTGTTGTGTAACGGTTTACGTTAAGTTTTTTTTTACAGTAAACCGGTAGCAGAATCTCATGCAGATTTGAGTGATGGTGCAGCATTTTTGCCGGCTAGGTGGCAGTCTGATGGGATAGGATCTTTCCATCAATCTTCATAAACTAATTATGCTGCAGTTGGTTTTCACATTTATATTATTTTCGCACTGACCTTGAACATGTCATACACTTCAACTTTTCACTCTCAACCGGTTACGTAAACATAATCGTTCCGACCACATGCTTTCATACTCTACTCGTCATATTGTTTTTCCACCTGATGGAAAATAGCTTCGAGTCTCGGTGGTTTGAATTTATCACATCACAGATATTTATTTTTTTAAGAACACATTACAACATTACTTAATATTATAGCTCTTTTAATTTCATCTGAACCGAGTAACCGACAGAGACTTGAGTTATCAAACAAAATGTAAGAAAATTCTGGATAATATTGAAAATTATTGAATAAATAACTAAATTTTATTTTGTAGGGGAAAAAATATAAATGTCTGGTAAAAATTGTTTATAATAAATATTAAATTAAATACATATTTGGAGGTGATGAACAGGTAATACTGGTGAGTTAAATACTTTTCACTTGTTGTAAATAACCGTAATTTTGGAGGTTATGAACAGGTAATACTGGTGAGTTAAATACTTTTCACTTGTTGTAAATAACCGTTCCAATTTAACACTAATTATGTGTTGTGTTTTAAGGTAGACAACGGTTATTCGAAAAACTTCATATATAGCAACACATTACAATAATTAAACTAATTTAATATTTACATATAATATATATTTACAAATACTTAATTAATATGATATTTATAATTAATTATTTAAGTTTAATATATTTAATTTAAAGAAAAACTTTATTTTTTGTGAGTAAGTCCTCACCAGTTTAATTCTATTTTTCAACTCGAAACAAAACTTTTTCTTTTTACATATTTTATTTTTTAGGGTTACAACTAGATTAAAAAATATAAGTGCACTTCCATAATTTCCACTGAGTTTCATGATTTTAAATAATTTTAACAACACAGTGGAAATTATAATTTGATAACAGAAAAGAATTATAAAACGAAAACGAGATGGATCACCACACATAAAAGGCTTTATTAATTAATATAATATATAGAGGAAATAAATAACAAATGTATAGATAACCAGAAATACAATATTCGTAAATCATTCTAGCAAAGTTTTGGAACCATCTGGATTTAGGTTAAAGCTTTATATATGTATGTATAATATATATTTGTTTTTTTTATAAGAATACTTAAATAAAGTTTAAAATCTATATATGGTAATTGTTTGTAATTTAAATATAAATATATGATTGTAAATTTTAATGTTGTGTTTTAATTAGTATTATATTATTTTTTTTTATATATATTTGGCAAAATGAACGCCATGTTCCAATTTTCAAATTTTGGTTTACGCTTTTCTTTTTTCTTTTTCCAATGTAATGTATTTTGCCATATATTATACCAATTATACTACCGTCTATAGGAGTTGTGCGTTGCTACAAGTCTAAATACACTGTTGGCAGTGTTCCCGTTTTCGATACAATTGTATCTTTTGGATACATTTTACGCTAAAATCTGAAATTGGATACTAGGATACAAAAATAATAAAATACTCCTGAATTGGATACAATTCTTCATGCTAAATAAAATTCCTCTGTTTGCTTTCAATATTATAATTTATTCAATAAATATGAAAATTTGCTTTCAATATTATTCAATATTAAACCTTCTTAATTATTTGATCAAAATAGAATTCCAGGTAAAATTCGGGGCAACATGTTTATTTGTTGCTGAGTCGCTGAATAATTTTGTCCTTAGAGAAATAAATAAGCGGTTTTACAATTTTCTTTGACAAATTTCAAAGTCAATTAATTGTGTTTGCTGTTTCGTAAAATCGTAAATCAATTTTGAAATAGTTAGTACGTTTTTAATTTATTTTATATTATAAAATATTAATTGCACTGGTGTTTATATTGGCATAAAATTATGGATAAGTATGAAGTTATTACAAATACAATTTCTTTTTTTTACAATTTCTCTAATCAACCAATTAACAGATTTGTGGTCCGTGGTCAGACTCAGAAACCAACCAGTGTCAATAAAGATGTGAATCAGAAAAAATACTGGAAAATTTTAAGGCCAGAGATAGTTACGGAAAATCATTATCATCCTCCACGTAAGCAAAACATCCTTCACATAATTTTTTTTTTTTTTTTTTTTTTTCGGTTTTTACAGGCCATTATTGGCCCGTACCGTGTCAACAATCTGGCTCCAACAGTTTCGATCACGAGCCAGCTCTTCATACTGTTGCAAGCAACCAGAAGATGCCAGATCGCTCTCTACGCCGTGGAGCCATCGTCGCCGACAGCGACCTCTTCGCCTACCGAAAGGCGGTTCTCCCTTCAAAGATCGCTGTATCATTCGTTTCGGATCAGCACGCAGAACGTGACCGAGCCAGCGTATTCGCTGTCCTTTGATTTCACGCACGATATCAGGAATTTGCATTAAATTCCTGATCTCGTGATTGAAAAGAACTCGGTATGTGCCATCAACGTCGCGTTTTGGGCCATATATCACACGCATGATTCTTCTCTCGAATGTTAGAAGCCATCTTTCGTATTCATCCGTCAAGGTCCAACTCTCACATCCATACATGACAACGGGTCTGATCAACACTCTGTACAGCTTCAGCTTATCCGTATTTGCAAGATATTTTGATTTCAGCAGTGGACGTAGAGGATACAAAGCCCGATTGCCAGCGGCAAGCCGAACCTTGATATCCTCTCCCACACTATTATCGTGAGTAATGAGAGATCCAAGATACTTGAATCTCATCACTCCTTCAAACGTGTGGTTTCCACTACTGAAATCACTTGCGTCTTGGCCTCGAAAACCAGAGATCAGATATTTGGTTTTGGACTCATTGATTTTGAGACCAACGGAAGCTGAAAACTGTTCCAGTGGATCAAGTATCTCTTTCACTCCGTTGCCATTTAATCCAATCACACAGATATCATCTGCATACGCAAGAAGTTGATTGGATTGTCGGAATAAGATATTGTCCTGAGGTGTTGCACTTTTACGAAGGATGTATTCCAACATGAGATTAAAAAGTATCGGGGACAGCGCATCTCCTTGTCGAACACCGGAATTCACATAATAATTCCTTCACATAATAATTTATGAATTTGTAACTTTGTAATATTTCATAGAACTACATCTACATCGAATGTATTGAAATTAAATAAGATTTCTGAGCCAATTCAATCCGAAGCAAATATTTCGTGCTCGAGTGAAAGTGACACAGAAACTACTGCCAAAAAAAATGAAACGGGACGGTTGTATAAAAAACCAGTGGGAAACTGATTTTAAATGGGTTGAAAACAAAAATGGATCAGCATTTTGTAAGGTTTGTGATACTCGTAAATCCTATTTACTTCGTCATGATGTAAATACAACACATAAAAAAAATATGGAGCATAGCAAACTAACCCCAATAGACTTGGTGTTTGCGAATCCCATTAAAACTGCATTTGATAAACAAGTAAAACAAGCGGAATTAATTTTAATAATGTTTTGTTTAATGCATCATTTACCATTTGTATTAATGGACTTTTTACCTGATTTGCTGCAAAATTGTTGTCCAGATTCTAAAATTGCTAGTCATATAAAATGTAGAAGAACTAAGGCACAATGGTTAAAAATAATTTGGGAGCAAAAGGACGGGAGAAAGTATTAAATCACTTGCGGAACCAAAAATTTTCTATAATTATCGACGAAACTAAAAACATTAGTTCCGGTAAAGCATTAGCTGTAGTAGCTCGAGTATTCGACAAAAAAAGAGGGATGATTCGAGACCGATTTTTAGGTATGCTTAAACTTGTTAAAACTGATGCAGAATCAATTTTTACAGCAATCGTGAATTACTTCAACTTCTTAAATATTCCTCTTAATAATATCATCAGACTAGGTTCAGATAACGCATTAGTCATGGCGGGATAGTTCACAGGAGTTCAGGCAATATTAAAAGAACTTATCCCTGATTTATTTTTTATGAACTGTATATGCCACTCCTTGCATTTATGCGCAAGTAATGCATGCCAAAAATTACCGTATGTCATAAAACAGCTGGCAAGGAATATTTTTAACTTTTTCGCTCATAGTTCCAAACGAATAAGTGAGCTGCAAGAGTTCCAAAATTATTTTGAAATCAAGCCACATAAAATTCTCGAGATTTCTCAAACACGTTGGCTCTCCCTTGAAATGGTTGTAAATCGCATATTGGAGCAGTGGGATGCACTTCTAAATTTTGTCTCCTATTCTTTTGAAGATAAAGGTGCTCGGAAAGTGGCAAGAAATTTGACTGAACAGTTGAGAAATTCAATTAATAAATTTTATTTTATTTTTTTATCATATTCCTTGAGAATAGTAAACAAAATGAATTTGGAATTTCCGTCCGAACAAATTCGAATCCATTTAGTTTTCGAGACAATGTAAACTAATTTTAGGCTTATATTAGGCAACTTTTTAATTCCAGGCTGTTTTAAAACTAATATAAATTTAAATTAAATTGATTTTCATGACGAAAAAAATCATTTACCATTGACGGAAATATTTATGGGTTCTTCGATTGAAACTTTTTTATTGAAAAGTAATATAAACGAAGTTGAGCAAACTTTTGCAAAAACGTTTTGATTTTAATAATATTACGTTCGCGTTAATACATTTAGCGTTAATAACATTTAGCGTTAATAAATCCTGAAAAAAATTTGTCTGGAAAGGTCAGTATAACACCACTACTCAATCGATTTCCAAATTTAATTAATTATGAGAAAGAAAAGGATGAAATTTTGGACGAATTTAAATTGCTGTCGATATGGTCTCATGTGGCTAATATAAACAAGGCAAACATAGAAGAATTTTGGTCAAAAGTTGGATCACTTAAAGAAGTAGATGGATACCTGTTCCAAAAATTATCCAATTTTT
Source organism: Tipula lateralis (assembly GCA_963932295.1). Lineage (NCBI taxonomy): Eukaryota > Metazoa > Arthropoda > Insecta > Diptera > Tipulidae > Tipula > Tipula lateralis. Next base: position 143,750,818 of record OZ010738.1, read on the forward strand.
TGACCAGTTTATTAAATTTGCCACACAGTTCGGCCGCAGCAGAACGGATTTTATCAGATTTAAATATTACAAAACACAAAAGGACTAATCGTTTGCTGTTAGAAACGGTCGAATCAATAATGGCTTCCAAGGAACTTTTAAGTTTGGAACAAAAAAAAACAGTTCCAAAAAAATTAGTGAAGTTTGGGTACCCCAGCCAGATCATAATTTATATTAAATTACAATTACCAGACCATCGAATTTATAATTTTTTTTTCTAATATTGGATAGACATATTTATTTTGTGAAAAATCACTAACTGATTATTTATTTTGTAAGGAGAGCTGAAAATGGAGCCTGAGCCACTATGAATGTGATGTGATAGCACTGGCTGAATTTATTAAATACTTTAATTTTTTAAAATGTGAATTATTTTATTTTATTTAAGAGTGAGATGTATATAATACAGTATATGTATAATATGTTATATAAAATATATATAAATAAAAAAAAATTACGAAAAAGCTAGTTTTGATAAAATTTTATATGGATACATGTTTTTTGCCGGAAAGGATACATTCCAATTTTTCGCAGTGGGAACACTGAGTCTGTGTAATGAAATCAGCTGTTGTTGTTATGATATTTTCTATTATACTTCAAACATAAATTTTAAATTACCTTTAACAGTACGTGTAACAACTCGCGGCTACAGTTGTAAAATATCATTCATGTTATTTAATCATTAGCTGTTATTCTATCAGTAGTAATGAAAAAAATATGAACGCTACATAGTGTTTTTGGCAACAAAATGGAAAATATGCAACACAGTCGTTGTTATATTGTATTTTAAATCTTTTTCTAACGAACCAACTGACAGCCCTACTAAATGATGTCAAATTTTTGTTGAGAGTTCATACAGTCAACCTAAAAAAAAATATTAGTTCCCCTATATTTTTAAATAAGAACTAATTTTCTGATCAAAATTTGTGATCCGAATAAATTTTTTGATCACATTTTGTTGTTGCTTTGTACGTAAAACTTCATCTGATCCGTCAAGAAACACGACAGCTATGAATTGATCGCTGCCTAAAAAAAATTTCAGTTCAGCTTGTGATTTCACGTAAAGCGTATCTAATTAAATTAATACTAATATTATTTTAAAATGGAAAAATTAATAATCGGATATTATCATAAATGTATTAATAAACTATTGTGTTCAGTGATATTAAAGTTTTAGCAAGTGAACTGTTCATTATATTAGTTGATTGTTAGTGAATTGTTTAAATTAATTAATTATTAATAGAGTTTATTCCATAAATATTTGTTTATATATTAAAAATAGTTGTTCAATGGAAGGAAAAACGGGTTTTCATTAGTGTATAATACCCTACAAAATTTTTTAATTGAGAACTCTACACAAATTATTGGGGACTAGAACTAAATGCCAAAAAAATTTCCGATTCCATTCCAAAATTTTTTTTAATTTTTTTTTCAGATTTCCAAAATTCCAATATTTTCCTTAAAATTAAATTTACCCTTAAATACATCTATGACTTCTTTGAAATGCGAGTGTTGAATTTATGGATCAATCTATCTTATATATTAGTAGTATAAGATGTCCTGGTGCTGAGTAATGTTTACATAGTCGATATAAGTAAATTGGACATCGAACCTCTTCGATTTCGCCGTAACCTGTTAAGATAGAACATATAAAAGGATTCACTTAAGAGTTAGGAGTGCCACCAGCCGAAGAAAAGAAGTAGATTCAGCAAAATAATCAATTAATAAATTATATTCAAACATTTTATTTATTAATCAAAACAATGATATTTGACAATTTTGATAAAAATTCTTATTTAGTCATTTTATATGCTTTTTTAGCATATGTTTAATTCGTTTATATTTCATAATATTTTTTTTATTAAGAAGTCTAATTTCTTCTCAGGCTTCGATCTTTCTTATGTTATTGTGTGAAAGAACTAGTTCACCTCTTAATTCTTCAATTATTTTATATTCTACACTGTGCTTTCTTTTAACTATTGATTTTATTCGTCTATACCAAGCTTCGACTGAGTTTGGAGTTTTAGGATAACTTTTAATAAAATACTCGTTTATGGACCAGAAATCAGGTTTATATTTTTCTTTTCCGGCATAGTAGCATTTATTATATTGTTTTGCGACTTTCGAAATATTGGGGAATGCAGTCGGGAGGTAGAAAGGCTCAAGCTTTGAGCATTCGAATTTGTTGTGAAAATTTTTCTGAATTACCATATTTTTTTAGTTAATCCTAGTTTTTGAATTTTCCTCCATATTAGGTGGCCAAAATAAAAAAGGCATCCCTTAAATTTTGTATCCGGAAAAAATCCAAAGCAGAACGATGTATGGTTATCTCGAAATCAATTATAATGATTTATGGATTTATGTTCACATTAAATTCGATTGCTACACGATGTAATTCATAAAATAATTCATTATCACATATTTATTTTTTGTCATTCAATAACTGAATACTGAATAATTGTCTAAAGATTATTGGCACTACGTAAAAATTTCCATCTATTATCCAGATTAAAGGTTGTGCTAAAAATTTAAAGCTGGTTCTTGTTCCTAAAATAATGATTTTATCGTCATTGAATGTTTTCTCGCGTAAAACAAAAATCTCGTCATCCAAATATCTTAATTCATCTGGTATTGATATCATTATTAGGTTATTTGGTTCATTATATTTTTGAACGCTAGACCGCACTCGATAAATATTCTTCTTTTGTACGTTTATATTCGGTAAATATTCACGGGCAAAAATAAATATTCTTGGCTCACAGCCCACAGTAACTTAACGAATGGTTTGTGAGGGTAAATTGGTTGAGGTTTTGCCACAATTTTACAATTTATGATTCACCATTGACAGGTGGACTAATGCGGGTTGAGAATCATGTTCATGTTGTGTAATTTATGAAAAGTTATTTCACGTTTTCCGTTGGAATTTATAATGGTTTTGACAGAACTTTTACAATGGAACGATATTCTTTTCGCAAATTTTTTTGTTAAATTTTTGTGAGTAATCATAATAATATTGATAACCGTCAATGTATAAGCAACGGGTACCTTTATTGCTTATACTTTCAACAATTTCCATGACTAAAATAAAAATTATGTGCGTAATTAATTTTAACAACCAAGTTAAATTTAGTAAATTTACTATCTTTTCTAATAAAATTTATACAATAGTTAGAAAAAATAAAACAAAGAAAAATCTTCATATATCATAATCACATTTCATTCTAGCTTCCTTAGTTACTAACGCACAGTACATACATGTTCCATTCCAATTTATTTTCCTCAGAATAGAGAAAAAACGCCTGATTTCCTTTCTCTATTCTGAGGAAAATAAATTGGAATGGAGTTTTGGCTTTGGAATGTTGGGTTTGAAATTTTATGCCTGAAATATTGGGTTCTGGAAATACAACCCCAACCTAAATTATTGATATTTTAGAAGAAGGTTAGAATTATTTGTAGTAGCTTAGTTTTTGCATGTGGTTCGTGGAAATGGTGTGAAACTTTAAAGTAAATTTAATGCTCGTTTGCAGTTTAATATATTAAATTTAATTTTGTATTTAGTTTTTCTGAGTAATTCACTTCGTATATTAGTAATATTACACTGCACATTATCTTATATTTTAGCAACATTACAGTTCCATATTTTATCGAGTAATTATCATCTAAGCTTATTTACCGAAGATAATGTAGAATTGAAACAATATCTATTTGATATTATTGTCAAAGACGTGAACCTTACGTGAAATCATTTTAATTTCAAAATTACGGTAACGTTTTTATTGTTTTCTATATTTAAATTCAGTTATTATTAAATTATTTATTTTTAATATAATTATATTAAGATAATCTCACACAAACCAACGATCTCGTAGAAATAAGTACGCAAACTGAATTAGGATCTATCACTGTTTTTCGACAAGATTGTTTTATAGAGGATCCTTGCTGAAGAAAATAAGACTAGAAAAATATGTATTGCAAGAGGTGAAAACAAATATTTGCACCACAGAACAAATATATTTAATTTTAAACTAACGTTTTATAATATATTAGTTTTTTTAAGTATCATTTTATTCTAAATATTTATATTATGTGGCTTTGATAACTTTCCAATCTTAGCTATTGTGAGATCCAATAGTTCATGAATAATTACATAGATCATACAAGACTAAAGCTATTGAATTTTGTTATACTCGAATATATAAATTTCATGGGCGCAAGCTCCAGCGCAAATTTATCCTTAACTATGCAAAAATAATGATCCGGAAAAGTATATAATAAGCATACTTTTAATGCAAAAGGAAATCAGTTGTTTTGATGTTCCTATCTTTTTACTGAGATATTTTATAATCCGTGGTGTGAATTTTTTGCATTCCGGTTACATACAATAAATCGACCTTTCTTCAGAGAAATGCATAAAACTCATCGAACACTGGACACAGTTATTTTCGAAGTTGAAAAAATTCGCGATCATAGTCAAACAACAAAATTGAAATTTTTTTCTTAGAATGGTGAAAACAAAATATGTCACTCTACGATTTGCCCATTCGAGGAATTTCCTAGTTTTTTGGGTACTTCAGGATTGGTATTATTTTTATATCTTATACATAATTTTTAAATAAATTTAGTTTGATTTGTATTGTTGTTTTGTTAGCAAACTAGTGTGAAACTTAAAACAATTTTGGTTATATTTTTCCAGATTGAAAAAACAATTGGTCAATAGTTAAAAACGTATCGGTGAAATAAGGGACCATCGAAAAATCCATATTTATGATGAATGCACACTAGAATATGTAAATATAAACTATGTTAAAAATAATAATAAAAATGTACTGTAGCTAATAAATTTTATAATGTATTCACACACAGTGTTTGATGAATATATAACCGCTTTACTTATTCTAAAAAAAACTTTGTCGAACGTATAAAAAAATACAAACAACGTTTTCAAGTTTGCAACCACATATGATTCTACGTATTCAATTTATTCACCAATATTAATTTTCAAAATATTTGTTTCAGACTGGTACAGCAACGGAAGTAAATGTGGCTGAGCCTTATTTGGTTATGCGATGTCCATCAAATTCAACTATTTTATTACGAATTGAGGAAAAAGAAATACTTTTTTTATTTATTCAAATTTTTTCTAATGAAGAAAATTCAGCTCACACCGCGATTCAAAGAACTAAAAAATATGTTAGAATGTTAATTATGATGAAATTAATTTTATTAGTATATTTTATTTGTTATTTAAAATTATTTGTCATTAAATTGAATAATAATTCCATATAAGGATTTGGAATAAAAGCAAATTTATTTATGACTATCAACGTCCTGTAACAAATACTTTAACATACATTTCAACTATTCAAACGTTGGATTATATGTTTCAAAATAATAATTTTATCAGAAACATCTTAGAACCCGAAATAATTCGCATAGTTTTCATTAATCACAAACTAAACATTTTAAGGCAATTGAATTTATTTTCAAACAATCCAACTTTTCAGTTGCAATTGTATGTTGATGAGTTTGAAGTTGTAACCCCGTTGGGCTCTAGGACTGGAATCCATAAAATACTAGCTTCTTATATTTCTGTTCTTAATTCAGGAGAAATTATGAATACTTATTTAAAAAATATTCAATTGGTTGCACTTTATAATTTTTCAGATGTCAATAACAAGGTTATCATACCCTATCATCAGCCATTCAGCCATCCCTATTCAGACATTCTTATACCCTATTGTAGCAAGTTAAAAAAATGGTAACTGTTTGATAGAAAATATAAACTTTAATCGAAACCCATAAGATTATGATCTGCAATTCGGCATTCAATCACTATGTAAGCTTAACGAATTCAACTATTTGAATACGTTCGAATCCCTGAATGTTGATATCGTGCATGATATATAAGAAGGCGTAGATCAATATGAAATTTAACTATTTTTGTTGTATATAATAAAAGAAAGAAACTTAATAAATTTAAATAATTTCAAGAATAAAACCTTTTAATTTTTGGAAACTTGACAATAAAACTAAGAAGACAAATACAAAAAGCATCGAAGTTTTGGTGTCGGATCGGTTAAGACACTTCCCATTTTTAATTCATAATTTAATTGAAACTGCAGATAATGCATTTCTTTTTAAATTTAATGTTATAAAACTACTTATAAAAATTTCAAATATTGTTTTTTCGCCTTTATCAAATGACGACCTAGTTAACAAATTGGATATTCTTATAGAAGAGCACCTTTTGGTGTTTTTATTCATTATTTGTCCATTTGAACGAAGTTTTGAACGATTAATACCAAAATCCTTTAACACCACGAATTCACAGTTTTTAAAAAATTATCCAGGGCATAGTTTATTTCTAAAGATCATTTGTTAATACATTATGCCAGTGTTATTCGAATAATGGGTACATTGACTAGCTTATGGACAATGCGTTTCTAAGGAAAACACGACAAATTAGGTAACGCGTTTCTACGGAAAAAAATAAAATAGCCCAATAGACACGAAATTTTAAAAATATTTGTTTAATATTAGCTACAAAACGCCAAGAAATAATGAATTATATCGGATATGAAATGTCATTTTTCGAAATAATTTTGGAATAAAAACAGCAAAGGAATTGCAACTCAACTCGTTGAATATAAATATATAAAATTTAACAATTCAATTGAACTTTTCTATAAATAATATAATTTAACTTTTCAAAGAAGTGAAATACGGCTTTTTATATAAACAAAATTTTATTATTTGTACTAAAAGAACTTAACGACCTGAAGTTTTGTCTAATTGACTTTATAATTAAGTCTAGCAAAGTTATATATTTTTTTAACCGAAAATTAATATCAAAATCGTTTTACTATAATTTAAACAGATATGAAATTGAAATTACCAAAGAAAACAACGCCATCTGACTAACTGAGCTTAAAAATAAACAACCATTTGAATAAAATGAAATATTATAATAATATTTTTCTTTTTATTTAAAATATTCTTTACAGTGGAATTAATTGTGTAAATTTTTTTTTATATATAATTATTTCGGCAAAGATCTTGCCCTCATCAGTATATTGTATTATTGATGGCAAGATCGTTGCCGAAACAATTATATTTATATAAAAAAATTTACACAATTAATTCCACTATAATATTTTAAATTGAAAGAAAAAAATTATAATAATATTTTATTTTATTGAAAAAGTGAAATAAGTCACACACAAGTGAAATTTAAAATGAATTTCCATTTGAATTTTGTTACCACCCAAACAATCCTATTCCTTTTATCATACCGATATTTGAAACAGTATAAATTAATTTTATTAAATTTAAAAATCTATGTACTAAATGAATTACAAAATATTGTAATGTATTTATAAAAACCTTAAAATTTATTTTACTTTCTATACACTTAAAAAAATGGGTTTGGATTTATGTCCAAAACAATTTATTTTATTAAGTTTTAAAATGATGTTTTTTAAATACCTCAGTAAATCATTTACACCCCGATTCCCTTAGTCGTGTCACTTGTAGCGGTTATTTGGTTCATTATATTTTTGAACGCTAGACCGCACTCGATAAATATTCTTCTTTTGTACGTTTATATTCGGTAAATATTCACGGGCAAAAATAAATATTCTTGGCTCACAGCCCACAGTAACTTAACGAATGGTTTGTGAGGGTAAATTGGTTGAGGTTTTGCCACAATTTTACAATTTATGATTCACCATTGACAGGTGGACTAATGCGGGTTGAGAATCATGTTCATGTTGTGTAATTTATGAAAAGTTATTTCACGTTTTCCGTTGGAATTTATAATGGTTTTGACAGAACTTTTACAATGGAACGATATTCTTTTCGCAAATTTTTTTTTTAAATTTTTGTGAGTAATCATAATAATATTGATAACCGTCAATGTATAAGCAACGGGTACCTTTATTGCTTATACTTTCAACAATTTCCATGACTAAAATAAAAATTATGTGCGTAATTAATTTTAACAACCAAGTTAAATTTAGTAAATTTACTATCTTTTCTAATAAAATTTATACAATAGTTAGAAAAAATAAAACAAAGAAAAATCTTCATATATCATAATCACATTTCATTCTAGCTTCCTTAGTTACTAACGCACAGTACATACATGTTCCATTCCAATTTATTTTCCTCAGAATAGAGAAAAAACGCCTGATTTCCTTTCTCTATTCTGAGGAAAATAAATTGGAATGGAGTTTTGGCTTTGGAATGTTGGGTTTGAAATTTTATGCCTGAAATATTGGGTTCTGGAAATACAACCCCAACCTAAATTATTGATATTTTAGAAGAAGGTTAGAATTATTTGTAGTAGCTTAGTTTTTGCATGTGGTTCGTGGAAATGGTGTGAAACTTTAAAGTAAATTTAATGCTCGTTTGCAGTTTAATATATTAAATTTAATTTTGTATTTAGTTTTTCTGAGTAATTCACTTCGTATATTAGTAATATTACACTGCACATTATCTTATATTTTAGCAACATTACAGTTCCATATTTTATCGAGTAATTATCATCTAAGCTTATTTACCGAAGATAATGTAGAATTGAAACAATATCTATTTGATATTATTGTCAAAGACGTGAACCTTACGTGAAATCATTTTAATTTCAAAATTACGGTAACGTTTTTATTGTTTTCTATATTTAAATTCAGTTATTATTAAATTATTTATTTTTAATATAATTATATTAAGATAATCTCACACAAACCAACGATCTCGTAGAAATAAGTACGCAAACTGAATTAGGATCTATCACTGTTTTTCGACAAGATTGTTTTATAGAGGATCCTTGCTGAAGAAAATAAGACTAGAAAAATATGTATTGCAAGAGGTGAAAACAAATATTTGCACCACAGAACAAATATATTTAATTTTAAACTAACGTTTTATAATATATTAGTTTTTTTAAGTATCATTTTATTCTAAATATTTATATTATGTGGCTTTGATAACTTTCCAATCTTAGCTATTGTGAGATCCAATAGTTCATGAATAATTACATAGATCATACAAGACTAAAGCTATTGAATTTTGTTATACTCGAATATATAAATTTCATGGGCGCAAGCTCCAGCGCAAATTTATCCTTAACTATGCAAAAATAATGATCCGGAAAAGTATATAATAAGCATACTTTTAATGCAAAAGGAAATCAGTTGTTTTGATGTTCCTATCTTTTTACTGAGATATTTTATAATCCGTGGTGTGAATTTTTTGCATTCCGGTTACATACAATAAATCGACCTTTCTTCAGAGAAATGCATAAAACTCATCGAACACTGGACACAGTTATTTTCGAAGTTGAAAAAATTCGCGATCATAGTCAAACAACAAAATTGAAATTTTTTTCTTAGAATGGTGAAAACAAAATATGTCACTCTACGATTTGCCCATTCGAGGAATTTCCTAGTTTTTTGGGTACTTCAGGATTGGTATTATTTTTATATCTTATACATAATTTTTAAATAAATTTAGTTTGATTTGTATTGTTGTTTTGTTAGCAAACTAGTGTGAAACTTAAAACAATTTTGGTTATATTTTTCCAGATTGAAAAAACAATTGGTCAATAGTTAAAAACGTATCGGTGAAATAAGGGACCATCGAAAAATCCATATTTATGATGAATGCACACTAGAATATGTAAATATAAACTATGTTAAAAATAATAATAAAAATGTACTGTAGCTAATAAATTTTATAATGTATTCACACACAGTGTTTGATGAATATATAACCGCTTTACTTATTCTAAAAAAAACTTTGTCGAACGTATAAAAAAATACAAACAACGTTTTCAAGTTTGCAACCACATATGATTCTACGTATTCAATTTATTCACCAATATTAATTTTCAAAATATTTGTTTCAGACTGGTACAGCAACGGAAGTAAATGTGGCTGAGCCTTATTTGGTTATGCGATGTCCATCAAATTCAACTATTTTATTACGAATTGAGGAAAAAGAAATACTTTTTTTATTTATTCAAATTTTTTCTAATGAAGAAAATTCAGCTCACACCGCGATTCAAAGAACTAAAAAATATGTTAGAATGTTAATTATGATGAAATTAATTTTATTAGTATATTTTATTTGTTATTTAAAATTATTTGTCATTAAATTGAATAATAATTCCATATAAGGATTTGGAATAAAAGCAAATTTATTTATGACTATCAACGTCCTGTAACAAATACTTTAACATACATTTCAACTATTCAAACGTTGGATTATATGTTTCAAAATAATAATTTTATCAGAAACATCTTAGAACCCGAAATAATTCGCATAGTTTTCATTAATCACAAACTAAACATTTTAAGGCAATTGAATTTATTTTCAAACAATCCAACTTTTCAGTTGCAATTGTATGTTGATGAGTTTGAAGTTGTAACCCCGTTGGGCTCTAGGACTGGAATCCATAAAATACTAGCTTCTTATATTTCTGTTCTTAATTCAGGAGAAATTATGAATACTTATTTAAAAAATATTCAATTGGTTGCACTTTATAATTTTTCAGATGTCAATAACAAGGTTATCATACCCTATCATCAGCCATTCAGCCATCCCTATTCAGACATTCTTATACCCTATTGTAGCAAGTTAAAAAAATGGTAACTGTTTGATAGAAAATATAAACTTTAATCGAAACCCATAAGATTATGATCTGCAATTCGGCATTCAATCACTATGTAAGCTTAACGAATTCAACTATTTGAATACGTTCGAATCCCTGAATGTTGATATCGTGCATGATATATAAGAAGGCGTAGATCAATATGAAATTTAACTATTTTTGTTGTATATAATAAAAGAAAGAAACTTAATAAATTTAAATAATTTCAAGAATAAAACCTTTTAATTTTTGGAAACTTGACAATAAAACTAAGAAGACAAATACAAAAAGCATCGAAGTTTTGGTGTCGGATCGGTTAAGACACTTCCCATTTTTAATTCATAATTTAATTGAAACTGCAGATAATGCATTTCTTTTTAAATTTAATGTTATAAAACTACTTATAAAAATTTCAAATATTGTTTTTTCGCCTTTATCAAATGACGACCTAGTTAACAAATTGGATATTCTTATAGAAGAGCACCTTTTGGTGTTTTTATTCATTATTTGTCCATTTGAACGAAGTTTTGAACGATTAATACCAAAATCCTTTAACACCACGAATTCACAGTTTTTAAAAAATTATCCAGGGCATAGTTTATTTCTAAAGATCATTTGTTAATACATTATGCCAGTGTTATTCGAATAATGGGTACATTGACTAGCTTATGGACAATGCGTTTCTAAGGAAAACACGACAAATTAGGTAACGCGTTTCTACGGAAAAAAATAAAATAGCCCAATAGACACGAAATTTTAAAAATATTTGTTTAATATTAGCTACAAAACGCCAAGAAATAATGAATTATATCGGATATGAAATGTCATTTTTCGAAATAATTTTGGAATAAAAACAGCAAAGGAATTGCAACTCAACTCGTTGAATATAAATATATAAAATTTAACAATTCAATTGAACTTTTCTATAAATAATATAATTTAACTTTTCAAAGAAGTGAAATACGGCTTTTTATATAAACAAAATTTTATTATTTGTACTAAAAGAACTTAACGACCTGAAGTTTTGTCTAATTGACTTTATAATTAAGTCTAGCAAAGTTATATATTTTTTTAACCGAAAATTAATATCAAAATCGTTTTACTATAATTTAAACAGATATGAAATTGAAATTACCAAAGAAAACAACGCCATCTGACTAACTGAGCTTAAAAATAAACAACCATTTGAATAAAATGAAATATTATAATAATATTTTTCTTTTTATTTAAAATATTCTTTACAGTGGAATTAATTGTGTAAATTTTTTTTTATATATAATTATTTCGGCAAAGATCTTGCCCTCATCAGTATATTGTATTATTGATGGCAAGATCGTTGCCGAAACAATTATATTTATATAAAAAAATTTACACAATTAATTCCACTATAATATTTTAAATTGAAAGAAAAAAATTATAATAATATTTTATTTTATTGAAAAAGTGAAATAAGTCACACACAAGTGAAATTTAAAATGAATTTCCATTTGAATTTTGTTACCACCCAAACAATCCTATTCCTTTTATCATACCGATATTTGAAACAGTATAAATTAATTTTATTAAATTTAAAAATCTATGTACTAAATGAATTACAAAATATTGTAATGTATTTATAAAAACCTTAAAATTTATTTTACTTTCTATACACTTAAAAAAATGGGTTTGGATTTATGTCCAAAACAATTTATTTTATTAAGTTTTAAAATGATGTTTTTTAAATACCTCAGTAAATCATTTACACCCCGATTCCCTTAGTCGTGTCACTTGTAGCGGTTATTTGGTTCATTATATTTTTGAACGCTAGACCGCACTCGATAAATATTCTTCTTTTGTACGTTTATATTCGGTAAATATTCACGGGCAAAAATAAATATTCTTGGCTCACAGCCCACAGTAACTTAACGAATGGTTTGTGAGGGTAAATTGGTTGAGGTTTTGCCACAATTTTACAATTTATGATTCACCATTGACAGGTGGACTAATGCGGGTTGAGAATCATGTTCATGTTGTGTAATTTATGAAAAGTTATTTCACGTTTTCCGTTGGAATTTATAATGGTTTTGACAGAACTTTTACAATGGAACGATATTCTTTTCGCAAATTTTTTTGTTAAATTTTTGTGAGTAATCATAATAATATTGATAACCGTCAATGTATAAGCAACGGGTACCTTTATTGCTTATACTTTCAACAATTTCCATGACTAAAATAAAAATTATGTGCGTAATTAATTTTAACAACCAAGTTAAATTTAGTAAATTTACTATCTTTTCTAATAAAATTTATACAATAGTTAGAAAAAATAAAACAAAGAAAAATCTTCATATATCATAATCACATTTCATTCTAGCTTCCTTAGTTACTAACGCACAGTACATACATGTTCCATTCCAATTTATTTTCCTCAGAATAGAGAAAAAACGCCTGATTTCCTTTCTCTATTCTGAGGAAAATAAATTGGAATGGAGTTTTGGCTTTGGAATGTTGGGTTTGAAATTTTATGCCTGAAATATTGGGTTCTGGAAATACAACCCCAACCTAAATTATTGATATTTTAGAAGAAGGTTAGAATTATTTGTAGTAGCTTAGTTTTTGCATGTGGTTCGTGGAAATGGTGTGAAACTTTAAAGTAAATTTAATGCTCGTTTGCAGTTTAATATATTAAATTTAATTTTGTATTTAGTTTTTCTGAGTAATTCACTTCGTATATTAGTAATATTACACTGCACATTATCTTATATTTTAGCAACATTACAGTTCCATATTTTATCGAGTAATTATCATCTAAGCTTATTTACCGAAGATAATGTAGAATTGAAACAATATCTATTTGATATTATTGTCAAAGACGTGAACCTTACGTGAAATCATTTTAATTTCAAAATTACGGTAACGTTTTTATTGTTTTCTATATTTAAATTCAGTTATTATTAAATTATTTATTTTTAATATAATTATATTAAGATAATCTCACACAAACCAACGATCTCGTAGAAATAAGTACGCAAACTGAATTAGGATCTATCACTGTTTTTCGACAAGATTGTTTTATAGAGGATCCTTGCTGAAGAAAATAAGACTAGAAAAATATGTATTGCAAGAGGTGAAAACAAATATTTGCACCACAGAACAAATATATTTAATTTTAAACTAACGTTTTATAATATATTAGTTTTTTTAAGTATCATTTTATTCTAAATATTTATATTATGTGGCTTTGATAACTTTCCAATCTTAGCTATTGTGAGATCCAATAGTTCATGAATAATTACATAGATCATACAAGACTAAAGCTATTGAATTTTGTTATACTCGAATATATAAATTTCATGGGCGCAAGCTCCAGCGCAAATTTATCCTTAACTATGCAAAAATAATGATCCGGAAAAGTATATAATAAGCATACTTTTAATGCAAAAGGAAATCAGTTGTTTTGATGTTCCTATCTTTTTACTGAGATATTTTATAATCCGTGGTGTGAATTTTTTGCATTCCGGTTACATACAATAAATCGACCTTTCTTCAGAGAAATGCATAAAACTCATCGAACACTGGACACAGTTATTTTCGAAGTTGAAAAAATTCGCGATCATAGTCAAACAACAAAATTGAAATTTTTTTCTTAGAATGGTGAAAACAAAATATGTCACTCTACGATTTGCCCATTCGAGGAATTTCCTAGTTTTTTGGGTACTTCAGGATTGGTATTATTTTTATATCTTATACATAATTTTTAAATAAATTTAGTTTGATTTGTATTGTTGTTTTGTTAGCAAACTAGTGTGAAACTTAAAACAATTTTGGTTATATTTTTCCAGATTGAAAAAACAATTGGTCAATAGTTAAAAACGTATCGGTGAAATAAGGGACCATCGAAAAATCCATATTTATGATGAATGCACACTAGAATATGTAAATATAAACTATGTTAAAAATAATAATAAAAATGTACTGTAGCTAATAAATTTTATAATGTATTCACACACAGTGTTTGATGAATATATAACCGCTTTACTTATTCTAAAAAAAACTTTGTCGAACGTATAAAAAAATACAAACAACGTTTTCAAGTTTGCAACCACATATGATTCTACGTATTCAATTTATTCACCAATATTAATTTTCAAAATATTTGTTTCAGACTGGTACAGCAACGGAAGTAAATGTGGCTGAGCCTTATTTGGTTATGCGATGTCCATCAAATTCAACTATTTTATTACGAATTGAGGAAAAAGAAATACTTTTTTTATTTATTCAAATTTTTTCTAATGAAGAAAATTCAGCTCACACCGCGATTCAAAGAACTAAAAAATATGTTAGAATGTTAATTATGATGAAATTAATTTTATTAGTATATTTTATTTGTTATTTAAAATTATTTGTCATTAAATTGAATAATAATTCCATATAAGGATTTGGAATAAAAGCAAATTTATTTATGACTATCAACGTCCTGTAACAAATACTTTAACATACATTTCAACTATTCAAACGTTGGATTATATGTTTCAAAATAATAATTTTATCAGAAACATCTTAGAACCCGAAATAATTCGCATAGTTTTCATTAATCACAAACTAAACATTTTAAGGCAATTGAATTTATTTTCAAACAATCCAACTTTTCAGTTGCAATTGTATGTTGATGAGTTTGAAGTTGTAACCCCGTTGGGCTCTAGGACTGGAATCCATAAAATACTAGCTTCTTATATTTCTGTTCTTAATTCAGGAGAAATTATGAATACTTATTTAAAAAATATTCAATTGGTTGCACTTTATAATTTTTCAGATGTCAATAACAAGGTTATCATACCCTATCATCAGCCATTCAGCCATCCCTATTCAGACATTCTTATACCCTATTGTAGCAAGTTAAAAAAATGGTAACTGTTTGATAGAAAATATAAACTTTAATCGAAACCCATAAGATTATGATCTGCAATTCGGCATTCAATCACTATGTAAGCTTAACGAATTCAACTATTTGAATACGTTCGAATCCCTGAATGTTGATATCGTGCATGATATATAAGAAGGCGTAGATCAATATGAAATTTAACTATTTTTGTTGTATATAATAAAAGAAAGAAACTTAATAAATTTAAATAATTTCAAGAATAAAACCTTTTAATTTTTGGAAACTTGACAATAAAACTAAGAAGACAAATACAAAAAGCATCGAAGTTTTGGTGTCGGATCGGTTAAGACACTTCCCATTTTTAATTCATAATTTAATTGAAACTGCAGATAATGCATTTCTTTTTAAATTTAATGTTATAAAACTACTTATAAAAATTTCAAATATTGTTTTTTCGCCTTTATCAAATGACGACCTAGTTAACAAATTGGATATTCTTATAGAAGAGCACCTTTTGGTGTTTTTATTCATTATTTGTCCATTTGAACGAAGTTTTGAACGATTAATACCAAAATCCTTTAACACCACGAATTCACAGTTTTTAAAAAATTATCCAGGGCATAGTTTATTTCTAAAGATCATTTGTTAATACATTATGCCAGTGTTATTCGAATAATGGGTACATTGACTAGCTTATGGACAATGCGTTTCTAAGGAAAACACGACAAATTAGGTAACGCGTTTCTACGGAAAAAAATAAAATAGCCCAATAGACACGAAATTTTAAAAATATTTGTTTAATATTAGCTACAAAACGCCAAGAAATAATGAATGAACACCGTAACTATTCGTGTGAGTATATGAATAATATTTAATTTATAAAAATAATAAGGTGTAATAAAATCATTTAATATTAAATAAATACTTTGGGTTGATTCATTACGCTCAGTACAGCTGGAAATTGAACCGATACTGACGTTTTCATCGACAGCGTCTAGTGATGTTCCATCTTATCATGAAAGCGTTAGACCAGCAGCCCGAAGAATTAGACCAAGAGTAAGTAATTAATGAAAATAAAACCGCTTTATTTATACAAAATGTTTATATTTCAGAACAACACTATTATGCAATGCATACAGCGCTACGCCTTCAACAGCAGTCAATTTGCGATCAAGAGATAATTATAAATGCGCAATTGCGAGCTGAGTGTAACTAAATTAAAATTTTGGAGGCGATTCAAGAAAACAACCGGCTATTGTCACATCGCTACTATTATCATCTAAAATGAAATAAAAACAATAACGAGAAATAACTGTTTAAACCACTCAAATTCAGGAACATATACAAATATAAATTCGTTACTACCCAAATGCGATTTTCTTGCACAGCTGCGAATAACGTACTCCTACTCTCACTATTCCGATCTATTATTTGTCCTCGCTCTGGAACAGCAAAATCATCCTCGTTATAGGGAACATTGTTTGTGATCAGAATATTATGTAAGATCACACAACAATGAATAATGTTCGTGGCTATACGAGGTGCGTCTGCGTAACGCAATTGACGCTCTCCTAAAGTACAACTGAAATATAACAAAAATTTAATGAAACATTTAACTAAACTAATAGTTTTTATATTACGTACCGAAAACGATTTTTTAATAAACCGATACATCGTTCTATTTTGCATCGAACGTTGCAATGCAGTTTGTTGTATTGATCATCTGCACGCGTTCTCGGCACCTTTATATGGTTTAAAAGAAATGGCTGCAATTGATATCCGCTATCACATATTGAACATGCTTATCCCATTGAACATGACTTATCCCATTGAACAGCCATTCCTGTCTTTCACCTTGCTCATACCTCAATTACAAAAATGCAAAACACGGGCTGCATGTCCAGATATAACAGCCATGAGTAGAGCTGCAATAAATAATTAAGTGTTCTTAATATACACGCGATTTATAAATTAATATTATATACGAATGGCACATGAATAAAACACACTAAGCTCTCATTGAAAATTGATGAACTCACACATTTTATGCACTGACTAATTAATGCTAGCTACTTACCCACCATATCTTGCGTTACAATTGATAATTTTCAAGTTGTTGTCACATATCTGCAGATAAAAGACATAATTCAATTATTCATAAAAATATTAAGATAAGTAACGATTCACTCACCAATTGGGTATTTATCGAACGATACTCTTTCCGATTGACATATGCATGTTCAATGTCTTGTTTTAAGCCAGTTCTGTCAATGTGGGTGCCGTCAATCACTCCGATGACGTTTGGAAATCCATATTCTGCAAAGAAACTGTGACAGTTGGGTAAGCTTAAATTGATTTAACGATAGTTGTTTAATTAGAAATTATTGGGTGTGCATACCTGGCTTTGGTGGTTTTAATTTCCCGTAACTGTCTGAGGAAACTTTATATATTTTCCAGACGGCTTCTCAGCTATTAAACTAGTGTATTTCCTTACACAGTTTGAAACTTTTGATTGGCTCATGAACGCCAACGCATCACTTCCCACTCGCTTTTGGTAGCTTCCACTAGCCAAAAAATTCAAAACTGTTAACATCTGAAAAATTGAACATACATATTTGAATTTTTTATATTGATTTAGGTACACTTCCGAATTTATATAAAACGGACAAAAATATGCATTACCTCTATATGAATCGGTATTTTTTGGATCGTGTCTGGTATACCTTCGATATTTTGACTTCTTCAATGAACTCTAAATTTCTAGCATATTACAAGAAATTTTATTGATTTTTTTTTTTATCACTAAATGTTGCGTTTAATCCCTCGACAGTATAAGCATCAAGCGCACATTTAAGTGGAAAAAAACAGATATAATTTTTTCCGTTTAAATTAAAATGTTTGTATGCAGCCAAAACTGCTATACTAAATTTTGTGCAACCCACATAAAAACTAACTAGGTTTAAAAAAAAAATTATCAGTACGTTGTTGAATACTTCTAAAAAAAACGTTATTTTTAAACAAAATTTTTTATTTTTAAATTAAACGTTTTTTTAGGTAAATTGTGTTTAAACAAAATTCGTCTTTGGAAATGGTAAGTTTATAATATAAACAATATTATTCAATTTATTTATTTAACTTAATAAGTTCAAACTAAGCTTAAACAAATTTAATTACAGTCGAGACATCGAGTTGAAAATCGCAAAAAATGCGGTTTGATTGATTTAGTTGAAGAAAATTTTCTTTTCATTCAAGGTAATAAATAATGTATTAATAATTTTAATATCAAATAAATAATAACTTTATTTAAAGGAAAACACGCAACGGCACGAGGTGCCAATGATAAAAAGGCGGTTTGGGGATCAATCGGCGAAACATTGAACGCAGTTGGACCATTAAGTAAAACTGGCGGACCATAGAAAGATGTATTTATATATTTAATATAATATAAATTAAAAACATAGCATTTAAATAATTTCAGACATGGAACTCATTGCGGTATAAAGTCAAAAATAAATTAAAAATTATTAGAAACCACCGCAACCGTAGTGGATTGGCTCCGTTGACATCTGCTGAGGTTGGGGGCGATTGGCTTGACGACGAAGCCACAAATATGTTTAAATGCGATTGGAAGTTTGCACACATGTGTAATCTCCAGATTATTGATGCGAATTCAATCCTTTAATCTCAGAGTAAGTTAAATAAAATACACAAGTCCTGAATTATTATATATTAATTATACATACATTATACATTAATAAATAAATTAAATTAATACATAAATATTTAATTTAGTCAGTTTCTCCTCCAAGACAGTTTGAAACTTCATATGACACAGCTGAAATATCACAAGGCGTTTGTGTTCCGGGAATCGAACCAGAAAATCCTGGAAGATTATTTTTTTTAATTTTAATGATATCAAAATTTCATTATTTATAACTAATACTCTAGATAATTGTTGAACAAACTGTTGAGCTCACAATTGAAGCGATATAGCATACCGATGTTCAATCGGATCTTGCTGATTTGTCGGTCCAGTTGGCGCCGGCCACACAAAAGGCAACAACATTTACTGATTGAACTGACGGAGATGGTAGTTATGTCGCAACACGTACTTTCCGCAACAGGGGACCCAGAGTATGCACTATTTATATATTTTTTTTGTTTTGGGTTATCAAATAAAAATATTTTCAGCAAGCAACGATAATGAAATTGTTACTGAAATCTATTCGACTTCAAGAAGAGTCAAATCGGCTACAAAGGCGTCAAGTAGAAAAGAACAAATTCTAAAACAAATAAAAGAGAATAATATTTTATTAAAAAAAAAATTTATTATTGTCAATCAATAATACACATAAATAAAATTAATTATACATATTATAAATATATTATGTGTTTCCATTTTTGCTTTGTTTATAAAGGAGGAAATCTTCCAAAGACACCATGCAATTGGATGCTTGGTTCATACTAAATAAACAATAGAAAGGCAAGAATTTAGATGGCCACCAAATGAGCCAATACTAAACTCTGATTTTTGAGTTTAGTATGGACCAGCAATATGCATGGTGTGACATTTTTACTCACTAAAATGTCCTCCTTGTTTACTCACTCACCTCTTTCACTTATTTACTTCTTATACTCACCTGTTTTATACTTCCAATTTGCCTTCCTCTAAGTTGTCTTCGAGTTCAAAAATCGGAAAACCCAATTTCGATTCTGTTGGCCAGCAATAAATAAAGATCATCTCGCGGTATTTCAGCTGGATAAGTTATCATCTATCATTGTTGGAGAATCGTCGTCGTAAATTTGATATATTATGTAAAATTACACAAGATGTTATGATATTTGTCACCATTTGTGGATCGTAACGTAGTTTACGTTCTCCTAAAAAACAGCTAAAATACGCATAAACTTAAAGTTTTAATATACAATTTTTTTGATTTACCGAAACCGATTTTAAGCAAACCGATGCAACGTTCAACTTTACTGAGGATCTTAAAATGCACTCAATTATATTTTTTCTCTTGCGCCAACCTGGGGTTTTGGATGTTTGTCAACAAAAACGGCTGTAGTGGACCGCTACATAGTGACGGGTACCTCCGTTCTATAGAAAAACAAAACAAAAAAATCGTTCATATTGTAAATTTTTGCTTTGGTTGGGTCATCTGTATGTAAAATAACCTTTGCTAACAGCCATTTTCTTGTTGCTCACCAGTCTCGTGCCGCAGTTGTAGAAAAGCGAAAGTTTGACTGCATGCCAGAATGTAGCTATCGTGAGTAGAACTGTATCGGACATTACTAAATTTAATACATTAATTTTTATTATATTTAAAGTAAATAAATATACTATACTAACCCACAATATTTAGCGTTGCAGTTTATAATTTACAGATTTTTAATGCATATCTAAAAGTATTGATTATTGATTATTATGTTATGACAATTTGAATACAAAATATTACCAATTATGTATTATTCGAATGGAAGCCTTTCCGATTCACATACGAGTGCTCTATATCCTTTCTAAGGTCAGTTATGGAAATATGAGTTCCATCGATTAACCCTATTATAAACCATATTCTGATAGAAAACTAAGTTTTAACAAATAGTTAAAAAAAATTTTAATTATAATATAAATTTAATATAATATAAAAATGTTAAATGTTGGTATATACCTTGCTTTATTGGTGTTAATTTTATCTGTTGTTTGGGGAAATCTAATGTATTTCCCAGATAATTGTTCTGCGATTATCGTTGCATATCGCCTAACACAATTTGAAATTTTTTGTTGGCTCATGCACACTAGTGTCACTTCCAACCCTTCTCTGATAGCTACCACTAGCAAAAAAATTTAATACTGCTAAAATCTAGTACGAATTAAAGCAAAATACATAAATATTTATGCAATAAACATAATAAATATTTACAATTATTCGAAAAATGGTATTATTATTTATTAACTAATTAATTACACATTATATTCTAACGTGTTCTTCCAGTACGTAAAACTATTCGAAACTTGTATAACATAACACGATTGAATTAAAAATAATTCGACCGTAAATTAAAAATGTTAATTTTAAATAATGAAGGAACTTATATATTTCCAGAAACTTTAAATTACTTATGCTTACTTCTAAATGAAGCGAAATTTTTTATTCGTTTAATCGATTACTCGGCCCACCTCTCGAATTTCCTCGATATTCTATTGCGATGTTTATCGGTAGACGGTACATCTCCTTAAAACTAGTAAACATGAAAATTAACAAATGGATAAGAATAAAAATAATAATCATCTTACCGATGTTCAGGTATATCGAAGTGTAAAGAGCCAAAAGATTCGGTTGTCACCTTACGTATATGTATGTTGATCGCCGTCAAATCTTCTATTGTGTGCTATTTATGTGTTCGGTTTTATTAGTTGTTTAATCGAACCCGTCTTCTGATGAATTTCGTTGTAGTGTTGGCCAAATCCAAATCTTGCGTGAAAGATATGTAAATAGTCGTTTCCAAAGATCAAAATAAATAATCGTCTTCAAAGTAAAATTCACTGTTGCTTTGATATGATTATTTATTTATAATTTTGTTTTTTTTATTTTTCAAATACTACTTGATCACTGTGCGGTATTTGTTTCTTGAATGAACTATTTTTTGTTTTTATTTTTACTAGTTCGCTATTATTATCGATTTCTTGAGATTTGGAGAATCAATTAATGATGAAGTGACATCTAACGTAAGTTTTTTTTTGGAACACAATATTTGGTAAAATTTCCTATACTCAATTTATCTTCTATTACATTTTATTTAAATTAAGGTTCCAAACCAATGTACATAATCTTATTAGACTAAAATTAAGAAATTTAGTAATGAAAAACGATTCTTGGCTCCCTCTGGCTTCAAGTTTATTTTTGTGATGGATCATCTTAAACACGAAGGGTTTAATTTATCCCGTAATCTTTTACGCAAAACCCGAATATGGTGTTGCATTTCATAGTATTATATAAAATACCAATCGGTGCGGCGCTCATCTTGTCACTTTTGTAAATATTTACGAAGTCACTTAAATAAATTTATTTTGTAAATATTGACTTAAATTAGACAAGACAATTTATTTACACTTGCATAAAAATTAATCTCGAAAGAAATGTAATAGTAAAATGTCGTTGTTTGTAAACAAAAGCAAATGAATCAAAATTGCACATACGTCTGCTATTGAAAAAAAATATTAAGGATTGAACGTTCGTTTTTCCAGCAATTACAATAAATTGTATCGAATTTTTTTCATTAATGTGCGCTTGGTTTCTATACAGAGTTCAATATGCAATTACCCGGAAAAAGTTCCAAAGTACATATTGTAATAGGTTCAGATTTTTTATCCAAAAATATTTTAATTTATTTTGTCGCCAATTGTAGCTTAAGGCCCGTTGCACATTTCAGCTAAGCTAAGCGAGAAAAATAGTTCTCGTTAGCTTAGTTTAGCTCGCCTAGTTTCTACCGCTGTACACTTCAGCTATAACATCGTAAATAAAATGCTACGAGTTATCTGTCAAAATATTGTACATAAAAATATTTTGTATAGGAAAAAAAAATAAAATCAATGTATGTGTGAGCGATATAGCTGACATTTGCAATGCAAAGACAACTCGAGCTAAGTTAATTTGCATCGCTCAAAACAGTAAAACGTAGCTTGCATAGTTTAGCTCAAGTGTGCAACGTTCCATATAAAACTCTTTATTTACAACTAAGAGCTACGAACATAGCTCACATCGCTTAGCTTAGCTTAGCTGAAATGTGCAACTGGCCTAATGGTTAAGAGAGTGTCTCATTATGTCGCGTTCTGACCGCCGTTGACCAAAAAATTCAATTGCAACCGGATAACATTGTGGAAGCTCTATGCCTATCATATGCACATTAGTATTTTCTTGCAAAATCTTTTCTTAGGGTTTGATTTATTAAAATTACGCAATAGTTAAGGTAAAATTGTACGTTTTGTTGTGTACAAATTTTAAAAGTTTATAATATTACAGGGGTTTAATGCTAAATTACATTCTTTTACTCATAAATCTGCAAACTTCCTGCAAAATTATAAGTTTTGTATTTAAATATTACATGATTTTGCTAGCAAATTTATGACTTTTAGTATTTCATTTTAATTACTATTTTTTATTTGTATGTGAATGTTATTTTACGTGATAAAGCTTGGCAATTTTGCCCACAAGTAAATTCACGTAATATTCAATCGAAATTTTTTACTGTGCACACTCCATGTGTGTATGGACAAAAACGTTTGATAGACCTTCGGTGTGACCGTCGAATAACTGCTTTCCGTTGGTTTTAAAATAAATAATCAAATATTGAATAAATAACATGGAATCGACAAATTACATGTAATCCTGGAACTCCCGGTAGAACAAAATTGATGAAACGTTATTAAGAAAAAAATATGTTATCAATAAATATTCAAACTTCATTTCTCGTATAAACCAATCACTATTTTTTTTTGGTGGTCCATCGCTACTGCTTAAATTAAAATGTAATATTATAAAATAAACTCCATCTCTCGAATGAACCACAAATCCCGAATATTTTGTGGTGGTCCATCACTACCGCTCATTGCAGGCTTCAATAGGCGAACATATTTTGCACGTAACATTTTCCACATCTTCATGGCATCATCGGATGACATGGCCATTGCTATGTCAATCTGTGTCCATGTGTATAGCTTCAACGGATTGTTTTTGTAATTGATGTGTCCCATTTTATATAAAAATTCACGGCCTTCCTTTCACACCTCTTCAATAAGTTTTATTGTATTTGATTTATTAATTTTTATTGTTTTATTTTATTTTATATAATTATATTTTATTTTATAATATACACACAAAGAAAAACTAGAATGACAAATGTCATAATGAGCGTAATTATTGCTCATAATATTTCTTTTTTCATTATGTTGGATGTTTGCGATCAAAATTTACCCAAATATAAAATAAATTCATCAAAGGCGGGGAAATTTGTATATGTTTCCAATGATATGATTGGTTTGATTCGTCAATAATTTTTTGATCGCGTACGTGTACCCACCATTAATCGTAAAATTATATATGAAACAAATTATTGCTATATATAAAGCATTAGATAGAAAGAGATATTAAAGTTATGAAATTAATCTATATATTTTCGTTTCGATCGAAATTACAATCCAAAGTAAAATTTCAGTCGACATCGGCCTGTCATAGAAATTACTTCTCTAATCGTATGTTTCTCAATGGTTTTATTATAAATATGTAAACAAAAATGTTGTCTTTGTCTTTTAGATGGAGTTTTATAATTTTTTTCTCTTTTCGTCTTTTTGAATGTCAGTCAATTTTTTCCATGAAATAGAGCCTTTATCTCTATGCAGTATAGTTTAAATAATTGTTTTGTTGTTCAGGAGATATTTGACATTTCTTTTGACAAATTTCAAGAGGTTCATGTTAAATTTGCATTGCAACGAAGTAAATGTTTGAATCGGTATCCGGATTAGAAGACCCCGAATGGTATGGCGCAAAATTTGGATCATCAACGTACAAGCATATGTACATCGACCGTTTCCATTCCATAATATCGTACTCAGCCTCAGTCATAGCTTCCATAAAAATTATTATATTGCAGCGAAATTTTTAGGCATATAGAAATAATCATAGGAAATTTGATTATTACCTTATCTTTATTTTCACTTAAATCAACATAAGCGGTTACGCCTTGTGACCACAGATATAAAACACATGGTCCAAAATATATCAGTTAAATAGCAATGGGTTAGTCACATGATTGTGTTGTTTATTTCTCCTTCAAAATGTGAAATTTGGTTCTATATTTTGATTCATAACGGCTCTTTTATTATAAGTACAGAAACTGTATGTAGACTCATTATACATTAATATATGGAGTAAACCAACTGGAAGAGTGGAACCGAAAACTATTGTCAGCGACAGTATAAATGTAAATGTGGAGACATTTTATAACATTTTATTTTCCGAGTAAAATCTTAAATTCCAAATAATCTCATTCAATAATCATTCCTCGGAATATTTTTTAAGGAGCAACTAATCTTATTAAATTCACTGGCAACTTCATTATACCATTAAAGTGATTGCTAATCACAAGCAATAAATATGATATAAACTGACCTACCCAAGGCTTTGGACTTTATCAGTCGTTAAAAATATAGCTCTTTGATATATATATATATATATATATATATATATATATATATATATATATATATATATATATATATATATATATATATATATATATATATATATATATATATCAATTTGTTGCATTTAATCAATCGAGCTCAAGATGTGAAGCTTGGAGAATAACCAAATCCTTTCAAGTAGCCTACGAAAAATCTCGGGGATTCTATTTTGTGACTGTGATCTGTGGCGTTCAGTAAGTACCAAATAATAAGTTCATACAATTAACGCCACAATTAAATAAACTGAAAATTTTGGGTTTACTTCTTGTAAACACTTTATATACGAATCATTCAATGACGTCATCACACATTGTATATATATATATATATATATATATATATATATATATATATATATATATATATATATATATCCATTTAATCTTGATGCGGTTAAGATCCTGTATTTTGGCTATACGCCGGACTCCAAATTCAACGCGGCTTTTAACTGGAGTCTTTTTAACATGTCCGTCTCATTCATAGAAGCCAAAACTATTTTATTCGGTGCTTAACTTGGAAGAAAAGAATGGCTTGAATTATGACAAAGACTTTCCTTTCCACCTTAACCTTCAACTAACACTTGAGCTTCTTTAATGGGAGACATACTATCTAACAACAACAATTACTGAGAGCTTTCGAAATACACGTTTGATAAGATCTTACAAGATCAAATCGATGCATAATCTTCAAACTTAAGAAATAATCAGAAATAGTTTCTTCACTTAAACATACAAAAATAATTCTGGTTAGAAAAAGCCGGTGAACTTAAACAAATATACCATAGCTTTAAACGCAGGTTTGATACGATAGTATAAAGGACAGGGGCACAACAGTTTATTCGTCTCCTCCTTCACACTGTTCGCAGTTTGAATCGTTACGATTTTTCATTCGGAAAACGTGATTATTCAAGAAAGTATGTTCCATGAGAATACGTAGTAAGATCCGCAAAGTTAGTCTATCATAATCCAAGAAGTACTGGAACCTTTGCTGATTTTTGATCCAAAGATTTTGGATAGAGGACAAGAGATGAGGTTGTTCTATCTCTTCTGGTATAAACCACCAAAGTGATAGTCGACATCTCTCTTAAGATATAATAACATCACTCATGAAGCGAACACAGGTCCCATACAAGTGGAAGCTCAACCCAAATGGGTCAATTTATCAGTCAATGCGTTTCTGGGTATCCAGCTTAGTTTAACTGCATTCGAACTGCCTAGTCAACACAAGAGTCCATGAAACAGTATTGGAGTAAATCGCCTTCAGCGCATAACAAAGTTTGCAGAAATTCTCTTTGACCACAGCATGACGATAAAACACCGAACAAGTTTGGTATCCATGCCATGGTTTTCAGCTACGGAGATCATCACACTGAAGGAAGCATTATCAAACGCACTTTCTATGTCCAGAAACTCTCCCAAAGCATATTCCTGGTTGCCCAGCTGGTTGCTCTTAACATTTAATCAAAAAAGAGCAGGCTTATAGGTCAACAACTTTTGCTTGGTCATATCAATGCTTTCCGTCGTTTAGGTTGAACCATGACTTTTCTTCATGATCTTGAAATGTATCGCTGGACCAAAATCATCTTTTTCACTTTTGTCATGAGTAATGATCCAAGGTTTCTATATATGAGGTATTTTATTCAATTTGGCCCTATGCAATTTATTGGAATTTGGTTTTGAACATAACAGAAATTAAGTGGCCGCCTTTTTTAACCAAAACAAAAATTGCCCATGAAGCTCGTCAAAGGTTTGTGGCCATACAAAACGAAGTCCGGACGGGTCAAATCTGGAGATCTGGGTGGCTATTCAATGCAGCCTTTGTTAACATCAGACGTCTAGAAGGTTTTCGTTGCAAAACCTGAATTTCTTAATTTGCTGAGTAGCATGGCGCACCGTCTTGTATAAACCGGTAACCGTCAAGACCCTTTTAATGCAATTAGGGCAGATATAATGTGAACCAAGATTCACCAATATCGACTTCGATTGACTGCTTCGTTTTCTTTGTAAAAAGTCAGTGTTTGGTTATGTAAGGCGTTTCATGGGTCTCGTGTGGATATTCCATTCCTCAAATGATACAGTGCAGCCTCGTCGGTCATCAAAATTATCGTTCAAAAATCAGACTCAGTGTCAACCATTGTACTTTGTACGGAACCAAATGCATATTAGCATCAATTCAAGGTTAAAACTATACCGAATTGACTTTTCTTAAACATGTCTTATAAAGTCAATTGGTTGACAAATGTCATCCAATGTTTTCATACCGAATTAAAAGCTGGAGCACCCTGTATATGAGGTGTCATTTGAGAAAAAATCAATCGTGTAATACATGATCCTAAAACGCCAACTGGAACAAGCCAAGAAAAAACGTTACAAACTAGACGGGTTACTTTTTAAAATACGAAAAACCAACGGTAAGAGTTAACGTGATTTTCCAGTGGATTAATCTATGTTATATCCAGATGAACTTTTGTGCTTCACAGACAGTTGAATAAGTTTAATAATGAAAAAACAACTTAAATCGTTGTGTGATAGGATTTCAAAACTGTAAAATACATTTCTTATGTTTTATACTTGTACCTGAAGTATAAATGCTTGCCGTGAAAAATCCTCGAAGCACTACACTTAAAATAGACATTTAAACGTTTAGCGAACAAGTTTTTTGTTTCGTACACTACACGTACTTACATAAATATTTATTCTGTATGAACCTAGAGTTTTCCACATTGAAAATTAGATTAGATAATTTGGGATTATAATTTAAAAGAGAGAAAAAAAAATAAGAAAAGGCTATAATCAAATAAAGCTTCTGTACGGAAAAGCTCTTAACGAGAAAAACGAAATAGAAAGTTTAACATTAGAATGAGACAAAATGATGGTAATCATGAACTTTCTCGTGGTAGTGTTTTGTTTGTTGAATTTTGATATGAAAATAAAGTTATGAATATTTTATGGAATTTTCTTCGTGCTTTTTTTGATGATGAATTGTGTGAATTTAAACAAATATTTTCTCATCTTCTTATGTTTCATCATACCCTTTAAATGAGGTTTAACCTTTTTTTCTTACTCTTAACAGTTTTGTTTTTGGGTGGTTGATGTATTATAATATTTTTTTTGTCTTTTTTCTCGGTTGATAATATCGGATGATGCTCCTGTTGTTTCATGAGATGATAATCCAAATGAATATAGAATTTTTCATTTTATATCGTCTTGTTGATAGTAAATTTAATTATTCTAATTAAATTTGTGCTTTATCTCGACTAGTATTAATTTTCGTGATTTATATTAACATATTTTTAATTAATAATTAACTTAAATCTGTCAACTTAACTTATATGAGTAGCAGCACTACAGAAGAAAACACAATAAATCTTTGATGATGAAGCAGTTCAATTATTAGAGAACACTTTAAGGTACACTTCTGATGATAACAGGGCTAATAATAAAGGAGCTGCCTGAAAAAGGCACCCGTAAATTATGTTGTTGCTCAAAATATTTGAAAAGAACCTTAAACAAAGAAAGCTAATCCCAGATTATTAGTTTGGTTTCAGAGAGAAACACGTAACTATAGAGCAGGATCACAGATGTCATTGTGAATACATTACAGAGGAAAAAGGTTTACTGTAGTTTCTTCTAAAATGTGGCACAGGTCTAAAACAGATTTCGGCAGGAGTCCCGCAGGGTAGTATTTTGGGAGCTATTTTTTATCATTAGCAGACACTGTCGAGGTTTTGACAACGAAACTCCAGAAGCAGATCATAAAATGGGCAAAAATGTGGCGTTTTCAGCTCAATGAACTGAAATCCACCCATGTGACTTAATATCAAATATTGAAAAATGTATTGGCAGCTCGAGAAAAATTCGGAATTGTCAACTATTATATTATGATATTATATCAACAGGTTTTATAAAGCCTGTATGGACTTACGGAATATAGCTCTGAGACTGCAAAAAGTAAACCAACAGCAAAATAATACAAACTTTAAAACAAAATGTTACGAGTATAGATAACGCTCCGTAGTACATTAGGAATGATGACCTTCGTTGGGACCTAAATATTCAGACGGTCGAAGAAAAAATAAAAAACTTGCAGTAATTCATGGACAACGTATTTATCAACTCAGTAAACGAAGTTCTTCGTGCAATGTTGGACACTTCACATGCAGTAAGACGATTGCAGAAAAAGAAACTAGTTGATTTAAGGACACCACCTATAAATGTAGCAAGCCAATGAACCTAGCTCAAGACTTGTCCATTATCCCGGAGAATGAGCACTTCTTTCTTTTACATATATAGACATTTTTCGCACTTTCTAACTTTAAGATACCAATAACGTCAAGTAATATTCTCTGTTGATGGTTTATTCTTTCTCAAGATAAAAAACTAATGAAAGACCTTGAGTAAATCAAATTACGTACCGAAACACTATCCGTCTTAATTTTCGTATTTTGCCGCTTTGGACAGTTTTTCTGTTTCAGTGTGAGCAAATTCAACACCAATTTTAATGCTACCAACATTAGCTGTGTCTAATAGGAGGAGTCAAGGAATTTCTGATGAAAGTCGTTCCAACGAATTTCTATCAAACTATTACCTCAAAGCTAAGTGGCATATTGTATCTTCGAAAGAAATCTAATCCAATCTAATGAAAATGGACTGATCATCATCTATTGTAAACGTAACTTCCATTATGAGAGCAAATTGGATTCTGTATCATCTAACGTTGAATCTAACATTAGAAAAATCGCCTGATAAAGGTCGTGTTCAATGGTCTTGCGAAAAGTTCATCCGGATTTTAACTGAACGTCGTGCAACATACTCAACACTATCTTTCATTTAACTGAGATTTCGCTAACATAATATCGCGTTCTCGGTAGATGTGGAAAATATATACCAAGTCCAAATAAATAATGATATCGCCTCCAAACTGAGACATATAGACTAGTATCAGGTTCAGCTACCAGAACTTTAAAACAAATATATATTGATAGAAAAAAATAAGTTGCCTTTTGCAGCCTCAGTCATCCAGAGAAATATCTATGTTGATGATTTAATGAAAGAAGCAGACAACAAACACGAAGCTACAAATTTTCTACTTGCTGCCACAGCGTGGCTTCATTCACCAAAAATGCTCTTCGAATTCAATAACAATGTAAGACACGATTCATGATGATGACAAACCAATGGAGGTAGAGGACATCTTTAATGATACAAACTAGTAAAGATGCTTGTCATAACGTGGAATCCCATGGACCGCAAATTCATATTTCGATCCAGTCGATTGTTTGGTTGGTTTTCCGCTTGGATGGTGTCGTCTCTGTAAATATGTTAATTCAATACTTAAGGGCCCACAATTTGATATGGGATGATAGCATTTTAATTTCGGCATTTGTTAACGTTATTGTGGCATTTCAATGAAAATTTAAAACTATAAGTGTTCTTGAACAAGTTTTGTATATCATCAAATTTCCGATTATCAGACATCTATTATGGATCAATTATTGAAACGAAAGGGTATTATAAAAGGGCAATTCACCAAATTTACTAACTATATTAATACCAAAGGTAAAGATGCGCCCATCGAAGAGTTAGAGGCAAGATTATCGAAAACTCAAGAGTTATACAAATCGTTCGTTGAAGTAGAAGATCAAATTTTCGCAATTGATAAAGGTGTAGTATCGGAAATGGATTTGTTAGACGAAATGTACTTCCCATTAGTAACAAAAATTCAAAAACTAATTCGAACGAGTGCAATTGAAAATGCGGATCCTGACGAAACAAATATTACAGTTGGAGGTACCAGTATGAACCAAAATTTCCGATCTGGGAGCTGCTTATACATCAATATGCCATTTCCGAGTCGATGATGCTAACTACTATGAAGCGTTAAAAAAGCTTAGCCAGAAATACGATAAAAGCATATTGTCGAAACCTATATTCGGAATTTTCTGGGAATTCCCAAGTTTAATAAACCGTCTTCCCACAATATTATGAAACTACATGATATAGTTGACGAAACTTTACGGGGTTTAAACTCCCTTGGCCCGAAGGCGATTGAACGTGACCCGTGGATAATCTTGCTTGCCAGTGACAAACTCGATGAAGAAACAAGACGTCAATGAGAGTGCTGAAAATGATTTTCCGTCAACCCAGAGCTTTTTGGATTTCCTAAGCAAACGAAAGGATGCATTAATAGAAATGGTTCCCGAAACTGCGTCAGCGAGACAATTTATAATTTTAGACAGTCTAAAGCTTAAATGTTTCACTCTGCTACTGAGTTACCAAAATGCCCAATTTGCCAGATACATCATAAATTATTTGATTGTTTAAGATTTCGGGCTATGTCTGTGTTGGATCGTCGAGAGTTTATAAATAAATCAAATAGATGTATAATTGCTTTAGTGACGAGCACCTACCTTATTATTAACTGCAAATATCCTAAGCATTGCATAAAATGTTCAAGGCGCCCCAACATCTTACTTCATTTTGTACCAGAAAATTCTGCTCCAACTGTTAACCATCTTTCAATACCTCCAAATGAAATCAACACTCTTATCTCTAGCGAAGCAAATACCCATTGCACAATAATTCAACACCAACCAAAGATTAATCCAAATGTATCACTATATAGCCAGATATCATCATGCAGACGAACAAGCGTTCCAATTTTGCCAACTGCATCAATCGAGGTTCAAGATCATAACGGGAACTGGGTTAAGTGTCGAGCTGTACTTGACTCAGGATCGACACACTCATATATTTCTGAAGATTTTATCAGCACATTGAAGATTCCTAGTTATAAATCCGAAACAAAACTAAATTCAGTGGTTGGATATTCAAAAGAAAAATCAAACTTAAAATTTAAATCTTGTGCAGATTATAGTTATATAGCCGAAATAGAAGCTTTGGTCATACCAAAAATATTTGGTCCACTTTGCCATCAGTCCGAATCACATCACAAGTTATTCAGGTAATTGTGAAGTAAATGATGACATGTCACGAGTAGTAGAGGCTTTTGAAAAATTTTGGAAAACTGAAGAAGTGTAACCAAACAATCAATTGAGGGAGAAAGAATAAATGGTGATTGATCTATTTAACAAAACGTCTACACTACTAAAGAATAAAATAACAGTCTGCCTACCTTTCAAACAGATTCCACCAAAGCTGGACGATAATTATTCTTAAGCAATCCGAAGATTTTATGGTTTAGAAAAACGTTTAGAGAGAGAGATACGGAGTTAAAGAAATCGTACCACCAATTTATGGCCGATTACATTACATTGGGTCATATGGAAATTGTACCACGAAATGAAATTGACCAGCCTAATTATAAGGTGTTTTATTTGCCACATCATCCTGTAATAAAGGAAACCAGCAGCACTACAAAGGTTCGTGTTGTTTTCGATGCATCGGCCAAATTCACCAAGAATCAATTACTAAACGATAATTTATTAGTCGGACCGACTATTCAGGATAGTTTGCTAAATCTACTTATTCGCTTCCGTAAGCATGAATATGTATTTTCTGCCGAAATCGAGAAGATGTTTCGGCAAATTGAAATCTCAAATTCCGATAAAGATTATACCATAGGATAATTTGGAGGGATGACTCAAAATCAAACCGTAGACATTATCGTTTAAAAACCGTAACCTACGGTACTGCATCTGCTCCATTTCTAGCCACTGCAGCACTATATTATTAGGCAGATAAATATAATCAAGGGCAAGTTATATTCTGAAATCTGATTTTTATACGGACATACAATCCAATTCAAAATTACTTTTTTTTTCAAGATATCATTACCACCAGCACGCCAATTCACAAAACGGTTGTTTCTTTCAGAGATCGCAAGGATTTACGATCCACTGGGTTTGTTATCCCCTGTAATTGTCGGATTAAAGATATTATTCCAGTCACTTTGGTTACATGGTATAATTTGGAATGATGAGTTACCATCGCACATCGCTCAGTTATATTTGAAAATAAGAGATCAACTGCATCAGCTAACCCAACTTAAATTTCCGAGATGGTTGTATATGACTGATCAACCAATAGAGTTGCATGGTTTTGGAGATGCATCACTACATGCCTACTCAGCTGTTATATATTCAAGAACTATTATCAATGGGCAATCAAAGGTAAACCTTCTCATAGCAAAAACTCGAGTAACACCAATGAAATCACTTAGTATGCTTAAACTTGAGTTAAGTGCTGCAACTTTGCTGATTCGTTTATTGAATACCGTACTAGAATCATTAAAATTATCAAATGAACCAAAAGTATATTTATATTCAGACTCTACCCATAACTTTACAATGGCTGTGTAAACCACCAAAACTATTAAAAACATTTCAAGCAAATCGAGTATCTGAAATAATGCAATCTTCCAAAATAAGTCAATGGCACTTTGTACCAACTAAAAGCAATCTTGCGGATCATGGCACTCGTGGAATAACACCAGAGAAAATCTTACAAAACAAAACATGGACTAATGGCCCAGAATTTCTGCAAGAGAATCCACTTCAAATCTGCCAATAATAGAAATTGAAACTAGTGAAACCATATGTAACCTTGCCACTACCCAACCAAATTTAATCATTTTCAATGATAAAGTTGCCAAGTATTCAAATTTCCGAACGATTACACACATCCTTGCCTACATGTTTCGATATAAATTTAATTTGTCATCGAAACATTCATGCCGAGTTACTAGTAAAAATTTAACGTTATCTAAATAACAAATCCCGAAAATATAATATTCCGTTTCGTTCAATACGAAGCTTATAGAAATATATCAATTTGTTACTAAATCGCAAACAGTTACCAAATGATTCAAAAATTTTATCATTCCATCCATATTTTGACAATAATGGTATACTTCGCGTTGGAGGACGATTGAAATATGCAAAAATGGACCAGGACACCAAACACCCGATTATACTACTAAATGACCATCCGATAAAAGCAATCATAGTTCGAGAAACACACCACAAGAATCTGCACGCTGGACCTAAGATGGTAAGCACCATACTCAAACAAAGATTTGCTATACAAAGAAGCAAAAATATAATTCGAAGAGACATTCACATGGGTTTCGTTGGCCGGCGCTTTAAAGCAGAAGAACAACAACAGTTTATGGGTCAACTTCCTTCATGTCGAGTGAATCCTTCAGTTCGGCCGTTTATTGAAGTGGGGCTGGACCGTTTTTGCTGAAGACAACTAATTCTCGCGGTGCAGAAATTTTCAAGGCATACATAGTCATTTTCGTATGCATGGCTACTAAGGCTACTTCAATTGAATTATCAACCGATATGTCATCTGACACCTTTATTTCAGTGTTTCGAAGAGTCGGTTCAATATATTTCAAACTGTGTGTCACTATGGCATAGAATTCAAAAATTAAATTACATATAATCAATTAAATTATATATAATTTATAACATTTCAAACCAATAACAGTGGTATTAATTTAACCATAGTTAATTCCTATATGTAGCCTAGATACCGGAGACTCTCGGAAAATAAGCACAATCACGATCTCAACAATATAACATTAAGAAGTGTGCCTCCCGAAATACACAATGCTAATTTTCAGTGGGTTTAAATCGAAACAACTACCACAATAAGGCTGAATACATAAAAAAAAGTCATACCGCTTGTCTATACAAACTGTTCTTTTATTGTTGGTATAAAATATTTTAACGTAATTAAATTAAAAATTTATGTTAATTTCACCAGATGATTTACCAACCTCACCCATTACTACCAATATTTTTGCAGACATATTAAATTCCCAAACAATAATTAACTTAAATCAATATATTTATAAAAATTTATAACATAATCCTTATTTTGTATGTAAATTAATATGTATAAGTATATAATTAACCGATATTATTATTGATATATTTTTTGAGGTTATTATTTTATAAATATTTTAATGACGAAATAATAAAAATAACAATTTTTAATTAGGTTTATGTATCTCTCAGGTCGGAATATATTATAAATATATTTACAAGTAGCAGCTATACCTTTCCATGTTTGGTCTTATTATTAATTATTTAAAATTAAAATATTTATTATAAAATAAAACCAATTAAAATCATCTAACCATAAATACTTTAACACTAACTCAAATATTAATAATGCAACCCTTACCCCGAGTTTTTTTTTCATTTATTAGTATTAATAATGAAAATAATTTAAACAAACCCTATTAAAAAAAATACTGGAAATAATATTTACAAAAAAATAAAATCGACAAAATTATATTTTTCACACCAAATATCATACCCCGCGAGATTTTCATCCTCGTTTTCTTTTTTTTTCTTGTTGTGTATATTATTCAGATAAAATTTTCCATGTACTACAGCGATCCACCGTGGTTCCTTTTAATTTTTTTTTGTTTTTTTGCTTCACTTTTCATTGCTCTACACTACATCATCAAAGAAATTCGTATTA
Organism: Tipula lateralis; assembly: GCA_963932295.1. Lineage (NCBI taxonomy): Eukaryota > Metazoa > Arthropoda > Insecta > Diptera > Tipulidae > Tipula > Tipula lateralis. Next base: position 143,787,066 of record OZ010738.1, read on the forward strand.
CTTTTTCCAATTTTCCATTTTTATTTTTTAGCAAATATTATTACTATTATTGTTATTATTTTAGATTAAATTTTTCATTTTCATTCATTTCATATATTGTATAAACTAACTAGCAAGGGAAAACTTTGTACGACTCCTTTATACAGTAAAAGATATAATCACATATACGCAAAGTGGAAAAACATTTTGCGTCACACTGTAAATCTAATAATATTTCGTTTATTACGGTAATTCTGAGGTAATTCATTTTTTATAAACGAACAATAACCATTGTGAACGAATGAAAATGTGTTTATCGTTTCCATACACCAGTACTTTCCTTCTTACAGGCAGAAACACTCGCGAGTTGATTTCTTTTACGTTTTTCATATTTTCTTTTCACAATAAAATTATAATGTACGAGTAGCAAAAAAAATTTTTGTGAGTTTATAAATGTGAAGTGGAAATGTATTTAGAATTGGTGGTTCTAGTTTTCATAGTAATTAATTATAATACTGGCCAAAGGTGAGAATAGTTACAAAGATCCTTGAAGTACGTCATAATTCGAGAAGAACTAGGATCTCTGCTGGTTTCCTGTTCTAATTAATACTATACAATATACATGCCATGATATAAGATTGTCTCATACATCATAGTCAATATCTCTTTTAAAGTCAATACCTCTCTAAAGATATATTAACCTCAGATGCCACTCAAAAGGGAAATATCAATGCGGGTATCTTTAGAGCACTCACTTCATTTAAAATGACAAAGCGTTACGACGTAATCCTGATTTCGTAATATTGTATTAAGATTTAAACTTCTGCTACCGTGTTATTTTATTTTCGGTTAGCTCCATCACGCAACAACAAGCAGCTGATGTTGTGCATCTTCTGGCATGATTTCGAAGTGATCTACCAGAAATCACTCCAGCCTAACGAAACCATCGCTGGAAACCAAAAACAATTAAATCCATAAAAGCGGAGTATTGAAACTCAAATGAGTATAATATGCCAGAGGACATAACAGAGTTATCTTTCAGCACGACAACGCTTGGCCACATGTTGACAATTAATCTTTGGAGGCCCTTCAATGGTATGTTCTTCTCCTTCCGTCGTAATCAAAATGACTCGTGGTATGTCGACCAGCACATTACTGCCTATGTTTAACCCAAAACTTGGGCCGATTCTTGGTTCAAAAGACGAGGAATTTGTCCGATGCGGAAAATGGAAAAAGTTGTAACGAAAAATCGACAATACTTTGAATAAAATATGCTGTACCAATTTTCTGGACGAAGTTATATTAAAAAAACCTATTTGTAACCTAATATAATATATTAGTCCGTGTTCTTGTCACAAAATTGTATGACGTCGTTGAGCCTTTCGACGATTGTATCTGAACCTTCGAACTCGATTGTAGCTTCGGTAACCTTTCGATTTTAATACCATTCTAGTTGAGTTTTTTAAAAAACCATCTAGCGTTGATGCCGTAGTCAGTATGTTGCTCGCAATTTTTTGGCTTTTCTTCTCGATGTGTAACAGTTCTTGTGAACGTTTCTCTTGATAGCCAAGGATGTTTATTTATTAGTTATACCTGCTGAAATATTTTCTACTGTTTGTCGAATAAGGATGTCAGCCTTTTGCAATTCTTGCTTTACTATCAAGGCAAGTTTTCCTAGTGAGGAAGGAGTATTGTTAACTCGGATTGAATTTATTCAAGAATTATAAATCGAGATTCCTCTGATATCACACCGAAATAAATGCTATTTAAGACTCAACAAACATTAACAATTTGCATTGGAATTTTAGGTATGTAGTACAGCAGTGAAAACGGTTTTGAAAAAGTGCAGAAGTCTTTCAATTGTTGTGCACAGCTTAGTGAATTTGACGTTGTGCATGCTACTGGCTAATATGTGAATCAACAAATAATTTAGGAAAAATTGTACATAAAAATAGGAGCTACCATCATTGCATTTGTGGAATGTGTTTTTGACATTTTGTTTCCTTTTAAATTATAAATATTAGTCTGATGATTTGAAGGTTGGTAGTATCATCAACTACGCCTATTATTGCAGATAAACCAAGTTTTGTAACCTTAATGTTTACTCCAGTGTGATGTTGATAGTCTTCTGAACTATATAAAATATATTTTTTTAATATTTTCTCTGATTACTCAAAAACATTTAAATTATTCCGAAAGTTTTTCTTTGTTCTGCTGGTGCTAACATTGGATTTTCGTTATTACGACCGTCATAGAAGTATATTGATGGTCTGCACCTTTTTATTGATTTACGAATCGAATTCAACTGGAACAAATGTCTTTAATTTGAATTGACACGGTAACCCCCAGGTCAAGATAGTTTTTCAAATAAGTTTTTAGAAAACAGTATTAAAGTTAATTGTCACAAGGTGCTGCTCTCAAATTTACGACAATTTTCACCTGAAATTATTTACTGTACTGAGACTAGAGATTAAACCGCAAAATCCTATCAACATCGCCGATGTAAACCTCGCCGATGTTTTATTTGATTTATTCATCTGCCCAAGGATGATGCTGTCGGAGATGGTATGATTTCTTTTTTCCCCGCCAGTCAGGCTCAATTGGCCTATTGTGACATCCCTTCCCAGATAAATATACTCAGTCCAGAAATCTGTTCTTCTAATCAAGTCCAATATATCTGGTATTCTCAAGGTAGTCAATTTATCCATAAATAAGAATTGTGAGCCAAAACAGTGTAGTCTATGGGAAGAGTATGAAGAACAGTTTCTTCCTGCCCGTCTCCATACTCTTCGCAGTATGAGATGTTTAGAATTTTCATTCGAAACATATGACTATTCAGGGAGCAGTGCCCCGTGAGAATACTCAACAAGATCCTTAAAGTGCGTCTATCATAACTTAAGAAAGACTGGGATCTGTTCTGGTTTACTGATCAAAAGAAGATTTTGGATAAACGACAAGAGATGAGATTACAGTCACGTCACTCCCAGAGCGAGCTCAGTTCCCACAAAAGTGAATGCAGCACACAAATGAGCCAATTTATCGACCAATATATTCCCTTTAGGTATCCAGTGACGTCTAACATTATTCAGTCTGCCTGGTCGATTCAAGGTACTTATCGTTTCCAAAACAAGTAACGATGAAACAGTATTGGAACCAATCGCCTTTAGGGCAGCTTGTCAGAAAGAATGCAAATACGACGATGTCTGCAATTTATCCCTTTTACAAAGAGTGCTGCTTTTAAAATTGCAGCAGTTTTTGCCTGAAAAACAATAGCGTACCTAAAAAAAAAAGTTAAGTTGATGTGGCTGCTATCGCACACTTAGACCAAATTTGATCCGTTGTGATACCACTCTATACGGTTATAGGTCCGAGTCTTTCCGTAGAGCCATCTGCGCATTGCATAGCTCCATGTCAGTCCTATAGTACTGACATGGAAGATGGGTCGGCCCAAGGATTCTAAACACGACAGAGGATCCAGATTATGTTTATTTTTCACCACCGATCGCACCGCCCAAACGATCGAAGGTGAAAAACCCATTTTGCATCCTGCCTCGAATCGGATTCGAACCCGGTACCTCCCGCTCCAACTGCCGCAGCTTTAACCACTGCGCCACCTGGGTGGTTAATATCGTACCTACCAAACGGGATGAATAATTTGACCTCAGGATTTTGTATGTATATTCCGGCCCCAGCTAGATTACGGCATACTGATTCGTCAGTAAAGATAAGCCTATCGTTACCGGAGGGGTACGATGAGCTGTTTGAGACCAATGTGTAATTTCCGGTAATAGTTACATGAAATAATTTCCCAAAGACGTGCTTCGTCAGCAAAGTGTCTGATGGCATGTGGGCAGTTGTGTGCCGGTCAACCTCTCTCCATATTTGACAGTGCCCGGAAGGGCCAAATAGAATGTCTTTGCATTGTAGGAGAGCGGCTGTTTGTGCTGCAAACCTTCTGACCCAAAGACCAAACGGCAACAGACCCACAGCCATCTCAAGAGCTGCAGAAGTGTGGTGTGTGAATAGCTCCTACTATACCAAGACAAACAAGTATTTCAAGGCGGTTTAGAAGTGTTCCTCCTATCCCGCTCACTGTTCCAGGCCACCAAATAAATGCGGCGGACGTGACTATGAGTCTGATCACTGAAACGTATAGCCAGTACACACGTCTGGGTTTCAGGCCCCATGATTTACTAAATGACTTTGGACTTCTTGGTTGACGTTTTCGTTTACTACTGTCGTTACTATTACGCCATGACAACTGTTGATATGGCTACTTGATTGCGGGTAATGATCCATCATATATATTATGATACTGAGTACGTTGCTCGTGCTATACTAAAGTCTATTAGCCGAAACTTTGTGTATCCTGCAAAGTTAAAATTCTCTAAAAATTATTTATCACACATTGCTTTTGTGAATTGCAAGCAACCCTACACGGTTTATCTTGATAGAAAATTGTGTCATAAACTTAATGTTGACTTAACCGAATTTTAGAAGGCATTCGGCAAGACTGATCCTTCAATTTTCATTGCCGATGTAATTTATTGCCAAGTTAAGGAATTTCTGCCGTTTTTAAACTAACCTTAAAATTTTTGTGTCAATCTGGCTAAAAACATTTTGCGCCTCTTCTGGCATACCGCAGAGTATTGATCTAGAGGGCATTAATTGCTATTTTCACTATATCATCGACTGCTTTAAATTTTCCAGCTGCCTTCTTTTCGCAAAGACAAGGAAATCTTCACTTGTGTTAATATTGTAGCCGAATGTATCAAACTTCATGCTGCAGTTTGAATACATTTTTAGCAAACTTCTGCGATTAAATGTAGAAATCTTACATTTTGTCGTATGGGGTTTCTAATATTGTATCAATATGGTTTATACAACGAGGCAATTAGTAGAGCCGAGTTTTTTCAATCGAGGCAACTTTTCCCTTGCCTATTAATATTATATCGTTCCAAAAGATTATAATATGTTAGATTTCACTTAAAGTTTCATTTGTACAACCAACCTAGGAATATGCCTATACATTGTAGGGTCACCACCGTATCAGTGTCACTAAAAATAACTGATAGTACGAAAATAATTGATCTATCGACGAATTATATTAGGTTATGTTTTAGTTAGAGATATTATTTTCACTCTCGTATTTGGGCATGATGTACTAATATATAAATCCAAGCGCCACCGAACTAGGATCTTTCTGAACCAATTTTGACTACATAATGGATTTTACTTAATTTTCAACGTATTCGGTTTCCATGTAGAGATATCTGTTCAAGCTTTACAAAATTTTACAATAATAAAATCTTTTTGCGATCTTTGACACGTCTTTTTCGCTATTTGTTTAGACATTTACCAGACATATCGTAAATATGCGGCTTAAAACTATAAGTTAAACTTATTTAGACCATTTGAAAATAGTACAAGTCGATCTGTTTTTAGTATCATATTAAACCTGCTTATTTGTCAACATCTTGTTATCTCTAATGTTTTTATTTCACTGACGCAGTTGTAGTTTTGTATTGTGCGATTTGTATACGAGGGTTCACCGAAAAATTTCTGACCTTAACATGAACAAAAGTGGATTAGTGTGTTTTGGAATCGCAGTAGTTGTTATCGATAAAGTGAGTCAATATATTTTGAAAATCGAAATAAATGTATCGAGCTATAACATAAGCATAATAGACAAGTCAAAAGCGAATTGAACGCTGTGTACGAACATTCAGTACCATCGTTTTATCCGATGATACTTATTTACACTATTATCCAGAATCAAAATAAACAAAGTTAAAAAAGAAAACCTGCAAAAATTGCACACGATATTCTATCGGTTAAGCAAATATTACATCACAACTTACCGTGATGCAATTTTTGTGTGTTATCAGGTAAGTTGCACTTGGAACACAGAGAAGACACCAAGTACTATAGTTTATAAAGAAGCATTTTCATCGCCGAGAGTAGTGTATAGATGACTTTCAAGAAAAAAATGAAGAGAAAAAAAATTCTTATATCCTTCCTAGGTCGGAAACCTTGATAGAGTCGTATGGTATTAAAAAAGTACTTTTACGAATTATAGTTTTACTCGAAATATTTTCGATTTATAAAAAATGGAATTCGAATTTATGGGTATAAACTTTATACACTTCCCTCCTCCCCATTCAATTATGATTGTTCATGTAATTACGGACGTTGGTTTGGTTGTTGCACCGTCTTATTGATTAGACATGAGACTTACTTTCGGGAAAGTCTATCTTTTAACGGATGAGCTACATATTTATTTGGCTAGTTAAATCCATTGAAATAAATTTTTTATGTCATTGAAATAAGTCTATAAAATGTGTCTAATGAAAATTCTAAGTCTACTAAACTTGATACTGGCAACCTGTCTCGGCTTCAATAATTTTGTTTTTATCAAGCGGTAACCAATTATCGATCACTAAAAACCTCATTAAGCTCAATAATAATTCGTTCTTCTATTTAATCGTATGCGACTTTTTAAAACCATAAAAAATCGTAATCAGTCATAAAATTTAATTTAAATTATTAACAAAAATTTATTAAACAATCTAAAAATGTGTTCAAGCACATTCACATGCTGAATCTGTTAACTTATGTATTCTTAAAAAATTTTCTCTCTCACGTTTTATAACCTGCGAATATTTAAAAGTACTTATAGTGTAACCTCGTTTGTATATGCATGTGTTTCAAATACATACGCCAACAACAGCATGAAATAATCATTAGTTTTTATTGTGTAGAAATGCAATTCAATTTTCCGTTTTTTCATTCAATGTTCTCCGTTTGCGTTCCTTATACTTTCCACATAGTCCGGCATGTTTAGTGATAAAAATAAAATCCGTTTAGTATCTTCCAAAGTTAGTGACCGAATGGCTTACCTCACACGATACTTTAATTTGGGTTTTCATTTATCATTTTTGACAAGTTCATCAAAAGTGCATTGCACCCTAACAGAAGGTATATGTAGTTAATGACTTCAACGATTACGATCGCAATCAGATGATGATAACTTCATTATTAATAATGCTAATAACTAAGCTTTAAAGTTAGTTATCAATAAATACGATAAGATTTGTCACATACTAAAAACTGAGGAAAACAGGTAATGTTATGCAAACGATGTCTGTGCTATTGAAATAAAAATACTTTAAATAAACAATTTTTTATAGTTACGTCTATTATTCCGACTGCAGTGAAACGTATAATTTTAAAAATAATAATAAAAAGTGCATTAGTAATGAGTTTATTATTATTCGTACATACGTCTTCGATTTTTATTTGAAAAATACTTTTTTATGAGCACGAGCTAATATTAAAGCACGTTTTGCTAGTATTAAAGCAGTAAAGAACCAAATGGCGCAGTAAATAAAGCTGTGATAGTTGGAGCGGTAGGTATCGGGTTCAAATTCACGTAAAGGCATGATTCAAACGTGATTTTTTTCACCTTCTGATTATGATCAGTGGTATGAATTAACACACTTGTTATCTCCTGTTAGAGTGCAGAACTCATGGGCTGACCATTTTTAGCAGTATTTATAGACTGGCATTGAGCTATGCAATCGTTCTACGTAAATCGTAATACATAAGTCATCAATTTGGTTGGAATGGTATAAAATGAAAAGTAAATGAGTGAACCACAAAAGAGTTGAGAGTACCTTGAGCTACAAAACAGATTGCAAAAAGTAGAAAAATTTTAATAACAATTACGCATAATTCATAAACATTATCAAGGCAACTATACTTAAAGATTTTTTTATTCAATTTTGACAATTTTAATTTTCTTGTGTGGTAGAGCCGGATACTTTAACTTAATTTTTAATGTTAATTTTGACATGGTCTTAATGTTTTTGTTTCCGAACCTACTAGTATTACATAATCTTTTCAACTTTCATAGAAGTTTTGCAGATATCAGATTATTATTAGTTAGAATAAGAATAGTGAAATGTAGATAAGCTAACAGAACTCTCAACATTTCGAGAATGGACAAATGCTTAGATACGTCTCTGGCATCTGCTATTATTTGAACATTTCTAAACGTCATCTGAACAAAACTGCTCTCATGAATTCTTTGAACAGAAAGTTTTTTTAAATTTGAGCTAAGGTTGTTTTCAAATTAATCAGCTGTGTAGTACTCTAATAATTAATGACTCCATCATTTTGTAAGCCGAAATATTTGTGACCAATTGTTAAATTAAGTAAAGCCGAAATTAAATCACGCATCATTAAAGAACATTGTCTGGCGCTCACCTTATTGGAACTATAAACGAAATTTTTCTTAAGAAGAACTCCACCACCATCGCATGGAGAGCTCAATAAGAAAAGTTTACCAAGTGCTTTAGCTTAAAGAAAAAATTTACGTGTGTAAACAAATCAATTGAGAAAAACCAAACTTAAAATGTGTAAGATGCAAAGAAGAACTTAATAAATTACTTTTGATGCGAAATCAAAGTGGTCAAAGTAGCGCAATGGTCGTGATATCAATGTAAAAGATCGCGGTCTAATCAAAAATTAAAAATTAAATTAAATATACGAGTTTTAATAATTATTAAAAAAGTTTTTGTGTTATAAAAGAGTTTTCCATTGTTTGGTGAAGTTTTTATTCGAAGATTTATTAGTTTTCATTTGATAATTCCAATAAAAACAAATTGCTATATATAAATTCGCAATTACGTTAAAAAATGAACGCCAATATTAAATGTCAGGAATGTAAAGAACATATCGCACCAAAACAAAGCTTTTTTGAGTGCGATGAATGTGAGGATAAATTCCATCAACAGTGTAAAAATATCTATGGTCAACATATAACTCGTCTTGCAAGTTTTTTTACGTAGTACTGTCGATCTGATTGTCGAAAAGAAATAGTGCTAGTCGCACCTACAACTCTTAGTGCTACGGAATCGGGAGATATACTTGTACCAACAAATGCTGAATTATCAAATATAAGTGCAGTGAGAGAAAAGATAACTTCTCTTTCGTTTCAACAGCAGGATATTTTAAACTGTGTGAATAACATAGGGATCATTTTTGATGCAATGCAAGAGGCACATATGAAGCTAGATGCTAGAGTTACAACAACAGTGACCAACATCAAAGAGCTCCAACAAGAAAATATGATGTTAAAATTGGAAAATTATTTGGAATCTATGAAATTTAAAGAAATCAAGAACATCATAATAACCGGAATTCCAAATAACTCTTTTCCTCCACAACAACTTGTTGATAACATCCTCGGCATACTGGAGTTGAGTACGCATAAAAATAAAATAAATGAAGCACAAACAATACTAGTTGATACATCTTATAAGAAAAATAAAAGCACATCGGTAACCAATAATTTACAAGACAAACATCGAGCAATTTTTCCATAAAGGGGTTTTACTGAAGAAGTCGCTAAGATCACCGTGCTCACAAAACTTAAACAAAGAAGAAAACTGTTTGCAAATGTAGTTGGATTTAGTGTTGAAGATACCAAACAACTATACGCCAGAGAGGAGTTAACAACATATAAGGCGCAACTTTTTCGTGAGGTACTCAACTTTAAAAAAACCAACAACTTTAAATTTGTGTGGGCTAAATCCAATAAGATTTTTCTTAAAAGAGATAAAAACACTGATGTCATCATCATCAACAATATTTCAGATTTGGAACGTTTATCAACATTGGAACACACTCGATAGAAGTAGTTACAACACATAATTTCAATAAAACGCAAGTTATTAGATTTTTATATTTTGTTTGCATTAATTATTTGTTTAAGAATTTTCAGAATTTAAATATAAATATATGTGCTGTATATCGTTCACCAAAATGCACCGTTGAAATATTTTTGCAAAAGTTTGAATTTACTAAATATATAATAATTGGAGATTTCAACATTAATATATTAAACTTAGATAACGAAATATTAAAATATAAAGAAATAATTACGAGTCATGGCCATGTTTTAATAAATAAAACTTTTTTTTTTTTTTTTATTACAACTGATTTACAAATCATCTAGTAATTTATCTTGCATTATTATTTAAATTCACGATTCAAGGGTTCTAGCACTTAGGCTAGTACCTTTTACATAATTTTATTATATTTTTTAGCCGATCCAGGTTGGATCTAGTAGATCAAGTGGTTTCTTCCTTTGCAGCCTTCTTACTGGATTTGTGTCATCCAACATTCGGCGAATTTCAGCATTTTCATGTTGACTAATCCGTTGCATGTGTTGTCTTGCGTATTTATTTATTTCTACGCTAATGAAATCCATCTTCAAATCTCTATGGATGTTGTCATTTCTCACGTACCACGGTGCATTTACTATTCCACGTAGGACTTTGCTTTGGAATGACTGGATGATATTGACGTTTGTTTGCTTTGTACAGCCCCAGAGCTGAATACCGTAAGTCCATACAGGCTTAAGAATTAGCCGGTACAGTAGCAATTTATTATGTAAAGTAAGCTCAGAACTTCTCCCTAAGAGCCAATTCATCTTTTTGTATCTAATAATTAATTCTTCTATTTTCTTTTTCACATGCTCTTTCCATTTTAGTTTCGCGTCAAGAGTCATGCCTAAGTATTTTGCTGTGTTTGCATATGGAATTTGCTGGGAGTTTAGTTCTACTGGTATCCAATCAACCTTTTTATTGGTGAAATTTACATGAATTTTGTTAAATTGTTCCTTTTCTTCTAGCTGTATCGGATTTGTAATTGGCACTTGGGGATTAATATTATCCTCAATTAGTTTCTGAAATTTTTCCCAGCAGGTTTTGTTGTTTGTTAGCCATGGTGGACTTGTTTTCTTAACAATCGTTGCACTGATCGTCATAATAACAGGTGTGTGATCTGACTTAATCCCGTCGCTGCTTTCTAGGTATATGTAATTATCGTCTATACCTTTGGTGACAAAGAAGTCTATAAGATCGTGTAACATTCGACGCCTATCGTCAATGTTTCAATCCAATAGGTTTCAAAACTCTGTATTTTTCTTTATACGAAGGCACTATCAAGTAGAAGTTTAGCCTTTATCTGATATTTCGGCTTAGCGGGAAAATGATCCCGTTTAAATTCAGTGCGTTTGGATGTGGTGGAATTTGGGTTGTAAAACAAAAAAAAAATTAGGTATAAATAGCGAGGAATTTGGATACACGCGGTCAGTTTTTTGAGTATTTTTCTTGGTTAAGTGTCGAACCATTCGGCGTAATAGTCATTGCATTTCTTTAGTAAATTAGTAATATACCTAGTGAAAAACAAAATTTACAAAATTAAGAAAGTTTATAAAATTATACTATACAATTAAGACATTTGTTTTTGTGATTTTAAATTTAATTCGGTGTTTATAAGTGAGGGTATATAATTATATATCCCCGAGTGTGATCGTTCATGTTTGCATGCATCTCTTAATAATTATTAGTATACCTAAAACATTAATTTTAAGTTATAACATGTAAATAATAACATGTAAATAATAACATTAATGTGTGCTACGATATACGATAACGTGAAACAATCTAACACTATAGAAAAATTAATGAAAATGTGCTTCCAAGTTGGAAAAAAAAACAAGTTAAAAATGTCCGACTAATTGGTGCAAATAATATGGTATGATCATAAAAATTACATACTATTGTGAATAAATAATAAAAAAAATAATAAATAAAAAAAAAAACTGGGTACTTTACACATCAGTAGTACTTAATATATTAATCTGAGAAAAAAAAAAAACAAAACAAAAAGATAATAGTGCATTAAATAACGTGAAAAAAAAAATATTATGACGAAAATGTCCTAACAAATGGACTCTGTGTAATGTGTATAACCAAAAATTAAAAATACAAACAAAAACAAATTTACAAAAAGAAAAACATTATTATGAATGAAACTAAACGTAATAAAAGAAAAAAAATAATACGTACAGTGCGCGAAGCCGGTATTACGAATTATAAATAATTGCTACAGTGCGCGAAGCCGGTATTACGAATTACGAATTATAAATAATTGCTATTATTATTGTGTGGATGAAACAACTTCAACATTTTCATCACTCAACATTTATTTATTTAAGTACACCTTTTCTTATTTATTATTAAACTTATTAATTATTAAATTTTTTTTTGTCTTAGTTAATATTTATATTTATATTTATTAATATTTATTTGTATAGTGTTAATCAAGTTATTCCTATATTAGAGTGTTATTTATTTGGTAATTATTTGTCCTTAACCAAAATCTCAATATGCTCATTTTAGCCACTCTACCATATGCATTATTCGAATAACCTATACTTTTGACCTACTGTTATTATACCATATTCATTATTTATTTAAAATTATATACACCTTCAAAACGTTAACGATCACTTAATTTTTTTTCTCAATGATTCGTTCTTTCGTCTTTGTTTCGTCAGTGTTGTTTTTCAGGATGTGCTAGATTAAAAAGGTGTAGGATGAAGAGGTAAGCCAAAGTCTACAATGGTAAGTTGACCCATGCCTTGAATCCTTGCCTTTTCTTCTTTCCCATCCACTCCCTTCCTGGTTCCTTTTTCCTTCTTAAGCGGTCTGACAAGATCTACTTATGCTTTGGGAAACCCCACCCCGATACCCTGAGCTCTAGCCGGCCATAGATGACCGCCCCAAAGCCTCTAAGTAGATATTTCTGCTAACAGTGCGGTATTCCCCTATCGAAACTGTTACAGATGGCACCCAAACACATGGTTTTTTTTCCAATTTTGTTTTTTTTAATTAGTTACAGTTATTTTCTTTGCTTTGTTAATTAATTTGGTTATATTGTAAAGTTCAGTTAATTATTAAATTTCTTTCAATTCTCAATTTAAAAATGTCCTCTTCAAAGTTACGCAACTGTATCCAGATATTTTTTGTAGAATCAGTTGTTCGTCTTACTAAATTACTATTCTTGAATTTTCTAAAAATATTTTCCCTATTTCCCATTCCCTTTTCCCTTAAGTGGTGTTCTGTGTCATTTACAAACGCAGTATTTCCATCAAGAATGTTGATTTTACTGTCAGCTTTTTGAGTGAAACAGTTATCACAACCAACCTTCACACGTTTATCGCAATGGCATCTGCTTAAATTAGTATAGACTCCATTGTTAGGCTAAACAAAACCGGAATTGAATGTTTTACCAACGCCATTACATCTGAATATATTTTAGTGTTCATTGACTTAATTGTTAGTTTTGGTAACGCATTTTCTTTCAATCTAAATTTAAAAAGGCAAATGTTTCCAATATACTTAATTGTTGATTCATTTGCTTTTAATGGTCCCTATAACCTCCATTTTCCTACCTTTCCTTTCTCCATCAAGGCATGGATTAACTTACTAGAGAAAGAAAAACTTAAAACATTCCAATCAGACTATCATGGCCAAAGTTACTTACTTCATCCTATATTTTTATGAATTATTTGATTATTATTGAACTTAAATTTACATATTTCGTGCCGTGATTAAATACTCATCTGACATCCAAATTTTTCTAAGTTCATAACTACTTTAACAACTCTTTCTTTAATACATTAAAACATATTTTATTTTATATTGATTTTTTTTTGAGTAGCACTAAGTTTGAGGTGAAAACTCTTATTGAATTTTTTTGTATCCTTCAACTATATCATAGTCTTAAAATAAATCAAAATGTCTAAAACTATTATTAAATCGGAAAACTTGGAAAATGACGAATTTTTGGTCGAATGTGAAATTCGTAGTCTGCGTGGTTCGCTTAAAACCCTATTTAAAAATCTTGATGCTCATTTATTGTCCGAAGAAGAAAATAATCAACTTCGCCCCACGCAACCGCATAAGCAAGCGTTGGAAGAACCCTTGAACGAGATTAAACTGTGCACATTTAAATTGCAAAATATACAATCACAACTATTGCGTTTGATTAACGCTGCAAAAGATGACGCAGATAATCTTGAAGTAATCTTTTCCAAAGCACAACATTTGCGATATCGGCTTTTACGAATTGGTTCATTACCAATCGTACAAAATCAAACAGTGAAATTATCAATGATTTGCGATTCATTTTTAGATATTTGTAGTAAATTAGTATCCGATGCTCCTCCATCACTTAATGAATCTGTAGCTTTAGTCAGCGGCTTGCAAATTGATTTTCCAGAATTTAATACTACTCACATCCCGAAACAAGTAGATCCTCTCGAAAATGCCACACATCAAGGTTTTGTGGCTGGAACCCACAATCAAGGAGAGTTTAATATCGCTAATAATAAGGTGCACCGAAGTTCGATAACTCAATTATTGAATAGAGAAATCTCGTTCTCACCTCAACCGACTAACGTACCCAACGGTGCTACCCCCCAGAATTTGAGAGATACAGCTTCCAATCAACCCATCAGAATCGACTCAAGTGGTGGTCAACGTGTTCAGTTTGTGGGACTTCCAAATCAACCACCAATTACGCCAGCGTTTCCAAACCATCAACAATTAAACACATCCATAAATTATCAATTTACTCCACCTCATAAATGGAAACTTAAATTCTCGGGATTGCCTGCTGATCCACCCATAGATAATTTCATTTTTCGAGTGGAGCATCTAGCCTCTAAGAATCACATTCCATCAGAACAACTAGCAAACGACATCTGCTTTCTTTTAGATGGCACTGCGAAAGAGCAGTATTGGTTGACGTTGAGATGCAATCCAAACAGTACGTGGTACGAAATCCGAAATTCGTTACTGCATAGATTCCAGGATAGACGTTCTGACCACGATATAAAACAATTGATTGAAGGAAGAAAGCAAAAATCGAAAGAACCATTTGCAGATTTCTACTATGAGATACTAAATTTGTCTTTACGTTTAAAGTGTCCACTCCACGATTTCGAGATGTTGGAGATTTTAAGAAAAAACATGCGTTGTGGTTTACAAGCGCATTTGGCGGGCAGATATTTTACGTCAACATCGGAATTTCTACAAATATGCATCAGTACCGAAGATACGTGGAGAAATATTAACTACACTCCAGAAATTTCAATGAACATCCGGTATCCACAAGTTCACGAGCTTGTGACTGGAAGTGGTCCCGTATTACCACTCTTACACTATAATCAAGATACGTCTCCGTCACCAATTCCGGCGTCCGTTTATTATGGAAATGTAAATGCCATTCAGAGCAAAGAGCCGCCAAATTATTCTGATCGGAATACAAATGTTAAACCTAATACACGTTCAACCCCGGCTATCTCTTGTTGGAACTGTACTCAACCTGGTCATACTTTTACAGATTGTGATGTTCCTCCTCGTGGGATTTTTTGTTACGGCTGTGGTGCACCGGATATCCTTAAACCACATTGCTTCAATTGCTCAGCAAAACAGGGAAACCGGCCTCAGGAAATGAATACTGCGGGGTCGAATCATTTCCGGTTAATGCAACGACGACCCTACCATACACAAGCCAACGAGAGTTCAACCAGCAAACACCATCAGCCAATATAACGCCAACCAATTTAAAAATAAACTCCAATCATTACTTACGTCGAATAAAACCCAGCTCGAGAATCATACGTTCCATCTTGTATTTTCGCAACAAAAAACGACTACTATCTCAAATATCAGAAACAGTTATAAAGGTGGATGGCGAATCCGATGACAATCGTCCCTACGCAGATATAAAGATTGAAGGTATACACATGAGAGGACTTCTAGACAGTGGAGCCACAATTAGTGCCATGGGAAAAGCTTCAATTGAATTTATTGAACAGAACAAAATACCTTTACATAAATTCCATGCTTACATACAAACGGCTAGTGGTTCACCTCAATATGTCGTTGGGTACATAAATGCTGCAATTACCTACAATAATAAAACACGAATTTTAAAATTACTTGTAGTGCCATCATTGCAACAAACCCTTTATCTTGGATGTGATTTTTGGGAAAGTTTTGGAATAAAACCAGTAATCATAGGAGAATTGAAAACAACATCCCTAACTAACGAACAACCAGAAGTGAAACGACACGTCTTGAATGCCAATCAACAACAACAACTTAACTCTGTAATCGAAAAACTTCCAAATTTTCATAATTTGGGTCTAGGCAGAACCACACTTGTAACGCATAGCATAGACATAGGCGAGGCGACTCCTATCAAACAACGATTTTATTCTCGTTCCCCAGCCATACTTAATGACATGTATAAAGAGTTAGATCGGATGCTAGAAATGGATGTAATCGAAGAGAGTCAGAGCTCCTGGTGTTCACCAATGACTATTGTTAAAAAGGATAATGGTAAAGTACGACTTTGCTTAGATGCTAGGAAGCTTAACGAAGTTACGAAGAAAGACGCGTACCCGCTTCCTCTCATTGAGGGCTTATTAAGCAGATTAGACAAAACTTCCTATATATCAAGTTTGGATTTAAAAGATGCCTTTTGGCAAATCCCCCTTGATCCTTTATCAAAAGATAAAACGGCTTTTACCATCCCGGGAAGGCCGTTATACCAATTTAAAGTCATGCCATTTGGGCTCTGTAATGCGCCGCAAACTCTATGCCGATTAATGCACAAGGTGATTCCTTACCAGCTTCATGACCGAGTGTTCGTCTACCTTGATGACCTGTTAATTACAACATCCACTTTTGAAGAACATATGGCATTGTTGGCCGATGTCGCGGTTCGTCTGGCGCAAGCAGGACTTACCATCAATGTGGAAAAATGCAAATTTTTACTGAAAGAGATTGATTATCTCGGTTATGTAGTTGGTGAGGGAGGACTACGGGCTGATCGGAATAGAGTTCAAGCCATTTCAGAGTTCCCCGTTCCAAAGACTGTGAGACAGGTAAGAAGATTTTTGGGTGTCTCGGGGTGGTATCGCCGCTTTATTAAAAACTACTCAATTATTTCTGCCCCAATAACAAATCTGTTGAAAAAGGGCCAGCGATTTCAGTGGTCTGAAAAGACACAACAAGCATTTGATAATCTTAAAACAGCGTAAACTTCTGCCCCGGTATTAGCAACACCCAATTTCAAAGAACGTTTTTATATTCAATGCGATGCCAGTTCCACTGGAATAGGAGCGGTCCTTTTCCAAAAAGATGAGCAAGGAGAGGATAGACCAATAGCATATATGTCCCAAAAGCTTAACGGTGCCCAACGCAATTATAGTGTAACCGAGTTGGAATGTCTAGCGGCGGTGGTAGCTATTCAAAAATTTCGCGCTTATGTCGAAGGCCATCCATTTACTATGATAACAGACCACGCTAGTCTTACCTGGCTGATGTCACTAAAAGACGTTACAGGTCGTTTAGCTCGATGGAGCCTAAAACTCCAGTCATTTGATTTTGATATTCAATATCGTAAAGGTAGTCAAAATGTAGTTCCGGACGCCCTGTCACGGGTTTATATGGACTCATTAAATGTAGTGGAGCTGCCTATGCATATTGATGTTAACTCACCAGCGTTTCGTTCCCGTGACTATTAAAACATGATCCTTGAAATCGAAAACAATCCACATTCGAGCAATTTGCAAATTATTGATGGTTTAGCTTATATTAACATAAACCAAAGTCAAAAATATACGGATCAATCAGATCTACCTTCGTTCAAATTGATAATTCCAGAAAGTTTGCGTTTATCGTTGATCAAGTCAGCACACTGTCCACCAACCGCAGCCCATTTAGGAATTAATAAAACCGTCGAGTTATTGAAACGATATTTTCATTGGCCTACCATTCTAACCGATGTAACAGCTTTCATAAATTCTTGCGAAATATGTAAGTGTTCTAAAGCGATTAATTACCAGGGCCACCCACCTTTAAAAATTCTTCCGATAACATTCCGTCCGTGGCAGCGGGTCTATCTAGATTTTCTAGGGCCGTACCCTCGTACACGTCAAGGAAACACGTCTATTTTAATTGCTGTTGATCATTTTTCGAAATTTGCGCTAACACAAGCCGTGCGTCAAGCTACAGCTGCAGAAGTAACAAAATTCCTTGAACGGCAGATATTTATGATGTTTGGGGTACCAGAAGTAATCGTGACTGACAATGGTAGACAATTCGAATCCATTCTCATAAAGGAATTATGTGAAAAGTATGGAGTTCGTCATATTTTCACAGCTAAATACTCTCCTCAGGCGAACGCCTCCGAGAGAGTTAATCGTACTCTTCTTTCAGCCATACGATCCTATGTCAAAGAGGACCAAAAATAATGGGACCTACATTTGAGTGCTGTCACTAATGCAATACGTAATTGTTCACATGATTCAGTTAAATTTTCTCCAAATTATATCGTTTTTGGCCAGCATTCCATACTATATGGGTCAACGTACGGATTACTGAAAAAGACATTTGAGTATTCCGGGCATGCATTTTTATCTGATCACAAGCCCGAACATCTGTTTCGAATACACACCCAAGTAAATAAACACCTCATTCAAGCAGCAAAGAAAAATAATAATCGTTATAATTTGCGGCCCAGGCAAATGCTTCAACTAGGACAAACTGTCTATGTGCGTAACTTTAAACAGAGTAAAGCTTCCGATCAATATGCCGCGAAGCTGGCTCCTAAATATGTAAAAGGAATTGTTTTAAAACGAATTGGAAATGTGGCATTCGAAATAGCGAACGATACTGGAAAATCAATAGGGGTTTACCATCTCAAAGATATTAAAACTTAGTACAGCTATCTTAAGTTTAAATTTCAGTGCTTCTATTGTGGCCCGGCGTTTGAGACCCATCTCCTGGGTGTGAGTCGTCCCCACGAGTTGTAACATTCGACGCCTATCGTCAATGTTTCAATCCAATAGGTTTCAAAACTCTGTATTTTTCTTTAAACGAAGGCACTATCAAGTAGAAGTTTAGCCTTTATCTGATATTTCGGCTTAGCGGGAAAATGATCCCGTTTAAATTCAGTGCGTTTGGATGTGGTGGAATTTGGGTTGTAAAACAAAAAAAAAATTAGGTATAAATAGCGAGAAATTTGGATACACGCGGTCAGTTTTTTGAGTATTTTTCTTGGTTAAGTGTCGAACCATTCGGCGTAATAGTCATTGCATTTCTTTAGTAAATTAGTAATATACCTAGTGAAAAACAAAATTTACAAAATTAAGAAAGTTTATAAAATTATACTATACAATTAAGACATTTGTTTTTGTGATTTTAAATTTAATTCGGTGTTTATAAGTGAGGGTATATAATTATATATCCCCGAGTGTGATCGTTCATGTTTGCATGCATCTCTTAATAATTATTAGTATACCTAAAACATTAATTTTAAGTTATAACATGTAAATAATAACATGTAAATAATAACATTAATGTGTGCTACGATATACGATAACGTGAAACAATCTAACACTATAGAAAAATTAATGAAAATGTGCTTCCAAGTTGAAAAAAAAAACAAGTTAAAAATGTCCGACTAATTGGTGCAAATAATATGGTATGATCATAAAAATTACATACTATTGTGAATAAATAATAAAAAAAATAATAAATAAAAAAAAAAACTGGGTACTTTACACATCAGTAGTACTTAATATATTAATCTGAGAAAAAAAAAAACAAAACAAAAAGATAATAGTGCATTAAATAACGTGAAAAAAAAAATATTATGACGAAAATGTCCTAACAAATGGACTCTGTGTAATGTGTATAACCAAAAATTAAAAATACAAACAAAAACAAATTTACAAAAAGAAAAACATTATTATGAATGAAACTAAACGTAATAAAAGAAAAAAAATAATACGTACAGTGCGCGAAGCCGGTATTACGAATTATAAATAATTGCTACAGTGCGCGAAGCCGGTATTACGAATTACGAATTATAAATAATTGCTATTATTATTGTGTGGATGAAACAACTTCAACATTTTCATCACTCAACATTTATTTATTTAAGTACACCTTTTCTTATTTATTATTAAACTTATTAATTATTAAATTTTTTTTTGTCTTAGTTAATATTTATATTTATATTTATTAATATTTATTTGTATAGTGTTAATCAAGTTATTCCTATATTAGAGTGTTATTTATTTGGTAATTATTTGTCCTTAACCAAAATCTCAATATGCTCATTTTAGCCACTCTACCATATGCATTATTCGAATAACCTATACTTTTGACCTACTGTTATTATACCATATTCATTATTTATTTAAAATTATATACACCTTCAAAACGTTAACGATCACTTAATTTTTTTTCTCAATGATTCGTTCTTTCGTCTTTGTTTCGTCAGTGTTGTTTTTCAGGATGTGCTAGATTAAAAAGGTGTAGGATGAAGAGGTAAGCCAAAGTCTACAATGGTAAGTTGACCCATGCCTTGAATCCTTGCCTTTTCTTCTTTCCCATCCACTCCCTTCCTGGTTTCTTTTTCCTTCTTAAGCGGTCTGACAAGATCTACTTATGCTTTGGGAAACCCCACCCCGATACCCTGAGCTCTAGCCGGCCATAGATGACCGCCCCAAAGCCTCTAAGTAGATATTTATGCTAACAGTGCGGTATTCCCCTATCGAAACTGTTACAATCGGGTAATTTGTTTCTATCCGTAGGCCAATACGTTGGTTGATCTCCGGAGTGAAAATCGCAGCTGCATTGTTGTCCTGCTGCAAGCAACTCTCTTCATTTTTTAGAGGTTACTTTTGATCCCCAGAATGTGTTCTTTGCGTTAAAATCACCTCCTATTATGAAACAAGATCCAAGTGATTTAAATAATGTGCAATAGTCTTCCTTTAGTAGATTAAATCTTGGAGGGCTATATATTGACGATACGCTATATTCTTTGTAGTTATTTGTATATACTTTTATTGTGACTACTTGCATAAATTCTTCTTCAATTTTAAGATCTATATAATGTTTGATGTTTTCTTTAATTACCACTGGCGATCCTCCTCTTGCTCTTCCTGCTGGATGAATGGCATGATAACAGCTGTATCCATATAATTTGATATATGAAGTTGTTGTATTAAAAAAAAATAAAAAAAAATAAAACTGATATAGAATATGCGACCAGAGTTAGTAACACGGTTGCAACAATTATTGATCATAATACCACAGAGCTTAATTCTATAAAATATGAGTTTTATTTAGATGACACATCAATATCAGATCATAAGCTAATCTGTTTTAGATTTCAGAAAGAGAAAACATTAGATTTGCCAAATATAAACATTCTAAAGCATGTTGTAAATTATGATTTAATTGATAGGGATCCCATATGGAATAAAATTGGCCGACTATGTAATTTTTAATCCTTGATATATGATCTTAGCCAACTAATAAAACCCAATTCTTTTGAAATTCAGTCAAAAACGAAAAAAAAATATGTTAAACCTTGGATGAATGAAGATATATTTATAATAAATAATTAAAAGAAGGCGGAAATAATTCCAGAACTCAAATGCCACTAGAGGCCCACGGTTCAACCCACATACACATACACATTAAAAACACCCCTATCGTGATTGATGAAAGGTCACCACCCCGGTAGTCGAACCCGAGACCCCCGAATGACAGAGCAAGTACGCTATCTTCTCTGCCACGAGAGCGACTTAAAAAACATATATTTAATCATATTAAGAGAAAATTTTTATAAATTAAAAATGAAGCATTCAAATTCTGAATATTGTGCCTTAAAATATAAATTGTATTGTAAATTAGTTAAAAAAAGATAACATCTACACGTAAATACTTGTTTGATTTATTTGAAAATATTATAAGTAAACCTTTTATGTTATGGAAAAGTTTAAATCAATTCATATTAAATAGGCTGCTGCGAAGTAAGATCATCGAAATAAACGATAATGACAGTCTGTGAGAAACGAATCAGAAGCTGCCAATTTATTTAATAAATACTTCGTTATTAATGTTTCCGATCTATTTAAAAATGTGCCATATGCAAATCTACCAGAATTCAATTGCATTCAATATAATACAACTCACTCCTTTTGTTCAAAAAATGTTACAGAAGAAGAACTTAATATGGTAGTTAAAAACTTAAATTTAAGAGCCGCTACTGATACGATTGCATATCAAGTAAATTTATTAAAAGATATTCTAATAGATTGACAAGAATATTATCTCGTCTGATTAATATCAATGTGAGTAGTCAAACTTTTCCCGAATGTCTAAAGTGTGTCAAAGTACTTTCAATTTATAAAAGTGGGTCCAACTTAGAGATTCAAAACTATAGACCGATCTCAATCCCGAACTCATTGAATAAAATATTCGAGAACATAATTAATTCAAGATCAGAGCAATTTTTAGATGCTAATAATCACAAAAAATGCCAACACTACTGCAACTTGTTTACACCTTACCTTACTTAAAAAACTTGTATCTGTATTATTTTTGGACTTGAGCAAAGCTTTTGCTACGATGAATCATAAATTATTGTTATTGAAATTAAAAAAATTAAATATAGCTGACGAGTACATACATTTTTTTTAAAGTTATCTACACAAAAGAAAACAGTTTGTAGAAATTAATGGAAAGAGAAGTTGTATAGGAACCGTAAGCTTAAGTGTACTTCAGGGCTCTGTATTAGGGCCAACGCTCTTGAAAATTTTTATTAATGACTTGATGATGATGGCTCTTTATGGAAGTTTACAGATGTATGCTGACGATATAGCGATAGTTTATGATAACTACGATCTATTTTATTTAATCAGTGATACGCAAAGTAACTTAAATATGTTGAATAAATGGTTCAATCGCAATTTAATGCTCAACGTTAAAAAAAAATTAAGCTTCTCATTTTTGAAAACAAAAATTTAAATGACGATGTATTACTGCAAAATGAACCAACATGTAATGGAGAAATAGTGGAAAGAGTAAGATTTTATAAATATCTAGGTCTAATTATAGATTCAAAGTTGAAATGGAATCTGCATATGGAGATCGTTCATTAACGATAGCCATCCAGCATTGAAGAAAATGAAGAAACTCAAATTGTAGCATAAATAACTATAGAGGCTTTAAATACACGTCTTGTCAAATAAGAATGAAATCTAGAAGCGTTAAATAAGCGATTAATAGTAACCATAAAGCATTGAATGAATTCACCAACATGAAGCTATATCAACACGTATAATGGCAAGAAACTGTTTTAGCGGGATAACCGCCAAACTGTGAGTTTTATTTTAAATCAACAATTGGACTGTTTTTTTATTATATCGGAGAAATCAGAGAGATAAAAAAAAGCCTTTTCGGTTTTTTTATTTTATCTGATCGATCCGATTATTTTTTTTGTCGTTTTTTTTATTTTCTGTGAGCATTCTCAGATCGTCAATTTTCTATCTGAATTATTTTTCAGATAGTTTAGAGGAAAAATATATTTTCAATATTTTGACAGCTAAGACGGCAGACGCTATGGAAAATGGTAATCAATAAATTAATTTATTATTATTTTTATCATGTAAATCTTAATTTTTGTTTATTTATATGTATTATTGTTTATATATTATATGCTCTAATTTAATTTTAATTTCTATATTATATTTTGACGTTGATTCGACAGCGTTCAATGGCTTTACATATTTTCAGTACAGTGTATTAATCAGAAAAATAGCTTTTCAAATAAAATATTATCGGATTATTCAGATAAATTATCTCTCTGATTTCTCTGATCGCTCCGATATAATAAAAAACAGGCCAAATGGTCTATCGATAAAAATTAAGCATTGGGCTGAATAGATTTCTGTGTACTAAAATCGTCTCAACTAAGACATTACGAACCAATAATACGTATTGGTGCACATTGTAGGTGGTCAGTCAACCCAACGAATGCTTTTACACACAATCGCTTTTTATGTCATCCGGAGCATGTGCATTTTGTGACAACGGCGAGAGTTGAACTCAAGATCACGGCGTAATGAGAAACTCACTTCACTATTAAGCTACAACCGGATGAAAACTACGTACAACTAAAAAATAGTGATGAAGTATATTCAAATTACTTGTCCATTATCATGACTCTGAGTACAGCCATTAACCAGAAAGAAAACTTAGAATAACAAGCAACAGAACAAAACTGGATGTTTTCCATAAGTCAGTCGAAGACACCACCACTTGATGGTCAATTAGATGCTTCTGAAAGAAATGAAGAAAATTTCTTTTAGTGAATACCTAATAAGGCTTTCTGGGTAGACATATATACTATATACTACTCTGGAAATCTACAAAAGGACTTTAAAGACCAAACATACAGATATCTACTAACAATAATGATGATAGAACTTGGGTTGGAAATGTTAAATACAGAGCTGACTTATTTGCAACTCATCTTGAAAATACAGATCAATCTCTCTTGCTTGAGGCTAACAGCGGATGATGTGTCATATGGCCAAATAAAAATGAAAATAATCATTAAAGTGACTCAAATATAGACTGTGCACAAAATTACAAATTTAGGTGAAGTTTCGTTGGAAAATGAGAAATAAACTCAGGTAGCTGAGTTGAGAAGACAAAGTATAGCACTGAGTAGAGTCAAGACTACACCGAGATCAACTAAAGCAATCCAAATTATTGTGAGTAGCTGGATGAAGAAATGGCGCATTCAGTTCAACGAATCGAAATTCATACATATCAACTTAACAAACAAAACAGTCAACTGGATACAAGTCCAACTGAACTAATTCTAAATGCGAATACGGCCAAATACTAAGGTATGACTAATCTCAAGTATAGAAAGAGCCTATTAATTGCACATATCGTAAACTGCTGTTGAGTTAAACCGAGAAAAATATTAAATTAATTCATACATTTCAAATAAAAGTTTTAAAAATCCAAGGTACATGTGCCATGGTACATATAAAAAGAACCATAATCTGCATACGATTATCTTTCCCATTATACCTTTTTTTGTTGTAGTGTTATCTGTCTAATATGGCCTATTGGCCCTTTGTGACTTTCCACTATATTACTTTACGTTCCGGCTATAGGTTCGATTTACGTAGAAACCATCTATACATTGCATAGCTCTAGGCCAGCCCCTAGTACTGACATGGAAGATGGGACGGCACATGGATTCTAACCTCAACTGGGTCTCAGATGAGTTCATTCGCACCACCGATAGTACCGCCCAAACGATCGATGGTGAAAATCCCTTTTCGAATCCTGCCCCTATCGGGATTCGAACCCTGTGCCTTGACCTCAGCGCCGCAGTGTATTAACCACTGCGTAACCTGGGCGAATAGTCAACTTAGAAGTAACAAATGGATTTCACAAATGATGTCTACATTAACTAGTCTTAATGTTACTAGATGAATTATAATTCAGTTGTAGTTTTCCTTTTTATCAAAACACATGTTATGTCCATTTGGCACTTTGAATTTCTTGTTTTAACCGCTGTTTTAAGGATGTTGACTAAAATTTTATACTGTGCCCAAATACATTTTCTGTTGTGCTATCTAAAAACTCACAGTTAAATAAAATATTAAATTCCATTGTAAGTTAAAACAAAGCGAGCTTTTGTATTGATACATTAATCTGATTACACATGAAAGGTTAAAAATAACTTCCCACGACGTTTCCTATTACACAAATTATATAGAGACGAGAAAAATAAAACAAATATATACTTAAAGATAAGCATGATATAATCCATCAATAATGCGTGCCAGCTTAATATTCATCCTGCTTTTATAAGGGAAGTCAATATACAACAACAAAAAATCACTTACACATTATAAACATTTGGCGACACCATTTTCCGATATGTATAGCTATATAAAACGATAACAAACGTTTTATTTTAGTCTGGCACATTATCATTGAATAATAAAAATGTGAAATTCCAAAAATTTCCCCAACAAGTACGTGTATACCATAATGTTCGTACATATCAACACACACACTTACACAAATCGAGTAAAATTGTTCGCTTCGTCCTATACATAGAAAATGAATACGAAACTGTTATACAAATCCAACAACACACATAATATAGCACAAATACATTGATAACGAATTGTGATTTTCTTTAACATGTTTATAAAGAAAATTTTTTTTAAAGTTTTCTTCATGTCAGTAATAATTTGTATTTTCGTAGGGATACACGTTAAATTCAATTCAAGTCCGATAGATTGTTTGCTATTTTCGGTGAACTCTCGTACTCACATAATACTATATAGTGGTGTTGCTTATTAAATATTACTATTACTATAGCTACTTATATGTACAGACTGTATTTTTGCGTGTTGTGATTATTGTTCTTTTGTGAAGTGAAAATAAAAAAACTAAGCAAAAAAAAATTATTGTAGTAACAAAGCTTAATGAAAGCTCAGTTTATATATAAAAATAATAATTGAGGTTTGTTATATCAAAAAAGCAAGCAAACAATGTGAATATTTTATAGTTTTGTTGTGATTTT
Organism: Tipula lateralis; assembly: GCA_963932295.1. Taxonomy (NCBI): domain Eukaryota; kingdom Metazoa; phylum Arthropoda; class Insecta; order Diptera; family Tipulidae; genus Tipula; species Tipula lateralis. The sequence goes on from OZ010738.1 coordinate 143,813,400, forward strand.
TAGCTTATTTATTTATAAAAAAATAAATAAATTTTCTATATTTAAAATCGTGATTAAAATTAATTTGAATATTATTTACGTGAAAAGCACAAAAAAATAATAATAATAATAAATTTTCCGTTCAGTATTATTTTCGGTATATATTGTGTTGTTATAATAAATATGTATTAAAAACTTTATATAGTCTGTCTCTCCGTGTACAAATAAATAATAAATAATGTTCGAATAAAATAATATAAAAAATGGTTACAACAAGAAATATAATGAATTGTGAATAAATTAGTTATAATTATGCCTTGGAATTAATTATAAGTGATTAATTATATATATTTATATATTTATTTGTGTGGATAAAATAAAATAAAATAATAGTACGAATAATATATAATATATAGTTAAACCTAATTATTATAATGTGATTTCTGTATTTAGATTTATAGTTTTCGTCACTGTTATATACCCAACTATATATATAGATGAAAATGAGAAAAACTCCTGGAAAAACTTAAAACAAGTAATAATCTTTTGTTATTTATATTATTATTTTTATTAGTAGATTGTTATTTTTGTTGTTGTGCCAACAATAAAAATAGAGATTATATTGGATTAAAAATTGATTTATATAAAATAATATAATTAATTATTTATGTTATGGTTTGAAAAATGTGCAGATTTATAAAAAACTTTTCATTGTTATGGTTGAGTTTGTACTCGTATATACACGTCATGTATATATATATATATATATATATATATATATATATATATATATATATATATATATATATATATATATATATATATATATATATATATATATATATATATATATATATGTATATATATATATATATATATATATTTATATATATATATATATATATATATATATATATATATATATATATATATATATATATATATATATATATATATATATATATATATATATGTATATAATTATGGAGGTAGGGATTTACTTTATTTTAATATAAAGAAACACATGTACGTACTTATATTTATTTTATAATGAATTTTTAAGAACAGTTGAAGTAAACTTGTATATCGTACAACTTACATGAAAGGTATATTTTATACCGACAAACTTTTAAAGGATTATATTATGTTCGTAACGACTTCCTGAGATAATTAAAAATTTAATTTCTAATTTATTTAATACACATTTATGCGGTTTCTATAATAATCATATAACGAATATATATTATATTTTTATTAGTTATGTGCAAATTTAGAAAAGTGTTAAAGTTCAATAAAATATTATTTTTGTAGTATATAAAAATATTTGACGAAGGTTCAACTTATTTATATAAGAAATGTATATTTTGTTAGTTTGAATATAAACAAAAAAAAAATTGGGCATCCTAAACTTATAATGCCATTTGTACAAAAAAGGTTACTTATGAAATATTTAAAGTTGAAAACTTAAAATATAAACTTTAATACTGTTGATTCGATAAAAGGATTACGTGTCACTTACTATTACGACATTATATAAAGTTTAATTAAAAAAAAATAAGAAATCTATAATGCAAGATAATTTATGTATGGTTTAGTTTTGAAAAAAGGTTGTGTTAACACCAACCTTTGCCATTCACAGTAATCGTTATATACCATTTAAGACGAATTGGCAATTTGTACTCACAAAAAATGACAGGAGTCATATTAATGAAAAGTGCATTATGTTATCTGAATCGGTTTATACATAATCGGATCGAAGGTTTTACTCTTCACAATGGTATACCATCACTATGGTATCTTGGAAAATTACAACAATACTTACAATAATTTATAAGATTAGTCCAGTTTGAGTTTATCAGTTCATTGAGTTCTTCACTAACATATTTCTAACATCAGACAAGTCGCCGCTTTCTCTTGAATAACGTATTTTATTTAAGGCTGGTTAATTTGAGATAAATATTTTTCCCGTCTTACTATTTTGATGACCTAATGTTAATTTGTCCGACAGCAAAATAAAGCTTCCACAATTCCCACTACCCAGCCAAACAAGCCAGTTTGTAGGTGACTCAGACATTTCTCTACGACCATGCTTATTACTTTATAGGCCCTATATATATCCGAAAGCTTTGATAATAATACCTTATATATAATAACGTTGTAATAGACTAGCAATGTTTATCGCGACGAATAAAATCAATTAATTGTGGTTTTCGTTTGTAAACTTAGAAAATTCAATTTTACTTGCAACATTTCTTGGTTGCATTTATTTCTCTCAAATTAACAAAAAATAGTAATAATACATGAATATTATATTTTACATAAGAATGTGTGTAAAAATACTATTATAAACAATTTTTAAAATTACGCTGCAAAGTCACCAAAATTTCTATTGAAAATTCAATTTATTTTTTACTGTGTACTTTACATTTTATTTATTAAGTTAATATTGGTTTTTGCATTAAATTTCACTTTTTGTTAGTAAAAATACCAGGTACCATAAATTTCACCATATATATATGGCATGAAAAAAATACGTTAATAATGCAAATTTATACGACTCGTCTGATATTAAATGGTAGCTCTTGGAAATGGTATAACTAAGGTTGGTGTCTCATCCGCAAGTATTACATTTACAATTATTTGTTTTTGACTTTTATCGATTTCCTTCATGAAAAATTACTCAACCATAGCATTCCAAATTGATCGATTTTGATGTTGTACGCTTTTAACTTAACTTAAACTCATCCGGAATACCCAGTTCACAAATTTTCAGAAAAAGATTCTTTTTATCTTTGGGTACCTTTGAATTTCAAAGCTTTTTCCCTTAAAAATTATTTTAAATTTCTAGTATTCAAAACTTTTATGTATAGGTACGCCAGATCACAGTAAGAAAAACTAATTTGTGTTCCAGTTTTAAGATCATGAAAATCCAAAATTGAGCTGCTCTCTATCTCCGAAGTTTATTCTTAGTAATTTTGTTTACATTTTTTCTCAATATGCCTACTGAGTTCCGCTTAATCTATCGAGGTTTTTACAATCACACAATAAATTTATCAGAGTTCGATTTCCTCAGTTTGACACACACTTAATCCCCTAACATTTTAAATACTGCAATTGTGATTCTAATTTCTTTTACAATGGATACTCTATCTAAAATCAAATGTCAGTATGAAAACCAGTTTGCCTTTATTGAAGGAAAATCAACTGTTTTAAGCTGGCTTGAATTTCTTAAGCCTGAGAGACACCTTTCAAAACGACTATTTTTTCTATTCCAGAGTTCTACTTGTACTGTTTTAACATAAAACTCCAATATTATAACTGATTCTACTAGAACTGTTAAAATTCCAACCCATCATAATGATCGTTGATTTCACTTTTTGCTAGCGAAAATACCAGGTAAATAAACGAGTTTCTTTAATAAATTGGAAATACGAATCTCACCATATATATGACATTAAAAACGTAATTAACGCAATTTATACAACTCGTCTGACATTAAAAGGAAGCTCTTGTAAATGGTATAAAAAGTAGTGTCTCATCCGCAAAATTATGTTAAGGTTAAATATTCCATTCACAATTATTTTCCTTGACTATTATCGATTTTCCTTACAAAAATTATACAACCATAGTAATCCAAAAATCAACTAGTTATATCGATTTTGATCTTGTAAATTTCTTATAATTTTTATCCCATCCCGAATACACAGTTTACAAATTTTTTGAATATGTTATACTCTTCCTCTTTTCGGCACTTTTGGACTTCAAAGCTTTTTCCCATAACAATACAGTTATAAAATCCTGGTATTCAAAAAATTAAAAATTGATATGTTCTCTATCTCTAAATTGTATTCCTAGTCCCTGTTTAAAAAAGTCATTTTGTTCTACTTTTTCCTCAATAATCTATCGAGCTTACTACTCACTCAATAAATTCATCAGAGTCGGGTCTAAGATTTTTGACATTTAAACTTTAAACTACTGCAATTGTGATTCTAATTGGTTTTACATCGATGTGTTACAATAACATAATTCTGAGAAAGGTTTCTCTTTTAAGCAAAATTTATTAAAATCTTAAACATTTTTTTTTAAACTTAATCTGTTATATCATGATCTCGTTAACTGTGTAACGTACGTCATATCGTGTTGGAGCTAATATTAAGGATTTGTCTACTGTTTTGTTAGATTAACTTGTTACCTCTAAACTAATTTCGCCTTTTTCAAGTCACTTAAAAACTTATATAGTTTACATTCATATTGTTTTAAACTCTACCAGGTTTGTGGTTATTGATTTAAAATAAAATGGAAATTTCGTAGAATATACCTCAACTTTGAGTTCAATTCTCTATTTATATACCTTTATATCACCAAGAATATATGTAGATGACAAGTGTTATCTTGATTAAATTTAATATTTTCATGAATATAAGCCACAACTCAACGTTCTTGTTACAGCAATCAATCAGGAAGGCTATTATTTAAAATCCGATATCGGTTCCGAAGCTGATTTGCTAAATCCGATACCGAAAAATTAACTGTTATGAAACTTAAAAAACAAAAGTTAAAATTTTCTAAAATTGAGTGTCATTCATCAGACAAATTTCATTTTATGTTATCGAATCCATTAGTCAGTATTCACACTATCTAGTATTAACAACAAAATAAAATTCAGTAACACCAAGTGAATTACAAAATGCTTTCTTGCTAACTTTATGCTTATTTGACAAAATCGGCCAAGCAATTTCATAATAGTAAAATTCGCGGTGAATTGGATTTCTCAGTACCGGAGAAAGTTTAATTATTATGTCTAACCAGTAAGCTGTTTGTAATCAAATTTTAAGGTCTAGTGCAAAAATGCATATCTTAAAGGAAATCTAGTAATACCAAACAAAGAAGACTTTATCTTTTACGTCATCAAGGTCATGTTTGGTATTTATTTACATCAAATCACTCCCATCAAGTTTTCTTAAAAGTAGATTCCCATTACGTGTCCAAATATGTATAAGATTTTGATTACGTTTACGAATTATTAGGTTTCATTCATACACATTTTCTGTTCAGATTGAAATACTCAATTCCGCAAATTCTGCTTAGATTTTGATATTTATTGTCGAACTACGGGTTGTATTATAACAAAAATGAATATCAGCGATTGTGGCGTTCCATAATCACGTTTTCATAATTTTCATAAATGATATATGAAATGCTATTAATTGCAATTGAATTTTGCTCCAACAATTGCTCAAGGAGATCTACTTTGCTTAAAATTCTACTAAAATCGCTACAACTAAGTTTTGTTTTATTTCTGTTTAACAATTCAAAATGTTGGTTAAAACTCCATTTAAACTCCGGTCGATATAGATGTCAATATTGCATGTAGCAATCATATGCATGTGTACTATATAGTTCACATTTTAGATGATTCCTTCAGAAAAAAGAAGCGTATGATGCGACTTTCCCTTTAGCAATGGATGCAAATGCAACGGATGCTGTTCTTCCGTCGTAATTTTAACCGATGAGTTTATGTCAAAATACGTTAACTCAATCGAAAATAAAATTTACTCTATTCTTGACACTCGTTAACGTAAATTTTCGATTGGTATTAAATCGGTGAATTTCAATATCGCATACGTTTACCTGTCAAAAATTTTTGTGAAAATAACTCAAGGAATTCACAAAGTATAATTAGCTAGTATTCACTCAAAGGATCATCGAAGAATATTTTAATAAGTACAGGGCTCGATTTCGTGACAGAAAGTATCATTTTAGTATGTACTGTACAGTTGTATTCAATGGCTGGAAATAAAAACAGTCACGAGATTTTCGAATGCTGTATGCTTACATTTGTCAAAAATGTAATATCCGCTACATTTTACAGTTAAATCTTGTGGATCCAGTATCATTCGAAAGACCACCGATTCATGTATATTATCCAATACTGAAAAAATTATGTCACCAACTACTTTCGTATTTCTTGATTGAAACTTTTTTGGGTTCAATTCTTTCAAATCTTTCCAAAGTAGAGATAACTTAGGGCTACAGGTCAAAATATATACAATTGTCAAACCGAAAGAAAAAACCAATAGGATTGACCAGATGAGTAGTTAAAGCGAAAGGTATCGGGTTCGAATACTAATAGAGCGAATTTATGACCATTACGTTTATTCCATGTCAGTACTATAAACTGGCACGGAACAGTGGTATGTACGTCCTCGATCTCGCTTTAGCTGGGATGACGGAAGAAAACTGGAAAAGAGGTTTGGTACTTTCCAGAAAAAGATTGTAAGGGTAAAAACAAAGACATAGAAAACATACTTAGAATTTACAGTTGTTTCTTTTATTTCAAACGATGTCAGAAAATTATCACGGATAAAAGAGTTTTCGAATAATAGGATTAAGTATAATTGAGTTTCAGCTGCATGTCTTTTATAAAAATAATCTATGGCTTAGAGGCCGTAAACGGCCCTTACCGCGTTTTAACTGAGACCTTACGAACCATTTTAACGATTGGTGCACATTGTAGGTGGTCAGCCCAACGAATGTTTTTACACACAACCGCATTTAATGTCATTCGATGGCATGTTAATTTTTGGTCAGCGGCGAGAATCGAACTCGAGACCGCGGCGTGATGAGAAACTCTCTTAACCATTAAGCTACGACCTCTTTTATAGAATTTACTTTCATTTATTGCATAATAAATTTTTAACCATTGTAGTGTTACGAAGTATACACTTCCATCTTTTTTCCTTGTACTGTAGAGGGTTAAAATCAGTATCAATAATTAATCTGTTTCATTGACAGACTAATTATTTTTCACAGTGCCTTTGAACTCATGAACTTTATAATGCAGCTGTTTTTTAGAAATTCAAACCAAACAATTCGTTTCAAACAGTTATGTTTAATATTTAGCATATGACTGGTTATGTTTCAAAATATAAAGAAACTTTACAATTATGTATATGAATACTTGTTGTTCAAATAAACTTTCGTACATTGCTGTACTACATATTTCGCTCAACAAACAACTATCAAAAACGTCAAAGTATTCAATAAGCAATTGCTTCACCGCTTTAATAAGCAATAAATGTTTGCCGTGTAAATTTTGCCGTAGTGGAAATAAATAAATGAAAAATCAGAATTCTAAAAAAATTATTTTGTTCAAATGTAACAATTACAGTGACCGCCCAGGTGGTGCACTGGTTGAAGCTGTCGCAGTTGGAGCGGGAAGTACCGGGTTCGAATACCGATCCGGGGCAAGATGCAAAAAGGGATTATTCACAATCGATCGGTGGTGTGAATGAACACATCTGGATCCCCTGTCGAGTTTAGAATCCATGGGCCGTCCCATCGTCCATGTAAGTACTATAGGGTGACATGAAGCTATGCATGCGCAGATAGTTCTTCGAAAATCGGACCTATAGCTGTACATAAAGTGGTATCACAACGGACCATCGCCAGTCTAAGTGTGCGGTAGCAGTCACCCAAAAACAAAAAAAACAATTACAGTATTCCTTTCAAACATCTGAGATACGATTTGTGTTTAATTTGGTTTCCTTATTTATCCTAATCGTAAATTTAAAAAAAAAATATGAATCTATAAAAATTAATCAACATTACACATTAAATTTAACCGAAATAGAACTCAATGATTTGAGTGTTATCGAAAACCCATTATTAAAGAACGTCATGCAGGGAATACCTACATCTTTAAGCCGCTGTCAAATGTGCTTTATACCCGTCAGCTTCTGAAATATAAATATCTTACGAGTGCGGGTTAAATGAAATTATCGGAACTTTTCAACCACGAGATCAGGAATATGATCCAACTTCCAAATTAAGTGCATGAAATGAAAGCGTCGAACAGAAAGGTTATTGCCGCTCACCAAGGGCCTACTATTTACAGAACGATCTGTGGTATTTTCTGGTTGTTTACTACAGGCAATGTTAAAATTCTTACAAACAAATAAAGTTGTTCTTACTACGTCACAATTTAAGTTTTCGTGATTCGTAAGAGATAAGATAATTTAACATAGTAGCAAAGAGAATACAAATAAATAGACACATATTATATGAACCATAAAATATATAAACTAAAAATATTTCTGAGTTATTTAGTGATGACAAACGAAATAGGATAAACATATATTTTTATTTCGTTTCCTCTTTCGAATGATAGCAAAAAAAAAATGTTTTACTATTTCAAAACTTCGCTTATTATTTCATATTCTAATTCGATTGTAAAATGGAATAGACATATTTTCATATAATTATCTATATCGGTTACCATCATCAAATAACTCAGAAATTTTTAAAATTTTAAGTTTATATGCAACCGCGGTTCATATAAGATGTTCCTCTTTATATTTATTCTCTTTGATAGTTGCTTAAGCCTTAAATTATAAGCTTATCAAATATGCCATAATTTCCATTCTTAAACTGTATTCTATAATAATTATAGTGTTGTCAGTTGGCTATTTTAGCAGCCATCAAATGCATTTCAAGTGATTATAGTTCTCAAAATCAACATGAAATGTTACTTGTATTTTGAGGGTCCTTTGATATATGCCAAATAATATAAGAATTTGGGTGTCGTATAATTTTTCTTTCAAATCACAACAATGATCTTAGTCCAATTAAATTACAAATTTAATTTTGTAATTTAATCCAACACTAAAATATTGCAATTTTATAGGAATTGTAATAAAAGCGCTGTGCTTGTAATAAAATTTTGCCTAGTGGGTCTAGTGGGCCACTTTTGGTAAGCAGAACTGGCGCTGTTTTCACATATGTCTTAAATATATTAAAGCTTAAGAGCAGACTGTTTGCAAATTCCAATAAAGTTATTTAAATTTGTTAGTCCAATATATTTTAAGGTACGACTAAATACTAAAACGGGATGGTATAGACTTAACATTACGGTTAGTTTATTCTTCTACCTATGGTATTACTGAGCTCCTGTTGGTTGAACTAAGACTAACTTCAATTACTGTATTGATTTTAGGTATAAACCTAAAACCGCAATACAAGCCGATTCAAATCATTATCTTCTAAAATTTCAAGTTATAGTCATTTAATAATTTTCACCCGATTGCCACCAACCAATGGTAAAAATTGGCTTAAACTCGTCTAAAGTTAGGTTTAAACAATTGAAATTTGTTAACAAAAATTGGTTGATAACGAAAACTCTTAATTCTAATCGTTTTATTTGATTCGTGATAATGAAACAATATGAATCCATGGCTCAATGTCAGTATCGCTAAAAATATGTTAGTAAAGGACCAAGCGTATTGTTAATATGGTATACAAAGAGACTGATTTAAAGTTATTTGATCAAAATCGTCGGGAACGCAATAAAGTAAGTAGTTTGATATGAAGCTCCAAACAAAGGAACTTTGGAAATTCTAAACAAGGGGCGATACATCTAATAACTAAACAACGACCCCTTAATATTTAACCAAGAATTTTAAAAGATGAACACCAAATAAAACCTAGCACCTTTTGTCTGTCTTTATCTTTGCAATCTGATTTGAAGCTCCCAACTCTTTCGCGGTACGCTTACAAATTTTCAGTAGTGCTTGATATTAAAAATCCATTTCTTAACGACCTGAATAATATTGGTATTTGTTTCACTTAGAATACCCAGCTTGTCAATGTATATGTAACAAAATTAATTTGATTTTACGGGCTAAAGATTCGTAAAATATCTACCCTATCATTGGTATCTGAAATATTATATTCCGAATTCCTGTACCTCAAAATGCGTACCAAACATAGAGACCTAGCTTCTCCTATTTACAATTATAACTTTGTACTAAAATAAAAATTGGTTTTGCACGTAATGGTCGTAAAAACGGTTCTAACCGCTTCTTAATTGGTGCACATTATATATGTGGTATGCCCAGCGAACTTTTACATACAATAGCTTTTTATGTCACCCGGAACATGTTAAGTTTTTTGGTCAACGTCTAGAATTGAACTCGACACTACGGTGTGTTTGGGAATTCTCTTAACTACTATGCTGTCGTGAGTGTTGATGTTGTCAAAATTTGTACTGATTTATCAAGCTTATCGTCAAGCCCGTTTTGATATTTTGGAATAGTTTCACGGTTGTTTAGCTTATAATTAGACAGTTTATGTGAAAAATCATAGTTACACTAAACTATAAGAGGATAACACTATGAGCTCTTGTAACTTTTTTTTTATCTCAAATCTGTTTTGGGGCTTAAGGCACTCCTTACTTTTCGAGGTTCGCTTATTTACGTCCTAACTTTTACGCCATCACAGCCAATTCAAGGACGTACGGCTATAGGTTCGATTTTCCTAACTATCTGCATGTTGCATAGCTCCATGACAGCCTATAGTGTTGGGATGGAAGATTGGTCGGCCCATGAGTTTTGCACTCCAACAGGGGGTCATAGTTGTGTTCATTCAGACCACAGATCGTAATCTCATGGTGAAAAATCCATTTTTGGGATTCGAACCCGGTACCTCCCGCTCCAACTGACGCAGATTTAACCACCTGGGTGGAACTGGTAACTATTATACGTTAAAAAACTACAATTTATTTGGTAAATATAAATATGTATCTGAACCGATTTCGTCAAACTATTTTTTCAGTCATTCAGTCTCGATTGGCTCATTATGATTTCCCTCCACAGACGTACACTGTCAATCCCGAAATGAAATTATAATAGTCAAGGATATGTCCAAAGCAGCTTTTTAATCCAAAGCAGTGCAGTATCAACAGTTTCTTGCCCAGCAAGATCCTTAAAATGGGTTTATCATAATTCAAAAAGGACAAGAATCTTTGCTGATTTATTGATCCAAAGAAGATTTTGGATAGTCAACAAGATATGAGGTTATCCCATCTCTTCTGGTGTAGATCATCATACTGATAGTCAATATTTCTTCTTTTAAGAGATTAACTGTCACAAATTTACAACTGATTCACATTCATATTTCTATCTGTAAAGCAAACAAATGTCTCTTCTTTACTTTAAATTTATATAACACAAGCTTTCTTAAGAGTATGTTATAAATATCAGTAAGGTTGTTAGTTGAACCTCAGGAATAAAATCGTTTAATATGTTATATTTAATATTACTAGTTGTAATTCCACAGCAATCTAGTGCGCAGATGGGTCCTTGTTTTTCAGACCTCGTAATATTAATAGAATTATTAAAGCTGGATTATTAAGTTGGCCACAAAAACACTTTGATTCAGTTACTCATCGCGCTTGCTCTCTGCGAATCGTGTTCTCTAGACTTAAGCTGTTCGAGATCTGGACCTTCAGCTTTTAATACTTCGGCTAAAAGTTGTTCCTAAACCATCGCGCGTAACAGTAAAATTAATTAGAGTGATTTGAGCTTGTATTTCCGGTTAATAATGTGGATTCGCCAATTTGGTATGCAAAATTAAGCGAAATGATGGATTGTAATCGATTTTCATAACACGTCTTTTCTTGATCAAAACACGTCCAATAAGGAGATCGAGTATTACATCGATATTTTCGCCTATATTTCCGATCATTTTCGACCGCCTTCTCAATACTATCGAGATAGTTTCTGTGTGTCAACCGAATCACTGTCAAATTTGCACCATACTTTTGTGCTATCCATTTGATTGCTTGAAGCTGAGGATCAATCATTAGTGGCCATCGTGATGAATTTGTTAGTATTGTGGCATTTTCAGCAGACATCCTATCACTTGGCAACCCCTCATTATTCCATTCGGCAATTTGTGCATCATCGCTTATTATTGCAAGCAGATCGTATTCTTCGCTAACCGGAATTGGTGGTTCAAGTTTTTGAAATGTTAACAACCATAAAATATTTTGCAACTCCATACGATAGGATCGTGTAAAACAGCCGATATATGATATAAAACAGGCAATGATTAGTAGCAAATAAATATTGGATGTTAATGTTTTAACACTCGAATACCAATGGACATTTTCCGAGGCCAAAACGTTAACCAACCGAAGTGCCAAGTCTATTGTGAACGCTGTTTTATCGGCCTAGTCCTGGTAAATTTAACTCTCGGTTAGGGCTTTATCGTATTCCACTTGGATCACGGCGTATTTTTCTTCTAGTAGGCTCCTCTTAATTCATCTTGTGCCTCTTGCAATGCTCGTTGTTTGGGCTCAACAACAAGAAAAACTTCATAAAATTTATAGATATTGTTGACCCATGCACTTAAACCGGCGGAATCAATTTGGCTCATACTTATTCTGGGTCAAATTCCGGATCACGAATATACGGCATTATGGTTTGAATTGTTGCCGGTTTGATGTGTTCCTTATCGAAATGTACCAAATCGTTCAAAAATTAATCGGCTTTTGTCATCAATAATTTAGATGTCTCCATGAACGATCTTTCGGAATTTTTCATTTGCCGAATAAAATGAGTACGCATGCGCATACATTGATTACTGCTTGAGGAGGTGACCCGAAGGATTTCAATTCAGTAAGATTATTTTTATTAAGCGTGTTAAGAGCTTCCTGAGCAGCAATTAGAGCCGGTTCTGCTTTTCGTAAATTTTCTTCGCACAATTTGGCTTTTGCAGACACATCCCCTTCTATAATTCGAACTTTTTTTCCTCCTCGGCGGCTGAAATATAAAAAAACCAATTCAAGATTCCTTCTTTCAAATTTGATTTACTTGCATATAAATGTTACCTAAATTTTTCTCCTCCCAGCGACTTGTAAAAATTCTCCTAAAATTTTACATAAATAAAATATTTTGATCCACAAAGTATGTGCCCCTCGGATTACTCTCTCAAAATGTTATCTGTATTGTATCACGATTAGTGAAACCATTACATAAAAGCAAATTTGATGTTAAATGTCCTTCTGATTATAAATGTTCTTTTCTGCTAGATTAAGCGTTGCCTTTTTTTTCTCTCTCTCTCTCTCTCCCCCGCTCTCTCTCTGTCTTGTATCCCAAATGTCTAGGCTCAACTCAAAACATTTAAAATTTGAAGTAAAAACTGAAGCGTATAATGAAAATTAAATCTTCACAGTCACAAAATTTGTTTTGTCCATTTATAGAAAGCTACCAGTTGTAATGTTAATCAGACCGTAACGATTTCAATCGGTTCTATCGTACCAAATAAAGATTATATACAATTGTCTTGTTTAATTATTTCAAGAATATATTGTGGTGTCCGTCACATAACTGTGTGTAGGATAATCGATATAGTTACAGTGTAAGTCAAAAGCTGCTTACAGCTGCTAAACTGCCCACTAGTGTTTTTTTAGAATAAGTCTGATAAAATGAAATTATTTCTAAAAAATAAAAATTAATTGAAAATTAAATCGTTTAATGGTAATTGTTGTCCAAATTATTAAACGCGATTATTAACATATTTTGTGTGTGTGCAACATTGAAAGAGGACTCGTCTGAATGTTAAATTTTGATGTTTTGCTACTAAACCATGCCAATGGGAATGGGTATTCGTATACATACATACCTTGTATCCTCTTCAAAAAAGGTATTATTATTATTATTTTTTAATGGAAATTATATTTAACAAATAAAAAACTCATTTTTGTTTTTTTTTGGAAATTATAAAGCACATTAAGCCAACCTACGAAAATTAATTACGCGGAAAATAATATATTCATTAAATTTTGTGTTTGTAAATGGTTTGGTAAATAATCGACTGATTATAATGTTCTAAATTAGTTTCTGTATAATGTTCAAGTCCTTTACATACAGTGATTACATAATTATATTTCGTCGAGGTGTATGTGCTTTAATGAGTCACATATTTGGTCTAACCAATGGCTTTGTTATTCGCACTTAAATATGAGTAATGGAAGTCGATTAGGTATAACCAGTGACGCATTAAATTCTAGGCGGAGCGTAATCTTCGGTGGACTGCCTATTCTAATTATCTCAACTTACCGTTAAATTCGTTAAGTGGTGAGTTCCTGGTATAATATAAATCGATAATGTTTGATAAATTATTAATTTTATAATCTCGTTTTCCAATACTCAATAAAAAGGAGTAATAACAATAATAACATTGATAAAAGGGTAACGTCTATTTTCTAAGATTTTAGGAGCTAGAGCTACATATTTTCGATGTTATAATTTTATAAACAAGTACTTAAGAAGGTTTTTTATATCGAATATGCTTGAATTTAATTCTAATCATTATATTATTTTTCTAGTTAGATCCACTTCTTATAATAATGCTCTTACAAAATTGTGTTTGAACAGTTTAGACGTTTCTAAGGTTCATGAATTTTTAGTACACGTTGCAGTATAATTCAATAAGACTGCAGGATGACACATCGGGTTAATAGATTTGCTTCCATATGATTTTGATCTAGTACTTACCTTCAAACGATACGTGTATAATTTTGACAGCAATCTGACTATTAATTCGTGAGTTATAGCATTTTGTGTAAAGCATCTTTTGTTTTTGAAACAAAATGGAAAAAAACTGAATTTCGAGTTTTACAAAGCATTGCTTTTTGATGAAACAAAATGCAGTTGAAACCAAACAATGGTTTGATAAACGTTATCCGAACTCTGCTCCATCGAGACAAATGATAGAGAAGTGGATTACTGAACTTAAATGAGGCCCTACCAGCACAAATGATGCAGTGCGCAGTTGCATGTTATTTCAGAAAACATTAAAAAATCCATAAATTGGTTATGAACGGTCGCAAATTGAAGAAACACGAGCTATCTGGCATTGTAAAGATATGATTTGGGTATGCGTAAGTTCTGTGCAAAGTGGGTGCCGCGTGTAAGCTCTCAGTCGACCAAAAACGACAACGAAACGATGCTTCAGAGGAGTATTTGGCGCTGTTAAAATGCACTTAAGAGAAATTCTATCGTCGATGGATGAGAAATGGCTCAACAATTTCACATCATAATCCAAAAGATAGTCAGCCATCATTGGACAGTAGTCGACGAACCGAATCCAAAGCAAGCAAAGACGCAAGGTAAGGTGAGGGCGTCTGTATTTTGGGATGCGAACGGAATAATATTCGTCGACTATCTCCAAAAAGGAAAAACCAGCGGCTTTTACTGTGCAACGGTCAAATTTGCAAAAGTATTGTTTCACCAAGACAATGGTCACAGATCGTTGAAAACATTGGCAAAATTGAATGATTTGTTCTTCGAAATGCTTACCCACCCACCATATTCTCCAGATTTAGCCCTTAGCGACTTTTTCCTGTTTTCAGATCTTAAGAGAATGCTTGCTGGAAAGAAAATTAAGTCCAATGATGAAGTATTTGCTGAAACTGAAGACTAGTATAACGATAAAAAGAAATCATACTTAAAAAAGTGCTATCGAAAATTGGAAAATCGCTATGCTCGTTGTATCGCCTTCGATGGCAACTAAATGTTGAATAATAAAATTGATTTTTGTCAAAAAAAAATTTCTTACTTATCCTACGGACTTATTGAATGCCCTGTTATTTTTATGGGTACCATAAATGCTTATATAATATAGTATCGACTAGTATATAGACCGAACTAAATATATTTAAAACTTCACTTAATTGGTCTAACAAGTGGATGCAATCACAGTTAGGATTTTACATGTAAAAGAAGCAAAAAACGAAGACAACATAATTTGTTGAGTTGTTCAAGTTTTAAAAATGACATTTGGACTCGTGATTGCAGAAAAACCATTTCAGCAAACAATATCTGCAACATTTGAGCAGTATTGAACACATCTTGAAACAATTTGTAAGCGGTTGTCGGCATTCGGTTTGGTTATTAACAATTAACCATTTCCAAAATCTGGAAGTTTTCTTATTCACGATATTAGTTGAAATATGATATTTTTTAATTGCATCCGAGCCAGTTACGGTGATTTTTAACGGACTTAACCTCTTAATAATTCTAATATAAAATAAAAATTATTTTTAAATTCAGTATTTAACCTAAAAAAATTATATACAGTTAATAATTCCACAAATCCTATTCGTAATATAGTTTTTAAAAAAATTAACAGATGGTGCTTTAGTTACAATGAGATTTGAGAAACGCGCCATCTCGTCAGTTACAAAAAGTTATAAAAATTTTTATTTAGTGTTTATCAAAACCATTTCTGTAAATAGTTTTTTGTTCAAACAGGGTAGTGTTCATTCACATATGTAGCCAATCTCTAAACCAAGAAAATTAAAGAAGTCACATGCTTAACGTGATAATGCACCTGATTGTAGGTCTTGTCAATTAAATAACACAATATACCAATTGGACGACTTACTACTATACATACTATACTTCGCTGGACTGATGACTCTCACCCAAAAACATTTGAATGCAGCTCTAGAACTCACTCTCACGCACAAGATTAACAATATTCACGATTACTCGAATAATCGTCTAATGTGTCGAGTAATAAGTTACTCTTACACATGATTTATTTTCAGTCGATGGAATTTTTAAATCTAAACCTAGTAAAACCAATAAAAACAAAACAAGTGAAACAAAACATAAATTAGAGGCTATTAAGGACATTTGTATTTTGCGTGTTTGTTCTCTGACAGTTTTTTTGTAATCCATGGTGTATGTCATTTCTAAATTGATTCCAACGATCTTAAGATTTCTAGTACTCTTAGAATGTATAAAAAATAAATATTTCTTTCAAAAATTATTCAAGACCATGCGTGGCGTTATGGCGTACGAATGCTAACACTATTTATTTAGGAATTTTACAGCTGCTTATTCATTTCTTTGTTGTCATTTTCTTTTTCTTTCTTTCATTTTTAGTTTATTTAGTCGCCATCTCTGGGTGATCACTTCAAAATTTTTCAAGTTCCTATTTTTTTTATCTTTTCTAAATTCTATCACACGGTATGAAACAAAAATATCGATATATAAGAGCAATTTTCGCTAGAAAATATTATTATTCGCTATCTGTTAACAACGACATACATTGTCGAGAATTGTAAACCAAATATTTTGGAACCCTATATTAAATAAATAACTATTTTAAATCTACAATAAAATTATTATTAAAATAGCAATACAATCTAAAATGTTTTAATTACAAAAAAATATTAAATCAACACATATTGTGTGGCGATTAATATTCTTTTTATAAATTAATCGTTACCTGCCACAACACATGGAGATTAAAACTCGAACCCCATACAAGTACATCAACTGGGTCTTCCTCGAGAGGCCTTGGTTCTTATATGTTCTTGAATACTCACCGACACGAGTCGTGATAAAACCGCATGTTAGAGTTATTACATCATTTACAAAGCATGTGAAATAAAATCTAACTTATACTGTTCGATAGATATTTTGGTCAGATGGACTGTTGTGTGATAAAAAAGTCAAGAAATCGTGTAAAAGTCGTGTGAATTCTAGATTGATTTTAAAAGTTAATTTACATAATTTGATGGCATTATTTAGGCATGAGCTAATTATGATAATTTACTGCAGCATGCTAATTATGTTAAAATACAATGCTCTTCCAACAGTTAGCGTTTCGTTAAATGCTATCTGAACATAAAAAATTACAGTGCAAGCACAATAAACTTCTGAATATGCAAAGATATAAACGGAGAGGTAATCCCAAAAGAGGCTTTTCAAATGGTACATATAAAGAGATCACTAGTTTGTTCACGAATTCATCACTCCTAATTTCGACCATGTCAATTTATATAACTTATATTGCAATGTAGAAATGAAGAACAGGTTTGTCAAAATGACAGTTAAATAATAACTTAAGCTTGACTGTCTATCCTCAGAGACATATCATTTAAAAATCTCGAACAATCCAACAGATAAGAAAGTCCCTTTCATTCAAGGCATAGAGAAGAGATCTTGCATATTACAGGCACATCATTAAAAAAATTGAGAATAACTGAGACTTAATATGAATTTCATTATGTACTCCACCCGGAGCACCAACTAGCTTTACAACTACCATGGGATGACATTGCAGTTCAGTTTCTGTAATTTGTTGATGAGAATCAAATGAGATGGAATAAGAAGAAAGTCTCTTTGATAAAGGCACAAAGTATATAAAAAAGGATATTGGTACAATATGGTGATATATAGAAATCCCAACACCTCCTTATTACAAAACTACGATGAAATATTTAATTTCAGTTAGGGAATATATTTTGATCGGTATTTCTCATATTGTGGTTCTTCATTTTTGGGAACATAACTTAGAAACATAAAAGTAGTCTCCCGACTTACGCGATACGGCGATAAATATATTTATATGAAATTATTCACCTATCAGGGACCAATAAAAAATTAATGCAACGAAAACATCAAAATGTAATATGCATTTCGGTTTTCGATTGAAGTACTGAAAAGCAGCTCAACTGAATCTCGTTATTTTAAAATATAAACTTCTAACTAATTGGCTTGGTGAGAAGTGTCTTTATAATTAACCATTCTTTTTAATGTACGTACCTGTTAGTTTGAATTTTTTTTGTTGGGTGGTTGCTACCGCACACTTAGACCTGGGATTGTCTATTGTGAAACCACTTTATGTATGGCTATAGGTCCGATTTTCGCTGAACCATCTGCGCATTGCATAGCTCGATGTCAGCCCATAGTACTGACATGGACGATGGGACCACCCATAGATTTTTAACTCAACAGGGGAATCAGATGTGCTCATTCACACCACCGATCGCACCGCCTAAACGATGGATGGTGAAAAATTCCTTTTGCATCTTGTCCCCGGTCTGGATTCAAACCCGGTACCCCTACCCCTCCTCCAACTGCCGCAGCTTTAACCACTGTGCCACCTAAGCGGTTGTTTAACAGGTTACGTTGATTTTATATATATTAATATATATATATATATATATATATATGTCAATTCACAAATGCGAGCCCGTTTGAGCACATTTTACATTAAATTCTCACACATTTCACGCGGTATATCATTAATTGTATCACAAATATTTTGTTTGAGTTGCTCAAGCGTTTCTGGTTTGTTTGTATAAGTCTTGCTTTTCAGATATCCCCACAAAAATCAACATTAAATTTTTTTGAAATAACCTCCTGTGGAAAGAGGTCTCGCAGTAATTCCATTGTAATCCTAGCTGTATGCGATGTAACACCGTCTTGTTGATACCACATGTTAATCAAGCCCAAAGCATGCAGTTGTGGCGTTAAAAAGTTTTCAATCATATCTCGATATCGCTCCCCATTCACAGCTACCGTTAAGCCGTTTTCATTTTCAAAGAAGTAAGGTCCAGTGATTCATCCTGACCAAATTGCACACCAGACTGTCACTTTTAATGGATGTAAAGGATGAATAATTCGAAGATTTTCCATAGCCCAGAACCGACTATTCTGTTTATTCACATATCCATTCAAATTAAAATGTGGCTCGTCACTCATTCTGATTTTTTCATAAAAATCGGGGTTGTCATGGGCGAGCTGTAACATCCTATTAGCATATGTATGACGGCGTAAATGGTCTTGTGTAGGAAGCTCTTGTGTCAACTGAATCTTAAATGGAAACAAATGCAAATACTTGTGCAAAATTGTTGCCAAACTTGTTTTCTTTAAAGTTCAAGCTCCTAAGCACGGCGTCGGATTGAGGTTGATTGATTGTTTTGAACACTTTCTTGAGCAACAGTAATGTTTTAGGTGAGCGGTGATAACTTTTAAACTAAGATAGGAAGCCATATTTTTTCGATTCTACGAATAAAAGTACGTATGATCTGAATTAAATATTTTGTTTGGTTCATGATAGATGGCGTTGTAATCGACGAAATACAATATTTTCAATTTGTTCTTCTTAGAACACACGCATTCGATTCTGCAATACTTTTGAAATAAAAAACATCACGTTTTCATAAGAAATACTCAAAATTTGTCATCAAAACCATTTATTAATGTAAATGGCAGGTGAATAAAATAATTTTAGCTTATAATAAAATAAAATAAGTATAATACGCATTTCAAATGATTGTACACAACTGTGAAGTATGTTTGGTTGAATTTCAGCACATCAATCTCTGATTCGCTCAGTCATGTTCTCACGTGTTGTTGGTTCTTGTTTGTAAACTTTGTCTTTGAGATAGCCCCACAAACAGAAATCTGGTGCAGTGAGATCTGGTGATCTGGCGGGCCAATTTACCGGACCAGCTCTAGTGATCTAGTGACCATTGGAATCACGATCAAGTATTTCACTTGCAACCACCGAATAGATGTGCAGGACAACCATCATGTTGAAACCACATGTTCCGTCTCACTTCTAAGCTAAAATTTTCAAGTAATATTGGCAGTTCATTTTCCAAAAAGTTTCGGTACATTTGAACATTCAAGTTGCCTTCAATAATGTGGGGGCCTATGAGTTTGTTGTCAATTATTCCACACCACACGTTGACTGTCTTTGGACGCTGATGTTCAACTTGACGCCGCCAGTGCGGATTTGTATCTCGCCAATAATGCATGTTATGTCGATTAACCGATCTATGGTTTGTAAAACACGATTCGTCAGAGAACATAACGCAACGAAAAAAATTGGGGTTTTGTTGTATTTGTTCACGTGCCCATTTACAGAAAGCTACCCGATTTTGGAAATCAGCGCCATGAAGCAAAGTATCATCCATATCATGTGTAAAAACACGGCGACATGTGTTTAATAGTACGGCCAAATGAAGCACGTGAACGAATCCTATCCGGAAAACGTTGAGCGTATATAGCAACAGCAATTTCAAGATTTCTGCCAGCTTCTTCATAGACTAGAACCATTTCAATTTTCTCTTCCACAGTAAAACGCGACACTAAAGTATTTTATCGTTTATTATGCAATTACGAAAAACATGAAGATAAGAAATAACACAAACGTGAAATGTGATTTACAAAACTGAATAAATGATTTTGAGGACGAATTTTATTTCAAACGTATTGCAGAATCGAATGCGTGTGTTCTAAGAAGAAGAAATAAAAAATATTGAATTTCGTCGATTACAACGCCATCTATCATGGACCGAACAAAATATTTCATTCAAATCATACGTACTTTTAGTTGTAGAATCCGTATCTGCAATAAAAAATATGGCTTCCTATCTTAGTTTAAGAGTAACCCCCGCCCCACCTACAAAGCGGGGGGGTGGAGGACTATTTTTTGCAATACTGTTTTTCCCCCGCTGTATGACTAAATTTTGGTTACGGACATTTTTTCCGTAGAGTGGCTATTTTCGAGGTATTTGATCGTCTAAGTTTAAAAGAAACACCCGGTATATATAAATATATATATATATATATATATATATATATATATATATATATATATATATATATATATATATATATATATATTTATATATATATATATATATATATATATATATATATATATATATATATATATATATATATATATATATATATATATATATATATATATGTCTGTCTCAGTTGAGACGCGGTAATAGGCGTAAACGGCCCTTACCGCGTCTCAGCTGAGACCTTACGAACCAGTGTTAACGATTGGTGCACATTGGAGGTTGTCAGCCCAACGAATGTTTTACACACAAACGCGTTGTTATGTCATCCGGTTGCATGTTAATTTGGTCAACGGCGGGAATCAAACTCGAGACCGTGGCGTGATGAGAACTCTTAACCATTAAGCTACAACCGGAAACTTAATATATATATATTGAGACTTAACATATATATATATATATATATATATATATATATATATATATATATATATATATATATATATATATATATATATATATATATATATATATATATATATATATATATATATATATATATATATATATATATATATATATATATATATATATATATATATATATATATATTAAGTCTCAAAGAATAACTTGAGTTATGCCGCGAACAGTTTTCTATTATTCATTTTCCTGAAAACTACAGATGTTTAACTGTTTTCTAAAGAGTATGATGGTGGATGTGGTACAACTGAACACATATGGTATTATTCCAAATTTGTTTGAGAGATATAGTTTAACAGCTGTTCTAATATAATATAAACATATTTTTCCAATATCATCACGTCATCGGATATTGAACAGCCTTACCTTAGTGTAAACATCAACCGATTTAGACATAAATATATTGATTACAATTTGTCTCATAACAGAAATTCAAACTAATCGTATTAAATCTCAAAACATGTAAGGATGGTTTCAAAATAATAAATACAAAAACCATCTACACCCATTTATATAATAAACAATATATGTATTGTATAAATAAAAATATTTCTAGAGCTTTTGAATGAATTGAAAATAAATCTGAAAACTTCTTAAATAATTCATCGTTATCCAATATTAATGATTAAGTACATCACCATCACCATCGTTTCGTTCTCATTTTTGCTTATACGAGTACATTGTGTGTTGTATTGTGCTGGATTTTTTTTTTGGAATTATTTCGTTTCGGTTATATAGGTTTTCCAAAATCAATAAATTTTCGTTATTTATTTTCCATGATTTAAAAGATTTTTTTTTCTGAGATGCTGCAAATAAATTATTTCTGTGTTTTGTACATCCAAATTTAGAAATAAATTTTTCAAATACAAAATTACTTATAAACTTGTTTTTGGGTGGTGTGGAAGAATTATGGTAATATGATTTGAATAAATTTGTTAAAAATAAACAAATTATTTTTATTTTAATAATTAATCATTTAAATTTGAAGAAGTTAATTAGTTTTTTTTAAGATTTATTTTGATCTTCAGTTTTGTAATTGTCGTACAAAGAAATTTATTTGCCACAACAGTCGTTCGCGTAACAAACAACGCCTAAATTGTAAGTCCTCTCTTGTATAATCAATGACAAAAATATATATTTACGTTAAGTTGGTTCGATCGTTCGACAGGTTGTAAAAGAATGACAGTTCTTATGGCAGTTTTAGAAAAAGATGATACTATAAGTATCAAATGTATTGATGTATCTGTAATAGAATATCAAAATTAATTCAAAATCGCCCAGGTGGCTCAGCGGTTAAAGCTGTGGCAGATGGAGCGGGAGGAACCGGGTTCGAATCCCGATAGGGGCAGGATGCAAAAGGGAGTTTTCAGCATCTGATTACGATCGGTGGTGTAAATGACCACATCTATGAACCTCTATTGGAGTGCAGAACTCATCCATGTCAGTACTATAGGCTAGCCTGGAGCTATGCAATGCGCAGATGGTTCTACGAAAATCGGACCTATAGCCGTAGAGCTTTTGAATGAATTGATGAAACTCGATTTGGTCATTAAGGCGTAAAGTAGGACGTAAATAACGAACCGCGAAAGAGCTAGGAGAGCTTTGAGCCCCAAAACAGATTGCATAGTATAAAATAATTGTGTTACTATTGCTCATCTAGTTTGGTACAAATATGTAAGTTGCATCATATCCCAATTAAAAATGCGATGGAGTTTACACATCTACATCTTTGGCGTATAGGCGCATATAGGTCTCGAATTCAAATTGCTTTCGATTTGAGCTTATAAATTGCTCATTTACTCGATGTTTAATATATGCCTCATATACCTATGACCTGTTTAAGATGAAAGTTTGCTCTCCTACCAGATGCCACCAAAGTGTGCAAAGGAGGAATTAAAATGTTATTTAGAACTGGAACAAAAGTCAGATATAATTTGCGAATCTGGAAGTAATTGGTTAAAGGTTTGCCCTAAGACATTTTTGGCACCGTTTAATTGTGCTGTTGTCACTATGCAACTGTTGACATATTCCGCGTCTTAATTAATTTTGTGAGCTGAGCCTTTAATTATGGGATGCTTTGTAGAATATTGTGCTTGGGAATAGTCGACTTAAGTTAAGTCTAAGTACTTTACCCGTTTTTAAATAACTTTAAACGTCTTCATGTATCTTATTAATGTAATCGCCAAATCATTGGTTTACATTGTATAGGATGATAGGTGAATTGATCATACACTTGCGAAGATTGAAATCATGTTTACATATCAGTAGATTCTCTCAGTTGTATTACTTCAGTGTTGGCTCTAGTCATTAAGTCATCGACATGAAACCATCGATTGATTGCGTTTGCGTCAACTGGAAAAGCCTTTTGACTATCGTCTGCATTTTTTTTCAAGGCTCGTGTAGCTAAGGATGAATCCGATGCTAATCCATACGTGACTTGTTAACCGAAAGTGTTTTATTGGAAATAAAACATTTTGATTTTGATTGTCGTCAGCGATTTTTTCAAGACTCGTGTAGCTACGGATGATGCCGTTGGTAATCCATACATGACTTGTTAATCGAAAGTGTGTTATTGGCTCTGAGGAATGATTGCTCAAGCTAATTTTTAGAAATTTTAATCCCAGTTGCAACCTTTACCTCACGATACATTTTGTTGATGTCAGCCATTACTTCAAACGTATATGCTCTCAAAATCTTAAGATGATTTCGTGTAGAATTTCTTGTATTTGTGAACCCATTGCTTAGCAGTTATTTAAGGATTTTTGATTTTTGGTGAATGATGATTGATGACACGTCTATTGAGAAAATTGGAAACACGCCTGGTTCAAGTCTAAAGTATTAATGACTGAGTTTACTTCCATAATTACTATACCGATGTTTTGAATGTTGTTAGTACAATTCACTATAGATTTGTCCCTAATGAACTTGCACCAAATTAAGATTTAATTGATTTTAATTAAAATTAGCTTGAAGAGTATTTTGCATATTACTTTGCTTGTACATGAGGTCCGGGTTCCAAGGGATATATTATGTAAAAATGATGCGAATTTTCTTATAGGAGCGAGCTGATGCATATTTCCAAGATAGTGGACTGTATTGTATTGTTTCGATATTGTATGAACGTTATAAAAACTAATTCAATTTGATAACGAACTTGATTGTTCGACAGGTTGTATCAGACCATTTTCATTAGAAGATGATACAACTGCTTTATGTGTCAAATGTTTTGTTGTATCTGTAATAGAATATCAAAATTAATTCAAGTTGTGAAAGTACTAAATGTCATTAAAAGAAATCGTTATATTAATTTTGCTAATCTGTTACAATTTGAGCGCTTATGTGCTCAAGCAGTATACGCGGAGTCCCCAGTATAATTCTCTTCAGATTTTATTAAGTGCCATAAAAACCTCTCCCACAGTGATATAAATCTCAAAGCATATAAAATATTATATTTTTTGATTTTAGGCATAATTCGTTATCGAAGATAATGATAGTAGATCATGAAATTCATGCGACAGTCAAACGGCATCCTTTGAATGATCTTGACTTACTCCAAAAGTGACGCTGTTGTCTCATCCATTGAAGAAGATTGATGAGGATTTTAATATACAAATAACACAGATTTTGTGTATTTGGACAACATTTTTACGTGTGAGGTACTATATCAAACCTGGATGAAACTGGTAGAGTTTATATCAATCCTAGATAAGAAGTGGACCTTGCGGTCGAGTGATATATTCCACGTACAAAAAATTACTGTTCTGTTAAAATGACTCAGACTACAGCAATTGAGTATTTTATACCAATCAAGTAGTTTATAGCAATCAAGTAGTTTATGGCAATTGAAACTGCAGTTGATGAAAATCGATAGTAAACATTACAGAGTTTTTAGGGTGTTCACTTGTAACATGGTGATGTTCCAGGGGACTAGAATTAAATCTTAAAGTGGTGAATTTTTCCATCCGAGGGTTTTCACGCGGGGTACGTGGTCATTAGGTTAAATAATAAATTAACCATAGTAATCGAAGATTTTTAGAAGACCGATTTAATTACAGTGAAATTCACTTATAACGTCCTCGGATGTAACGACATTTCGTTTATAACGTCGAAATTTAAAAGAAAGTTTGATTTGTTATATTTTTTCATTAGAAATCATTCGCTTAAAACGACTTCGGTTATTACGACAATTCGGATAAAACGACCAATATTGCATAGAAAAATGTAAAAATTGTTCGCTTATTACGACCAAAAATGTGTAAAATAAAACCAGAAAACCATTTTATATACATAAAATCTGTCTACTTTTTTACTTTCGATTCATTTTAATACATATGTGAATATATGTTTTCTTGATTTTGCTTAAAACATACTCAAGTTCCTTTTCGATATTTTTCGGGGAAACACAATTTTGTGTACGGTACGGTTTTATTTTGAATCCGTTTCATTCGTGAGTTTGTTCTATAAATTCTATAAATTTAGTTTCCAAGCGATTTCATCTGTTCTGCAATCAACACTACATCCGTTCTGCAACCAACACTACATCCGTTCTGCAACCGATGGATAAGGGTGTGATTAAGAGTCTTAAAGGACATTATAGGCGAAAACTTCTGCTCAAAATCGTGAGAAATGTCGACAGCGCTAAAAATACAATAATATCTCTAATAGATGCAATTGAAATGGTTGCCACAGCTTGGAATCGAGTCACTATACTCAAACAATAGCATATTGCTTGAAACATGCAGTTTCGGACTCTGCTATATACGATGGAAACGATGAAATTCCGCTTATTGTATGGGCCCAATTGTCTACTAGACTATCGTCAAATGTTAGCTGTCAAGAAACTTGGGGTGATTTTCTCATGGTTGACAATTGCGTTATGACGAATGAAGAACCAACTTTGGAAGATATCGTGGACACTTCGAACAAAAACATTCAAATGGAGATTGAAGATGAGACTGATGACAGTGTTGAAGTTATTTTTCCAACACTTAACGAAGCGTACGATGCTTTGTCCACAGTCAAAAGATTTATGAAATTTAATAATTGGTCGATATAACTTACAGATAGTACTCTTTCTCTTGAGCGAAAGTTTGAAGAAGAATATCTTAAGAATTAAAGATAAACTACAATGCCAGGATTTTTCGTCAAAATACACAATGATTTAATAACGTATAACACACGTGTAACATAGGCATATGTACATTATGTATGTTTATTTATACTTACTTATATTTTATATGCAAATTTGTATATATGTACATATATACATGTGCATATGCACATATGCATGTACATATTTCTTATATTTTAATGTGATAATTTGGAGCAATGAATTCTTGAATTAAACCAAATGAATTGAATTTTGATAAAAATGGCTATAAAACGTGTGATTTTGTTTTAAATTAATTTATCATTAAAAAATAATTGGTTCTATATACATATAGACAATTTTTTTAATTTCAACACAATTGGCATATTACGACATTCGGTTATAACGACGGATTTTAATGATTTTCTCAATGTCGTTATAAGCGAATTACACTGCAATTAAATTACACAACACTCTTTACGTATTTTGGTAGATGATGGTGTGGTCACTTAACGATTTGCTTTCTGGGCAAACACATATATACAATCAACGAAGCATTTACAATTACAATCTTATTATTATTTCATCCGATATTTTTACACTCAGTCGGTGATGATATTTCGCGTTGAAATAAACCAGCAACGGCAGTGTAAAGAATAAAGTTGCAAAATACTGTAACTCGTGATAAACTTTGCATCCATCAGTATAAATTGTATATGTACAGTGGAAAAAGTTAAAGAGTATTAAAGAATAATCGTCGTGCAAGTGTCTAATTTTATAAACAAGCCACGCCGTGTAGAGCTTAATTGTGGTAGGCATTTCGCGACCGCCCAAAACGTGCACGTTTTCAATATTGTTGGCAGGAAACCAGATAATTCTACTAGTTGTCGGAGATTGCAAATAAAAATAAAATGGATGGTCAGCGTACGATGGATGTACCTATATATACGGCCATTTGTCTATTGTAACACGCCATCATCACCACCAAAGCGATAAGTTCTCCATTATTATCTATGATTATATACAATATTTTGCATGTTAGATTAAGCCTCACTAAATTTATACAATTATTTATTATATTTACAATTACCCTATATATTTATACACTTATTTATTAGATACTTTTATTATATATTTATCGCCGGATGTAGCTTAATGGTTAAGAGAGTTTCTCATCACGCCGCGGTCTCGAGTTCGATTCCCGCCGTTGACCAAATTAACATATGCAACCGGATGACATAAAAAACGCGTTTGTGTGTAAAAACATTCGTTGGGCTGACCACCTACAATGTGTATCATTCGTTGACACTGGTTCGTAAGGTCTCAGTTGAGACGCGGCAAGCGCCGTTTTCGGCCTCTAAGCCATAGATTATTTTTTTTAATTATATATTTACACATTTATTTATTTCTATATTATATAATATTTATATTTTTGTTTTGGGGACCGCGGATCCATTAATACGAATACACTAAATATTAATTTATATTTAAGATTTATACAAACGTTGTCAATAATTAATTAAATCTTTTTCCACTTTATATCTAAATTTTCGTGGTTTTCCTTAACAATGTTCGGCGTTCTATTTGGTGATACGCTTAGCTAAACTTCTACCATGTTGCATTAAGAGCATGAATAGCGTGGGATAGCACATTTTTAAGGGGCATATTAAAGAATGGTGAAAACTTACGTGCACCAATATGCCGATGGAGAGGGAGGGGCACATGTGGTAGAAATATCTATACCACTCACCAAAAAAAATGGCTGTGATACTACCATTCTGTTTTGTTGTACAACTTTTATTTATTTGTAACTATTATAATTTATTTACTTCTGTGATCTAAACTGTTCCGTAATGATATTTATTTGTGATTAAATATTTAGCCCGGTTTTCAAAGGTCGCTCCATGATTTGTTCGAGTAGTTCGTATTTGAGAATTGTCAGTATATGGTTATGGAAGCAGCACTTCAAGATCTCTGTGGCAAGTGACAAGAACCCTATCCAGCCAACTCAACCTAGCAGGCAAATGTGCTGCGGTCACTAGTGTGAGGGCTACAGAGATATTCTGTTCACGGAAGGAAAAATTCAAAGATGAGACGAACCGTGACACACTTGAAAAAGCTTCATTGCCACTATAAATAAATTTTTTCTTACTTATAATTTTTTCTTATTTTTTTTTCAATTGAATACTTGAAATAAAATCGATGGTACTATTGATCAAACTGCCAGGGTATTTAAAACAAGTCATTTCAGAATTTACTACCCAGTGCTAAATTAATAATTTTATAACGAAGAGGAAACTCGGAACTGCCTTATTCAAAACAAGGATAAAATCTAGATCTGGTATCTACCTTAAACTTTTTACGAAGCGATGATGACATGAAAATAGCTGAAATAAAATTTCTTTCAGCCAGTTAAAATGTTACAAAGACGAAATTTTGGATTTCAGAAATAGTTTAGTTTTTTAATAGTAGATTTTGGTTCCGTAAACAAAATAAATAGTTTAATTAAGTCAAGTCTATTCTAGGGTTGTAACGTGCTCTTCTGTGTCGCGATTGTGGCTTGGTTAAACAACAAAAACAACGATAATTTCTGTTGGGCGCCAGTCTACGAGCACGTGTATCCAACTTTGCCCTGTGTTTGAGCGAGTGGACTCGGACGGGGTACCTGCGGATACCACTCAAAATCAAACACCACGCAACTCAAAGGAAATCAATCCTATGCTTTGGAATGAAGGGTCGTAAAATAGAGAAAAGAAAATCGGTAAAGGGTGACAGTCATGGAAAACTCACCTTTATCGCTGTTGTGGTATACCGCTGCAGCTATAGATGACCGCTATCCTGCACGTGTTGGTGATGATGAACTATTCCGTGTCGGAATGAGTATACACTTTTCACTTGTTCTTAATACAATTGATACAATATGTTTCTCGCCTTTTTTTTTGCTTTTAATTGAACTCGTTTTTCTTAATAACTTTGTATTGAACACACTGAAAAAAATTTACTCACAGTTTATGATCACTAACAAACATTCACATCACATTTAGCGTTCCTATCATTCCTATCGTTTTAACACCATCAACAAATGAAAGAAAGCAACTTATCAAACCAATAGAAAGAAGAACACACAATCTCAAAACCTTACAAATATATATTTTTTAATCACATTTACACGGTTTTTAATTTAGAAGTGCATTAACGTGAGTTTTGATGCGGTTATTGCACTCCACCGTCATCCAACTCTTCATCGTTATCTTTTTGATAGTTATCTTGGTTGTCTTTCGCTCCTGGTTGGTGAACCGAGAAATTTCCTATTCCTCGGCTTGAGATTTCGCTAAACTTCGAAACTCTCGAACGACATTTCTCACCCATCTGTTCCGCCATCTAGCCTTCACTAGCGCAATTATGACTCCGCCTAAATCTTGACCAGTCCCTCGCAGCTATATGGGCACCTCTCGTGGTCTCTCGCATTATGTCTCATGAAACTAATAGATACGACATTAAACTCACAATCGACATTTGTTCGGTTCTAGTTCGGACATTTGTTCGGACAACAACTATTGCCACCAATCGATTCTGCGTGGTGGCCAAGTTTTCTCGAACAATCCCACTCTGTAACGCTAAAGGGTAAGTCGATTTAGTTAGGATGACTGCCTGAATAACTCAGAGCGCTTCAAAAATCAATATTTAATGAGATTCTAACAAATACCATTCTATGCTTAAGGGTACATAACATCGTTTAGAAAGAATATTTATTTTATACTCGTATTTCTAATAATTAAATGTCGTGTATCTTAAAATATTTGATTTTATTCGTGGGTTAGCCATATTATTCTTCAACATTTCTTCCAAATTCAAATTAAAAGCACACCTTTCACGACATAGGCAACATAATTATTTTTTATGCTTGCATAATATAACCTTTTTGTTTGCTTGTATTTATGTTCCTGTATGTTTGGATTAGGTTTCGCCGTTATCGACAACATAAATGCCATTTTTTGTGTGTAGGAGACTTCTCAGAAAGATTGTTACCAATATAAGAAAAAATATTCTATTTTGTATTTAATCAAATGTTATGTTATATTGTTTATACAGCTTAGATTTTGTTAGAAAAATACCTTGTACTTCACATTTGATATTAAGAATTTTTTGTTTTAAATATTTAATATTTTCATTTCAAATAATTTAAAATAAATATATGTGTAGTCTCATCAAGAACACCTTCAAATTTGGTTACAAAAACACTAATCCTGCAACGAGATTCTTTATGGAAGGCACATGTCTGGATTTGTTGTAAGTAGGAACATTATTATTCGGGTGCTGCCCGATATTTCGTAATATGAAATCTTGTAGAATTATAATAATGAACCATATAGAATCTATTATTTATCGAATGTATCTGGATCAGTCGTGTAAACGATACCGATCATATACAGTTTTATTGAACGATTTAAGGACGTAACTGTTTTACAAGAACATCATTAACTAAGATTTTATTTTCGTCCATATACCCAATATTAATTTGGACAAAATAAAATGACCAAACTAATCGTTAGTACCATTTAAATATTTTGCAGTTTAGCAATTTCAACCTATAATGACATTAATTCGTTTTACATGTCCTATTTCTAGGCTAGGTTCGTGTTCATCTGCATATTCGCTGCTATCTGCTTAACTGGTAATACCTTTGTTTGGAACAACATTCATTTCTATTATCTGTGGACCAGTTGTATGGAGTAAGGTATTCCATTGAATCAACTTTAAAGTTGCCTTGACGACTTTTGCAACATTTGGCCGAGCGTTGTCATGATGAAGTATCACTTTTTCATATCTTTTGGTATATTGTGAATATTTAAGCTGTTCGATTTAATTGTATTTATTGTTATATTCAATGTTCTTATAGTACTGATTCCATCAAGCCGTTACAGTTAAGCTTAACATTAGCTTCTTGATATGATTTGATTGGAACG
This sequence comes from Tipula lateralis, assembly GCA_963932295.1. Lineage (NCBI taxonomy): Eukaryota > Metazoa > Arthropoda > Insecta > Diptera > Tipulidae > Tipula > Tipula lateralis. The sequence continues at coordinate 143,845,099 of OZ010738.1, forward strand.
ATAATGTTCATGCATGACCGGACGTGATCCACGATTTTCTGTACTTTGGGTTATCGTAATCAATCAAACGTTCGTGCCCCCATCACGTTTGATGCAAACAACAATTCCGATCGGAAATTAATTTTGCATCAAACGTACTTAACGGTATAATTTAAATAAAGCCTGAGTAAATCATATAACTTCCACCCACACATTTATGAATAGCTGGACGAAACATTACTGTTGATTGGTAAAAAGTAACGATTTTTCATTTCTTAAATGATTCAAGTATAGACACTATTACATATGTCATTACGCCATATGTCTATAATTGAAAGGCCATAGAAAGACGAACAGAATGTGGAAAAGCCGATCAACCACGATGTTGCATGTAATATTAAGAACAGCGTACGTAGATGGTCAATGGTAGTTTTTTCGATTTATTAAAATCTGTAGGTAGGTTTCTATTGATATATACACCTGGGATATAAAATAGTTGATAGGTGTGTGAATAGAAAGATTATGCATTTTTATATATTTATTTATTTATTTATAAATAAGTCTACAAATACGACTTGACATTAAAAATGACATAATAGTCATACATATAAAATGACGTAATAGTCAGACATATAAAATAATAATTAAAATCAGGAAGCAAGAAAGTGTTGCTTCAATCTTCGTTTTTAGGTATCCTTGCTGGAAGTAAAATCGAACAGGTGATTTATCTGACTAAAGCTTTTGCACATCATGTTAATCGATTCATTAGAACCATAGTCGGTTCTATGGACATCAACTTGCAAGAACTCATTTATCCTTAGATGTCTACTTTGTAAATTTAATTTTTAAATTTTCCAGTATTGATGATGCGTGAATGTGACCTAATAAAATATTACCAACAAACGAAAACTTTAAAAGCTCACGTCTATTTTCCAGAGTTGCTATGTTGTTTGTTTTGCAGCCTTCCAGATATGGTGGTAAACGCTGCAGGTTTTCATGGTATGGTAATTCGTGATCATACTCCCAACAGCTTTTCTAGGTTAAGTGACGGATAAACTTTTCTGAATACCCTCAAGTTGACTGATGTTTGTATCATAATATCGACACCAAACAGTAACAGCATATTCAAATTTCGAACGGACGTAAGCGAAATACAGAATCTTGATTGTCTCCAGGTCACAAATATCTCCCGTTCATCGTTAAATAAAACCCCACATAGAATTAGATTTAGCAATACATTGTTCTATATGTTTGTTACTGCTCATATTTTCCACGAAAATAACGCCGAGATCTTTAATCTACTCGCTTTATTGTTTACTTTGTAATGTTTTAAAACTGGATTTAATTTCCGGTGGAATGATAAAGTCTTCCACTTATTGATGTTCAGACTAAGAAGATTTGACTCACACCATATCGCTAAATTGTCAATGTCCTATTGAAGTTTCTCGGCATCGTTTAAGTTCTCGACAGTTCTATATATTTTGAGGTCATCAGCAAACATTAAAACTTTAGAGTGTAGAATGACTTCAGTGATTGTGTCGATGAAAATGGTAAACATCCAAGGGCCAAGATGAGAACCTCGTGGAAAACCCGATGAAGCTTGAATTGGCTTGGACCTGCTGTTACCAATATCGATGTATTGGATGCGGTTAGTTAAGTAAGATTTAAATCAAGCCACATAGTTGTTTGAGAATCCAAAAAGTATAACCGTTCTAGTGCTTTACAATGGCTAATGGAGTCAAACGCCTTGACAAAGTCTGTGTACACCACGTCAACTTGCTTGTGGCTTGCAATAACTTTGATTGTGCTATTGGTGAATTCAATAAGGTTTGTAGATGTTGATCTCTTAGGCATGAACCCATGTTGGTACGGTGAAACATGTCGAGGCAAAACTTCTTTGAAGGAATTACATATTACAAGTTCAAATAATTTGGGTATAGATGAAATCGACGTTATACCTCTATAACATGATACATCCCCAGTTTTAAATAAGGGGGTTATTCTGGTTATCTTCCATTTTTTAAACTGGTGTAATCTTTCAAAAGGAGCTTTTTTAAGACAAAACGTGAAATCAAACCGTTGATTTCACGTTTTGTCTTAAAAAAGCTCCAAAAGTGCTTTGGATCATTTTTAATTTTGTCTTTAATACAAGTTATGTAGGTCTTGTATTTAGTCTCAAAATAGTTTTCGAAATGTTGGTGACATGCTGCATATTTAAGCTTACTAGCCTCGGAATATTGCTTGAATGTTTCTTTATAGGCTTTGTCCTTCTTGTTCTTCAAATTGATTAGTTTATCGTCATACCATGATGGATATTTATCAAGTTTTACCGCAGTTATAGGGACATATACTTCTATACCTTGATATATGATTTTATAAAATTTAATAATAAATAATACTAATGTTGTTCATATGAAAGGCATAATATGACCAACAGGTCTAGTATACTAAGATGTGCAGCAATAATAAAATATTAATTTTATAGGATGAATGGTTTTAGAAAAATTTTATTTCTATATAAAAACAAAAAGAAAAGCGCGGGAAAAGTTTTGAGTTTTGTGTTTTAGTTCTTCTCATATGTTGAGTTGTGTGGATGATATTAGGTTGGATGATATTAAGGGTCGAGTCAACCAATGCAATGGTAAAAGAACGTGATCAAATTTCAGTTATTCAATTATTTGAAATATATACTTGGAAGTTACTACAACTACTTGGGTTGAAATCGATTGTAAATACTTTGAATTGGAAAAACTTCTAAGTATATAGTTTGTTATTAAACTTTGATTTTGTTCAGGAAACAGTATTCGTTTCCGTTTATAAATCACAACTGTTTGTATCATACAACCGTTAGTAGAGACATTGCTCCTTCTAACTGTACCACTTGCGCAGCACTTTACGGCCTACGAAAAAGATAAAAATTGGTTTCTTATATCGTCTCAAAAGAGGTGGGTTTTTTTAGCACAAAGTCGTATCTGGTGTTGGACAACTCTTGGAATAAAATACACTAAAAATTTCTCTAAATAAATCTTCAAAGTTAATAAAATTAATAAAATGTATTTCATAAGAACTTTAGATTAATAACCCATTGTGCATCTTGGCAGGCTTTGACTTGTGAATTCCCGATTAAAGTTTCCGGATTGTAGGAATTAATCAAAATGTATCGCCTCCTACTGAGAGAATTGTAACTATTTCAATTTGCATTGTTCCAAAATAAGCTGGTAAAATATTGAATTCGTTAACCTGTTAACCAAAGTTTCAAATAATGAGATCCAGGTATTAATGGCTTTCGTATGGGTGAGGAAACGATTGATGCCTTTTTACTCGGAGAATTTTTTCAACAGATTTAAATTTTTTTTAGGTGTTCGCGATCGAGTATTACCTAACTGGCTGTCAGTATTATAAATGGTTGGTGATAATTGATAACTGGCATGTCATTAGCGCTAGGATTTTCAAATCGTTGTCCAATGCAAGTTCATTATTTGCATTACATATTGCTCGAATCAGTTTCCGACATAATATTTTATTCAAAACTTTATGTATATCATATATGAAATTATATCCGGATGGCTGTTTGCGGACATCTGAATGTACGATATCTGAGATAGAGTTATATCACGCAATACGAGAAGCTAAGAACAATTCGTTTTTCATATATTTGTTTAAATTGTAATCATTATGTACCAATCCCCAATGTGACATTGATTAGAGCTATGACCCAAGTATCTTCATTTTTACCACTTCACTGGCTAAAATAGTATATGTACTTGTGCAATAACCCAATTTAGCACTGTTTCATAATAAGTTCATAATAATTTGAATTGAATTGATTCTCGATTATTCCATTCTACGAATCTCGTACTATTCAACCATTGAATCTTCGACATCTACTGCACTGCTTTATCGGCAAATTCGTAACAATATGTACGGATAAGAAACAGAACAGTATTAGAGAGATTAAGATTTAAGATTTAAAAGCACCTCTGATTGTCGTGCAATTTACATAATTCGTTGTGCTTTCAAGATATTTCTGGAATCTGAAATCTATATTAGTTGAAAATACAAGATCTTAAAGCTTTTTGCATACAACTTTTGTATTGTTTTGGGCAAAATATCCATAATAGCCAAATTGTTATTATCAGATCGATAAAACTTTAACCTGCAATCAATAAATATTTTAACGAATATGCCTATTTATCGATGCAGCAAATGTCATGAGAGTCTATGATCGAGTGGTTATAGTACGCGATATGTGTAGTAGTGGTCAAAAAATGAAGCTGTATGGAATCGAATCAAACACCAAAATCAATATTTATATGTTTGAGTTTATTTTAGAAGAGCGTGAGATGTTTTCTTTTCGGTAATAAAAATAGTCGCTTTCAGTTTGAGAAGTAGTCATATGAACAACACCATGAAAAGCCAGCAAGTGATTCGAAACCAGTTGGAGACACTACTTCAATTACGAATGAAATATCTCGAAATTTACTAAATTAAAATTAGGTACCACTACATTGGCTTTTATAAGCATAATAGAAAAACCCCATAATTCATCCGCAGTGCTGAAGTTGAGACAAGTGTCATAGTCATCACCAGTGACAAGCCATTAATTTATTACAATTTATTGAATTTATTATGGGAAATAAATAAAATTGTAAGTTTGACTAAACTCTTGTACCAATTTTGATTTGGGTCTGAGTTGTTAATCGAACAACACCGAATTAAAATAGTCACCAAATAGACGGAGAGTTAATTGCTGTGTATAGTTAAGAGGATAAACTATTTATTTCTATCACTTGTCTTAAACAAGAGGTTCCGATATTGTTTTTTCTATAGGCGACGTATTCTTTACGAGAAACATTCATGTACAACACACGTTTATTGTTTATGGTGAGGTTTAATTATTTCATGTTGAATAGACATTCTGAAGGTAAAGAGTTGCTTCAACTTTAACACAAAAAGGCTTGTTTATCCAAGACCAAAAGTTTAATCTAAGTCACTTGATCAAATTATCAGTTTACTAGATTTTTGTTCCAAAACAGCTTTTTATTGCCCTTTATGAAAAATATGGTAGTGATTCACTAAACTTTTTTACAAAGACGCTTGAATACATACATATTTTACCTGAATTCTTGGTTTTCACTCAATTTTTAAAAAATAAGGTGAATAGATTGTTTAGAAAAACCTTTATAAATTAAAACTTAATTATTCTACAGCTTTCTACCGCCTTCAGTAATACTTGTATTTTTGTTTCTAAAAAACATTTCATCGTTAATTAGAGCTTTTATATAATTATATAGTTGCGTGAAAAAAATTTATTTAATTTTTTTTTGTACCTTAAAAGTCTAAGAAAAACGCCATATAAATACATATATATATATATATATATATATATATATATATATATATATATATATATATATATATATATATATATATATACATATATATATATATATATATATATATATATATATATATATATATATATATATATATATATGTATATATATATATATATATATATATATATATATATATATATATATATATATATATATATATATATATATATATATATATATATATATATATATATATATATATGTACATATAGGTACACACTTTACTGAATTAAAATGTGTAACCTTTCAATTTAGCTTTTGACATGTTTTTGACATGAATAAATTAGTATAAAAGCTTTAATCGACCATATCATCGTTTTGACAATTTAATTATAGAACAAAATACGAAAACTTTAACTCTTTTATTATTATGTATTTACTATAAACTTAATATAAATAAATTAATCATTTAATTCATTTTTAAATACGTATTTTCAATAAGTAAGCTTACAAATCAATAGTTTTACATATTTTACGAATTCAGAATGTCAATATATAAGTACTTGTATTTTATATAGTTTTCACACAGAAAGTTATATGTGATAAAGTAATTACAGGCACATACAGACATAGCTACGAGTATATATGTAGTTTATAAATAAAATAAATCAACAACTTTGCTTTTAGATCCAAATAAAAATATGTAACATTGTCAATACCAGTCAGACTTAAATATATTAAGTTTATGACAAAAAGTTTTTGACATAATAATCTATATTTCTTGTTTCTGTTAGACGTACGTATTTATATTATGTACATACTTTACACAAACGAGTAAGCTACTTATTTGAAAATTTAGAATGAACGTTTATATTAATGTCACAATCATACACTCATGTGTATATGTAACAAAAAGCTCATTTGCCATTTTTAATTGTCTCGTAAATTTAACACTTGGAGAGGCAAAATAATAGTAATTTAAACAGGGTTGTAACAAATACAGGGTGACTTAAAAATGTTGAAATTGTAAAAATAACTCTAAGATCACGTCTTGAATTATATTGTGATCCGTTCAGCAATTTTGTGGGAAGATTAAAATTCTATCTGATATCGGTTAACAAAACTGATGTCTTGATTTTTTCGTTGAAATTGGAGAGTTTGATGATTCTGTTACCACAAAGTCTATATTAATTAAACAATTGGGATTATCAGTTATGATAAGTACACAAGGTGGAGACTGGTCTCCTTTGGACCGTACAATGATATATGGTAGTCCTGACCACTTTTTTTACTTGATTAACTGGATGATTTTCTTTTTAAAAGATAACTGGTAACTCTGACTATACAGATTCAAATAGAGAGATAATTATTTTATTTATTACTCAGTAGCATGCAACAGAGTGGTATCATGAGAAACGAGATTACATGTACTTGCTTCTAAGATTAGAAGATCGTTAAATAATAAAGATTTTGTTGAAGTTTGTACACTTTTCTGGATACTTAGGTTGTTTTTGATTGCAACTCATTCAATTTAAATGAGATAGATGGCTTATCTGTATCTGTCAAAGTCACCATAGGTTAGAAGTCCTTGGAGAGGTATAAATTATCGTTCAGTGGCTGAATTAGTGAAATTATAGTGAAGATTTTTCTGAACCTATTCTACAAAACTAATACTAAATCAGAGAACACCAATTATTTGTGTTTTCTTGGATAGTAAGCTTAGCTATGAAAATATCGCAAATTTCAAAAAAGAGTTCGTCATATTCTGGCAATGTATAACGACTTTGGGGAAATCCTAGGGTTTTATTTTAATCCTCAAGATACTATCTTTTTTGTATAAAGCACTGGTGCTACCGTTATTATCCTATGTTTCTATTATGGTGATCAGTTGATCAAAATAAAGACATCAATAGTCAAACTTAATTATCTTCAGAACATCAACTGTCTCAATTGCCTATACTTTTATTTTAGATTAAGCCGCGTTTCATTTAAAATGTATTGTTCCCGTATGGAATATTTTTGGTCCATAAAACTATGCCCAAATAGTTTTTAAAATGTACACTTCAGTGGTACCAGAGGTTGATATAACTTCAACAAGGTATTTGTAAGGACCCATTGTTCTCGAAATTTATTAAAGTGACATTGAAGGCAATGCAGGTAGTGACGGATTCTTATTTAAATATGCTTATATGCTAAATGTTCACGATCTACCACCTTTTGATTAAGGTAAAAAACTAAAAAGGCAATTGGAGTAATTTATAGGAAGTAACGAAGTAATTTGCCACCCCTGCTTTCCGTAAGTCTAAACTGTTTTATAGTGAACTTAGTATGAAGTTATCTAAGTATGCAGGGTCTTGAGAAAGACCATCATTTTTGTGGACCATCGCATTGGTCTATCTTAGAATATTATATACTCGAACTTTCTTGGAAAGGATAATGAACCCATCCACTTCGTTTACAGTTGTTCGGCGCTTGATAGGCTTTTCATTTTTCAATTCTAGCTCAATAAACGTTAGTAAATTGATCTAAACTGGTCAACGCTGGCTTATGTGCCTGTTTGTAGCATTTAGTACAAAGTCTTCTTGGATTCTACCCAATTGTTAAAAAAAATTTGAATCTTAGCTTTGAGCCACAAATTCAAGTCACATAAATTGGATGAAGTTTTACTTGGTGCATTTTCTGTTCTATATGTACATTAATGAGCTTCCTATAACTTATCAAATACACTTCATTTTTATATCCTATTTTACAAAAATCTTCAATTATATATATTCGCAAATCCAATACAGATTTAATAAACTTAGCATCGGATTTAAGCCAAACTTACGGAGATAATTCATAACCTTTTCGATAAAGTACTTCTGCCACTACTCACTTATATGCCAGTTACAAAACTAGCCACTTTCCTCTATTTCTGAAGTAACAGCTTTCTGAGGTAACAGATAACTAAATTTCAGTAAGTTGCGATACATCGAACCAAGTGTATATTTAAGCGTGCAGGCACAAAAAATCAAGTAAGCTACCGCGATTGAAGGTTGGAAATCAAAACTCTAAAATCTGGTAAAAGGAAGCAGCGCAATGGGTAATGTTTTTACAAGACATGTTTAATGTTTTTACAAGATATTTACCTAAGGCTTTGTTGAGTTTTACAGTCGAGGAAAATTTGCGTAGTTTATATGGAACGAGAGTAATAATGACCTGGGGGTCGATTCTGGTTCTGTGAAAAAATTGCGTGAAAAAAAAATTTTCATTTCTTTTTTCACACACGTTTTTCATTTTATATTTCACAAAACTAAATTATGCGATTTTCGTTGACCTTATGAAAAAACTTGCTGAGTTACGCTGAATAAACCGTTTTCATTTTGGACTAGATTGCTGATACATTTTGACACTTTATTATTAATTTACATCTGTCAAATATATCAATCAATCATCAATTAATAATATTAATATTTAATTAATAATATAATGAGCTCTTATGCTCACTTTATTATAGAGAGGGGCAGAAGAAATCGGCAAGGATGTATGTGTAAAACGAAAAATTTCAACACAAGCCATTTGTTTAGTTTATACGTCCCATTAGATTTAATGATTTTGAATTAATATTAAAAGTGTCTGTTATTTTATTTTTTATTTCATTAAACTATTAAAAATATTTTCCAAAATATTTAGTTTTGTTTTTCAATATTCAGTTTCTCTTCATTTTTATCATCTTGGCCAAATAGTTTTCTCCATTCATCCGTTCGGTCTGTCGCGTTTAGTTCTTCTGACTGATAACCGAGTAAAAGTTGGTGCCTGAGCATCCACTGGCTGCGCGGTTAAGGTTATATCAGTTTCAATATCCACTGATGTCCCTGGAATTCCTGGAACCTCTTTAACGATTCCCACTGATTCGCAAAAGTCAGTTGATGGCTGAAAGCTGCTTGATGGTCGAATCTATGGATATAATATCAATTATTGTAACAAATGAAGTTTTGATAGCATTAATTAATTACACAATGGATTGTTGTGGGTTAAGTTATAGCAAATCAACGTCTTCATCAATGACTTATGGCATTATTCCTCTCCCCTGCTCAAGTTCGGTTAATGGTTTTATGGCTTTTGACCTATTCACCGCTCTTGTTGGTTATGGCCTTTATCAGTGAGTATCTCTCTTTTGCGTACAATCTGAAATACAAAATTCATGGGCCAACCCATCTTCCATGTCAGTACTATAGGCTGTCATGGAACTATTCAATGTGCAGATGGTTCTACATAAATCGGACCTATAGCCGTACGTCCTCGATTTGGCTGTAATGGCGTAAGTTAGGACGTAAAAAGCGAACTGCGAATGAGTTGGGAGTGCTTTGAAGTTTTTTTTAAAATTTTATTTTATATAAATTAATTATAAAACATATTTGGAAATCCATCAATTATAATTTTTTATCTAAATTGTACATTTTCTAGCTTAAAAGTAATTCAACATAATTTTTGTATTTTCACAGCCAAAATAGTCGGTGAAAAAGTTTTTTTCATATGAAAACATTTTGACGTATTTCTTTTCATTTCCATAGAAGGAGAATCAAAAATGAATATTTCTCACTGAAAATACTTTTCACTTTACTTTTCACAGAACAAGAATCGACTCCCAGGAGAGATAACATTTCAAGCCCCGTATTTAAACATATATAAAGATATTACAGACTTTTTATCACAAAAAGATTATTATTAATGTCATTTCATTTTTAAAATACTGATAATAACAAAATACAAACTAATCAGTATGTTCGGTTATCGTTTGATTTACCACGCATTTTAGAAACGAAATGATTACCTATCAAGCAGGAGAACAAACACTAACATGGCGTTTCATAAATGTACGGTACTCGAAGTGGAACCTTTTGAATGTAGGCATGAATGAGATTCTGGCGAATCGTACTATGATGCAACATAGCGATTGTCTCGATTCTACTTGACAAACATCAATCTGAACTTCAATTGATTCATTTTATTCAATTGATGTCGTCTGAACTTCAATTGAGTCTTATCAAATACTTAAAAGGCATATTTTGAACTATATACACTCCTGCATAAGAGCATAAAAAAATCAGAGATCATGAATACTACTATATCATGAACATTGATATTCAACATTGAGTCTGTGAAAGTTTAACTTTTTTTTTTGTTATTAAAATCAATTTTTATTTTTTTATATTTAAAAAATTACCAAATACTTTTGGTTTACTGAATGTTTTATGTTAATAACCAAAGTTTGGTTGTTTAAAATTAAAAATTATTTTAACCAAGATTTAGTTATTTATTTTACTAAGGCATTTGGTTGGTTGAAAAATACTAAGATTTTGGTTAAGTTGGCCTAGTTTTTGGTGTTTTTGACCCAAGTATTTTTCTGACTGTAGAGAAGTAATGATCTGGAGAGATAAAATGATATCTAAGCAGGAGAACAAACACTTACATGGCGTTTCATAAATGTAGGGTACTCGTAGTGGAAACTTTGAATGTAGGCATGAATGAAATTCTGGCGAATCGTACTATGATGCATCATACCGATTGTCTATATTCTACTTGACAAACATCAAGCAAGAATAACCAAGCAATTTGTTGTCTGAACTTCAATTGATGCATTTTACACCCTATTAAAGTAATGCGCTAAAACCAAGGAGTTACGGATTGACATATCAAATATCCAAAAGGCATATCTGGAACTATATACACTCCTGCATAAGAGACAACATAAAAACATAAAAAAATTAGAGATCATGAACACTATATCATGAACATTGAGTCTGTCAAAGTTTATTGTACAGTTAAAATATATAATTGATCTAAAGCGAACCCAAAAATGTAATTCTACTGTATAAGTAATCGCAGTCGTCACGCCTCTCCAACAAACATTTAAATCTTAGAACGAAAAATTATTTATCTGGATTTGTTCGGTTTAAGCCGAGTTTATACTGAAAATTAATCTCAGCAGTGCTGTTCCGGTAGAACTGCTGCTCAGTATCATCGGCCATCAATATATAGCGCTGTGGCATTTAAATGCTTTGCTGTTAAAATTAATCTGCAGTGATCTTAAATATAGATTTAATTTGTCAACAACTGAAGACTTTCACACTTTTTGGTTGCGATATCAAAATTAAGATCATACACAAAAAGTAGCTTTGACCAGCTGACTACCGGAAACAGATTTTTATAGGATATACCAAACACATAGTCAGTATTCAAATCCGTTGAATAGCCTGAAATTCAAGGGTGGATATAAATTGTTGGTTTGTGTGGCTTTTTTAAAGAACTCCACAACGAAATTCTTTAACTAATTGTCTGTTATTAACTCTAACTTCCCTACCAAAGTAGAGTTGTCGCATTTGGGGCTTAAAAAATCCAAGAATGATTGTTGAAAAGATTCATCCTAAATGGTGAATGGATTGCGCTACCGAGCTATGATTAATGATTTTTTATGGTCGGAATTAGAAGATATTGATATGAACTACGTTTATTTTCAGCAAGTCGGCGCTACGTGCGATATAAGCAACGAAACTATCGCAATTTTGCAAGAAAAGTTTCATGGCCTTGTTATGATCACAATTGGTCGACACCTTGTGATTTAACAAATTTTAGACGTTTTTCTGTGGAGCCTATAGTGAAAAAGAAGGTCTATGCCAATGTTCCATAATCGATTCACAACCCTAAAAATGGAATTATACATGTATATATATATTATATATATATATATATATATATATATATATATATATATATATATATATATATATATATATATATATATATATATATATATATATATATATATATATATATATATATATATATATATATATATATATATATATATATATATATATATATATATATATATATATATATATAAATATATATATATATATATATATATATATATATATATATATATATATATATATATATAAATATATATATATATATATATATATATATATATATATATATATATATATATATATATATATACCAAGTGTTTCTTTTAATGCCCATGACTCCATAAAACGCATTTCATGAATTGATGAGGAGTCGGTCCTCGAGATATCAGATCAGCAGGATTATTTTCTGTTGGAACGTGAAATCAATTTTCCTTTTTGTAATTTCTTGAACTGTGGTAACTTGATTCGCTACAAAAGTTTTCCATCGGGATGAACACGACTTTGTCCAATGTAATGTTATCGTAGAATCGGACCTACAATTTGTTTGGTCTACTTTGAAGTTGATGTTCTCTAATATTTTATGAACTAGTTGGGCGAGTAACACTGCTGCACATAGTTCTAGGCTAAGTAACTTGACAATTGTATGGCCATCGTTTGTAGTGCTGCGAACGTACAATACCGCACCATATGCACGCTCGCTTGCATCTGCAAACAAATGTATTTGGATGCTGTGTGGAACATTTGAGCACATTAAGTGATGATCGATTGTGAACTTATTGAGAACGACTAGACTTTCTCGAGGAGTTTGCGAGTAGGTATGAAGGTCTTGTGGAAGTGACTGATCCCAATCCAGCTTCAACTGCCATAGTCTTTGAATGACCAATTTTCCTAATATAACGACAGGTCACAGGTGCTAAGAGCTCGAGTGGATCGTAAATTGTAGCAACTTGTGAAAAAATTGCTCTCTTCGAGATGGTTAATGTTCACAAAAAACTTGAATGTATCAGGTGTCGGATGCCAAAATATGCCTAGTGTTTTAACAACATCATTTTCATCGATTTTCATAAAGGTTTCAATAAATTCTGAAGGGACATCTTCGATGCCTTCAGTGGAATTAGAACACCATTTTTTCAATTCCATGCCCGCCGATTTTAAAATGTTTGAAACTTGAGTTTTCAGTTTTTTGCAGCAGTAATTGAATTTGCTTCAGTAAGCAAATCATCGACGTAAATATCTTTCTCGATTGAAATTGCGGCAGAAGGTAGTGTAGGTTTATAATCGATTGCTAGTTACTTCAAACATCTCGTGTTAAGGAATGAAGCTGCAGATGTTCCATATGCTACTGTTTTCAGCTTATAAGTTTGAAACGGATCAGTCGGAGAATTTCGCCACAATATGAGTTGATATTTTTGATCATCTTGATGGATTAATATTTGCCGATACATTTTAGTTATGCAGCGCTAAAAGCATATGCGTGTGCTCGGAATCGTATTAAAATCGAGAAAGGTCATTTTGTACGACTGAACCAACCATCAGAATCGAATTCAGTGAGTTTCCGGTGGATGGTTTAGTTGATCCGTCGAACACTACTCTCAGTTTGGTTGACGAGCTTTCTGGTTTTATCACACAGTGAGGTGGAAAAATAGAAATTTGGTAAATGGATGAAATTTTGATCAATTAGTTCCATGTGATCTCCTCCCTGATTATCACGTGTGGTGCACTGTGTAAAGTGCCTTTCATAGTTAGCTTCTTCAGACGTCAGTAGTGGTTTGGATAAATGTGGCAGATTTTTAATGGTCCAAAACTTCTCGATGTGATCACTCAAAGTCATTGAGTTTTTGACAGTTCAATGGCAATGTTGATTTAGAGTTCAGCTTGAATGGCATCCTCCAGAAACAATCCAGCCCAATACGGTATTTTGAGGTAAGGGTAGCTTTCCACCTAATTTTATTTGGCCAAACGCGAGTAACTCGTGATAAATTTCTGCCCCCAGCAACAAGTCGATCTTTAATGATTTATAAAACTCAGAGTCAGCGAGTTGGATGTTTTTCGGAATATTCCAAGATTCAATGTCGTCAATCGGAATATTTGGCTGATACGTCGTAATTTTTGTTGATTTTGAGAGATTTACTATATCTGTTTTGGAGCCGCAGCACTCTCAACTCTCTCACAGTTCTTTTTTAACTTCCTTCCTTTCGACATCGGAGCCAAATCGAACGGCTCTAGACTCGATTTGCGCAGACCACCTGCCATTTGTATACTTCAATATCAGCCTATTGTACTTAAAAAGTCAACCAGCCCATAAGTTTTGTACTAAAACAGGTGATCGTAGATTTGATCATTCACATCATCGATCGAACGATGAAAACTCGCTTTAACTGCCAAAAATTTAAGCACAGCACCATTTGGTCGATGCACCTTGAGGTTAAATGGATTAAGTACATTCGCTATTGTTAATGTTTAATTAAAATAAGGCGTTGGTTTCGTATTCAGTTTAAAGTTTAAGTTCAGTGCGTCTGCGAAAAATGTTAAGATTTCAATTCATCTAAAGAGACCTAATTGTTTTTTATAACTGCTCACACAGCCACCCCATCAAAAATATATACTTTTTATATATACAGATTACATATATGATTGTATATGTGTTTTCGTAGAAATATATAAGAAACCGTACAAGACGAGAAAAGTTATAAATGGATGAAATAATTTAGTTTTTTGTCTAATCATTTGGTACGAAATAAACGAACGAATTAAATATAACAAAAATTAATTTCATTGAGGTTAAATTAATTGATGACATTCATTTAATTAATTGACTAGTATAAAGTAATATAAATGTATTATAGGGAAACGAGAAACAGCAGTGATTTAAAATAGATTTTGTATGTGCTGTTGAATATTTATTGGATTCAATTAGCTTCTTCATATAATCTAACACCCATTTAATGTATATACGAGTGTACAAAAGTATATCAGTTTCGTGAATCATGACATTTTCAATTATCATGCCGGTATGTGATTTCCCCCATATACATTTCTCTCAAATTTGCTTTAGTATCGTTGTTGTCATACTTAAAAGTGTATTTGTCACTGTAGGATCAAAAATAAAAAGGTGAAGGTAAAACCATTAGTTATAGTTAAATAAAAGTGATGGAATGGGCCAAGATGATGAGAAGATATTTAAAACATCCACACGATTCTTCCTGTATATCGTTATCCTTGAACCTTATTCAGTATTTTATAATTCTTTGATAATATTATAGGCTTTTTCAGGGCATTATGAGCCTCATGAGAGATCCTTCTATTCCCTGAAGATCGTGAATGATCCAGCGTATTCGCAGACCTTTGACCAGAAATGTACGCCGTTATTTATCGATAACTGCATGCTCCACGTGCCATTCGTTAATATCGTATCCTGATACTTAAGCGAGGGACATTTTTATAAATTAAGAAAGGTCTTTTTACGGATGCGAGTCGTTAGTTAGGCAACCCAACTAAACTTAGTCACTTCGTACGATCAGCTCGTATAATGTAATGTTTAAGAAATAGTTCATATATTGCAATACGATGGATGAATTATCACAGAGAACCACTCAAAATAAGCGGAACAATTTAAGTGTAATAGAAATTCAACCTATACTGGTACCACCAAAACTCTTAAATGAGTAAATGCAATAAAATTGAAGCCATCGAAAGTGCAATGGCATCCTTTAACTTTTTAAAACACCAGGTGGTATATGGAGTACCAGAAGCTGCTCTTATGATAGCGTTAGACGATGCGGCTATGCTATAGATCTTACTAGAATCCGAACGAGAAGCTTGTGATAAAATCATCGTCGGAATTGAATATACGTTGAGAGGTGCATGAATATTTTCAACTTAAGATTTACGAAGTGTAGATTGCCAAGTCACTTTTGCAGAGGAGAATCCAAAAAAAGTCTAAGTTCAGTGTTTATAACGGTTTGGTTATTTTTACTGTTATGTCATTAAGAACATGTAACGCCCCTGCGAAATACTGATGATTTGGGTGTTGTGAAAAAATTACATTGAAAAACGTGCCTGGTAGGTGAGTACATTGTTATAGGCAAAAAAATTGAGAGGACCTAATCGAAGTATTCCAAACGATCTATTCACGACGCCTAACATTTATCCGAAGACATGTGTTGTGTTTTGAAATATATAATTTTTGTGACTTAAAATCACAATGAGTAGTATACATGGATAAAATCTAGGAAGATATAGTATTGGCCAATACCATAAAATTTAAACTATCTTGGAATTTATATGGGAGTATTATGCACGTATTGTACTATCAAAGATTTGGGTCTGGATTTGCTGACGTTCATGAGTTAACACAAAAGAATAAGCCATTCCAATGGATTAAGAAGCATGAATCAGAGTTAAACGAGGCGAAGAGATAGTCATGCACAGTGACAATACTGCAAATCCAGCACCAATTAAAAACTTTATCATGGACTCCAGAATCATGCTAGGACGATAGATTAGGTTACTTGGATTCTACCATTCAACATCGAAAACTGAGTGCTCACGGTAATGCACATGCTTTGACAAGACGGCCGAATTATAAAACTTTTCGAAGGACGAAGAATATATCGTTTATATAAATCAATTGGATGGTTATTGTTTAAAAAAATTGAGAAAGTTCCAATGACCGAAATAAAGATGGATGACCAACCGTCAAATTCCAGAAATTCTAAGTGAATATCATGGGGAGTGAAGACTTTGGCAAATTCGATTACAGAATAGTGTATATGAAATAAATAAAAGTGTAACCATTGCATGGCAGTAAACGAGTTCCCCAAAACGAAGCCATGGAAAACCGAACTATATTACAGCGGGACTGTTTGAGCGGGTAGTTATAGATGATAAATGACCATTTCCAACAAGACAAAATGGAAGGAGACGTTAACAAAATACGCAAATTCTTCAGGAAAAGGATACAGCTTTGAAGTAATCGGGTGAAAGCGCCATATGACATCCGAGTAAATGATAGATTATTTGATGCAGGTCAGTTGGATTAGTCTGTTTAGTATTTCAAAACCTGCAGTGGAATAAAGGTATATTATTGAAGCTATAACGTGACTGGAAAGTACCACATATAAGGTTATTACGAGAAGTAACGATTCCAAAAAGAAATCCGAAACAAACTAATGGTAATAAATTTGGAAAGTTTCAAGTTTTAAAAGGAAAAATTGAAGAATTACTTTCGCTAAAAAATACGACGAATGAATATAAATGGAAACTTTGCAAACGAGTTAATGGACTCTACAAGGATGGACGTCTAAAGGCTAGTACTCAGATCAAAGTTAAAGGAAATTTTACCGCGGTCTCCAAAAATTTATTTATTTTCCCGTGAAATAGAAATGTATTTTTTTTTGGAAAATTCAAATGTTCAAACAGTTCAAATGTTCAAATTTCACGTGAAAAAAATGGTTCGAATCATTATTTTCACGTGAAAAAAATTTGTAGAGTTTATGAGCGCCATCTTTGGTGCATTGAGATAACTATAATTTTTGCGCTTATGAACGGAGTACTGCTTAGTGAAAACAGAAATGTATTTCTGAATTCACTTTGTCTAAAATCGAATGGAAATTTCACGCGAAATCGATCTGAGCTGGGATGTTGTAATTTCGAATTTTCGAAATTTGACCAGAAAGTCAAAAATTGGTATGTTGTAATATATTCGACTCGCGATAATGATACTTTTCTATCACTAAGTTTAGTTCAAGTGAAATTGTTGTCCAAATCATATATACATATATTATAAAGATTTGTAGACCGTAAAAATACATCTGAAACATTTTAATAAATATATATATATATTTAAGAAATACCTTCATTTACAATATTTTAATAAAAAATAATTTTTAATATATAATTTGCACATTCAGCGAATGGTTTCTCCATCGGTCCACGAAAATTCGTTCGTTTTTGCGGGGTGCGATAGTTTTTATATGTGTGCAGTCCGATCACACCCGATCACACCGGGCATCCAGAAGTTTTATAAATTTTCGGCAGATAATTGCCTCTAAAGCTTGCGTAAAATCATCTAAGGCCCTGGAGAAATATGATTGGTTCATATTATGGAGCAAAATATCACTAACAGTTCGCTAGTATGACCCTGACCCATAAAAATTTAGTACAGCCTCTAACCTAGAAACCTAAAGCAAATCTAGGTTTTATTTCCGTAATCACTTTTTATTTGACAGATCCATAAAATTATACCGATCTCTAAAAAATCGTCTTTCTATGGTATAGATAAGATTATCTCTTTCTTCTGGAGACTAAGTATCAACTGCACTTATAGTTATTGCTACAGCAATATTCATTTTTTTCGTTTTTTAACAACACTTATACATAATTTGTAATTTTAAGTGACGCTTGGTTGTCATAAAAGTTAAATGTCAAATTTAAATTGTTGTTGTAATTCTATGTTCGAAAAAAGCTGCCACATCAACGTATCACTTTGAAATCGAAAATTTTATAACATAACATCTTTTACGATTCGACTTTTAAAGTCGATTCGAATGAAAGTGATAGTACAAAATTCCACCTCTGAGTACTAGCCTTTATACTCGTATATATTGATGCAGACATATGAGTTACAAAAACGTTCAGTCAAAAATGTAATATTTCCATTATTATAATCGGAGAACTCAATATAAAAATTATAGGTTGTTTACTAATGCCATCTATTTATACAAATCAGAAACTTCATTAAAAACATGCATAAACTAATAATATGTTTCCTCGTACATCCACACAAATATTTTTATTGTTGATTTATTTTTGTAATTTGGTTTCTAAAAGGTGTATTTTCACAAGAAGGTGTTCTCAATTTTGAGTTGGCAATCCTGCTTTATTTTACAACCCATTAAACAGCTGATAGTTGCTTTTTGTTTAGTTTGGTTTGACATTTCATTATGGATAGACTTACGTCAAAACAACACTTGCAAATTAACTGAAGCACAAATTGATATTGATGTTAAATTTCCATTGTAAATTTTGCCCTCCGATGAAGCCCATTTTTGATTGAGAGGTATGTAAATAAGCAGAATTGTCGCATTTAGAGTGAGCTTTCGTCGAAACATCATTATATCCACAGAAAATTACTGTTTGGTCTGACGGAGCCATTTGTTTATATGTCTTCAAAAACGATGATGGTCAGAATGTTACTATCAATGGCCAACGATCTGGCATTAATCTTGCTAACATGTGGTTCCAACAGGTCTACAATTGATTTACTCAAAGAAATCCAGTTGGATTATTTTCTTTGGGGTTGTGTAAAGTCACTTGCCTACGACGATAAACGTAAACGCTGCGAAAAGTTTGTAAAATTTGGTAATCCAGATTGCACCTTGTACGCGCCAGCCGTGGCGGTCACATGGCCAAAATCATATTTAAACATTAATGTAATAAAATTTTCTATCCCTTAAAGCTCGTTTCATTGATATTAAAAGTACATGCCTTTGTTTTATGATGATTTAAACTTGTGTAACTCTAGAAAAAACACACTTTGCAATTTTTAGTTTAAACAAGTTTTTAAAAATATTTCTGCGTTGTATAAATAGATGGCAATAGTAAACAACTTATCATTTTTATATTGGGTTCTCTGATTATAGTAATTACTGCAAATAACTTACAATATTATAAGGGAAATCGTGTCAATTTTCTTAGTAAATGCCAAAGACAGCATGGTTTCGTTAAATATAACGGTTGTGAAGTATTTCCTAAAAAAAAAGTTATTTCTAAAATCAAAAACAATAATAAAAATGTATATATGTATTTGAAAATACGTAATACAAAACAAATTCGAAAACTACATAAAAACAGGTAATTGTTACCCCATTGGAAAATTTTTGACAACTGCCTATTGGAAAAATTATCACAATTTATAAAGATAACGAAATAAAAATATTTTAACAATATTTATATTTCGTTATCTTGATAAATTGTTTTTATTTTAATTTTTATTTCGTTATCTTTATACGGGTTTTCCGATTATACTAACCGGCGAGAACTAAAGCGACAAATAATTTTGAGTAGGTCTAGACTCTAGACCTATGCAAACGGAAAATCAAATAAAATTTTCAAAACGTAGGGATTTTCGGATTCGTTCGAATTATGAGTTAAAGCGAATTCTTGGTAACAGCGATATCATCGTAATCATTAAATTCAATCGAACTAGTTGGCGAAGCCTTGTTTCAAGAAATGGTCGAGCTCCGTCGTAGTTGACCATATTGCAGAGCTTATTTCAAAACTCATTTTATAATACCATTTCCATCCATACCCAATCCTATCATAATCGGTTAGTAAATGACCGAGTTCTATCCCAGGTGACCATATTTGAGAACTTCTTCCAAAAACCATTTTTCCATCCAACATACAAAATCCATCAAAATCGGTTGAGAAATAATCGAGCTCCGTCCTATGTGATCATATACCAGAACTTCTTCCAAAAATCATTTTGGAATCTCATTTTCATCTAACATACACAATTCTATTATAATCGGTTAAGGAATGGCCGAGTTCCGTCCCAGATGGCGTTATTCCAGAACTTTTTCAAATTTTATAATCCAATTTCCATTTAACAAACCCACATACCCGATTCTATTATAATCGATTAAGAAATGGTCAAGTTCAATCCCAGGTGGTCATATTCTAGAGGTTTTTTGAAAAACCATTTTAAATTTCAACTTCTATCCGACATGCCTAGTCCCATCATAATCGATTAGGAATTGACCGAGTTTTGTCTCAAACGGAAATATTTCGGAACTACTTCTGAATAGATTCTAGCCGCTGTACGTCATACAGGAAGATCCCGACTGCGTTTGGTGACGAAGTCGAACTATACCTTCGTATACTTGTAATGTCGCTACTGAAAAGCTCGAGTTATGAATCGAGATAAATGAAGGACCACATGCTGTATTTAAAGTTCATTTGTGGGTATGATAGCTAAAGAACGATGGTGAGAAAGAGAGTCGCATAATTGCAATTTGTCACTGCCACTCTATCAGAATCCCCAAAGGAATAGACGAAAACACGGCATAATGTAATTCGATACTGTATATATTTACTGACATACATCCCAAGTTAGGAAAATTATTTACTTATACGAGTGTTTCAATACTAAAATGTATTAATTATATTCCTTAACAAATGGTTCTTCTCAAAATGATGTTTTTCCTCAGAATGTCGTTTAAGAATAACAGGAAAATTCGAAAAAGCCGACTTCAACAAATTCTGTACAAATTCTTGAAAGATTTCCTTAATTTTCCTAAGTGCCCAAAACTATATGTTTTAAAACATTTAAATTACTTTTCTATAGAGCATAGATCTTAACTTATACAAAATGTACACGAAGAATCTTGGGACAGTTAAATTTACCATAATTCTGTACTGAATGCATCGAATCACACTGTCATCACTTAACTTGCGTTATTATTAAGTTCGATACATATCTATGAAAATTAGAAGGCAAATATTTAAAAACAATAATTAACATATTTGAATTATTTTACTCAAATCGTAATAATGAATAAATAAATTATTACATAATATATGTTTCGTTTAATATGGATTTTAAATATTATTTACACTAACACATTCGTATTTAATTAGGATTAGGAAAAACTTCACATTCCTACGCACATACGTGAAGTATATCCTAAAAATTTTCCTAAATTTTTTTTTTGTTTTAGGAAATACTTCCCGTCAATTAAATATAAGTTATGGAGAAGATACGATTTAACGAGAACAATAGATGGCACGCGAAGTTATTCTTTAATAAAATGACATAATTTTAAAAAAAACCAATTTAGTTTTATTTATTTATTATTATTTATAAATATAAGTCCATTTACTTCAAAAATTGCCAATTTCGATTATAAAATAAATTTTTTTTTAATTTTAAATTTTGGTTTCGTTAATAATTCGTTGAATATAAAAAACAGCAGTTCAAAAATGTAAACATTTCGTTCAACTACTACCAGTGCAATCTTTTAATCTTCTCCGGAATTATAACATGTTGGCACATAATATCGACGCGGTTTCCCTTATAAGTTTTATGACGTACTGTGACCAAACTATTCTTCCCAATGGTACGCCTGGATATAGTACGTTTGTGGTGGTACGAAAACTGGCGACACCCCTGGATCAGTAGAATAAATCAATGCTTATAATTGAAAACTAGCATTAACGAAGTATTCATCGAAGCAAATTTCCATGATGATCTATAAGGAGGTGAATTGTGTATAAATATATGCCAGCAGAGCAGAGTTTGGTCAATTGAGTTAAAACCAAGGTAAGAAGTGAAATATTAGTGAATACTAGTGGTCAACTATAAGTGTGGGAATAATAAACTTTGGTTTTAATTCCACTTTTTGATCGAATCTTATTTCGGTTAGAATAGCCAAATCGTAATAATAATAATCATTGTAATCCGATTGGTGGCAAAGTAATAAAAAATTGATACAAAAATAGAAAAGTATGTACGAAATAACATAAATACAATTACATATATGATTATAAATCTAAATAATTTTTATACATAATTAATCAATTTGTGTAATAAAAATAAATCAATACACACAATATACAATATCTAAATAATAAATCGAAAAGTATCATATTCGAAAGCTCGTATTTTGGTTGAAACGACAAATACATTTTTTTAACAACTCGATAATGTATTTTCGATAATATTTATTGATAGCATTCATCTAGACATATATGTATGTACAGACAATAATTTATGTACCTATGGTCTATACACAAACCTACCTAAATTATGTATTCTAGAAATACAAATCACATATCCTATAGCTGGTGGTTAAGGGACGTAGGTATATCGTATACCAACCACACAAAACAACCATAAATATTTATATTCCAGTTAATATCGTCAAATCAATCATATTTAATAAATAAATTAATACACAAATAATTTTTATATTTAAATTTATAATTTGATTAATTTAATTTGCTTTTTTTAATACAAATAGTATATAATGTTCGTCAACATTGTGTTTTTTTTAAACAAAAAAGCTTTTAACATACATATGTTTCTGTTCTTATACATTATGTATAGGTTTATATATTTGATATTGATGACGTCAATAAAATATTATTAAATGCTCGTCTTGTGTTTCGGTAATACCAAATTTTTGGTATACACAACTGAATTATTAATTATTCTGATTTATTTCGACGAATAAAAAATGAAAATTATTTGGTGGAGGATACACGTAGAGTTGTTTTATTATTCAATTTTCAATTCAACATTAAATTCGTATTATTTGAAGTTGAACAGGGTGTGTGAGGCAATATATATGGTATATACTTACATGGTGGGAAACAGATATAATTTTATTCGCCTCAGCTTTTACCTATAATCGACAAATATATTGGTAAAGTGGTACGTTGTGGGTTGATACGAGTCGTTAGAATTATTTAGGGTTATGACAATAGATTTACTGTGACTTGAATTTAACCTTTACATAAACTTTATTTAATCATATATAGAACATGTTTGGTTTAAAATTGTATATTATTGAGTCAATTTTGTAAGCCTATATATTTATTATAAATTCATATATATGTATGTCATTGCCACGAACACTGAATTTTTATCGAAGGCCAATTTGTTACCATAATTAACACAGAAGCACTATTATAACATTTTTATATGTTGAGCTTAGAGTTGATGCGCTTTTTGCACAACAGCATAATCTGTTATTTTTATATAATTCTTAAAACTGCAATTTTCGTAAACCAGTCCCATTTTGTTTAAAAATGGATATACTAGCACAAAAAACTTCTACTTCAACATTGGTATCAGAATTGGGATACCCTTATTCAACATAGTTTGACACAACTTTGATTCAATTTCATGCTATTTATATATTTGTTATTTAACCAATTTTCCGATATTCGTATACACGTGAAGGTGAGAATGTGAGTAATGGATGCCTTAGACGCTGATTATAATATAAATGACGAGAGTTAAATCAAACTTAGAACTTTATTTATTTCTCTCACATCAGTTCATTTGTCAGTAGTTTGGGCTATGGCACTAATGTTGCATCGAAAATTTGTAATATTTCACTATTTATTAAAGACTAGTCCCATGCCACTGGCGGGGGCTATGACACTGAAAACGACTTCTCAACGGCTAACTGTCAATCAATGCTTCATCGGAGTTAATATAACTCCCATCACCTGTCACGTTCACAGCTATCTCAGCATCAATAACATTATCCTATCTTTCATGCTATATATACAAATCGGATGGATTCTCAACTGGTTGTGATTCACTTGCTGCATTCTCATGATGTTAATTCCCTTTTTGTATAATGTTATCTTTCTCGTTATCTATGCATTACTGGTTGATGTGTCGAAAAGGCAACTATTTTTTCATGGTTTTCAGTTTATAAACAATCTGTTAGATTATAATTAGAATACTAATCGCAATCAACAGATTGACGAGCAGAAACCACATTTGCAAACCACTCCACCATCAATAAATGGTGGTTTACCAACGATTGATCCTTCAAATTTTTCAGGCAGCTATTTTTAATGAAACTCATTCATTATCACACATAAGAGACTGACCAACTTATACATGACAACCCATCTCTCAGTAGTAGAACAAAATTTCAAAATAAGAAATTATCGCTTCAGGAGTTACTGCTAGGTCCCATAGCAGTTGAATTTTCACACAACAAAGTTGGTCCGAGTCATACTTTAAACCAGGTTTGATAAGCTTCACTTCTTATGTAAACAACCAGTTCGAGCCATTTACAAACAGAAACCAATTGATAAAACTTATTTAAAGAAGTTATTAGGATTTCGATCAAAATTGGGATCTTTCCTTATATAGAGACTCTCAAAAGAACAGTAAATCATTAGGATGAGTAATCGAATACGTTATGGTTTCAAAGCTGGATAAGGACACACGAAAAAAGGAACAATACTGATCCATCAAAATACCTTCTAACAGTAGACGATGTAAGTTATTTTCCAAGTTCGAGAGTTCACTGCATTGAAGGGTAGTAAAATCTAGTCATTATCACTTCTCCTAAATTTTTTTTTGTTTCAATTGTTCAAAATGACGGTAACATGGATAAATATTTCGTTGCTTAGATTAAATTGAATACGTCTTTTGCTGGATTTCACAGGAAGGGTTCTGCTTCGAGTCCACAATACTCATCAACACCTGCATATTGTAAGAAACGCTATCTCAAAATTGACTGCAGTCAAGTCCATGACAATTTCATTTTCATTTGTCTACTGCATTAGTCAAAGTACTTAATCGTTCGTTACAACCATACATTAAAAGAACACTCCTGCAGTCTGGTTCCCAACTAAATTTCAGGATGCATCGTCACTTAAATATTAACATCATAACAGTGCTGATAACACGTTAAATTGAATCTAATATGTTAACTTGTTCTGATAATTTGATAATCACTATAATAGCACAAGCTACAAATTTTTGTGCCACAATTGATGATCATGTTCTTCAAAAAATTCGTGACAAGATAAAATTGTCCGATCCTGATATTTTGAAGTTTCACGTATTTATCAAGAATTACTCTTTGCAAGTCAAATCAAGTTAAATGACAAACAACCTACACTTCTTGAATAATGTACTTGGTTGGATTATATCTGGAAGATTGTCATCGCATTTGGTTTCTGATCACTGTTGTTATTTGATCGTTGAGGGTCTAAAATTTTAGGATATCGAAAACTTGGTTCATTCTTTCAAATTACGTTAATCCGAAAAAATTTAACGTGAAAACTATTTCAAAATATTCACTATTCGAGACAACGGAGGACGATTTATCAGTTTGCCACAGGCCTTAATTACTTATTTTTTATCTGTTGACCCGATAGTTGTACCTATATGATTTTTCAAAGACCGGAGGAACGTTTTGCTCACCAAAACCAATCGATTTTGATCTCGTCAATTGCATCATTGAGATATTCTAGTTATTAATATTTATTGAAAATGTCAACCACATCCTTTCAATTTTCTTTTAAATCCTCTCCCAAAGGTTCCATTGGGACCTATCTCCAATATTATCATCTGCGAATTGCATATAGCTCCATGCCCACCTGAAACGACTGGGTGTTGGTTTCGTATTTGTTAAGCATGTTTTTCGACATACTGCATTTAGATTTTGCAGTTTAAGGGTAGTTTTATTATTTTTCTGTGAAAACCATCATTTTTAATATTGGCATAGTATATGTACATAATTATATAAATTTCACTGATAAAATCATACTGATTTTCTATATTTTCCAAAAAATATAAATATATATATATTTACATTAAACGTTAAACAGACAATTTATAAAGTTTACATTTTATTGTGTGGAAGATAGACATTTCAAAACTCTCGTCACCCCTTCCTCCATACGCCAATAAATTCTAAAAATGTTATATAGTCCAAAATAGCCTACACATATGAACTCTGACGTCGACACAGCATCGGAATAGCTGGTTGGATAATTTATAGCAGATATTGTATATAAATTAACTGACATTCGTAGCATTACATAAATAACTGTGTACATACTGTGTACTACATAAATAATTCACTGTTCGTATTTAAGATTAGATCAGAATTCTGGATTTTTGGCGTTATCTCACTATCTACTCAATTGTTGACTTATTTAAAGAACTTTGATTAATTGTTTGCACTGGTGTTTTGTTTGCTATTCTTAACACAACTTATTTCCTTAGTAACTGGATTAAATGTAGGTTGCCTGATTTATTTCTAAAATTTATTGTGGAAAACATTGACCGTGGCACATGTAAGATTTATTTGAATGTCATTCGTGGTCGTAAACTGTGATGAACCCTCTCAATGTATCATTTAAATAGATTGAATATGAGATTTTTTTCTTCACAATTTCTATTTGGTTAGTTTACTCTTAATTTTGTTCATATATACCGTTCACCACAGTTAAAATATTTCTCGGTACTTTTCACTCGTTGTTTTATTTACCGAGAGACTGACTATTCACTCGTTGAAGCCAGGAAAAAATGTGAGAAGTTTTGCACTCGTTGTTTTATTTAATACTCTTTGTTAACGATACAAGTTTTGGTACTTTCCAAACAGAGTCCACTAAGAAATGAAGCTCGCAAAATGCTTGTTAGGCTAACCATATACAATGTGTTCCAATATTTATTAATGGTTCGAAAGGTGTTAGTTGAGACGCGTCTAGGGCTTTAAGGTTATAGATAATTTATTGATTATATTTCACGAAACGATCTCATGAGCTCTGAAATTGATAAACTTGATGCTCTTTATACGCAATCTCTTTTTATTGGCATTGACGGTTATAAAAATTGGCTTAATTTTATATTTTATCAGAACCGACTAAATAACAAAGCCTAAATATTAAAAACTGAGCTATAATTAGAGGAGGTTGAATAGAGAAAAAAAACGTAAATTCTCATACAAAATATATGGAAAGTAAACATTTTTTTTAAATGAAATATTTCAATGAAAAGTATAACGAATTTAACATTTTGATTTTGAAATCATATTAAGAATATTTATATTATGTGTCATTTAAATATTTTTGCATCAAATCAATTAAATATATCATAAATAATTAAATAAATATATCATTGAATACATTTTTCGCATAAAAACTTTTAATATGTATACGCACAAATACATACATACTATCATATGATAAAAAACATATTCTGTTGTATACGCATGTGCAATATGAAATGTCGATCGCGTACGATCAATGAGAACAGAGTCATCTCCATTTGGAAAAATGAAAATTGCTACTAAAAAGCTACTTTGTTTTAAACAATAAACTTTTTGTTTATCAAAATTCAAAATTTCGATAGTAATTCAAAATAATCAAAAATAAAAAAACATATTTAATCTAAATTTAAAATATTTACTCATTTACATAAACTTTTATCTTAAAACAGTCAAACTACTAGAATCCCACTATAATTCTATAGGAATTAAAACTAGAATCGTATAGTTGAATTATATTGAATCAAATTTTATCATAAATGTTATTGGTAAAACCAAATCCATTAGACTATTTTTTTAAATCTAACGACTTTTTGTATATAAAAAAGTAAAGCCCAGCTGACATCTACTGAACGATATCGAAAACACATCTTAAACTACATATTTTATCCTGAATAAATTAAATTTTAATAGATTTACTGTTATCTATATTGAATATAATAATTATAATAAATAATTATTATGATATTTGAAACAAATAAATTAATTTTATTATGACGTATATATAATGATACAATGACAGATGCCTCTTTTGTAAAGCTTTTTCGTCATGTCATGTTTCTGGTTTATTTTTTAGAAGCTATACCAATAAACACACATCACTTTATTATTTTTTAAATTTAAATTATTGTTTATAGTAGTATTTAAGTTTTATTTATGTGCAAAAATATAATTTCTTATTGTTTAATATATTTCAATACAGCTACGGATATTTTCTGCAAAATAAAAGTAAACGTGTGCGGTTAGTTTAAAAAAAATGTGCCGCTCTTATTGGAAGATGCTTTAACTTCAAAATCGACATCACAAACACATATACATATTTGACTGTGCATTCAATATTGTAAATTCATATTGAATTTTAATTAATGTTTTATTAAAAATTAAGATATGTTAGAGAGAGAGAGAGAGAGAGAGAGAGAGAGAGTTAACACATCTAATGATAGACCTTCTAGTTTGGAACTTTTCCACTTAAACTTCCTTAAGCAAAAGCAATGTCAATTACTTCATGTCTTGATGATGTTTGAAAGGTTGGTATTTTTTCCCCATTTAGATTTCCTTTCAGATCCAAAAAAGTATTCTAGGTTAACAGATGCACCTTAAATCAATATCGGAACTCCCTAACGATACGTAATGTGAATTAACATCTCATCTGGTCATGAATCGAATGTCATTACAGTTAGAATTCTATAGATTTATAAAAATCTTGAATAGAAAGAGGAAATCACGAATAATGTGAGAAGTCGACAGATATTAGCCGTTTTTCTTGACGTTTGATCTGATCCAGCTCAGATCTGGTGCCAAGAAACGACATAAGAATTCATAACATAAAGAAAAGAGATTGGTACTACTGTGACAAAAGGTACTATTCAAAATTATATTTAACTTTCCTATTATTGTCACATTATTTTTTTTTTCCGATTTTTTATATATTTTTTAATAAAAAATATATAACTTTTGATTTTGATGTTTGGAGAACCATTTAAACATTCAGATACGTTTGTTTCTATTATTTCATTGGATTGCTTCCTTTTTTTCACTGTTGTGTTGAAATAAGTTTCATTTCAGGTTTTTGGCCCGGAATCAATATTATAGATTATAAATTGTAAGTATTGTCATTTTTGTTTCACGCCATGTTATTGAACCTTTCGATTCCCCGTGTCGTGTTGCGTTCTATGTTTAGTCCGGTAAGCCTCATTCTCTTAAATGTGCAAATTTTAAGAGAATGATTAAATGTGCAAATTTGTTACCCAATATTGACGAAATACGTCACCTTTTCTGTGGTTCATCAGTTGACATTCAGCTCTGGACATTGAGGGATTTAATCTAGTTAGGAAAGATAGGGTAGTTTCCCCACTTGGCTATGGTGGGCTGTGTATGTTTATAGATAAACACATGTCGTATAAACCTGTAAATATGCCTCTTTCTATTTCTCGAATGTTGGTTTCCGATCTAGAATTCGTATTTGTTTGTATTTTTTGTTAATAAACGTAGATATTTATTTGGAATCGACCTATAACAAGCAAGAGTTGTTACAAGCTACCTCGCCTGCCAGTATCATGCAATATTTATCTCAGGTGACTTCAACTTCGATTTACTACAGGATAGTATGTTCTCTCGAATGTATTTGAATATTTCGCGCAGTAGTACATAATACTGGTGAACTAACTTATTTTTGTCCAACCACTGTATCGCTTCTTTTCTTATTGACCAACATTTTTTCTCTTGATTCCTCTACTAGTCACACAAGCTGGATGTGGATTTATGAATTCAGTATTCAATAGTTGCGTTCCTCTTAGATCAGTGATAAACCTAAATCTCCTCCATGGATGTCTGGAGAAATTATAGATGCAATCAGATTTAGGGTAGATAAAATTCGCTTATGGAAAAGAATAGGAGATAGTTAGATATTTTTAGTCTTCAAACAAGCTCGCAATAGGGTAGTAAGATTAATTAGGGCAGCCAAAAGTACTTTTTTTCAGGATAAATTAGATCCCTCTCTTTCTCCCAAGGTGTTTTGGCGTAATGTTCGAAATCTAGGTCTAAGCAGGTGTAGAGATAATGGTATTTTAGATTTCAAAGCTGAGGATATTAATTCTTATTTTATTAGCTCGAATCCAACTTTGGTTAGTCCTGTTGTTGATCTTAAATCTGAAGTGTCAAATCAGTGGTCTAACTCGTTTTCATTTTCTAATATTTCCTTTGAGGAGTTACAGTCTGCTGTTTGGAAAGTAAAATCGTAATCTTCTGGTCTTGATAGGAGGGTTAGTTTAAAATTGGTGAAACGAATTTATTCTGTAGTCTTAAAATATTTATTACACATTTTTAATTTTATCTTAACCTCTTCTTCGTTTCCTGAGCAATGGAAACTCAGTGAAATAATTCCAATTCCAAAAATGAGCAATCCTGTTTAGTTATCTCGATTTAGACGTGTCAGTATTTTAAGTTCCATTTCCAAAGCCTTTGAGATAGTAGTGAAAAAAAACAATTTCAGTCTCATATAATTGATAAAAGTTTACTTAATGTCTTTCAATCTGGTTTTCTGCTGTGAGATAATTGCAGCAGATTTTATTGAAAAGTCTGTAATTCATATTATTGTTTTTGAAGCACATGCTCTAAGCCTTGAGCAGGTAATATTTATCAGGACAGAGCCTAGGGTCTCTACATTAAAATGAATGAGGAAGCCTCTAGGATTTTAATGTATTGCAGATTTTTATGCGTCGTTCTATACCGTGAAAAGGACACTTTTGCAAGCTGTAAATTTATTTGTTTGAATTGTATACCAAAAATTTAAGTCAAAGTGAGATTGGTGGTGTTTAAATAACTTCCAAACCATTTTTAATTTTTTTGATCCAATCCAGCGTGAAAAATGATTGAATCCTATAGATTGTAGGTGTAGAAGTAGACCGTTCGGTTTTTATGGCCATGGATGATACATCTTTCGAATCTTAGTTCTGAAAACCCTGAATTAGGTCCCGAACAAAAACTGTATCCCTTATAGGCTTAGATATGTCTCTGATTTAATGCTCAAATTTTTTGATAGCCTGGTTTGAGAAAAAAGTTATTAACCCAACCTAGATATATTTTGTTGACAAAATTGTATGTACATTCTTCTCATTCTTATAAATTTCGAAGAAGGATCATAGCTCTTCAGAGTTCCATAAAAATATAAATACTCAATTTCTGAAACACGAAAAAATATATGGGCTAATACAACAAGGTATTGAGATATTCAATGTTCCTATAGTCGTTTATCCTCGATTTGTTTGTAGGAAAATGTATTGGAGATTGAAATGCACAAGAATTGGATATATTTCATCCCCACAACAGACAACCAAGATATATAATACATAATTGATTTAATTTTTTTTTCCGTTTCAGGTGCGCAAAAATCTTTGGATAAATTGATTAATAAGTGTGTGTGAAATGCGTGGTGCCATATTCAAATGTGTAACATGAATCATAAACAATACTTTAGTGGTAAAGTGAGATTGAAATGTACAAATTGAAACAGTAAGTAAAATCTATAAAATATTTTTCCTTCATTTTTCCAAATGCATATGTATACTCGTAACACCAACACACAAGTAGAGAACTGTTGATTATTCGAGTTTTGGTTATATACTCGTATAACGACAAATTTGATTACATTGTAAAATTTAAATTGTTATTCTAAAGCACAATATCGATAAATTGAACAGCACCATTTGAATAGACATTCAGTTTTATGTACCAATTAAAAGGAAACAGTTTTTCAATCGTTGATCATTTTAAATAAATCAGAATAAGCCCTTTCATTTACAGTATTTTTCATCATTTTCCACAGACAGAATTTATTTTTCCGAGATTAAATTATAAAATGTACGAGTGTGTATGCTTGTATGTACAAAACAAACAGATAAATTAAATTTATCTATTGAGTAAATCAACCAAATCAAATCAAAAAAATAACTAGAAAAAAAAATTATTTCAAATCTGTATACGAGACTAGTTTAAACAATAGAACAAAATAAATAGTGGATTAGTTCAATAGAAAATTTTAAATTAAAATAGATTTTACAAAATTTATATTCTTACATGTTACATTGCAAACAAACTGAATCTATACAGATAACGTATCAACTGTCCATGTGTATAAGGACAGTATGGTAAGTGTAAATAAGCTACGTCATAAATAATTGTTTTGGAAAATGCTCCATCACTATTCCATTGTGCTACCACCATACCACGAACAGTGTACATGGCGTTTACGTAAAATCCAAACTATACGAGTTAAAAAGGAGGTGTGGTATGGGTTCCCAAATTATTATATGGCAAATAACCGCTAATCATCGACAAAACTAGTTTAACATCGTGACTATACACAATATGTAGTTTTTCATACACTTACCCAATATTAGGAAGTATATATAGTTACACGTCTGACCTAACAATCATAATCAGAATGGTGAAAATTTTTGTAAATACGAGAACATGATGTTATAAAGAGTGATCCAATAGGAGGTAGTTTTTCCAATTGGGATTTATCCATGTTCATGTTCATATCACATTTGTGTTCAGTATTTATTTACATTTCACCATGAATAAACTTACACGAGAGAAATGGTGGAAATTTGTTCAAAAGTTAGTGTTCAGTGAAAAATTGTTTTCCTGCTCTTCGACCATTTCATGGTGTTTATAATATTTCAAATGAACGAACTATTTGCGAAACAATCAATAAATTTCGAACCGTTTCAAATTTCGATCTAATGTGAATATTGCTGCTGTAGTTGAAAGTGTATACGTGAAGACCTCAATCAATCAATTCGTTGCCGTTCTCAAGCTCTGGGTCTCTCATATGGTACATTATGGTTTATTTTGCAGAGAGATCTTGGTTACAAGAATTGAACGCGGTTGTTTCCTTTGTGTCATCAATTCGGTTTATAGGAGTTGGAACATGTCCAAATTGATTCATTTCATTTATCGAAAAATTGTGTTCAGCGATTCGAGCATTTCGAAGAAATCGCAATGCAGAAATTGATCGTGGTGTATTGGTTTAAACAAGTGATTTCAGATACCCCAATAAAAGTAATCTAACGGCGTCAGATCACAAGAACTCGAAGACCAATTCACGGATAATGATGTTCTCATTCAAATTTTCTTTCAATAAAACGATGAGCTGTGTGGTACGTTGCACCACAAGTAAACCGCACCAAATAGTTCATATTTTATAATGAATTGGAAGCTCGAAGAGATAGTCATGCAATTAAAGGTGCAAACACAATTTTTGATTACTAAATTGATTTAAATGAGTTTTATTTGCGGAAATGTTCAGGAGCTCTTATTGGATGACTCTTTATATGTATGTATGTTATTTACTTGGAGATGGATGCAAATTCAATTAAAATCACCAAAAAATTTATATTTCAACATAAATGCATAGTTGAATGAATAGCATATATTACAACACAACATAGATATGAAATGTGCATATAAATAGCATAAAATTGATTTCCATATATGTATATGAAGTTTTTCCCAGTAAAATAATAAATAGTTGTAAGCCTCCCACAATGTTGTGGGTGCTTATACATGCAAATTTATGTGTATAAAATCGTCGAAAAATAAAAGTTTAAAAATTAAATAATAGATTTTATTTGATATTGGTTTAACTGTTTATTTCAATTAAAATCTATTTATTAGGTTGAAAAGAATGTTCTGGTAGTCCTTTGACTCAAAAATTTAATTTTTATTTTAAACACTATCCAGAGGTTGTAACTTTATGACCTTGCTACGACGAGGTAACGAACTGCTCCGGCGTTCACTACTTGCAGCAATTTTTTTCCGGATAAGACTTAATCTGGTGTGGATTTGCTGTTTACAAGTCAATGAAGTCCTATTTTCAGCCCAAACTAGAGTTTAAGAAAAATTATACTTTGAAATACCTGGGTAACCCGAAAATATACAAAATTCATTTATTAAATAAAATTAAAATAGTGAAGAATTTCATTATTGCAAAATTCATTACTCATTGCATATTTTAAAATATTGAAATAAGTTATTTAAACTTTATGTTTATGTAGGAATAAAATTTTACTGCAACTCAACCAGTCATTTTAACCGTCAGTAATGCAAATCAAAAAGTGCAGAGGCATGGTGACGGCAGCCGACGAGGTTGTAAAAGCGCTAATTAACTCCTATGACAAGAGTAAGCCGATAAGAATTGGGATATTATAGTGAACCAGGGCACTTGGCAGACTGGGGAAGACGATTGAGAAAGCCATGAATATTTGTACAACGGAACATTGAAACTCGTATAAATCCTCTCAAAGTTAATATAAGAAGTGTATCTGAAGCGAAAAAACATCGAAATTGAGATCTTTCTGTAAAGAAGTGTCCTCTTTGATACTATGGAGGTAATTATGTGAATCCGGATTACAACTAAAGAAGCCACCTCTAGGGCCACCTCTAATGAAAACTCATTTCCCGGAAAGTGAGAATTCAACCAACTACCCAGTTTCAGACATTCGGAGCTAGAACTTGATGGCAAAAGTGGTGACATCCAATGGAGCATCTGTTCTTTCTTAAAATTTAAAACAGCAGGTCCATACAGGAATTTCCGGTACTTAAACAAGAAAAAGAGGAAATTAACCTAGACCACTTTACACAAATCTCTAGAGCCAGTTTGGCTCTGGAATACATTTACGTTCTTGTAATTCACTAGTACTATCGCGTCACGACTGAACGTATATATATACGAATCGTACAGTATGAATATCAAGTCCGGTAGCATATGCCTGATGAGATGGATTTGATCTTTTCGATCACACAGTCATTCAATGACGTCATTATCAGATCGAAACCGGCCTAGTGGATTACAAGATACAAGCAAACAACTCGAAGAACAACGCACATTCAATTTACAGTAAACGCTTCAAGATCATGGAAAAAAAAGTCAGGGTAGTGTTCATTGCGTAGAACGGAAAGCCTAGATGTGACGAGGCAAAACGTTAATGACTTCTTAGCATCTTTTATACTTAAATGTTTTGAGCTGTTAGTTGATAGGTATACTTAAGAAATAATTCACTATTTGAAAATTCACATTCCATACAACACACATACCAGAAAGGCAGATCTGTTGAAACAGGGGCCCTATTATGAAAAAAATGCGATTTCGCATTTTCATACGATATCGCATTTTGGTATTATAAAACAATATTTTCGCAAAAATGCGCCCGAAGTCGAATGCGAACGTTATATTATAAAACGCCACAGCGCATTTTTGCGAAACTTTATTTGACAAATGCGAATGCACATAAGCAGTCGGATATCGCAAATTTACAGTTTAATTTAATTCCTCTTTATTTTTTTTTAAATAAATTAAATAAATAAAAATTAATATTCGTTAATAAGAAATTAATATTCGTTAAATTCAATTTAATTTTAGGTTAAACATTTGTATATAATATATTTTACAACTTATAGTCATGAACTCATAACATTTATGCTATGATTCCCTTTCCGATTATAAAAATGATTTTCATTAAGAACCATGATCTAATAAGATCCATGAGCTTTAAATCGAATTGTAGCAGCAAGCTTTAAAATCGGTGGAATACATTCTTTATGAGTTTCTTTTTAATATTGATGTAGTATCGACCTTCTTCGTCATCTTCACAATTTATATTTAATGATAACGCAACACAATCCATTCAAAATTAAATTAAATAACTAAATTTAAAAACACTGCGAATTGTTAATTGAGGTTATAAGAATTGATAGATGTCGTTATGACATTTAAAAAAAAACCTATAAAAAAATTTCCGTGTGGGAGATGCGATAATCGCATTTCATAATACAAACGCAAGCGGCGGATCGCATCCGCAAAATCGCAAAAAATGCGATATGCGAACGGTTTTATAATAGGGCCCCAGCTCTCCATGAAGCCGTCGAAGATATTGAAAAATCGCTGACAACAAAAATTCTGACTTAGGAGAGCTTCTGGACATCGAAGATAAGTTTGAAAACGCTTTTTTCAGTGCGATGATCCCAACAGTCAATTCATAAATGATGGGGCCTGAAACTCAGACGCCGGTATTGGTTATACGTTTCGGTTATCAGACCGATAATCTCGTTTGCCGCACTTATGGCGTAGTTTTAAAGACTTGTTCGTCTGGGTAAATCGCCTTCACTTGTTTGTCTGGGTATTGTAAGAGCTATGCACACCACATCGTCTACATCTCTTGAGATAAAGATGTGGAGCGTAAAACACCACTTGCGTATTATAGGCAGAGACATTGAATTTGGCCTTTCTAGATATTGCCAAAAAATGAGAATGGTAGACCGGCGCATAACTGCACATGCTCGCAGACACAATGGTGACAAAATGCTTTTTCGAGAAGTTATTTTTTGTTATTATTACCGTAAAGCACTTATATGACTACAACAGCCCAGCCTACCTCTCCGGTACGAGAGTAAAGATATGATGAATCTTACTGATGGGTCAATAGGCTAAAATCTGGCTAGTACCGGATTATACATATAGTAACGGTTATACGGGGTTTGACCTGGGTCAAATTATATTTCCCCTTTAGTAGGTACGCTTATGTCTTTCAGGTGGAAATTGTTGCAATTTTGAAAGCAGCCAAGGAAATAAATTAAAGAAATCATCGAATCTGCATTTTTTCTCTCAACCATAGGCTGCGCTTAAGGTGATTCTCTTCGATACTGTTTCCTTAAATCAACTGGGCAGTCCGAATGATGTTATTCCATGTTAACCTGTAATTTAAGTTAAACATGTTCCGAATGAGAATTAATAACAACCCAAACTGCAAAAAGTTTGGTGGAGTAGAAGAAGGAACTATTGAGCATTTCTTCTATTCCTGTTCTTCATACTCTTTGAATTTGTATTTACTAGGTTAACGTTTCTTTTATTATTATCAATATCATCATCTGCAATGTCGTCGTCTTCTTATAATATTTCTTTTGTTTCTGTAGTAATATTTTTATGCATTGCCTTTAAAACTATTAAACTTATTTCATAATTATAGCAGTTCTGACTTACTATTTCGATTAGCTTTCCGTATTTACCCATAACGATAGCACCATCATAGTTTGTAGCAAGTGCATCCTTGTTCAGTTGAACTCCATATTCTTATAAACGAGTTTTTTACAAGATTTTCAAATTCTTCTTATGTGCAACTCCCATTTATTATAACTAAACCCCAAACAAATCTAGTGGTCGCTGAATGAAGGGTGATGTTTAAGAATTTCTTTATGTCCACTCATCGACCGTAATGCAAAATTTTCATATCATATACTAAGCGATTCATCTTAATTTACCAAATTGTTCAATTGCCCATTTTGTTTATTCAGAAGTAACTCATGTTAGTGATGAAATCATTTTTGATTACTTTTGTTGTTCTGCAAGGAAAGACCTCTTTGACAAGGGTTTAGAAAATAGTGTAGTCCTATGCCATGTCTTTCAGCTGCGGAAACCTGTAAGAAACCTGGACCTGGTGTTTCATATTTTGAGAAATATCCGATGCTCCATCGGATTCTATCGTTAATCACCACCTTCTCCACCAATTTCCATTCTTCGAAACATGGAACTTGGTGTGGGAGTTGATTTACATCTACATTAGAATACTCAATTTCGGAAATATAAGTTTTCGTTAGAACCTGTACTCGTGATTTGTATAGTGACCTTCATGTTACCTCAAATAACTATGTTGAGTCTAGCGGTTGCCGTAATTTCCTCACAGAAAGATCTCCATTTCGATTTTTCACTTCGGATGCATTTCTTGTACTCTCTTTGTGAAGATTTGTCCAAGTCTCAATCTGCCATTGAACCGATTTTCATGGCTTTGTTTAGAAGTTTACTTGTCTGTTTCCTCAGTCTGCCCAGCTCCTAGTCCACCATACTGTCTCAGTTTTTTAGGCTTACTTAGAGGACAGCTCTTCTTATAGACACTAGTTAGTGCTTCTTCAAGTTTGTCAGCTGTCTGTTCCATTCCTCCGCACTTTCTGATTTTCATTCTGATTTCTTAAGATCCTAAATTCTGTAATACAGGATTATGGCTGATTAGCGAGAAGGAGATATAGCAATGGTCAGAGAGAGTAACGTTATCTAAGAACATCCAGGATGAGACTTTTCCACTTAGACCTCGTGAGGCAAGAGTAATATCAATTATTTCTTGACATAAATGTCGAATGAAGTTTGAAACAATAAATATTGCCTCTTAATCACTCATGATGATGGAGGTGTAGTCTCCAAATAATATATTACATATTTTTGAACTTTCACCTTGTACAGCATCCGATAATTGCCAAGTAGAATTCTTTCATGTAGGTGTTCTGCCAGGAATTGGGAAACACATCAAATTATTACCGAAAATTCATTGCTAAGCAATAATCAATATTGATTCACATACAGTAAATCAAAAAAGCTTTCAAGTTATCACAAAAGCACAAAATAGTTGTAAACAATAATCTCGAATGTTTAATAAACCAAAACAACAAAATGATTTGTAATTTTTTTTTATAAACCAACATTTTTATTTTTAATTAAACATAATTTTTTATGTCATCTGTAATTAAATTTATTTTTTCCCTCCCGCGATCTTTTGAGGAAGATTAATGATTTAATGATGAAAAAATATAAAAGAAGCGAACTAAGTAAAAAATAAAATAACAAGCAATTTGCCGTTAAATTAAAAACAACTTTTCATCTGGCATAGTATATAGTCAGATAGATGGTGTTCTGTTCGTATATCACCAACAAAAGTTCGCACAGCACTGTGATATGAAACAGAGACGATTCACAACATATAGATATGAAACAAATATTATCATCTATCTAGTTTTTTTGTGTCTTGTTGATTACAAATTTACTTTATCTTTGTGTATGTGAGGCTACTTATATACGATATAAAGATGCTGAACCGAATGATATCTAAGACAAAACAAAAACAAAAAAATATTATATATAAGAATATATTATTATTTGTCAACAAACATATTGTTACATAGCAGAAAAATCTCTATGGGATAGAAGAAGCAAACAAAAAAAACTGGAACAGACAAAAAAAATATTGTGTAACCGAACAGGGTAATACTGGAGCGGAAATCGTTAAAGGGAAATGAAAGAAAATTGACAAAAATAAAATAAATCGTGGACAAAATATTAAATAAGTAAATAATAATAATACGAGCATTGAACGAAATGAAAATGAATCTTGAATTTATTTAATTTTGTTTTTCGGGTTCGGGTCCACATTTTATTCATGAGTTTTGGGAAATACAAACAAACCAAATAAGGAAAATTGAATCTCAAATCAAGTTGGTCGCATTTTTGTTGTTGTATTATAAAGCATAATTTTTATGAAAATTGATATAAATATTGTGTATATATATAAGTGTTATTAATTGTAAGACATTTGTTACTGTTAAGTTGATTAACAGTCGCTGTCTTTTCCGCCTTTTGTCTTAGCAATAATATATAGTAACGAAATGATAAATTGGTATAATTTATATTTAATAATAATAATATTTTATTGTTGTTGTTGTTTATGAAAATTAAATCGAGATGGGTTTCTTATATGTCGTGAGAAATGGTCAGTGTGGGAGTATTTTAATTTAATGCAAGTTTATCATCACAATACTTGTCTTAAAAACACACTTTGATTATTTTCGATTCATTTTAATACTTCACCAAATCATTCACTATTTCTTTTAGTGTGGACAACTCTTAGTGAAAACTCAGTCATTTCACTCTGTTTCTTCATTCATCGTTAACTGTATGTGAGAATATATAATACATTATTGCGAGAACTGTGAACCATTAGTTTAGTGACATTGAATGCATCTGGTGTGTCACTTTATCACTATTAGCCAATGAAAACTTTGACGTGTGAACTCGATCTGATGAATGACGTAACTGAAAGATCGAAGACGTGCGTGTCATGACTAGTTAAATGAACTGTGCCATATTCGTGCATATATAGAGAGATATGATTTTTACGAGATATGGTGAGCCTTTACCTAATAGAGTAATTCTGTTATTTGGTCACATGCCAGTTAAACTCATTACCTCCAAAAACCTATACTATAATGAACCTCTGCCTAGTAGAATTATTTTGTAATTTGGGCAGACAAAAGGTCAATTCATTACCTACAACACCTATACAAAGAAGTTTTTCGGGAAAATTTCTCTCGACTAGCTTCACAAAG
Organism: Tipula lateralis; assembly: GCA_963932295.1. Lineage (NCBI taxonomy): Eukaryota > Metazoa > Arthropoda > Insecta > Diptera > Tipulidae > Tipula > Tipula lateralis. Next base: position 143,885,632 of record OZ010738.1, read on the forward strand.
ATAGTTGGAATATTTAAAATTTATTCAAATTGTGGCGTGACATTATCGTAAAGTATCTGACACTTAGACAGAAATATATTGACAGTAATAATCAGATTTGCTTACTCATCTATAGTATCACTTGTTTTTGTTTTGTTTTTATCTCTACAATCTGTTTCGAGGCTTCCAACTCTTTCGCGGTTCGCTTATTTACGTCTTTACCTTACGCCATTACAGCCAAATCGAAGACGTACGGCTATAGGTCCGATTTACGTTGAACCATCTGCACATTGCATAGCTCCTTGACAGCCTATTAGTACTAACATGGAAGATAGGTTGGCCCATGAATTATGCACTCCAAACGGAGGTCATAGATGTGTTCATTTACACCACCCATCGTTATCGTATGATGAAAGTCCCTTTACCATCCTGCCCCTATCGGAATTCGAACCCGGCACCTCCCGCTCCAACTGCCGCAGCTATAACCACTGCGCCACCTGGGCGGTACGATCAATTGGTGTTGGCCACCAAATTCATATACACTTTTTGTGCATTTTACATGCACATATTAAAAGTGTTAGTTGACGGTGATTGTGAGCGCCAAACTATCTCTCCTCCTCCCATCTCCCAAAAAGTGTTTCTCCTCCGATTTGATGTAATGCCGTATTTCTTGCGGTTGCTCGATTTCGATCGAATAGCTATCGCCACCAGCAAATGCTATGGGTTGCTGAGCCGCTCTGTTTAATTGGTAGTATGATTGCAATATGAAACGACAAATGAGAGGAGGTAGAGAAATCCATTTCAAGAAATTATTTTTGCTGTGTTAGGTTAAGTAAGAAATGGTTCAGAAATATTTGAGGTTGTGTCATGGAGTATGTGTTATGCCGGACGTATTATGTCTTAAACAGGGTCATCGGAGGTCAACACATTAGAAATCTGATGCTTCTCGTATTAATAGAATTTATAGATTGCCGACAGCTTTCGATAATTGATAATTAATGTTTATTGCTTCGCCAAAAATCTCAAAAGGTTCTAGTTTCATCGTGAATTTAAAGTGTGACGTTCGAAACCATAAAATAAATTTTACAAGTTTCATCCCGCTTTGTTTAATAAGATAATTTTGTTGAAGCTGAAACCCATATCATCTGTGGTCGTTATGATTTCTGTAATAATCATGTTGTCTCAATCATGTGGTTTAAGATTGATTTCATTAAGTTAAAGGCCTATTAAAGGTAATAATTTTTTTGACCACCTCGGCTTTCAACAAAATATTTAAAGTGTTTGACTGCCATTGATTTATTAAATGCAGAGCATTTTCTTTCGGCATACGATAATTTCTTTGAGAAAACTCTCAGTGCCTTGAAGCAATTGTTGTTATACTGTTGCAGAATAGTTCCGAGGGCTGTGTTCGATGTAACGCTGAACTTTGGGTTGTTTAGCGAATGAACAAACTGTGTTATATTAGCTATTCGAATGCGAGTTGGAATTATTCCCTTTTTCTTCTAGGTCTAGGAGAAACCTGGGAATTCTGGAATAGCATTAATTTTCTCTGTTTAGTGCCAAATTATTGTCACGCCAAATAATCATGTCAAACCTCGTCTTTGTTGAGTACTTCAAAGTTTACAAGGCTCTTGAAAAAATATTCCAGATGCAGTTTGTGTTGTTCTTATATCTGGGACACATTTTGATGAAAATACCGCTTATTGACAAAATTGTACCTAGACGAAGTCTAGGTACAATTTTGTCAATAAGCGGTAAAATGTTTGTCTGGCAATGCCACTTATTTCTAATTCGAACCCTAGTTCAGCAAGTTTATGAAAAAAATAGTCACCACGCGTGCTTTGACACTTTCCATATGGTTTTCAGTGACAATGTGATAAACAGTGTTAAGTTGAACTGGTATATAGTTGGCTTCGCTGTTAGCCGAAGGATAATTTATAACCAGCATGTCATATTACAAACTCTGACTATAGTTAAAGGATTAAGTTGGCAAGATATATCCATTACGGCGCCAACAATTAACTAAGAGAAGAGTTCAATACATTACTTAACCGGTATAATGATCTTTCCCTTTATGCTTCTCTTCAAGCACTTTGGCAGAATATGGGAAGCTGGCATTAAATCAATGAAATTTCATCTCAAGCGAGTCATTGGAAATACTATTTCAACCATGAAGGAAATGACCACACTTTTAGCTGACATTAAACCATCCTGAACTCCCGAACAATATCAGCATTACAATCCGACGACGTAGATGCACTTACGCCATTCCATTTTCAATTTTTCATGCTGCAACAAAGTTACCAGAACGAAGCATCACACATTTAAAAATGTCACATTTATCGAGATAGAAAATGGTACAACGACTGTCTCAAAATTTTTGAAAAAAATGATACTTGACTTCACTACAACAGAGATCAAAATAGCAACCAAAAGGTAATCCAATTAAACTCAACGACATCGTCGTCATAAATAATACCAACCTACCACCAAATCTTTGGCTATTAGGTCCTGATGATAGTTGGATTTTTTCTTATAACTTATTAATTTAACCGTCATCCACAACAGCATGAGCAAATATGTCCAATATGTAATACGGTTCGATTTCATACCCATTAAATCTTTATCATATGGATATAATTTAAACATTTCTTAGTTCAAAACCAGTAACATTCCTAAACATTAATTTAATTAAACAAACTGATGAAATCTGTTTCAGCAAGTGAAACTCCAATTTAACAAAAAACTTTCTGCAGAGTCAGAGTTAATTAAAAAAACATTAAAATTAAATTTTCTTGCCAAATTAGCTGCAACAACAACAATATTTGTTTTCCAAAGATTTGTCGAACATAAATTTTTTAATTGAATTCCATCCCAAACTGATCTGCACATAGCAACAAAAAACCAATACTTGTGGTAAATCGAATAATTTCTTTTAATGTTCTTCTTGCTGTTATTGAACAAAGTTTCTATAATTTCAACTGCATTTAACATAATTGAATAAAGCCGAAGAAATTATAACTGAACCATAAATTGACATTGGTAAGAGAATGTTTGGATTTAATACTTTCTTGATGACAAAAAGTGACCTATAAACCATCTTCGGAAAAAAGACGACAACAATTTAACCGCCAACGTCAACCTGGCTTAGTACAAATTTGTGTGGTCGTGTTTGTAACGAGCCGTCTCCCCATTGCAGTTCACATCACCCAACAACTCTAAGAGCTGGCTAGTACATAGACCAATCTTTTCTTAATCAACCATCATGGGTAAATAAGTACTCTGGGCATAATAATGATTTAGAAAGACTCGTTGATTTTGCGCCACACACCAGTTATTCATCAGGGGCTATCCACACACTTTCACAGAGACATGAGGCCAGATAAAAATTTACCACGTAATGATTGATAAACAAGAATTTCTTCACGGCATTACAAGATGTTAATAATATGAATAAAACATGCACATTCATAATGACCACCAACTGGTAATATCGCAGTTCAAACGTAACCAAGCCAATTCGAAAAAAATTGACACCATAGAGTTTAATAAATTATCAATTTTTCCAAACGCTCGAGCTTATCTCCCAGCCATCAATGAAGTCATTTGTTTTGAAACCATTACTACAAAGCTTTTGAGGATGCCTTTATTGGAAGAGGAACCACCTATTCACTCGAAAAACAACCATACATACGTAAACTATGGGTTATAAACAAAAAAAAGAGCCATGACTTTATTACTATTACTACTATTTGCTTATTAAAATATTACCACCCATCCACCAATAGAGCGGGAAATTATCAGTATCATCGCTGAAATGACCTCTTAAGGGATAAAATTTAAAACCAGTAATAACAGAAGTATGGAACTAGGACCGTATGACGCTATATATCTCTCCTCCTCTCAAGCATAAATCAATGATCATCCCAGATAGAATTTAACCATGTCACTTAAACGAATGGAAATCACTTATTTACCTATAATAAATAACACACTGTGAAATTTGCATCCCAAATATATACAGTGATGCTGTTCAAAACAAAGGCAACTGGTTAACTGTGTACTCTAACCACTTCTGTTCCTGGCATGTGCCTACTAGAAGTAGACAGCGTCATTAGGAAATTAGATATCAAATTTTCCAACGGCATCCAGTTAACCAAGATTATCGGATGCCCTCAATGCTCTGAATTGTGCAGATGACATATGTCTGCTAAAACACAAACACAACATAAAGGACAGACCCCATTAGAGTACAGAAGAAGTTAATCTCAAAAATATAAAAAAAATATGATCAATAGACTAAATACAACAATATTCAAAACGATATACCAAACATTAATCAAGAGTGTAAATTCTGCCTTACTTTGGATTTAAAAACTGGAAACATACGAATAAAATCAACAAATAATAAACTTTGAGTTCCATAGAGTCATTGAACGATCATTCTATGAGAATTTTACCTAATGACCTAAGATGGTTTGGAATAGATCTCCTAAGGCAAAAGGAAAATCAAACGATCAGCGGTCACAACTCGGCATGCCATGGGAGGGAATCAAACCAATAGCACCCAACAGCTCCAGTCTAATAAAACGACTGATTTTAAATGTAGGGTTCAAAATGGGTAATTAACAAGTGATACCAAAACATCATTCTCAAACTTGGTTAATTGACAGGTACATTAATTTAGTATAAGATTCTAAATCTGTTATAATGTTGCATATTTGCTATCGGACTTTAAATTTTTATATAGTGGGTTGTTATTTCACCTTCAGATGGGCTCATCTTTACTAATGTATTTTCGACGTTATTTTGACACCAACTCTAATCTTGTTTTTAAGAATGTTGTTTTGTCAAAAGATCGTAGTCATAGGGATACCATATAGATTTCTTAGAATGATTACTTTACCAAATATTGTGTTAGCATTTGGAAAATTGCGTTAAAATAATTAATCTAATACCACCACCTTGTGTCAACAAAAAAAAAAAGACACATGGTACTCGATCATTTCAATCTCAATTTCACGAAAAAGAAGATATTGGGCTTAATCGATTCAAGATTTTTAATAAAATATTGAACTTAGTTTCATCAAAGCATCCTTAATATACAAGCAGCAATGCTAGACCCTTTAAGTTTATCGAGCTTATTTATGGGGTATAAATTTCATACATTCCATATGAACTAATGTAAAATTGAAGATTTTTGACTCAATTTTAATGAATGAAAAATACTGAAAACCAAAATTATTTATATATCGAAATTTAAATAAAACATTTTCATATAATATATATAGAAATCAAATGAAAATACGAATTATTTTAATAGTTATGTTTAAAATAAAAACGGTTTGATTTATTCAATTTTTATGCATGTACATATATGTTATAATTGGTTCTTAACACCGTATAAAATATATAAAAAGATATCAATGACGTTTGAACTACGAAAAAGAAACATATACTTTAAATGTTGGATGAGAGATGGCCCTTAATAACTTGAATATTGTTACGATTTTACCGAGTGGTTATTCGACTAATTTATCCGGTTCGATCACTGGATTGTGAATATAAACTCGCAAACTTTAAATTTTTACAATAAATTTATTTCAATATAAATTCCACAATTATTTCACAAATAATTATTACCACACTTATTTTACACAATAATTATCACTACAATTATTTTAACACTTCACTTTTACTTTTTATCACTTCCCGATATTAACACTTCGAAATTCAAAATTGAACTGTTTCGTAACTCCAATGTCTACAACTATTTATACGACGCAAATACTTGTAGAACATTCCATTATTTTGCTTCTCTACACTTCGCGAATGTTCTTTTCGTCGTATTTGGTTCGCTTCGCCTATAACATTATTTATTTTTATTTTGTTCGTATGTGTAAACATTTGGTATTTTGGTTACAGAGTAACCCTTATTGTTATAATTTATAACTCTTTTTAGTTATCACTGGTGACATCTGTGATTCGTCACAATAAATCGTTTTAATATTTTAAAGCATATTGTTAATGCGATAATACGAAGTACACAATTAAAATCATGCAATCATGCAAATGAAAGTGAATACTTAACAAATTATTTAATTTTTTTTTATTTTCGTTCAATTGTTATACTCGATGCGTTACATACAAGATGGCATCATAAAAGTCGTTAGGTATTATAACAGTGTATATTCGTCATTTTGGTTAAAAAATTTGGCACAACGTCAAGCAGACCAAATTGAAAGCTCGCAAAATTTTGTTTTGAAGCTTAATCAAATTATCTTGTGGTAGGTAAGTTGGAAATGGATTAGGATGAAGCATTAGCGATATAGACAATAAATTTTTATTATAAATATAAGTTTGCAGACTTCTCCTATAAATTCACTGCTAAAACTAGGCCGTGTGATCGTACTGTAGCTGTGGATGCACTACCACGTGGACTGCAAATTACTAGTGGATCCATATACGAGATTCACAAACTTATAGGTACACTATATGTATACAATCTGGACATAGTGATACCTATCAAGTGAAGCTACAGCCACTTTCAAGACCACGCGGTTTGTCAGCGGCCTTATAAATGAGCCAAACGAGTTTAAATTATTTTAACTCCATTACAAGAGTAAGACAATTTACCAGTGAAGACCAATGAGAAAAAAAATTATTAACTATTAGTCTTAGTGTGAAAAAAAATTTTTTTTTATTAGTAATTGTAATAATTAAGTTTTTTTATTTTGGTGATCGATATTACGTACAAGAACACTTGAAAAATATCTAGTGTTAAAATTTATTAATTGAATGATAATTATGGTTTTCTGAAACTTATTGATTGAATAATTTGTATACATATATATGACCTTGATCATTTATACGATTGAATGAATTATGTCGGAATTTTTTTTTTGAAGAATTAAAACTAAAATGAAAATCTAATTTTTTTTATTATTCGTTCTTCTAAAAATTGTATGAGACATGGTATAAGGTAGTGGATCTTAAAACGAACCCCCATAGGCTGTGCTTTTTCCTCCAACAAAAAAAATAAAACATGTCTGGTCTTAAGTTCACGAACAAAATTTTGTATGCATTACTAGGTACCGGGTTCGATTCCCGATAGGGGCAGGATGGTAAAGGGATTTTTCACCATACGATTACGATCGGTGGTGTGAATGAACACATCTATGACCCCCTGTTTGAGTGCAGAATTCATGGGCCAACCTATATTCAATGTCAGTACTATAGGCTGTCATGGAGCTATGCAATGTGCAGATGGTTCTACATAAATCGGACCTATAGCCGTACTGGTTTGGTTGTAATGGCGTAAATAAGGACGTAAATAAGCGAACCGCGAAAGAGTTGGAAGTGCCTCGAGCCCCGAAACAAGATGAAAAACAAACAAACAATAATTCATAGCGACAGTTTTACACTTGCATGACTGTCCGTTGGAAAATAAAGGTACCTATAACTTCGTTTGTAAACTTTCCACATAAGTTAAATATGAAGCATTTATATGTATGTGATTTCGTTAAACAGATGCAGGTATTGTGTCAATAAATTCTGCTTTAAGCTATTGTCATGTGCACATGCATACGTCCGACAGATTTTCTGCCCGAAAAAATAATTTATGAATGGATAATATATAATGGATCTTAAAACTCCACTGTCAAGTAGACAGTTGATTTTAAAATTTATTTTGATTCCAAATATATAAGAAAAAATCATTTGCACGAGAACAACAAGTCTTCCGATTTCTTCCATTTTTATATAGAAATAATAATATTTATTTAACATCAAAACACATTGTCTGAAATTAAAATAATTGTCCAAAAAACCACCATCAAATGACATCTACGAAAAAACATTAGCATTCGTTATCAAACAAAAATTCCTATACATAGTATTTTTGGCCGAAAAACGAAATTTCCATTACACAGTATATTGAATTCAACAGTGGGCATTCAAAATATATGACTTCCTCGACATATATCAATATCATGACAGTCGGTAAATAATTTTATACAGTCGATATAGTAGCATGTCTCATCGACTCAAATTCGACCCAATAACAAAACAATGACGAACAGGCGATCATGATAATCGATGCAGAACGATCATTTTGTGTGAATGTGTTATATTTTGTGACAAGAACATTATTTCCTCACGATGCCGAAATCTTATTTTACGGCAGTTGCACAGAACCCCTTTTGTAAGATTAAATAATCGCTCGTCGAGCCATACATAGCTAAAAATTGATAATAACATCACAATTATTGGGTAGTTTCATGACCTTTTTCGAGAACTTCTAATGGAAGTGGTATCTCGTATTACTTTTGACTACTGCTCTAACGTCAACGACTTACATGTAGAAGATGAGTAAATTCTTCACATAATGTTAAACCGGAAACTTGTATAAACTAAAACGGGACTCAATTCAAGAGTTAATATTTTAGTAGTTTATATCGTTGCCGAGGAGAACGAATCTTAACGTTGCCGTACCACAGTATATCGCCTGTGTAAACTGAAACACTAAAAGAGAACAAAAATGATAAATATGTTGGGAACAAACAAGTAAATTCTAATCTTATTCTTTCATGAATCAGTACTAATACAAAACCAAAACGCCAACAAACTAAACCACCACAGCATAATTAATTGTAGGCCCCTCAATCCACACGAAACTTAGACTAGTTTGATTTAATTTGGAATCGTTAAACACAGTGGACGATGATCTAAATCAATGTATGTAGATAATGAAGACGATCATGATCATAAAAAGTAGTGACATTTCCACAGTTCTAAAACCAATAGATACAGTTGCACAAATTACATTCACAGACTATTTAACATATTTATCCACAGGCCAAAACTGATACAATATTAATTATTAATTATAATATGTATAAATGTTTTATTATAATAAATAATTTATTATTGTCTAACCTTTAAAAATTTGGTAAATAATTTTTGACAACAAAGGAAAACAAATATAAAAAATATATTTTTTATTTTTTCTTTGCTGTACACTGTCCGAAATTTTGTAGTAATAATGTTGAAATGTAGGGCGATTGTATTATTTTTTTTAATGGCGTCACAACTTATTGATGTGTCAGTAAATATGGGGTATAAACTTGTTAAGTTCAATTTCGATGATTGCGGCTTCTATATTTAGGAGGTTTGGTTTCACACAAGTCAAGCACCACCTAAAAAAAATTACATTGTATTGATTTGGTCTGTTAATCGCACTCTTTCCTTTGCTGCTATATAAGATTTATAAGTCTTTCGTTAAGCAACATCGAATTTGAAACTGCTCAAAAACTAATATAGACACGTGAACATATTATATTGGCTTAATATTTACGGCTTGGTAATATGATAATGACTTGATCTCGAAGATAAAACTCATAAGATCCCACGTATCTCAAATTTTTGGAAGCACTCCAAAAATAATACGGCTAAGACTGAACCATTCAAAGGTAAAACAATATTTCGTTTATTCGCTTATGCAAATGGTTCAAACAAGTTCAATTTAAGTTGTAAGATTTTGTCTAAAGTTTGTCGTGCCAACAAAAAACATTGTTCGCCAATATTCTGATAGATTGTGCTTTCAAAGCACTGTGCGCATGACATTATTGGTCAATGTAATATGTAACTCGCCTACATTGATCCAGATTCGCTTGGAAAGTACACTATATCATATCATGATCAATCCATAAGCGTTGTCGATAATTATGGATCCATATCAAAACCACTTCGGATTGTTCATAAATTTTATTTAAGCTACCACAACTAATAGTAGTCAGTCCTATAAACAAACAATTTTTCAAATTTCTTCACAATCTTTCTAATCTTTAACGGAAATTAGTTTGTGTTTGATACAAACTGAATGTTGATGCAAATTGGCCCTCTAAAAGCACAATATTCTATTTTCAAATAAGTGAAAACCGAAAACTGAGGTTTTAGCTGTTAGTAACTTGAACAGTGTGCAACTGTTGGAGATCTTGATACGAGGAAAAAATGTTGGTGTATATTATACATTTTTGACTAGGTCAAACGAGTTGAATCAAATTTCGATTTTTAGCGTAAGCAAAATTAAGACGTATTTGTTTAAGTTAAGATTAAATTATAAGCATTAAATTTTATTATGCATTAAATTAAGACGTTCAACTTACTGTTCTCGTTAAATACTTGTTAAATACCAACATTAATTGACTTAAATGTAATCTACAATAAGCTATGATTTTTGGTGTTCAAGGTCAATCTCATCAAAATTAACATCTCTTGGTGAGTCACATAAGGAATACTTTCTTTAATAATAGCAACGCTTTTATCAAAAGCTATCGAGTCCATCTATTGATATATTTGAAATCTCATTATAGTTGGTGGTTTAAAACGATTTAAGTATTTTCCAAAGCTACTTAGAATTTGTTTTATTGTTTGCGATTCGGTTTTGGATATATTAAGGCCCAGTCCGATTTCTATAATAAAGAAATAAATTTGACATAAGCGAAATAATTTGCTCTACCTTATTTTGATGTAAGTTCGTTTGCTGTCCGAATTCTGTAATAATATTGACATAGTAATTTTGAAATTTCAAACTACAAAACGTTTTTAAACGTTTTTATAATTCTAATAAGTCATAATTATGATTGAAGTAGAGTTTGACCCTAATATTGTGTTATTTGTCTTAATAACATACTATATGCATATAAAATTTATTAACATACATACGAGTATATAATATATAAAATTACTTTCAAGATTTGGAAATATTCTTATTGCCCGACATTGTTATTGTGTTAAAATTATTACAGAAATGTCAAAATTATAACACGCAGTTGCTGTAATAATTTGGTTGCATACATTAACCTGTCAAAATTATTACAAGAAAAATAATATTCACAGAAATTAAGGTCCTAAGGCCCTGTCCGATTTCTGTCAGTAAATATTAAAATGGGATAATAATATCGATTTTATAGTAGTGTAAGTGAAACAGAAAGCTTTCTCAGTCAAACTTGACTGAACACATATTTGTGTTTGTGGTAGTGTGACTGCCATAAAAAGTATAAAATTGATTACTTTTTATTGAAGTCACACTCAGCCTTCTACATAAAATTTGTGTAAGACAAGAAATTGTTTTCGCACAGAACCAATTTTATAGTCAAGATGTGGGCATGAGTCAAATAGTCCATATATTATTTTGGTAAAATTATAATTGAATTGAAATAAAAATCATATTTGTTTAGCATTGTGATATTTATTCTAAATTTTAATTCACAATTAAAAAAAACTCGCAGAATGAATAATTAATGAGTTTTTTGGTTATGGTTTTTTAATAATATCAATATTCTGCCATAATTTGCTATAAATAAACAATAACGTTGTCCTTGTCTTTCAGTTTGAGTTTTATAATTATTTTGTGTTTTCGTCTTTTTTGACTGTCAGTCAATTTTTTTCCCCATGGAATAGAGCCTTTATACTTCGCGGTTGTTGAAACTTAAGTAAACTGAACTAATGTATGTAACAAGTCTAACAAGGCTTTTTATTATTATACTTTTTTATCTTTTTATAAGTTTTATCAAGTTCAACTGACATAAGTGCATATAATGGTCACTGATTTGATTTTGTTCTAGCACCCAGTTAGCTTTCAATCAAAATTTTGCTTTCTAAATTTTATAATAATCACACATTCTGGGTTCCAAACAAAATGATTGCCATGTAGATTAAGATTTCATTCACCTTTTCTCAGTTTACACTTTTGTCCTCTTCACTTTTGCACTCACTATAATTTTCATTTCCTGCACATTTCAGACAAATGTCAGATTTATTAAAATGTTCAGTGAAATGTGCACAACCATTGCATTTAAGCACCTTCGAACACTAACACATACGACTGTACATCAAATGAAATTTTTGGTTTTTTTTAGTACACGAATTTATATTTGAGAAAAACATTGGCCTTTAATGTTATACCGGTAACCTACTTACCTCGTGCAATTTATTCAATTTTTTAAGTCGCATGCAATTGTTTATTGCTTAAAATTTCTGCTTCGGATCTTTAAAGGATCAGCTAGAATATTGATGTTATTTTATGCTATTTGTTGACTTACAGTATCAGTGATGCAGTCATCCTTTTATTTCAAGTGGCTGATTAGAATTTATCGTCGAATTTCGTTACTTCCGATTATTTAAAAAAATTAGATTAGATAGTTTAAGAGTAATCTCATGTAATTAGATGCTGGTATGGTTCGGTTTTAGACCGGATTCTTTTTTTCATTTACATTTATTTAATTTTTCATCAACAGTTCATAGTTTAGTAAATTAGTGGCATTTTCTGATGATATGACTTTTGCATATGAAAATTCCAGCTATTCCACGCTTGAGCCATGCATTTATCATGATTTGGAAATCTTAAGTAACTAGTTTGCTGCACATACGTTATTTCTGTGTTCAAAACCTAAAGTAATATTATTTAATTTGACCGACTACCACAAGAATTAGGGTTGTAAATATTTGAGATACAATGTAGACAGCCGACTGGATTGGTAAAATTATATTTCACAACCTTATAAATCTCTTGAAATATGTTTAAAGGAAATATACATATTGCGTTCAAATTTAAGTAGGTTTTCTGAAAGTACTTGTTGGTGTTATATATATTTTGAGACTGTTCGGTCTTCGATGATGCAAGTTGGGATTTTACATGTAAAAAACAATCAAAATTCAATCAATTTTAAAGTGCAAGTTTTTTTGTTTACAAAAATGCGATAGACCAATCTATAAATTTTGTCAAATTTTCATAGCTCTCCCACTTCAACGACCGCTACTTTAGCCCTACGACAATTAGTCGATTAAGGTATTTTATTGATTATGATAATTTAGAATTAAACAACAAGAATAGAATTGAACATATAAACAAGTACAGGTATTTGGATAATTTCGGAGAGCACATGAAAGCTTTGGCCGATAAAGGTTAGAAACGCAAAAAAATAAGTGGTGTGTTCAGTTAAGTGTGACTTATCTTTTTGAATTTGGTATTAGTGTTTCATACCATGGTTTAAAGAGACTTAACCAATTGATTAAAGTGAAATGCCCGTGACAGAGTGGTATTGGGTTTGATTAATTCAAACCCGGTGCATAATCTGTGGTCTGAAATGGGTGACTGATCTCTAGATTACAGGAGAGAGTGGATTATAGTAAAAGAGAACGTGAGAATGATAACAAAGAAAAGTGAGTTTTAAGATGGTGCTTCGAAGTAGTTCAGTTTATAAACCAACATATAAATCCAGCATTGCACTTGAACATATGGATATATTTTTGAGTAGAGGTAGTGCCGGTCCGCATTCTATTCCTAGCAAACTAACTGTTTGTATGAATATGGAGGTATTAAATAAGGAAATTAATGAAGTCATCGCTAAAATTATGTTCGAGAAAATTGGTATTTTCAAAACAGTATTTGCAGCATTTATACAGATTTTTTTTGTATGAAGAGCGAATTTGAAGAAGTATTTCAAAGTGGATAAAAGTTATCAAACTGGATGTCAATGATGGTAATAGAAAAACAGTAATATTTTCCGATTCCAAAGTGAAGTATGTTTGCTTAAACGTGGAGGTGGAAAACTATTCAATGTGTATTATTTTTGAATATATACGTATCTGTCACGTAACATAACACGTGACAATACAAAAGACTCTCATAGACATATCGAAAGAGCGTCATTTTTTTTGCTTAGTTTTAATTGCTTGTAACTGTAAGATCTATTGCACCCAACGCTAGATTCTTCAAGTTAAGGTTTACGCACTTTGCATCTTCAGTTCGAAGTTACGGCAGCTTCACCGAAAATCTATGTGCATTAACTGTTCCTCGTGTTACCCGTCTTGGCGTAACAAATGGTGGTATTTTCTCGTTTAATTCTGCAGAACATTTACCATTTATTAATCTATATAGAACACGCAAAGCAACATCTCTGCAGTGTTGTAAGATGTCTAGATTTTTCATAAGTCTGGAGTTTCGTATTATTCGGATAGCACGCCGCTGAACTCTATTCAGCAACTGGAGAACAGTACCGTATGCTCCACCTCAAATCTGACAGCAATATTTTATGCACGATCTAATAAAGGTTTTATATATCTGGAGAACCTGATGCGATCTAATCCGTCTACATCTATTGAGGAACCCGAGTTTACTGAAGACAAGTTGGAAAATGTTGAACTTTGGTCTGCTCTAAATACAACCAATTCAGATCATGTTTCAGGAAATGTATGAATTTTTGAAAATGAGTAAAATTGAGTAATATAGAGAATATTACTCAATTTTACTAATTATAAATATACTGATTATAAAAAAATTATTACAAATGTTATGAAATTGAAAATATTGTAAACCTGTAGCGACTTGGCTGTTTATTATTGGAGCCACATAAAAAATTTAAATTTTGCTCGTTCGAAGGTCTTGTCCATTACTGGAATTTCAGTAGGGTCAATTTTATCTATAATTTTTTAATATTTGTGTCTTCTTTGGTTATACACTGAAAGATCTTCTTTGATTCGTTTTCTGGGTTTCCACATAAGATGGTTATTTCAATTTCTTCCTTTTTCAAATTATTATATGGTTCGTTACCATTTTTATAAATCTTCACTATTTGCCAATCATGGTAGATAAACCTCGGACAATTACAATTTCTCACCATTCTATTATTGCTAGTGGTACCAGACTTCAGAAACTCAGGTCTTATTTGAGTTCGAATATTGAACTTTGAATGACGTGACAGATACCAACATTAAAACGTCAAATTTAACTGATTGCTATTTCTGATTAATTTTGATTGATTTTTTTACTACTGACCTTACTCTATCAAAGTACAACTCTTCATATGCTATTGCAAACCATTAAACTCACTCTACGCAATTATACAAAAGACAACCATGTATATCGCTGGCACCTGCCAAAAAATGATATGTAAACAGTTTTAAATGTAATATTCTAGAACCATTACCAACTACCATATGAACACACACACACATGTGAAATCATACATCTGTCATGTAGCACAGTGTGACAACAACAAAATTCTTGGATTTTTTGCCTCATTTTGTGATGACAAATAATTTATGTTTTATAATTTAAAACACAAAAAAGTTACATTTAATAAAATAATAAAAATCAAATTAATTTTATTTTTAAAATAACAAATTGATAAATACACATGGATACGAGTACTAAGTATTCACTGTTATACACACACATGTGACGTAGCACAACAAAAACAAAAATTAAAAAACCAAAAATTTGAATAAAACACAGTAAAAAGCACTGCTATAGGAAAAGCTTCATGCTCAAGCGAAATGAAAATGTTAATTGAAATGGAAAAATTTATATATTCGAACGATATACGTTCATACATATAAATACGAGTATAATACAAAAAATAAATATCAATTGGAAAATCAATTGTACCATTAAATTTATTGAATTTAATAGAAAAATGTTTGTACTCGTATGTGTACTGTGTATGTGGTGAAAATCTAAATAATGGTTATAGATTGTGTCTCTTATATTGTAAATTATATATTTGTTTGAGTTTCTGCTTTATCGGCACGCTGAATGCTCACTTTTCCTTTGTCATTATATTAAGCAACATAAAGTTTGTTTGAACATTTTTGGATATTGAATAAACGAAACCGAATCGATTGTGTCTTCTTACAGTATTTCTTTTAACCTAGATCATCTGATGTGTGATATGACGATTTATATGTATATCTCGTTGTATATAAAACGGTAGGGTCGGTATTATATTGTATTTTATTACAAGATTTGGTGTACGATAGCACCTTTACATTGAATTTCCAATAATAACGACGGTCAGGGTTATCTTGCACGGCATATCATGATTAATGGTTAAGGTCTGTGTATAATTTATGCACTTTTCCGGTAGTAAGAGTTAATAAAACCGACCATATTAAGGTGTTATTTTTGAACAATTCACATAAATTGTATTTTATATCCAGATATTTTGACTGGGCTCAATGAATCACTGAAACATATATATAATCTGTAAATACGAACGTTCGTTTAATATAAGATAAAAACGCAATCGAAGTTATCGCATCTGTTTGCCTTGAAGCTTGTTCAGCTAAATCACACTATATTTGTAACCTATATGTCACTATCTGTTATACATTTTTATTATTATTTGTTATATGTAAAATTTATACACTGAGAAATATTTACTTTGTGCATATTGGGAAATGGCATCGAACCGCGATAAATATCCAAAACTGATCAGTTATAAGAAAATCATATGTGCTACCTTATTTTGACCTAGGATATATCCTACCGTAAACGGTCACATATAATCGATTTAAATGTCGATTTTATCACGCATACATAGAAAGCACACAATGCCACCATTAGGAAATGAGGGAAATAAGGTGGGAAATATTTATAAGACAATATTTATAGAAAACAGATAGAGCACCTACGTTTCGTCGATAGCGAAGAGTATCGAGGAGTATGACCATATTAGTATAACCGTATATTAGAGATCTGACATAAAGGCTTTATGATTTTTGAAAGCCCAGATACTTGGCTGCTCACTCCACTACTTGATTACTAGATCAGCCAATGAAATGTTTTAGTAATTGTTAAGACGTCCATGTTGATGTACTAAAAATTCGAAATCTGTTCTAACTTTGAAAAAACACAGAGTTAGAATTTAGTAGGGTTGAATTCAACTCAGTTAACCACGTCTCAATTAAAAATAGTGATGAGATTTGTTGATTCAAGTTTTTCACATCTCTTTCCGCGAAAACATCTTTTCACCATTCACTATAACTTCACTCAGAAAAAATTGGGTCAAAACACCGAAAAACTAGGCCAATTTAACCAAAATTTTAGTACTTTTCAACCAACCAAATACTTTAGTAAAATGAAAAACTAAAATCGTGGTTAAAATAATTTTTTATTTTAAACAACCAAACTTTGGTTACTAACCAAAGGCATTTGAAATTAAACAAAAAAAGTAAATTTAATAAGTTTTTTTATTTGATATTATCCCAAGTTTAGTCAGTATTTGAGATTATGGTTGTACAGATAAATTACTTGTTTAAATTTAACAAAAAATTTAGTATATTTTAACAATTGGCTAGGGTAAATTCAACATTACATTAAACAACATATAATGTTAGTAGATTAAATCTTTATTTTATCAAAAATATATTTATTACATTATTTTCATGTTTTCAAGCACTTTCCTTTCGGCTAATCCTACAGCTTCAGTGTATTGTCAAGTGTGCAGCCAGTATATACTTCCCATTTGGCGAAACTTTAACAAACGAACCCAGTCGAACACTTATCATCATCAATCAGTGTTTTTACGCACTGTCCACTTGCTGTAGCCCATGTTTGACATAAACCATTGTAACTAGTCAAAACAATTGTGTCATGGAAGTTTTCACGGTTGAAAGGCACCACTAAAACAGGATCTGAATGGGTCGGAAGGGTTTTGAAACATTTAGCCATTTAACATTTAACTGTTCGTAACATTTAAAATAACAACAAAATACATAGTATTTTGCTCCTCTAGTACCTTAAGACATTTCCAGAGCTTAATTCCCATATTTTGGAGTTTTGTCATCACTCGCCGATACAAGTTGCCGACCGTCACTCGACCATACAACATCGCTTATGTGCAATTTGTGTGCTCTCCAAATTTTTATTAATTTATCCGCTGCCGAGCTAGCCAGCAAACAATTGCCATTGGGGCTTAATTTACCCGCCGAAACGGTTTATGAAAGGCTAATATAATTTGAGTGTATAGTTTCTAAAATTAAATCGTAAATTAATACTGGAATCGTTATGGACAATTTTATGGTGGTAACTTACAACTGGCGATGCTGAAGCTTTGAGTGTTGAATTCGTTAATAAAGTATTCGGACCAAATGGTTTGCATTTTCTTCGGCCCATTATGAACTGGTGGTCCCAGTTTGCTTAAATAAATTATTTCTGTCCAGCTACAATTGAACAATTTTTTCAAAACGTGAGTAAAGCCCAATCTTATTTAAACTGAATACATACTATTTACCAAATAAATCCAGATACGACTAATAATTTTCTGATTCATTATAAAATTGGTTATTTATTTTTGGAGTCCAAAATTGGGAAGCACAAACGTGTTTTCATTAAAGAAAAACAACACAATCTGACATGTAAAATTGCATTTCAGTGAAATCATATTTTCTAGTAACCAAGAAATTTGTTGATTTGAATACACACTATTCGTTTGGTTGAACTAAATATTTGGTTAAAATAAACAATTGTTGGTGAAAAATATACTTTTACTTTAATCAAGGTATATTTTACCAAAATTGTTTCAAAAATTTTCTGATAAATAATTATAGTTTCAATCAAATAAAAATTTGATATTTTAAGTTCAAAAATATTCCTTATAGTGGATTTTTATTTTTTATATTATAAATATATTTCGGCAATCAAGTTGCCATCTTCAGTATTTATCATGAACTGGAGTTCATGATAAATACTGAAGATGGCAACTTGATTGCAGAAATATATTTATAATATAAAAAATAAAAATCCACTATAAGAAATATTTTTGAACTTAAAATATCAAATTTTTATTTGATTGAATTTAAAAATGGAATAAGTCACACATAAGAGACATTCTTAATATGAATTCCAACAATTAAAAGTTTATCCAGATTACCAGCGAACTGTGTAATCAAACTGCTCTCAACTTTCAAAGTAAATTATTTTGCCAAACACGAGTGAATACTATAGAAGTATCTAGCACAGTAGTTTGAGATGCACTGACTAGTGAAGAAATTTCTTCTATTGCTGTGGCAAATAAGGTAAAATCTCAAAAAAATCGTTGACTGTACTATACATTTGAACGATATTTGAATATGAGATTTGACGTTGGATATTAGTGATTTTCCAGAGAAAGAACAATAGCGCAGCTCAGTGATCGTTGTATCAAAAATGATGATGGTTTAGATGAAGATGCAACAATTATTATGATCATTTAGTTTGTTGGTATTAATATCTGCAAGAACTAGTTGCCAGTTCTCGACGTTGTTTAACTATGCAGTATACATAATTATTTGATACTAAAAGATTTTTTGAGGAATATGGTAAGTATCAGAGAGATATAATTTGCAGCGAATTTCAATTCAATCTTTCAGTGGTAGAATAGACGGTTTTTTACTATCGAGAATTTCGCTCATTTTCCGAGCGAACAACCAAAAAGATATTTGTTAAACCGGCCAGATTCTACATTTAAAGCTCGTGACAGAGAAAAATTAATTTATTCAAGGGCCGAATTTCAATAAACAATGCACAAATTTAAATAGTAGAATTGATTTGATTTAAATAGTAGAATATATTAAATAGTAGGAGATATTCTTGCAGATATATTATAACCAGTCCTTTATGGGCAATGAGCTCATGAATTAAGAAACAATCTTAGTTGCTCTTGGTGGGAAGAGTATGCTCATGCCCGGCTTTGGCACACAAAAGACATGAATATCTGGGTAAGTTTTAAATGGACTGCCTTTCCGATCTCGAGAACTGTAATGTGCGAGACTTATTACGCTACGTAAGCAGCTGCAACTGGTTCTCATAGCGGTAAAAGGGGAGTAAGATCCTGTGGTATCACAACGGACCGTTGCCGGTCTAAGTGTGCTGTAGCAGCCACGCAACCTAACCTAACCTGCACCCAACGCGCATTTGATTTTGTTCTTCTTAAAAATTTGTTTGAAGTTCACAAATGTTACAAAACTGGATAGAGAAGGCAGGTCGTCTTTGACACCCAAAACATAACTATGGTAAACAGTTGTCAGTCAAACTAGATCCGAAGTTCTTCCCGTTCGTATAATTAGCAGATTCGACAACCTCGTAGATAAATGGAAGGATGTCGATAGGAGACTTATAATCAAAAAACATATGAATAGGTCTTAACAAGGCCCATCGGTTTGAATACAAACAATTTTTGTCCAATGATCAGCATGACTAATTTGGCATAATCTTCTGTCGTATATAGGTCAACATACTCTTACTAAATACTTTCATATATTTTTTAAAGTAAATTGTTTCTAAGAACGTAATAGAGCTTTATATATGTAGGAGTTGAACCAACGATGTTGGAACAAAAATATGTAATACCAAAACTGTAGGACTTCCCAACAACGATACCAAATTATTAAATTCTTTATGTTACAAAACTATGGATACAGTAACATGGTTTGTGCAACCATAACCATAATTGTAGCTGATGTACTTTGAAAGTCGATGTACTTCAAAAGTCGAGTTTAACCATACAACGGCCATAAAAAATAATTTATTTCAACTTCACAACATTTACATATATTTGATCTAAACATAGTGTTATGGCAACTCACCATAGATAGGGATGCCTGCTTCAAATATCGTTCGCTATTTCCACATGGGTTAAGGCTGAGCCTCAAAATATGGTGGCAACATCTTATAAATTTTATGGTTCTGTGGAAAACCCTGTGTTATATATGGTTTGTTTGTTATTCAATTCAACTAACTTTATGTTCAAATTTTATCCCGATTTTACAAATATTAACCAACTTATTATAACAAGATGATTTAGCTGGGTCACCTTAAAACCACTCAACTAATTTAACTCACTCTCGATAGTCTGTTATTTCTCATTATTTGGGCTGCATTTTAAACAATTGTTACTTTTGTAATTAATTGTTCTCAACAACGTAACATCCAGTTTATTTTAGTCTTGTCTTAAGCTACACAGTCCCTGGCATTTTACACTGAATTAAAGTAAAACAAGATGGTTAAGATAAAAAATATTCCAAATTTATTTAAAACATTGCAGAAACTTTTAAACAATAATTTCTGTAGAATACATTACAAATCGAATTTTCCACATACTCATACATAGCGTAGCCCTAATATCATATGTAGTGGTCAGAACTAGTAAAGTATTATAGTAAAGAATTTACGGAAAAATAATTTTGGACTACATCAAAGTTCCTCGGATCGAAAACGACCCTATCTTTAAATTAAGTGTTATGGCAAACTGTTGAAACAGCGCAAACGGGCTTACCTCTAAAACAGTAAAAAATATAATAACCAGCCATTTGTTTATTTTACTTTTTCTCGTGTAACGAGCTATTTTTTGCTACCTGTGTCTATTTCACTTTCAATTGGGTTTTTCACTGTATTTTCGTCGAATTAAAGTCTTATTTTTACATAATACCTTTCATGGTCGCATTCCGCTGATAAAAGGTAAAAAAAAAATTTCCAAGGTAACATTCTAACCGAGCTAAGTACTACACCTTGATTTTGTGTAGATAAATGTTTTACTTATGTGTGATACTTTCTTACTAGAAGGTCCAAATGAAAATGGTAATAGTCAAACATCAACTTCCAAGTATAATAAATCTGATTAACATATATGTTCCACTTAATCTGCGAAGTCAATATAAGATCAAGATTACGTGTACTGGCAATAATTGTATTATAAGGTTCCATTCTCAACTCAAAACGAAACCATTTCTTTTGGTTCACTTAGAAATATTAGAAGACCCTCACACTAATAGGGTGACAACAGGGCAATAGAGAATAGGGCTTTTGAATATGATAAATGATGCCGGGATCATTGTTGCTGTAATCGTGACAGCTAATGATAATGATGGGAGTTGATCTTGAACTCCACAGAGTGGCATTGATGGACAGCTAGGGCGCTGAATCATCAGCCGATGAAAACGTTTGTCTTGAAATGTGTAGCATCTTATGGCATTCGGTTTCGATTGAATTCATCTCATCAGGCATATGGGACCGGACTTGATGTATGTTGCATTTCGTTTCTATATATGTTGTGAGGCTAATATGTTGCAACAGTTCTAGCGAATTACAGAATTTAAAATTAAAATCTTTTTTGGATTACTCTGTTTTTACTTCACTATTGCGGTGTTACTATTCGTCGTATTTTGTGGACACCACAAGGTCAAGTAATTATAAGGTGCGCGCAATTGTTCGCGACTTATCGTTTCAAAAACATTGTTGTGTATTATATCATAGGTATTTGGGGGTTTAGATTACAAAAAACGCTGATCAGTAGCCTTTCTGTTATTATTAACAAAAATAACCTTTTCTGTCAAGTGTGCTTTACTTTTTTTGTAATATGACAGACCCACAAAGATTAACGGACCTCCCATGTGTATATCAGTGATACATGATATCATATCTGAATTTTACTAAATAGGATTAGCAGCCTGGTTTAAACAACCTTTTAAGGTGTTCCCAAATATTTTGGTCAATTAACCTTAATCAGGATCGGTATCTTTTTACTAAAACAAAAATTATGTTTCTGGCAGACCCATCTACCATAGTTTATATAAAATGATATCAATAAACAACACTTCAATATCTACTGGGCTGCTTTATTTCTATCTTGTAGGAACATGATAATTTTGATTCGTTATTTTCTATTCAGGTTACAAAGTCGTCCGAGCTACTTTACACGCTACTCCTACCACCACCATGTTAAAGAATATAACCATGGCGAATTGGTTTCTTAATATTTTCACAGACAACAAATGGCATACCTGGTTTAATATTTTGTTTCGATCATTTTTATCGATTTTATCTCAGGCTTTTAAGAATACAATCGGAAACCTTGGATTAGTGACGACACAGAAAAAGATTGAACAAAGTTTTAAACTTGAGCCACAAATGTGCCAACAAAATACGGCAGAGGTGAAACGTAAGAAACTTCACGTCAAGCGTCAGGTAAAGAAGATGCTAGGAATGATCGAAGGAAATACGCGGAAAGCATTCTCAAGGCTACTGAAGAGACGGCAGTAATCCAAAATATGCTAGCATAACACCAGTGCGTATGGCAAGTTTATATGGGCATAAATATAAACATACAACCAATAAAGAATGATATTGGTCAAGTATTAATAACAAATTGTTAACAAGTACTAACAACACCGAAAATCACTGGTCATTAATAACGCACATAGTGAAAACGAATCATGCAATACACCAACGGAGCTGCATGTTGAAGGTGCACTTAATATCTAGAACAATAAGGCTGCTGGACCAAAAGTATAAAAGTTTGAGAGAAAACACAAAAATGAAAGGAACGCTTGGCAATAACAATCTCTAATATATAACACTCGAGGAATAATGGAAGAATAGCTATAATCTCACCAATGCTGTCCCTGATTGTTTTGAATAATTGAGGAAATTTAATGTCACTTCTTCTAATGGCATACAATAGGTATTTACAGATAAACTCGGAACTATGCAGATGACAAATGCCTGCTCAAACAAAAATACTCGGACGCATGCAGCAAAAAAACATCATCTATCAGATTTAGTTAACGAAGTTGATCTTAAGATAAACATCAAAAACACGTTGGGACTCAAAACAAATATACCCACACTGTTCCACACCAACAAGGCACAAATGGCAGATGTAAATGAAAATGTACCTATACCATGACTGCACAATAGCGAAAACAGGTGGGACATGGGCGACATAAACAAACGCATAAAAACCCCAGACTACATTCAATATGTTACTTAAAGTTGGTTATTCTTCTGCCCCCTCACGCAAGGCCCAGATTCGAATGTTCAACTTGTGTGTAATATCAGAGATACAGTATGTGTGGGAGACATGACATGGAAACACACAGAATAACTTGAAATAATTACAGGCGTTAGTAAACCAGTGTCTTCGGTGAATACTGAAATGCTTCTAGCCTAAAACCATAAATAACATTGAACTGCAGAGAAAAACATTTCGATCAGACGGAGATACCAAATAAAGAGATGAAAATAGTGATGGATTGGTCCTACGCTGAGGAAATCACCAAGTGATATAAAAAGGATCTAATTGGACTGGAACTCGCAAAGGAAAAGGAAAGTTAACAATATCCGGTTTTTTTCGAAATACAGCAAGTTTCTTATGATTTCTTCATGCTGTATGGTTTGCTTAGTCGTAAAACCGAATATGCTGGAACACGGTTCTTAGAGGTGAAACTAATAAAGTAACACCTCCCTAGATGTGGCTTTATTAGTTTCACCTCTTATTATGTTGAAAGCAGATTTTCTTGTCGGGAATGAATCATTTTTCCACTTAAGGCGCTGCTTTTATCGTGAAATAATCTGCATTGATAAGTGAAGCTTTCTGCACGTCATTGCCATCCGAACTAGTTTCCAACATAACTACTTCACTGGGAGACCAATTATTTGGAAAATCTATCCTGAGTATCATCAGCCTCATCATTTTTTCATTGTTATGTAAGTTGGCCACGTAGATCGAAAGCTAGACAGTTGCTGATGAAACTACAATAAATTTAGACAATTTTACTATTTTTTTTTATCATAAATTTTTTTTACTAACCAAATCAAACAATTAAACAGCCTACAACCTCACTGCCCTCAATATCACAGTGAGCAGGCACCCACATGACCGTTACCTTGTTGCTGCAACCTAGAAAATTATAAAAGTTCTTATACAATCCTCTACCAATTTAGAGCTGGTTAGATCCAAGGAGTTCAAGACAGTTATCCAAGCGATTCAGGACAGTTTTACTATCAGTACAACATCTATGGTCTATGGGTTGAAGTAGTGCCGAAAATACTCTAATAGTTCTCAAGCGAATTCAGTCGAATAAGCTATACCGAGAGTAAAGGACTGTAACTAGAACCAGGAAGAGAATGAGTTCCATGTCTAGGAGGGCCGTCAAAAGCATAATATTACAAATATTACACACAGTACAGTTTTTTAATTGATGATTTTAATTTATCTACCGGTCACCAAACGTAGATTCTTAAGTGGAACCAGTTATTTTCAAATAAAAGATAGCATTTTTAGAGACAATCCTCAAACTTCCTAAAATCTTTACGGCATTGCCAAAAACGCGAAGTGGCTTTTTGTAGTTCGAAATCCAGATGATACTTCCAAGAAAGTTTATTGTGATACAGAAAGAGCTGAGGACATAAGAACAGTCTATAAAAAATAACCAAATCGGTTTTAGACCGGTACATATGTAGATCCTTATCCAAATACAACTGTTCTATAGTGGGAATAGCGAGTTAAGTTAAATTTAATAACACATTTAAGTGCTTGCCTGAAACTGCAATGCAACCGAAATTATAAAGTTTAACAAGCAGATCACTGAAAAGAATTCATAAGAGTGAAAGAATACCAACCTTAGGGCATCCTCGTGAAGCTTTAACAGAAATAAAGGTACCCAAAACCTTGTTTAACAGAACACCGCGAGATTCGAGGAAAAATTCAATCAGCCTCTAAATTAACATCCTGATATAAACATAACTACATGAAGAATCAGATACTGGTGGAATCGGGAGATTATACGAAAGATAATAGAAATCATGATCCAGTAATATTATGAGAAAGTAGCACATTTTTTGTCCCTATATAGAACACGACGTAGCATGCAACATGAACTCATGTCAAACAACAATCTTACTGTTTTATCAATCCTAAAATAAATTGCTACCCTACTTCACCATCTGCAAATTGCAAAAGATAATTGAAAAATAATAATAATAAAGACATCCGAATCAACAAATCGTCTAGACTCTAGACAAATTTTCTATTTAAGGAGAGTACTCAAATTATTTCGTGACATTAAATTCTTCATCGAATTATCTAAATCGAATTTAATGTTGTCATATATCGAGATATACATATACTGTGTGATCTATATAATATCTTCCAAGTCTTATGTATCTCCCAAACGGAAAGAAAATGGATATTATTGTTATTATTTGATTTTCGTAAAAAAGCAAAATAAAAAAAAATCGTTAAAACCCAAGGAAACAAAACAAATCTTTTAAGAATCGATTTGCTTGATCATCATACTCTCGCTGTTTATGTAAAGGGTTTCCCAATAAGAGGTTTCATTTTGATATTTTAAAAACGAATATTTTTTCCATCTTTAAGGTCTTGAATCGATTGTGGAGCATTGGCATAAACCTTATCTTCCACGTGACTCCAAAGATGTTAAATCATAAGATCTCAAGAAAATAAGACGGTCAGGAAACTTTTATTGCAAAATTGTGATTGCTTCGTTTTTTTTGTGGCACGTGACCCAAAGCAATATCTTCCAATGCCGACCATAAAAAATCATTAATCTCGGTAGCAAGTTGAGGGTGGAAAGGATTTTCAACAATGGTTGTTGGATTTTTAGAGCCCTAACTGCGACAATTCTGCTTTAACGTAGCCTCCGAGGTTCAATGAAAATTTAAATCATTTTGATGCATTTGAAGGATTCAATCGGCTAAGATATGATGTATGGTGATCGACCGACTTCATTTCTTGTGTTTAGTTAATTTTAAAAGCCTTCAACCTGTCTTTATACGAAATACTGTGTAATGTCGTTTGCGGATTGTCTTATTCTAGAGATCGACAAAGAATCGACAAACCGTGCTATAGCAGCAATATTCTGAATTGTTTTTGATCGACACACACGATTTTGATTCTTCATATCACCAACTTGTTCCAACAGGTTAAATTTTGCCCCGAGAAGGTATTCTGTTAAAGTGTACTGTATCATTTTTAGTAATGGCGTAAATTTTATTTGTCAAATGTCAAAAGATGACAGCTTCAAAATTGACAGCTGTCCAAACAGCAGGCTATTCAAAATGAAAAATCTTATTGGAAAACCCTTTACAAGGATGTGTGTGTATGTGTAGCCCAGTTTTGAGTATACATAACACACAAGTATAAACAATTTCCTTCTCGCTTCAGATGAAATTTACTTTTTGTTTGATTTAAAAAAATAACAACCAACACAAACAACAAAATCTTAAATTATTTCAATACTCTTGAACACAAAGTCGAATTACTAATTTTGGATAAACACACAAAATAGAGAAAAGCCAAGATAAAAACGAAAATCTTGTAATTTGATTGTTATTTTTTTTTTGTAAGATTTCTGCTATACGAAGAAGGAAAACTGAAAAGGGAAAATAAGTTTAAGAAGCTTAGACACAAAAAAAAGGAATCATTTCAAATCATTTGTGATGCTTGTTGATTTTATAAAATAGATAAATATGTTATTGGGGAAATTATTCTTTTCGCTAGATTAATCTTATTAAATAGAAAATTGTTTTAAATTTATTTACTCAACAGTAAATTGTTTCTCAAATCTTCATACGGATGTAGGCACGTGGAACGAGGGAAAGGCACAAGAATTTGTAATGTTATCCATATACGGTTATCCGGCTTTTCTTTAATGATTCGATAATTGATTGAACATGGATTTTTGTATCTCGACTATGTATCTATTAAGTGTTATGGAAATAAATCGGATTTTCCGCAAAATGGGCTTTTTAAGCTCGAAATTTAAGCACAAAAAATCTGATTATATATTCTGGATAAATGGTTTCTTTGTTGTTGTTTTTTTTAACATTTTTATTTGATCAAAAACTTTTATTTTAAACACAAAGTTTTGTGTATACGAGGCAATTTTTTTGTTCTGTTAAACAAAGTTTTAATTCCATTTGACAGAGATGGCAGGCAAAAAAAAAACAAATAAATAAATAATTGAAATGGCTGTTTTCTAAAAGTTCTAGTTGATGACAAAGTTTTTAGTTTATTTTTGTATAGTTTTGTATTAATTTTAATTTTAAAAACTATATTAAATTATTTACATTTTGACATTTGTTGGTTCTTCACAAGGGTTTAGCAAAAGAGAACAACTATACTATATATAGACATTCTAAATAAATTTTATTTATTAAACATATTTGGGTATATTAAAACAGGTGAGCTATTGGCCCTTTAGTGATTACCTTTTATGAAGCGCATCAACTCAAAAAGGTGACCGATTGTTTCAACGGTTGTGAAGTTTTCGGCAAAGTCAGAAACGTAATATAAAACCTTATAACAGCTCGGATATGAAATTTTCGACAAACTAGACTAAGAAATATTTAAATAATACAGTAGATCAAAAAGCTGTTGTATTAAAATTTATTTTGTTTATCTCAACTCGAATATTTATTAAAAACAAATGCGAATGAAGTCTAAATTAATTTTAAAAAATAACAACAACCAGTAAATTGTATTCGATGTGTCAAAACATAATAAATTCAGGCAAATAAGCATAGATTACAAAATAATAAGATATATACCAAGTAGAAATAATATTGTACTATAGTTTAATAGAAAAGTCATATCTTAAGATTTTGAGTATTTGGCAAGCATCTTACTTAGTTTTTCAGACATGGCATGTTCTATAATCCTGTTAAGTGGTTAGAAATCAATTGGGGTTTAAATATGGAGTTTGAGTTTAATACTAAATCCAAAATTACACATAACAAATAGAATGTTCAATATGGTTCGATATTTTTTTGGTCACAAGACAAACTCTTAGCTAATAAACTCTATTGCTTAAGTCAATTTTACTAAATTTTTAGGACGTAATGAAAATTCAATTAAATATTTTAAAAATACTAAAACAAATTTTTAACTATGCGATTGTCAAAAAATGCTTTTTGATGATTACCAAGACCTTAATAATTTAAGCTTTTAACACAAAATAGTGCTTATCATAATTTCACTAGCTTAATTAAGTAAGGTGATTTTCCGAACTATCACTTCAACTATTTAGCACTTAAGCAATTTTTCAGGTTTCTGGATTTAATTTATTTATTTAATAATGTACAAAATAATATTCAAAATAGATAATGAATTTATATATTATAATGATATTTTTATATAATAATTAATTTTGAATTATAAGGAGAAACCGATTTCTCAGTTAAATCTGGATGGAAATTTGGCATATAGTTAATGCCAAGTTCTTGTATGAATGGAAATTGGGATCAATCAACGGCAATAAATCGATAAGGTCTATCTTTTTTCCTTGCTTGTAAAAACTGGCATTTAAACGTATTAAAACCCTCTCCGACGTTATTATTATTTTTGGAATAGCTAACGTAAAGTGTAACGTTTTTCCAATTATTTTTGTTCCCGGAAAATAAAAATAAGTTTAATATTCCCGAGAAAAAAAGAAATGCATAAAAAATTAGGTGAAGTGTTGAAAAATAAATAAAAACAAATTTTTAAAAGAAAAAACTATTTTATTATAAAAAACAAAAATGTACTGTAAAAAGTTTATTATAAATTAGCATTTAATATTAAAAAGTTTAATCAAAGTTCTAATTCAAAAATACATTTTTTAAAAGTAAGAAAACTGACAGAACGATCGCACAAATTTAATCTTTTTGGTGCAAAAATTGAATTACGCAAGACTTCTCTTTCACTCTCAATTGATGTGGGCTGTATGGCCAATAAATCATTCAATAAGTTCTTTAGATTTTTAGTTGTTTCCTGTATTTTCGTATAATTTAAATTCATTAGATATGCTGTCTAATTAAGTGGCGATTGTGGT
Source organism: Tipula lateralis (assembly GCA_963932295.1). NCBI lineage: Eukaryota > Metazoa > Arthropoda > Insecta > Diptera > Tipulidae > Tipula > Tipula lateralis. The sequence continues at coordinate 143,915,044 of OZ010738.1, forward strand.
GCTTTGTGATACCTATCATGTGGTACTTAACATTCCAGGTTGCTCGTCTTGGGAGGAGGGTTTGTTCGAACGGTATTTTTATTCACACTGCACTATAATAATAATAAGTACCAAACCAAATAATTCATATCGCCTTCTCGGAAACAACAATTGTCACACTCCCTTATTTAATAAATCAAGTTATTATATATTTTTACTATTAATTAAGAACATTATTTAAACTTACTAGTACATACATATTTCATATTATAACTGATGAAGAAATCAATGAAACTCAAGTGAGTAATGAGAAAGTGAATGAAAAAAAAAAAAATATATATATATAATATATATATATATATATATATATATATATATATATATATATATATATATATATATATATATATATATATATATATATATATATATGTATATAAATAAATATATATATATATATATATATATATATATATATATATATATATATATATATATATATATATATATATATATATATATATATATATGATATCTGTTAATATAAAGACAAAAAAATATAAACAAAATAAACTTACAGTACTCTTGTCCACCTGAACTGGAAAGCCTTACAGTTTCTGGCTTCTTTTGTATCTGTAAAATTAAAATTAGTAAATCGGACGCTTGTCCGTGATCACGAAAAGTTTTTTTTAATTTTTTATATCACTACCTTATTTTGATAAATATTTCCCACACTTATAATTAAGAAAATTCAACACATAAATCTATTGTATTTATACTTAAATCTATAAATTTATGACACAATCGTTCGAGAATTTATGAAGCGTAACCAAAAAACAAGATCGCTATTAATAATAAGAGTGTTACCGGGACTTAACACTGCTATTGAAGCGCAGCACGTGGTTCGTCTATCACCCGAAGCAAGTTGCGCTCTTCTGGTTTCAAGAACCGTTCAGCTATGAATTTATACAAGCCTCTTTGACCACGCCAAGGTAAACAAAATTAAATGATAACTGCGTGACCCAGTACCAAAAGCATTAACATAATCGGTTGTTTCTTCTTCAAAAACATTGGATAAAACACGATTTATTATTGAATTATCTTAAAAAATTAACTTTATCACAATCCGATTCCACAATTATTGAATTATTTAAAAAAAATATTATTAAAATAAATATATTTTGTGACTGGTTTTTATCATTGGCACAGGTATTACTCAGTTAATTAGCCTAATTAGAGTATAATTTCCAATTATAATGTAGTAGAAAAAAATAAAATTCGATCAAGAAGCTTTCCCCTTCCAAAATAAAAAAAACAAATAATTCATCATATCTAGTACCACGATTTAGATGTTTTTTTTATTAATTAACCTTGTCGCTGCATTTGTTTTATAGACAAACTAGTGGCTAGCAAAACTCGAAACTATAGACGATTATGTATTTTATTTTTTTTAATTTGAAGTAATGCATTTTAGCTACAACTAATTCGTCATTTAAATTAGGAACTACAGTTGGTTCATCCACAGATGGATCATCACTTTTGATTTGCATTTCAACATCTTTTTCTCTTTTCCAAACAACACGTTAAACGTCTCGCGAGCACAACCTATAATTCTATATTTTGATGATGAAGGCTATTCTGAAGTAGCTGTAGACTGCAAATCAAGAGTTTGAAGATACTTTGTGAAAGACACAAGATGTTAGTTTCTTTTTGCTTGAATACGGAATGACAAAGCTTCCTACAATTCCCTTAGATATATTATCATCATTTTCATGTAAAAAATCAAATAGGAATTTTAAAATGGCATCGGCTGTAACTGAATTGGCATTACATCTTCCTAATGCAGCTATTTTAATTGGATTAGGTGCAATGAATATATTGAATTATATTGGAATATTATTGTCATTTAGTAATGTTAAGGAATTCAAATCAATTAATATTTTTCGAACTGATTCAAGAAATTTTAGAAATCTCAACCATGGTTATAATGCTATTCCATCTACTCTTACAATTTAACAGCTAACTTAATCCTACTCTATGCTTTTCTTTATTATGTTCTTGTAGGATTGAAATTCTTTTCGGCGAAATTTTAAAAAACTTTACAAGTGTTCGTACCATTAGCAATGTAGCATTAATATCATCGCGTTCACATTGTTAGCGTACAGCATTATTAGTTTCTTTATCATTATCAGATTCAGAAAAATCTTCGCTAGTCGAGCTGTATTCATTGATATCAATTTGGGCAGCAACATTACAAATTCCAATTTTTTTATAAATTACATCGACACCACCTAAATGTATAGCATGATTATAAGACAATTTATCAAAAAATGGATATTCCACTCGTCGTGTGTCAGCAAGATTCGCGGTTTTTCTCCAGATATAATCCAGGATGACTGTTGAATACATCATACTGGACATCTTTGGCACCGCCGTCGCTCATTAAGACCACACACCAATACAACCTAATCAACAGCACTCGTCCATTAGATTAAATAATTGTGTATTTTTCTTTTTCAATTTACTTTATTCCTTTTTAGTTTACATTATTATTCTAATTATTTCTAACACTATTTATCTTATATAAACAAAAACCGAAACATTTCTTATGTCATTAACTCGTGAATTATATTAAGTTAACCTCACTCCCTAATCTTTCTTACGGCTCTTTAGCATTTGTCACACTTTGAGTTCACTAAACTTCCTCTCGAACTTCCACTGTTCTCGGATTTCCATTTCACGCAAAGTTCTAGGATCGATTTGATCACCACGATCCTTTAACTTAGACTATTGACCTGCTCTTCCTGATTTTAGGGACTCCACCAGGTTCGTATCTGGGTAGAATCGTTATTTGCCTCCTTCACCAATATCTCTCCACTGTGGTGGTCTTCCTCCTCAGTTTCCCTATTCCACTGACTTTCGCTCTATATGACTTGCCTGCCACCTCACTATCACTTCTATCAACTTCAGTCATTTTTTCGGGACCCTGTTAACAACAAGGGTGAGATGTTAGATAGCATCGGATAACCTTGATGTGAAACACTTCGTGCTTTTTGAATTTGATATTCACTAACTCATTAGTTACATCTCCGACTTGCCGGTAAACTTTTGCGGGCACAAACTTCTTATCTAGTTTAACGGAGTAATTCGCCTGTGGTAAATATACTGGTGTGAATATTTGTGTTGAATCATAAACTGGTCAAACCATCTTGGTTCAAATACGATTTAAATTGTTTATCATTATCTGTAAATAGGACTTCTTGTATGGAATAAACCAGAAATACTCCTTTCGCCAGATAGTCTACTACCAATAACCTCCCGTATGAAGTATCCAACACAATAAGAATATGAGTTTTTTTACTATCCATTGGGTATGGATCCAAGAAATCAAAGAACAGTTTCATCAAAGTTCGAATTCATATTTCTAACACTCTCTCATCATTGGTTTAGTGTAGTGTTTGCATCTTTGACTAGTTTACAATTCTGGTACTATCACACATATTTTTTGGCATTTCAAACTAGTGTTGGCCAGAAGAAATTTCTTCGAATTAAATAAATTCTTTCATCTTGCAAGTATCCATGTGTGCTGCTGTTGGAGATTCGTAAGCATGAGTTAGTCCAAATAGGAATATCAGTTTTATTGACTAGATCTCTTGCAGGTTGGTGCATTAGCAATTTACCATCCATGGTCTTGGTGTTACTTTACCTGGCATGGCTTTGATAGCATTCAATTTGTCAGAGTCAACTTTGAGACAGTTATGTACTTCATTTGTTTAAGCATAAACCTTGATTTTAAAACAATTTTAGTAATGTTTTATTCTCGTAATCTTTCTGCTACCATTTCAATTAATATGATATTTTGTTGGAAGGTAGCCGATATTAGTTGCAGATCAACTAACGAACACCTAATCATTCAGTTTACGAGGTATTACTTTGTCACTTAGCTTGAAAATCATCTTAACGGCATATTAAACCTCGAACGTTATAACTTTGAACTGATCTAATGGTCTGCTGGGTAGTGGAAGGCGCCTTATATCTGATTGATTGGATCAAAGAGAATTTACAAAAATTATAGCGTGTGTGGATATGGCGGTTATGTAAAACAAATTTGATATTGATTATGAAATATGTTTATTTTGAGCAGCAACTAACTGGTCGTACAACAACCAGTACACTGTAACTATGTAAATAAATACTCTTCTAAAAAGACATGTTTTTGTTCTTATTTTTATAAATATACATATAACTGTAATAATACTACCCTTTAACCTTTCGTTTTTATAATTTTCTCGTACCATTGTATCTTCAGTTGGAAATTTATAAGTTAATTCCCTACCAACGAGAGAGATTCAAACATGCTTATTCTTGTTGTGCTTAAAGGATTTGTTGATAATATTTAATATGTTGAATCGTTTAAAATCGAAATTTAATCTGTTGAGTTTAACAGGTTAAAATAAATTTGTACTTATTAAAAGCTTCATAAATAAATTTTATGAGTAACATTCTTATAAATAAATCTCAAAATTTAAATTTTTTTTTATGTCTGAAGTATAAGAGAGCTGAACAATGAATCAAAATATGTTTTTAGAAAAATTATCGGCTGCATTTTGAACTTCCACCATAATTCAGTTAATATTTTAGAATTATATTATGGCGATTCTACTATAAAGTGGTTAAGCATTATCTTCATTCTAAATCGTAATCGTGCTTCGTATTTCAAATTGAGCTACGCTACACACTTCAATGCCTCCAAACCTGTAATGAGTAATTATAAGCGACTGGTGCAAGCGAATTAAAATACCAACAAGTGAATACGTTCCCATATTTGACCAGAAGATCCTTAAAGAATAATCTAAGATTCAAGTTAATATACCATATGATATCGAGCTTCGCAATGTGCAGAAAAGGTAGGTCAAACAACTTTTTGCGCAACGAAAACTTTTCAAGATTTAATTGATTTTGGTTTAGGACGACTTAATTGTTTAATGAATTCAAAACCGATGTCACACCAAGTATTACTTTACATGGAAACACTGCTACATCACATTCTCTACAAACATTGTAAATCTGTAGTTTTTAAAAGTTAAAACTAAAATTTGAACATAAGCGACACGGAAAACTCAAAGTTCATCATAAACAAGAAAGCTCACCTAAGGATATTTGTAACCATAATTTAGTGCTGATATTCTTCCATGGTAACGATAAAAGCTTAAAACAATTTAAATATTTATCTGGAACGACATAAAACATTTTACTTTGTTAAATGCATGATTCCCAAAGTGGGACTCACTGGAAAGAATGGAGAACATAAGTTATAATTTCTCAAATAGTACTATCTTTTGTAACTTTCATGTAATAAGAACTTACTTTTGGTCTATTATTCCAGAATATGTTGCATAATTTCTAGATTCTCGAACAATAATGATTTCCACGTAGTTTCGCTATTTTATCTCGTTACGTATTATGAATATGTAACTGAAAATGAATAACTGTCATGCCTCATTTTCCTAATATCTATAAACACTTCATTAATTTTTTCTGGATGTTAAATGACTGACACCATCTCCATAGTCTTTCCAATTGGAACTGTTACAAAATCATAAAGCTACAAACGCAAACATAAGTTCCCTATGTGATTCTCTTCGGTTTTCGATGTAAACTAACGCCGCTATAAATATTTAATAAAAGCTAGCCTAAATCACTGATGACGTTACTGTAGCTCTGGTGAAGTCCAAAGACAGAAGATTTATGATTTATTAACCTTGAATGTCATGGCAGTATCGCAAATATTAAATAATCACCTGGAATACACAAAAAATGCTATCGATAGGTTCCAGGAATATTAGGGATTTAAATGAGGCCTAAAAGAGGCTCGAGTGAATTTTGCTATATTTTTTCTAAATAAAATCGAAAATGGAGAGTCTAGCAACGTTAGTAAAATATTGTTACTGGCTACACATCTTGTATCTATCAGTACGATTCGACCGCCTAGGTGCAGTGGTCAAAGCTGCTTCAGTTGGAGCGGGAGGTACCGGGTTTGAATCCCGATAGGGGCAGGATGCAAACGGGATTTTTCCCCATTAGATTACGATCTATGGTGTGAAGAAACACAGCTATGACCCCTCATTGGAGTGCAGAACTCATGGGCCGACCCATCTTCCATGTCAGCACTATAGGCTGGCATGGAGCTATGCAATGTGCAGATGGTTAGGAAAATCGGACCTATAACCGTACGTCCTCGAATTGGCTGAAATGGCGTAAAAACAAGGACGTAAATAAGCGAACCGTGAACAAGTAGGGACTGCCTTTAGTCCCAAAACAGATTAGAGATTAGATAATAAAAAAAAGAACGATTCGGAAATCAAACAGCAGTCCAGGGTATTGAGCCCAACTGAAGCACACTCATGCGTAAAACTTTAGCAATAAAACTAGTAATGCCAGTATTAGGGTCAGGCAGTATCTGCAAAATGGTATACCGAAGACTTTTTACAAAAAGTTTTCAAAAATCAGGAGAAAAGGGATTTTCGGCGCTACTTGTTACATCGTGATAATGCGCCTGCTCACAGTGCTTAAATAACGAGTAATTTTATTGCAATCGTTGGCATCGAAGACCAGTACCATATTCCACGGATCTACCTTGTGATTTCTGGTTATTCCGAGAAATGAATCAATAAGATTAGGAGATGCTTTGAAATCATTGGTTATTAAGAAAAACATTTTACTATAGGTTTTTCTAGTCAAATACTTTTGTTACTCCAATTAAGACTGTAACTCATTCTAGATCCGTTTCAAAATTTACTTTGTCCTGCGTAGTTAATTTTCTTAGCTTAAACGTTTGATTGTAGATTTTATTATTTTAGTGTACCATAGACCCCCAATTTAGCTTTATGTTTTAAATTTTTGAGTCGCCCTGTATAATGAAACTATACGAGAACATATTATTCCATTTCAAATAATTTATCGTAACAAAACATAATAAAACTCGAGTCATAGCGACTGGACAATATTTGTTCTCAAACAAACATATTTCGACTTCAATAAATCTAAACTCTCTGATGGAGCATATCTGTGTAAATACACGTTATCATGTACCATGTACATCTTCAAATTTATGAAAAATAAATTTAATTCCTTTTCTGTTCCAAATTAAAAAACAATAAAAATATTTTTTTTCTAAACTTTTTTTTTCCGTATATAAACTTTACACTACCCTAGGAACAACGAACCATAAAAGTTCAAAACAATGTTTAATTTCAATTAAAAATTTTATTAGTTTTCTAATAAAATTTCGGTGTAAAAGTTTTTTATATGTTTACTGTGTGTACGTAAACAACAAACGAAATAGACTTTATATGAACAAGAAGCTTTTCTTACTAAATTAATTCTTGCTCTATAACCAGTTTTCAGCTCGATGTGTCATAGACATTGAAGTATTTATCTTGATTACAATCTGCAACAGACAGATAATCAATATTCGATTAAGTTTTGTAACTTTTTTCTACTCTTAACCTCTATAGTGTATATCGAACCTAGTTTTAAAACAGTTAATCCCAAAAACATTATACAAATACAAAATAATCATAATCTATTTTCAATTTCAAAAAAGTGATAAAGTTTTAAATGCCAGGAAATAAAATAAAACTAAATAACATTTTTAATTCATCAAAATTAAAATTAAGTCATTCAATGTCATAAAAAATTAATTTTATGTCAGAGTTTTTCACTTCATTTCGTAAAATGTAAAAATTTTAAATATAATTATATTTTTGGTGTTTACGATAAATTTCTTGTAATTTTTTATTGTCTTTCTTTTGTAAGTAAATAAAACTTAATTAAAAATACGATTGAATGCGTATGGTACTCATATTATGAACAAGTCAATTAAATTAGCATTTTAGTTGAATATTTAAGAGTTACAACACTGATACCTTTTCCGTACAAAATGTTAGGTTGGGTATAATAGCAATGAAGGGACGCCCGTTATAAGATATGTTTTCTTTTATCAACGTATTAATTGGGTGCCCAATACTTATATCATTATACTTCTTATTTTATCACAGGAATGGAGCTTTGTTCAAAATTTTACTTAAAATTAACAATCGCATGCAGATATAACACCAGAGCTATATAGAATTTGAGATGGTTCTGATAACCCTCCAGAGTTGTGTAACTATTAAAAATTACTCTGAGTTCAATTTCTTCTTCTTAGAACACAAGCATTCGTTTTTGCAATACGTTTGAAATAAAAAACATCACGTTTTCATCCAAAATTATTTTATTCACCTACCTTTACATTAATAAATGGTTTTGATGACAAATTTCGAGTATTTCAAAATACTCAAAGTTTGTCATCAAAACCATTTATTAATATAAATGGCAGGTGAATAAAATAATTTTGGCTTAAAATAAGTGCTCAAAATTATGGCCTGCGATTAAAACACTTATTAATACGCATTTCAAATGATTGTACACAACTGAGTAGTGTGTTCCGTTGAATTTCAGCACACGGATTTCTGATTCGCTCAATCATGTTCTCACGTATTGTTGGTTCTTGTCTGTAAACTGTGTCTTTGAGATAGCCCCACAAACAGAAATCTGGCGCAGTAAGATCTGGTGATATGGCGGGCCAATTTATCGGATCAGCTCTACCGATCCAGCGACCATTGAAATCACGATCAAGTAATTCACTTGCCTCCACCACCATCACTTGCACCCAGCGACCATTGAAATCACGATCAAGTAATTCACTTGCCTCCACCAAATAGTGTAAAGGACAACCATCATGTTGAAACCACGTGTTCCGACTCATTTCTAAGCTCAAATTTTCAAGTAATATTAGCAGTTCATTTGCCAAAAAGTTTCGGTACATTTGACCATTCAAGTTGCTTTCAATAATGTAATGGGGCCTATGAGTTTGTTGCCAATTATTCCACACCATAAGTTGACAATTCAAGGACGCTGATGTTCAACTTGACGAAGCCAGTGCGGATTTGTAACACTCCAATAATGCATGTTATGTCGATTCGCCGTTCCATGGTTTGTAAAAGACGATTCGTCAGAGAACATTACGCAACGAAAAAAATTGGGGTTTTGTTGTATTTGTTCACGTGTCCATTGACAAAAAGTTGCCCGATTTTGGAAATCAGCACCATGAAGATCTTGATGTAAAGACACATGATATGGATGATACTTGTGCCGTTTAAAATTATCCAAACACTGGTGAGGGACAATCCGGAATCGTGAACTATTTCTCGTGTAATAACATGAGGATTATGAGCCACTGCTGCCAATACAGCAAATTCATTATTTTGTCCAGTGACTGCTGCTCTACGGGTCCTTTTTTTCGGTTGAACATTTCCATCAGTAATAAATTGTTTGATAGTACGGCCAAATAAAGCACGTGAACGAATCCTATTTGGAAAACATTGAGCATTTTCAAGATTTCTGCCAGCTTCTCCATAAACCAGAACCATTTCAATTTTCTCTGCCAAACTTAAACGCTCCATTCTAAAGTATTTGATCATTTATTTTGCAATTACGAAAAACATGAAGATAAAAAATAACACAAACGTTAAATGTGATTTACAAAACTGAATAAATTGTTTTGATGACGAATTTTTTTTCAAACGTAATGCAGAATCGAATGTGTGTGTTCTAAGAAGAAGAAATTGAAAATATTGAATTTCGTCGATTACAACGCCATCTATCATGAAACGAACAAAATATTTCATTCAAATCATACGTACTTTTAGTCGTAGAATCCGTATCTGCAATAAAAAATATGGCTTCCTATCTTAGTTTAAAAGTTACCACCGCCCCACCTACATAGCGGGGGGTGAGAGACTATGTTTTTTGTATTAATGTATTTCCCCCGCTGTATGATTAAATTTTGATTATGGACATTTTTTCCGTAAAATGGCTATTTTTCGAGATATCTGATCGTCTCAGTTTAAAAGAAACACCCAGTATACATATCTCCAAACTAAGAGGGTTGATCATGATTCTAACGGTTTTAATTTTATCATCTCATTACCTGATATTTTTCACTGGTTTAGGGAAAGGTTTGAACTAAATATTTAAATATCAAAGCTAAAATCATGATCACTACTCGAACCGATCTTGTGTTACATTCACCCAAACGTGGTGTATAATCAGCAACCTCTCTTCACGTTAACTTCGAATAAGATTGAAGTAGAAAGATTAATTCGGAAAATTGATCTTGCGGATAGTAGTCAGTAATTTAAAAGAAACGTAATATAATTTTTGACCTGCTGCATATACTTACTGTGAAGTTTAATAACTGGAACGACCGAACCAGTCTATAAGAACGGTGCTTCCATTAAGATAATGTAGTAGAGAAATCGGCCAACCACTTGTGTCGACTAAAATATTAAGTATCTAGAGCAATACAAGCAAAATAACTTTAAAATTATTTAATTCAGTATTTCAAGTAATCGAAAAAATTAAATTTGAAACTAGCATTCAGCCTCCAATCTCAATCGTGAGAATTTGTTATTAGTTAATATTTAACGTAGTCTTGCTACATCACAGAAGTATTATTGAATATAAAATTTTCACTATTTGATTGCCAACAGTATATATTCAACTGTGGATGACACTTTCCATCAACAATTGAATTTTACTTGTAAAATCCGTTTTTTACATTTTGAAATTATTTAAAGAACGCCGTAAATAATATAAAAGGTAAATTGCATGTAAAAAAACAAAGACAATATTCGCAGTGCCATCTATTTTTTAAATCTTTTAAACGAAGTTTTATTTTCCTATTGAAATTTTATTCTCTTAGAAAAAGGAAGGAAAAGCTTTATAAATGTGTCATCATGTCATTTCATATCTATTCAGCACAAAAATTCAGCAGAGTCAAAAAGCTAAATATATGATGGGGATTCTATTAATGATTAATAAAAAATTAATGATTGATACTACAGCCAACACTAATAAATTTCAAGGTCAACGTTTATTATTCTTGGCCATTTAAGTTGTTGATAAAGTACAGTGATATTATATACAATTCTAAGTGGAACGGTAGTTAAATGTGACAGAACACATAAACTAGAATCCTGTGATTCAACTGTTGCTAGTAAAGTTCGTTATTTAACATAACATTCTAGTGGTTCTATTTGAAAATTTAAAAACAGGCATCGCAGCATGGGTTTCTGATCGACTAACAATCTGGATTTTGAAAACTCCATGTAAACTGCATTAAACTTATTTTAAAACAATTGAAAATCTAAAATTGTTCATAATAAAGAAGAAGTAGTAGTTTTTCTAGATTTTTAACGAGCTTTTGATACAAACGAAAGACAAACTTTTCTAAACAAACTATGCAAATATGTTAAAAACGGCGTGAAAGGTTCAACTATTGTCTCCAATAAAAGAAATAATATGAAAAAGTCGATAACAGTTACTCTAATCCAACACCAGATTATCCCGGGGTACCACAGGGATCTTTATTAGGGACATTATTTTTCATATTGTATATTGAAAACAATAAAGTGAATATTTTTGTTGCTGATATCTTAATACGATTACTGGATTAACACTTATTGCATCTGTTCAGAAAATAGAAAAAAAATTTGGAGAATCTGAGCAAATTATTGATATTTGATAAGCTGACCCTAAACATTTCTAACACAAATGTCAATCACAAACCTTCCTAAAGTCCAAAACAGCTATACGAGTATGTATATGCGAAGTATTCTATGAGCAGAATAACGGACACATATAAATGAAATCTTTCAAATACTAGGGTGGAAGCCTTTGGTGAAACCAAAGAATAGACTTTCTTTTTGAAGTTGATATTTGCTCCACAGTTGAGCATTTTATACGTAAATAACGTATAAGTTACAAGAAAATTCGCGTAGTTTACAAAAATATGTAAATTATACTTAAAAAATACTTTAAGCAAAATAATCATTCTTGAATTATGTAAGATTTACGATTTATATAGAGAGTCAATTTTGGAATTTATTATATTTGATAAGAGATTTAAAAAAGTTTGTGTATATTCCAGTTTTAGTTTATTTACTGTACAATATGTAAAAAATGAGCATATAAATTTTACATAGTCTGTAGTTCACGCACCCAACAGTGGCCAAACTCAACATTATACTCTAATAAATAAGTGTATAATTATAATATAATCTGAAATCAAAATGATTACTGAAACGGAAACTAGTAGAAGAAATAATAACTCAAACCGGCAAACAACACAATCGACTCTTGGCTATCGTACACGGACAAAAATCGGAACCTGGAATATAAGAACTCTGACTGAAACATCAAAGTTGGCGCAATTGGAGCAAGAAATGAGACGTTACAAAATCGAAATTCTAGGTCTATGCGAGATAAGATGGAGAAACAGTGGTGAAATGAATACGAGCAATGGAAATTTTCTAATATAATCTGGCCGAAAGATTAAAGAATATCGAAACAAAGCAGATCTTCAATGACATGCTCGAAATCAAATTGTCAACCATTGATGGTGCTCAGATACCAGGATCTTCACCGCAAAACATGGATAACAGACTCTCCTGACCGAAATATGGAACATGGGTATAAAACCGCGGTATTGAAAGAAGGCCTGACCAGAATGATTTCTGAGAAAAACGAATTTAGAGAATGTAAAAATTGGCGAGGTATATCGCTTCTTAACACAATAATCAAGGTTTTATCAATGATCATCGTCGAAAGAATATCGCGTACAATAAACACGAAATTTAGAAAAGAACAAGCTGGTTTGAGACCAGGGCGAAGTTGGACTGACCATATAAATACAATTCGCATCATCATAGAGCAATCAAATGAATGGAACTCATCACTATACCTTCCCTTCGTGGATTTCAAACGCGCCTTCAACTGCATACACAGAAATGCAAAATGGAAGACACTTGCGAAATGGGCATCCCGATCAAAATAATCCAACTCATACAAGAAATGTATCGGGATACAGGCAACCGAGTACAACACAAAGGCAAGCAAAGTGAAACATACTACAACAATCATGGAGTACTCTCACCACTAGGGGCAGTCTAGTAGTATTAGATAGTTTCATGAAGAAAATGAACGGTGAGACACCTAATGGCATTCAATGGGGGTTAACGAACAAACTCAATGACCTAGATTACGCAGACGATGCCTGCTAACTTACAAATATTACGATATGCAGCAGAAAATACAGAAACAGAAGAAGATATCACCAGGCAATAAATAAAGCCAGCATCATGATTCACACAGTCTGGAACACTTCTGTATTCTCTCGAAACACCAAAATACGAATATTCAACTCATGCGTGAAATTAGTGCTTCTATACGGCTGCGAAACATGGAGATAAACTCAGCAGATCACAAACCAAATACAAATATTCGTCAACAAATGTCTCAGATTAATACTAAGGTGCTTTTGGCCTTTCAAAATATCCGGTACCGAGCTACATAGGCAGCCATATCAAGAGAACATTGAGACTGATATACGAAGGCGTAAATGAAGATGGATCGGCCACACATTAAGGAAATCATAATACGATATAACTCGAACGGCACCCAAAAGGAAAGAGAAAAGTAGGAAGACCACCTGTAACGTGGAAGCGAACGACAATTGCGGAAGCCAAACACATTGGAAAATCATGGGCTGAAATAAAATCAGTAAATCTTTTTCACAGCGACCTAATAGAGTATAATGCTGAGCATTTTTTACAACTTGGAAAAAATAATTTATAGCTTTATCACAGACAGAGATGAACAGCTAAATAATTTTCTTACAGTACGATTCCATGTTGTAAAATTAAATTACTTAAGATATCGTGTGACAAATTTAAACATACAACATCATTTTCAATAAGTAGAATCATCATATCCACTATTTACAACATAATTTATCCTGAAATGGTTTTACATCCAAAACTATTTTTTCTTATAACGTCTAGAAGTAATATATTTTACTACATTGCAGTCTACTTAGTAAAGGATTTCTCAATAAGAGGTTTCATTTTGATATCTTAAAAAAAAAGAGTGTTTTTTTTATGGGAAACCCATGGATTTTTATTTCATTGTAAATGAAATTCATTATTTCACATTTTTGTTTCATTATTTCACATTTGAACCACCATATCCTTGTCATAAAATTTCGCATGACCAATTCGCATATGTGCGGCTGTATGTTTTCGATAACTTCACAAAGACCTTAAAACTTGAATCCCAAAGAAAAAAGTCTAAAGGTGTTAAATCACATCTCGATGGCCAATTGTGATCAAATCTTCGAGCAATAACACGGTCAGGAAACTTTTCTTGCCAAATTGCTCGTGTGGCACGTAGCGCCGTCTTGCTAAAAATCAACGTCGTCCACATCAATATCTACCCACTCGGGCCATGAAAAATTATTAATCATAGTTTGCTAGCGCAATCCGTTCACCGTAGCAGTTGCGGGAATTCAGTGTTAGTCGTCACAGTGAGTGGACGTGTTTTTTTCCACTCGCTGTTTAATTAAATAAAATAAATTCGTTTGTGTTTGTGTGTTTGTTTGTGGCTTAATTTTTGTAATCTCAGATGAGTATCATTATTACATTATACTATATTTTATTATATTTAATATTAAATTATATTATATTATATATTGCATTATATATTTAGGTTTTAGTGTTTATATAAATTAAGATGGATGTACATATATCGTATTTGTGTGTGTCAGTTTGCAACGTGTATACATTGCCAGTAATGGTATTGGTATATAGTTATATATACATCAATTGCAATATCACACACACAAACAATTTTCCGTTGCAAACGATTGAATGCGACACGTGTGTTTTTTGTTTTGTTTCGTCTGACGAGACAATCCCATAATTCGATCTTCATATATTTCCCTTTCCTCTGAGTGATTTTTGTATTTTGTTTTATGTATCATAATGTATTTCAAGGCATACATGGAGGGGACTTTTGGAGAGTTTTGAATTATAACGCGGTCAATCTGCATGTGTATTTGTGTCTTTTTGTATATACACCAGTGTGGAAAACACAAATTCACATTCTATAGTCTAAATTTTGATGTCCTTGAAAACGATTGCATATAAATTTTTGTTAAATTTTATATAGCACGTTATTTTGTTTTTGTTTTCTTAGTTGCATTAGTCAAATAAAATTCTAAATATTTGACTATGTATTTCCCTTCCCTTTTGTTTTATATATTTTGCTTATATATACATATATATAGATCAAGTATAGATCAATAATATTCCAATGCGTATACGGGCAATGTATACAGGTTTGATCTTGTTTATATTTGTGTACATATAATATAACATATAAATGCATACAGTGCGTTACATATTATTACTGGTTTTTGGGTTTGCTATTTGATGGGTTTTGCATGTAATGTTTTTATATTTAATTATTGTTTGAGAATTTAGCTGTAATGCAATTAGGATTTTAATGCGGTGCCATGTATAGATTAATGATCGAAGGGTCAGTTTTTATACGACCAGCGAGGTGACTTGTATGTGGGGGTGTGGAGCGGAGGAACTTTGAGGTGGAGTGGATTAACATATTTTGGAGTAGGTTCCGACTAGGTAGAGCAGGCACGGTAGAGATTCGGAAATTAATTGAACATATATTTGTTGGTGGTTGATGGATTCTGGCACGAGTGGTTTAGTTGTGGGCGTTTGAATTGTGGGTGTGTTCGGGATATTTTCTGTAGCAGGACGTTTACCTGTATAGCGGGACATTGATCTGGATTGGAGGTGTGGACTTGGTTCGGTTGATGTTTGACGGCTATTTGTCTGAGTACTTCATGATGTTATGGTGAATCTTCTCGTTACCAGTGGATTTTATTCGTGTTTTAAGTTTCATATGTAAGCGGGGGTTCTCGGCCGTTGCCGTGGTGGGATTAATTTTTATGTTTGTCTTTGTTGGGTTTAGTTTTGGAAGCTTCCTTTCAGTTGCAGATGTGCTGAGGGGTGCGGAGCGAATAGCTGGCGTGTAGCTCAGGTATCGATCGAGGTTGGTTCCTCCAACATGTTCTTTTCGGCTCGGTCTGGAGTCTGTAGGATTGATTGGTTAGTGATTCTAGGCCACGATTGGGGAGTTATTGCTGTCTCGTTGACATTTGAGTGTTGATGGTTTTAATTTTTTGTCGTTGGAATCGGGTCTGTGCTTGAATTGGTCGTGGGTTTGGGGATTGAATGGTTTTCGGCCGTAGTCCCGGGATGCGTTTCCGGTGATTGAGAATGCAGGTGTGTGTCTTGTATCGGGTTTGACTGTCCTTGTTTTGAAGAGTTTTAGAGGATGTGTATGCCTACGTTCGGGGTGTCACTTTACTGTAGATGTGGCAGATCTGCATCGAGTTTTACTGTTTATGGGTTCAGTAGCCGCTTATTCAAATTTGCTACATTTTAAAGGAGGAATAGTTGGTGTTGACTTCGATTCGGCTCCATTCATATCATTTGATAGGAAGTCAGATTTGAGTGCGAAATCGAGTAAGTTGAGGTAAGCACAAGGGTGCGTGTGTGTGACACATAAGTAATAAGGAAAGTGTACACATCCTCAGGGATTTTGTAGGACAGGAGTGTTTAGATTTTATGTAGTACGAGTCTGTATCTTCCATTATCGGGGGTGCATTTTGGGATTGTGGTTGAGGATTGTTTAGAATGAAAGTTTGTAACGGGTCGGGCGGGGATTTTATTTTAGTGGCGGGGAGTTGGAACTATTAGAATGTTTGGGTGTCGGCGGGATTTTAGCAGTTTTGTAGTGGTGTTCTGGAGGCATTCAATTTTATAGAGTGTCGGGAGCTTTTGATGTTTTGGCGGAATTTTTAGAGAATGTCGCCTGATTCTGGCGCGGGCTGGGATTGTGCAGGAGTGTTTTGGAGGAAGCGGTTTTTGTAGGTATTATTTGTAGCTGGTAATCTGTCCTTTGCCTCATGGTACTGCTGGGGTTAAGGGAGAGGGGGGTTCCGTGGCTGGATTTGAGTGGGACGGACATGAGGGTTGAACTAGTTGTGGTGGCGGCTAGGAGCCGCTGTTGGCATGTGGGGATTTAGACGCGAATGGGAGCGGGAAGATTCGCCGGAATGTGGGGTGTTTGGATAGATTCCGGTTTGTTGGATGTCAGTTGAGATAGGTCTGCACTTTTTATTAATTTGTAGGTTGGTGTTCCTTTGTTGAGGGTGCTTTGAATGAGTTTTTAGTTTGGATGCTTATAATTGGGTTCTCGTGGGGTTTGTTCGCTACAAATAGATGTATGTTTGGTGGAATTTGGATCGTGTTTGGTTTGCTTGAATGGAGTTCGCTCCGGGGATGTCGATTTTCTCTACTTTTGGGGCGCTTCTGCTCCATACTTTCTGCATGTATGTGGCAAACCTGACTGTGTTATTGCCTGTGTGTCGTGCATACGTGCCTGTGGGTTATCCATGCGTTATATAAATTTATTAAGCTTCGTATTAAGTTTAGTATTTGGATTTAATGGTGCGTTTTGCAAGTTAATACCAATTGTTTGTTTTTTTATTTATAAAAAGACATCCCTGATCACGACCATTAATATAAAAATAATAATAAATTATGGAAAAGTTTGTTTTTAATTATTTACATAAGTGTAAATATGATTATAGTTGGAGGGGGTTGACAAGGAAAATTTATTTTATTTAAAAAAAAATTTTGCATAATTTTGGAATGTAAAACGTTTTCAGAGATTTATTTTCATTTTCTGAACATATTCTAGTATTATGGTATCATCAGCATAATGGTTGACGGGTACTTAATCTAGCATACCATATTAATTTAATTTATGGTTACAGATTCAGAAGCCGTAAGTAAATTAAATAAGAGTTTTGTAATTGTCTTTAACTATGATTGGTGTGCGGACTTGAGTTTAAATAAATAATAAAATTAATAATAATTAAGTTACAGATGCCTATCTAGTAAATTTATCTTTAGAATTTGTGTAGATGATTTAATTTTATTACGTTATAGCTAACTGCAACTGTAGGTTATAGCTTACTTACTCAATTATTTATTTATATAAATAATTTACCCTTTTCACGAATTGACAGTTTATTTGGTCGTCATAATATGAAATGTATATGAAATGCTGTCGGGTCATAAAATAAATAAATCTTGCCTCTCACGTTAGATGGTGGTGGATCTGGAATTTTATGGACGCAACTTTATATGCAACATATAATGAGAAGACCCCAGGATAACTAACCTAAATACTCCAGTTTCAACTGTTGAGGTAACTCAAATACATATGATGGAATAAGAAACAATGGTAATGTGAAAAGGATATAGATTTTACTAACAATTTATATTATTTTAAGTATTATGTAACAGGAAAATGGTTCTGCTGAAGATTGTCGCCTTAGTCTATTTGTTTCTCTGATAAGCATGTTACAGAATTATGGCAATATTATCGTAATGGATGGCTTAAACTATCATATCATATTAATTAAATTGTTTCAGATACCTGAGCTATAAGTTAATACATTTTCTTTCAGAGTTCTGTACTTATGTTTTAATTAGGTTACTTGTGTGGGCGGGAGTTGAAATAAATAATAAAATTAATTAATTAACAGATAATAATATTTATTAATTACAGATTGCTGAGCGACTAACTAATACATTTATTTCAGAACTTTAATTTTAATTTAGTTTTAATTTTATTCAAACACAGCAGAGCAGATAGGTAATGCGGACTGGAGAATGCTGATTGGCGATTGCAGATTAGTAGATTAGAATTGTGATTGTCTTGTTGTTGTCAGTTAACAGTAGTTTAGTAAACGATTTGCCAGGTGTCTGTAACCGGGTCGTTCTCTCCTTACTAACATACCTTCCCATCCTTACCTATTGTTTTATGTAAACGGCTGTAGGAATAGGCCCGGCGTTATCCGGGAATCTTGCCTAGCGCTTGGTCCTACAGTCCTATCAATCAATCAATCAATCAATCAATCAATCCGTTCACCGTAGCAGTTGCACCAGCCTTATTAATTCCAAAGATCGTCGATAAATAAACAAACCTGGATTTTCTTCAATACGGTTCGATTTTTCACATCACAAACTTGTCTCAACATCTCAAATTTTTCAACCAGTTTCACTATTACCGGTCGAGAAAGTGATTCACGACGACCAAAAGTGCTTCCGTTTTGCGAACTGTTACTGCAACATTTTTGTAGTGAATTTTAACAGCGTACAACCATTTTTAGTAATGGCGTAGTGTTTACTTGTCAAACGTCAAAAGATGACAGCTTCAAAATTGACAGCTGCTCAAAATGAAACCTCTTATTGGAAAACCCTTTATACATTGCCAACATAGTTGGTTCCAACCAAATGCATATATTAGTCTACAATTTACAGTGAATATTTAAACAAAACTTCTTTCCAACTTTTATCCATCCATACATTGTATGTACAGGTTCTAGTACAAACACAATTTGCATAATGTGATTTAGTTCAAACAGTAAAAATTTAATATAATCATGACTCGTATTCTAGATAATATACGAGTAGAAGAATATTGAATATTAAGAATTAAACATATATTTTCGTTATCACATGTAAGATGTACCACACACACACATAAATACATATAGTTGCGCTGTCAAACTCTCGTTCAAATTTTTGTTTAGCATTTGGGAAATGCAAAATTTTGCCCTCACAGTTTAAACCTCACATATAACGAAAAATAGTCACTTAAAAGTTAAAAAATAACAGCAGGTTATAACATACATATTTTTTTCTATAAATATTATTATAATATAAAAAGCTTTAAAGTTTTTTTCTTTGAGATCCGGTTCCGGTTATGGCATTTTTCACAGATCATTTCATATTGTTATCTTCTCTACATATACATACGTACATATATGGGAGTATTATATATGAAAATTTCATGAATATATTATTAAGAAAATATGTTTATAATATGGCCATATAAACGTATAATACTTTTACTACATATACACATATAACCAAGAGCTTTTACTTACATGTATTTTAACAAACTTTGCCGGTTAAAACACATATAAATATTAAATATATAAGTACAGTGAAAATAAGAAAATTTATATAACATTTTTATTTTCTGTCGTAAGAATTGTATATGTATGCACACATACATATATATAAGTAAGTATATCCACAACACAATATGAAAAATGGTAATGGTGTAGGGAAATCTTTGAGAGTGATGAAAAACAAAATTTTTTATGATTTAAGTGAAAATTTTCGGAAAACACATTTTGCTCTTTAAGAATATTTTATGTTTCACCTCCGTTTTACATATTGTTCAGTTTTGTTGTGAATAATGTATGCTACAGATTTGGCACAGAATTGTTTGAAACAAAATTCAAAATCGCTCATCTTCATTAATGAGAATGTTAATAACTAATTGTATTAATTATAAAGAGTTACCCCTTTTCCCATCTTAAATGTGCTCGTTTCTATAATCCTTGAGATTAAGGTCATATCACATGTATGAAATAGTATTGGTTGGAACTCGCTACTCTTCAACAAATGCGATAACCAAATATGTATGCTCTTATGAGATTGACTAACCTGTAAATTCTCTGTGTACATGTTTTCCCTGGTGTATGCCAACCTCAAGATAAAGAGTCGTTTTATAGTAATTTGCATAATCTGATGGACTGAAGCACCAATTCAAATCGATGATTTTAAGTCAAAAAATAAGACTGATTAACGTTAAACTATGTGTTCGTTCTCCTTACACAAAACTGAAACTGAAGTACATTCTTTTCTCACAAAATCTTCTATCTAGAAAGATGTAAAATTCCATGTAAAATATTTCGAAACCAAACTGATCACGTGTTGATTTCAAAAGACGGGCGCTGGTTTGTGCCATGAAATCGTTTCGGCCTTCAAACACCTACAAAGGTAGTAACCACCATCTGGTCATGGTAACGCTACGATAGAAGAATAAGTAAAGAATGACAGGAGAATATATTTGAATGTGCTTGAAAATATCAAAATCTTGCCAAATTACCAGTCTGACGAAGTGAACTCTGTTGAGGAATCTTGGTTCACGATGTTGCCCAGCAGACTAGGCTCATAAATGATGCGAAATTAAAATTGAAAAATTTCTGAAAATCTTTACCGTGTATACTCGTTTGTTAAACCGCCCAGGTGGCGCAGTGGTTGAAGCTGCTTCAGTTGGAGCTGAAGGTACCGGGTTCGAATCCCAATCCGGGGCACGATGCAAAAAGGGATTTTTTACCATCGATCGTTTGGGCGATGCGTTCAGTGGTGTGAATGAACACATCTGGATCCCCTCTCGAGTTAAGAATCCATGCGCCGTCCCATCGTCTATGTCAGTAATATAGGCTGACATGGAGCTATGCAATGCGCAGATGGTTCTACGAAAATCGAACCTATAGCCGTACATACAGTGGTATCACAACGGACCATCGCTGGTCGAAGGGTACGGTAGCAGCCAACCAACAACAAAAAATACTCGTAAGTTCACTTTTGTGGTTTACGATAGACATTTAAAAAACAGATAATAAGTTTTTACTAAAATGTAAAAAATATTAACCCGAGTTCTGTCTTACGATGCATAATGCGTTGACCATTGTGAAGTATTCCTTATATTTCCAAAGAATATTACAGTTTCTCACAAATTATTTTAAAATGGTTTAATAATAAATTTGCAAACTAGATCTTGTTCAACAATAAAATACTTGAAATTACACCCTGATCAAAAAGTTCCCGGAATAACCACTGTGTGGTGCATCAATCGTTCCGATTTGAGTTTTGTTACATCTGTTGTTGGTACATCCCTCTAAATCTTAGTGTCATAGCTTGATATTTACAAAAGTTACGTATAGTCAAAAGTACATCTATCTCTGTGTGATCGTTGGCGATTATTTACTATTTTTGAAATGGATTAAAATTTACCACAATTTTGCGTCAAAAACGGATTTAATGGTGTGCGAACGTTGGAAATGTTGGAAAAGTGTTTCGGCAATGATTCTCTAAAGAAAAACGGCCGTTTACCGGCACGAGCGGTTTTAAAGTGGTCCTGAATCAATCGAAGATGATGAACGCAGTGGCAAGCCATCGACATCGAAAACCGAGGAAAACATTGATAAAGTAAGAGAAATGTTGGTCAATAACCGCAAATTAACCATCAGAAAAAAAGAGGTGGACTTGAACATTCCATATGGATCCGTCCAAGACATTTTGGTTAATTTCATGCAAAAACGAAACCGTGTTGACGCCGCAAAAGACATTATTTGCGAGGCTGAATGAATCCTCAAAAGGATCACTACTGAGGACGAGACGTGGGTTTAAGAGTACGACACGCAATTCACGCAAGTGAATGGCGTTTACCAAATAAGCCGAGACCAAAAAACCACATCGTTTTCAGAAGGCAATTCTCACAGTTTACAGACTGTAAACAAAGAGTATTATTTGGGCGTCAAAAGACGTTTGCGTGAAGCAGGAAACTCGTGGATTTTGCATCATGAAAACGCACCGTCGCACAGTGCCATCATTACTCGTAATTTTTTGGTGCAAAATGCAACAAATACCATTCAACAGCCACCAAATTCCTTGTGACTAATTTCTGTTCAATCGAGTTAAAAAAGCATTACGGAAAACGCGTTTCAGCAGTCGAGAGGAAATAATGGAAAATCGCAGAAAGCACTGATCGAAAACCGAATATAAAAAATGGTTCGAGGGTTGGATCAAGCGCTGGCATAAGTGTGTTTTAATCGATGGGGATAACTTTGAAGGGGACAATATATATTTACATAATAACTTGTATTTTTAATTTTCTGAATAAATTTCGGGAACTTTTTAACCAAGGTGGTATTTATATTTTCACAGTCACCAAAAAATACTTTCATTTTATTTCAAACTAATGCCCCTGTTATGAATGTCACCAAGTGACGCGACGTCACAAAAATTAAACTTTGGTATTATGAATGTCACGGTTAGCGAGGATATTGTAGCGTCGACTAAAATTTTGAATAAAAGAATATTGCGAGAATATTGTTTTTAACATTAAAAAAAAAATTAAAATTGAAATCCGAAACACGTAAATTTTGTTAATCTTTATTATATTATGGTTTATAATTAATAATATTTTCTTTTTTAAAATAGAAATAAACAAACAGTTCCAAAATTTGTGAAGAAATCGAAAAAAAACAGTCATTGCTCAGTATTCGAATTTTGGAAAAATTTAATTATTTAAATAAACTAAACTACAAAACATTAAATTTATTTGTTTTTAAACACACCAAATGACGAAACCTCAAACATATCGAAATCAAAACAAAAAACTAATAGTTACCAACTTAAAAACATCAAAATATAGGAAATGACTCATCATGATGCGTCCGTTACTTTATCAATATAAAGCGACAATCTTAATACCAAAATATGACTCGAGTGCTAATACACGTCACGGTTACGAGTGGGATGAGGTTACGTCACGGTTACGAGTGGGATCAAAAATAACCAACAATCAAGGATATTAGTAAAATTTGTTATTTGTGGATATAATTTCATAGCAAATATCTGAACGCTCAAAACTTTTGCATTTTCGTGTGTAATCAGATAATTCCAATATCTATATAAAAGCGAAACTTGAGTCAACATCTATAGATCTATCCGATAAAGGCCATGGATCGTGGAAAATATGAGTGTAATTTTTTTTTGTGGATGTAGTCACATAGAAAATTATTTCCACAAATAAAAAATCACAATCGATTTATTAACACTTCATGGCTCTCTATAGATATTGACTCAAGATGTTAGCTTTTGTTTATTATAGCTATTGGAATTATTTATTTACTCTTCAAAATTTTAAGATTCCAATTGGAGTCTTTCCAATTGGTAAAATTATACACCATGCAGCGATAGTCTTGGCGAAGCTCCTCACTTCCACTTAATTTTATTCCGTTATGTATGGCCGTTATTATGTTCCGTTACGTGGTGAAAAACAGAGGGTTCGAAATCGATAATTACTTCACATGAGATGCAGATTGCTATTTTGGTATTCGTTTCTAGTGGACTATACAAGGTGTTCGTTGGTACGTTGGAATTCTTTGATTAAAGTGAAGGCTACTTTACTTCTACCACTTCGTAGTTTGAAGCCTCCCTTTCAACTTAAGAACGTTAAAAAAGCACCCTTCCAACGAAACACTGTGTTAAAGAATCATTAATATCTTAGACAACAGGTTTTTAAATTTTATATGATAAAGTTAATTGAAAAGCTGAATAAAGCGTGGTTCCATTTGGAGATAATCGATGAATATTATTCCTTTCGTATCCCATAATACAGATGCCATCACCTTACCGACCGACTTTTGCGTTTTTGCTCGCTTTGGATTCGGTTCGTCGACTGCTGTCCACTCAGTTGACTGACTTTTAGATTCTGATGTGTAATTGTCAAGCCATCTCTCATCCATTGTCACATATCGACGATGGAATTACATTTTATTGTGGCTTACAGCGCCAAACACGCCTCTGAAGCATCGAGCTTTCGCTTTCCCAAATGTTCATGTAAAATGGTAAAAACACTCCCATCTGATATCTTAATAATTTCAGCTAGCTCGTGCACTTTCAATTTCCGATCGTTCATAACAAATTTGTGTATTGTTTTGATGTTTGCTGGAATAACAGCGTCATTTGAACGTCTACTGCGCTCTGCATCATTTGTGCTGGTACGACCACATTTAAATTCAGCAATCTATTTGTCTTGATAAGGTTTTGTAAGTGTTTGGTTTCCACTGCATTGTAGAGTTCGGATAAGGTGTATCAAGCCATTGTTTGGTTTTCACTGTATTTTTGCATCGAAAAGCAATGCTTCGTTATAAAACTCGAAATTTACTTTTTCAAATTCACAAAAATTAGAAATTATATAGAAAAAAATCCTGTGCACCTACTGTATATATAAAGTGAAACTCCTTACAGCCCTAGATCCTATGTGCCGTACACTTACCAGAGCCGTAAAAATATCTCCAGATGTTTTATATTAATAAAAACTCTTATATGACGAAAATCCCGTACGTACATAAATGCATTTCGGGTTGTTTTTGTTTAATTACAGACCATTGCAATTTGTAACGATTCGCAAAATTTGACAAATTAACATCCACCCTATTTGAATTTATTACGAATTTCTTTGCATTTTTCTCCCGTAGTGTTTTTACGTTTGCAAATTCAAAGTGGTACTTATAGATAGATATAATAAAAACACAAGGTCATACAAAATTAATTTTGTTTCTTGTCTTCTGTAATAAAAAAAAAAAATTTGGCGGGAAATTTACTAAAGGTGAAGTGCTAAACCGGGAAATTGAAAGGTAGAAAAGAAAGAAATAAACTGGTGGTTCGGGACAGTTGATTTTGAGATTCGATGAAATGCAAATCGTTCGAAAAAAATAAAAAAAAAATAAAAATGAAATTAAGAACTTAAAAATAAAACAAACAAAAAAACAAGAAATGAAACATATAGTTAAGTGACATTGTTAATTAAAATTAATAAATAACATTAAGAAAAAGTTATATAATAATAAGAAACAAAATGTGTTAATGTTTTTTTTTAAATTAATAAATTTATATACTTTGGAAAAATAATAAACTAATGAAATAAAAATAAAAAAATTATACATATACATATATCTGTGGATAAACTTAATCTTGTTTCAAGTTTTCGACAATTTCTCGCTATGCTTCAGTGAAACAAATAGAAGTATATATAAGTATATATATATATATATATATATATATATATATATATATATATATATATATATATATATATATATATATTTCAATTATACGTTTAAAAGTTACAACAGCAAAAAGTAACAGCGAAAAATAAAATAAAATACTGATCTTTGCCGAAACATTAACTTGGAAAACTTAGAAAAGCTCCCGACTAACAAAAAAATTAAAATTTATAAAATTTCAACGAATGCCGAAATTCTATTAATCGATGTTTGTTGCAAGCCTATTGATGACGGGATGGAGTACCACTAGCACATGGAAGAATGTGGAATATGGTGATATAACCTTGAAAATGTATGTTATTTTCAATTTCATGATATTCAATTGTTGAAAAAAAACCGTATGTGTAATTTTACTTATATTTTTCTTTATATCGAATCATTTTGCTCTAAAATAAGTGTACATATATGAAAGTCTCATTATTCATATATTTTTTTGGTAAATGATTCTTTCCTTCTATTTTGGTTTGTTTGCTTGTTTTGCTTATAGCTGAGGCCATCTAAGTTTTTTTTTCTCTTACTTACCTTAAAATTTTCCACATGAATTTGCCGCGTGGTAAGTACATATAATGGCTACTTGGTAAATTTGAACTTGAATGGGATGATTGTCGAGGTGGGAAAGAAAGTGATTTGATCGATAAGAAATGTTCCGTAAATAAGATTTTTTTTTGTTTTCCACACTTAATTTGAATACAGTATATAATTGTAATATGGCTTTCGACATTGCATGTAACATGTACCCCCCCAAGCCACTGATTGCTACCCGCATCAAGAAGTGTGCTATGTAATGTCGAGGATTCCAAGCCGGAGGTTACAAATTATAAAAAAAATCGTACATCTGACAACCATGACTTGAACCAGGTAGTTTTTGAATGGTTCTCTAGAGCTAGAGTGAAATTTTTTTTCAATTTCTGGAACCTTTTCACAGTCAAAAGCTTTACAAAAAGCCAAAGAAATGAATATCAATGAATTAAAAGCGAAGAAATGGTTGGCTACGCAGCTTTAAAAAGATGGAATATCTTTTAAAAAAGTTTCTGGCGAAGAAAACGATGTTGACCAAAATTTTGAAGCATTGTGGAAAACGAAGTTGCCTGATATTTGCGATGGCTACCAATCAAGCGATATTGCGAATTACTACGAGACCGCTTTGTTTTTTCGTACATTGCCAGATAAAACACTAACTGTAAAAGGCGAGAAGTGTTCTGGAGGGAAACTAGCAAAAGATAGAGTAACAGTTCTCCTGACTGTATTTGGTGATGGCATCTCGTTAAAGTCTTTCGTTATTGGGAAATCATTACGACCACGTTGTTTTAAAAATTTTAATTTTACCAAAATCGGAGTAAACTATCATGTAAATAGGAATGCCTGGATGACCAGTTGTATATTCTATAAATATTCAACTGGACTTAATCAACAAATGAGACGGGAAAAGAGAAAGATACTGTTATTTTTGGATAATGCATCGTCCCATACAAATTTAGAATATTGAAACATTAAACTTGATTTCACCAAACTGCACATCAAAACTTCAGCCTTTAGATAACGAAATTATTGCTGCTATTAAAACTCACTATCGTAAATTTATGATGCAAAATTTGCTATTAGAAATGGAAGCCTGCGAATCAACTTCGAATTTATCGAAAAAAATATCAATGTTGGATGGAATTAATTTCCTAAAAATGGCTCGAAACGAAATTAATAGAGACATTTTGTATTGTAAAATGTTTCATGAACTGAGTATTTCAAAATCAGAATTTGAATGATTTAATCATCGATAAACCCAAAACGCTTTCCACAATGACAGAAATACAAAATTTAATATTAACTACATATGGGTTTGCCATTTGCAGCTCTGTTGATTTAGTAAGTGTTGATGATGATGCTGAAATAGAATTATCATCTATTGATCTTAAATTGGCAATCGATGAGGTACAGTCATCGAACACAAACAATGGTGATTGTTATGAAGATGAAACCACATTCTTGAAGATGATATAATCGATCAACCGGTTTCTAAATCTCAAGCGGCAAATAGTTTAGCTACGCTGGAAAATTATGCTCGTCAAATTGGATTAAATGATTTTTATGATAAAGTATGTTCATTAAAAATGGAATTTCTTCAAATTGCGAGCAGTTCAAAGGCACTCACTCAAACTAAGATTCAAGTAACTGTAGAGATTTTATATTTCGTCTTTGTTACAAATTATGTGTTATTCCTATCGAATTACATATATCATTTACTTTAATTAAATCTTTCACTTAAGAAGATTATATCTTTTACTTTAATAACCTGAATTGTACCTGATCAATAAATTTTAGTCAGAAGTTACATAACATGAATTGTTTCTTAATTAAATAAATTTTTATACATATATGAATGTATATGTAATTGATTTTATTGTATTTTCATCACAAACTCAGAATATGTAATATTTTTTCTGATAAGTTGCCTATGCCGTAAAGCTTTTTCCTGTGACGTTCCGGCTCTGAAGATTTTCATTATATATATATATATATATATATATATATATATATATATATATATATATATATATATATATATATATATATATATAAATTTTTATAAATACATATCGTCGTCCTAAGTTTTTAATGTCAAAACGTTCGTCGCGAGAAACTGCATCTAGGAGTACATATTGTTTCATCGGCTCATTTTTCAAAACCAAAAAACGTATTTGCTCAGTCTTTTATTTATATAGTGAAATCACGTATCTACCATTATTTAATATGTGCTAGTGTCAAAGTAGATTGCTCATCAATCAACCAAGAAACAAGAAAAACTAAACCGGATAACTCTCGCCGGTCTTTCACAAAATTATATTATATTTTTACCGAAGGGTCACGAAACATTACAAGTGTCCAGAAATATTTTTTGTGTGCACCATTGGCTCTCCAAAGGTCTTGATGGCATGCATATCTCAAAAGATATATTGATTGAGCTAGACAAAATAGAAAATACTGAGAGTTATCTCTAAACCAGTTAACGAACAAAAAGAGAACCTGGTAAAATTTTTGGACAGTTTACCAAAACATCCATCCCATTACTACCGACACAGTTCTGACAAATAATACGTCGAGCCAGTATTAAATTTTGGCAATAATAGAGTTGCGATTTTTGTGGAGTACCATAAGTGCTGTGCTGAATTTTTTAAAGTAAAACCATTATCAAACTGCACTTTTTCAAGATGGTGGATGAAATAAAATAGCCATTTCAACAGCCCAAAAAAGATCAGTGCGATGATTGTTGCAATTTCAAGGCAGGCAATTTATCGAAAAAGATGTACAACGAGCATATTTTCACAAGGAAAAGGCTAGAGAAGAAAAAATTAACGATAAAAATCGAGGTGTTAGGGGCGAATGTACACGGAAAAAAATAAATTACATCAAACAAGTAAACGATGTTCTTAGTTCTAGTAAATCAAAATTATATCATGTTTTGCTTAATTTAAGCATAGTATAATTTATTTGTGCAGTTACTATATAAAATAAGTAAAATGTATCATCATTCAAGAATAGCTCAATTTACATAAATCAAGAAAAGTTTACTCATTTGAATGGATTATTTTTATGAGTATTTGACGTCTACTATGATATATTATATTTTGAACAGTATTTTTCTGCAAAATGGAAATGAGTAAATAGTTCTTATTATTTGAAGAAACTTCTAAATTGCATTTTAATTTGCTTAGTCTACACAAATTTTGCTCAACATATGAATGATTGTCTTAGGTATGACAAACAAGTGAATTAATAGCGTCAGTTTTAACACGGCATTCATTGTATAAGCATTGGAACCTTAATTATCTCGGGTTTTAATGAAGATTCTTTCTCTACTGATCAAGTTAAAGTTAAGTAAATAACTTATATTTAAAATATTATGTTAGTACGTGTATTAAATAAATTTTTTGTGAACGTTTCCTTATTTTATTAATATTGGAATTATTTTAAATAAATGTCTATTCGTTTCAAAGACAATTATGAAAAAAAGTGTAAATTTTTCGTCAGAAAATCAGGTTGGTGAACAAATAAATAACATAATTTTTACCAATAATAATTTGTTTTTTATTTAATATATAGGAAAGAGAATATTTAAAGTTGAATCATTGGAACATTCTTCAGCTTTTTTAAATTCACCCATAAAACATTGAATATTTTTAAGAGAGTCCACTTGAGCACACAAATTCAAATATGATCAAGGTGAGCATTTATATAAATTATTTTTTATCGATTGTGTACCAAATTCAGTATTAAGATTTATTTGAATAGTAACGCATTAATTTATAATCACATATGCATAATATGGATCCTTTTCCCGCATAAATGTAATCTACATTTATTTTATACAGTGTCTGTGATGATAACTTGTATGTCATTTTTATTTGTTTCAAATATGTATATAATTATGTCATAACATTGATGTGCTTATCTACAATATAACAATGTGCTTATCTACAATGGAAGCAGAAATTTAATTGGTGCAATCGAACGGGGGTAGAAAGATGAGATTACGTTAAAACTTCAGGACTTGAAAAATAAATATAGCAGCCCAAATGAAAAAGGGATAATTTTACTCATCGCAATATTACCTCAACTAAAATGGTAAGTCTCACAATTTAGATAAGTTGCATTTATCATCTAAAGATCACCGGATAAATTTACTTCATTAAGTCTAATTTCCATTATGAAAAAATACTGACAAAATAGTCAAGGCGGGATAAAAAATATAATTTTTCTTTAAGTGCGAGAGAAATAAAAAATATTTCCAGTTCAAAATATTTAATCAGTACTGAATAAATTTTTATCGTTACTGAGAAAATAATTATAGCAGTACTGACAAAATATATCACGAAAAGTATTTTTATTCAGTACTGGAGAAATATTTTATTGGAAAAATGCATATGGATGATTTTTTATGTTCAATTAATAATTTTAACATTTCGTTTTGTGTCATTTATGTTAATTCATTGTGAAAATAGTTGTTAATAATAATAATTATGTTAAATTTATTTTTTTTATTAAAAATGGTTTTTGTCTTTTTTTCAAAAACAAAAAGTTTTGAAATTTATTGGTTATGTTACACGCATCTGTCAAAATATATCCACAATAAAATTTAAAAAAAAGTAAAAACGATCTCTGTCACTCTAATAGTATTTTTGATTTTTTTCTCGCTTTACTAGATATTAAAATATATACTAATTTTGAAAAGATTGGATATGAGGTAATAACTGGCTTTACATAGAGGAGTTCACCGACGTCATTCAACATATCAATCTGAAAACTTGAAGACATTACCATGTTATTGAAATGTGGCTAATATAGGATGGCCCTTATAGGCCTTGAATGAACAAAGCAACTTTTATAGACCAGCTGCTTACGGTAACAAATTTTTGCCATCTTTCTGGAAAGTTTTTTTATGGAAACTTAGATCATGTCGCTTGTGACAACTCTTGATGATTTTCGGTCTACTCTCACTTTCGATCTAACACTCAAAATTAAATACAATCAATGAAAAAAGCAGCTAGCCAAAGAATACGGAAGAACAAAATTGCTCAGTGGTTTACCATGTAAATTTACCATAAATGATGGTAAATGTATATTTTATTAAATAAATTTAATTGTCTATTATCAGAATATATTTTAAAATAAAGATTAAATTGTTATAAAAACTAAACTAATTTGGGTTTTTTATTTTAATATTTGGGAAACAATAATAAGCAAAATTAATACTGGAATTATGTAGGATAGTATTCTTATAATAAATATAACTAGTCTAGAATCATGCAAATAATTCTATAAATTTAAGTAAAGTTTGACATAGTTCCAGAAAATTTGGAAGACTATTTGAGTATTTAAAACATAATTTATATACAATAATTACATGATTTAACTAAAATTTACTTAAATATACATGTACAAATAGCATGAATTCAATTTTATTTTCTAGAAAATTTCATGCGCTTGTTGCTCATTTCATGCAAAGCATACTCAATATCTGAAATTTTTCATTTGCTTAAAATATGCAAACGAATTCATATTTTGTGTCAATTTCTACTAGGCTCGAAAATGATAGGGTATATGCATATTTTATGTAAGTTATGCATAGTTATTTCTTTCCGTGTAGGTCTCACTTAGGATTTGCGAGCCGTGAAAATTTGTCCAATGTTAAATGCCTCAGCCTTATATTACAAAACAAAAGTTTGCTGCGAGAAGACGTATGTACCATTAAAATCGTTACAGACTTTTTTATTAAATTATTGATTAATTGTAATAATCTTAGGTTTTTATAGAGTTAATAAGTCAAAATATGCAAAGGGTCTGGAATAAATTTAAAAGTTATAACGTTTTATCTTCCTCCTGAAAAATCTTGTTTTTGCACTTACATTAATTCAAAGTTAGGACGAAGATATATATCTATATGTATTTTGTTCACTGGACAAATGATTTTAGTTATGACTGTATATTGTATGGTTTTAACCCTAGCAGTTATGTGCATATATAGCCTGATTTCCATTATGAAAAATATACTGACAAAATAGTCAAAGTAGGATAAAAATATAATTTTTCTTCAGGTGCGAGAGAAATAAAAAATATTTCCATTATAAAAAAAAACATTCAGTACTGAATAAATTTTTATGGTTACTGAGAAAATTATTATAGCAGTACTGACAAAATATTTCAAGAGAATAATTTTTATTCAGTACTGGAAAAATATTTTATAAGAAATATGTATATGGATGAGAAATCGTTTGTATGACGTCATTATGAAGCATTTTATAGTAGTTATTTTATGGTCAATTGATAATTTTAATATTTCGTTTTGTGTCATTCATTTTAATTCATTGTGAAAATAATTTAAATAATGAATAATTATGTTAATTTTATTTCTGTTGTAGATTCAAAGTGTTTTTTGTCTTTTTTTTCAAAAACAAAAAACAATTGAAAACTATTGGTTATGTTCTAAGCTTCTGCAAAATATATTCACTATATAAAAAAAAGAAAAAAGTAAAAACCGATCTCTGTCACTCTAATGGTATTTTTGATTTTTTTCTCGCTTCAGTTTTTTCAGTAAAAAATACTGACAAAACTTTTTTCATAATGGAAATCAGACTTATTGGTAAACATGTTATCATCAAGTATAAACTCTAAATTCGATAATGAAATTAAAAATTAAAATTTTGTGAAATGTCATATTCAACTTTGACATTTAGTCAAGAGGAAAACTCGAAATGTTATAAACGTCGGATTGGTATCAATGATTTTATGATGACTACAGTTACAGTATATTAATGATCTAGATACACAAACTTAGTTAAAAGTTTTACACAGCACTACATAATTTGTAAAAAGTTCCTCGATATAAAATGTTAAAATTGAGAAAAGCTCTATACACTAGTAAACGTATATATGTATGTACGTAGGTAAATTCTAATTTACCTTTTATTTATTTATTTGTGCTTTTTTGGTTTAAGCAAAAATGGAATAATAAATTTTAATTAATTTTAAACATAAAACGAGATTAGTATAAATAAATTATGGCACTACGAGTATATATGGTTGCTATTTATTATTGTTGTTGTTAAAAAAATGTCTTTAAGTCTATATGTGCGTTTACTTTTACTATAATGGTTTCATTCTTTATCACATTTTGTGATAAAATAAAATCTAATCCTAGTCATGTGACATGATTGATATTAATTATAATTGTTTAATTTTCAAGAAAATGTGTTTATGTATATACGTGTGTGTGTGTTGAATAAAAATCTTATCCCATTTTTACGTAAATTTAACTGGTTTCAGTTATAGGCTGTACACATGCCTATATAATGTATACTCGTATAGGAGATATATACTGTGGGAATTAAAGTTTAGATTTAACCTTTTTATATAATTATATATTTTAACTATATACTCGTTTTGTGGGACGATGGATCCATGATATTTTTAGAAGAAAATTATTTTTCCAGATTATGAGTTTATTTAAAATATTTTTCAATTTATTTTAGGTACTTATGTATTATTTTGAGAAATTAGTTAACGTTTTTTGTTTCGGTTTTGGTTTACGCCTAATAAAATTGTTAAAATGTTGTGGTTTTAGTATTAGGGGTTTGTTATAAGTGTTGATATATATACGAGTATTCCGAACTATTTGAAAAACATAGATTAAACATTTTGAGTGAATTTCAAAGAGAAAAAGGAGTGGAAAATAATCTCTATTGGGTTTAACAGCGATACTCAGGGTTTACATATAAAATTAATTGTTTGTTTGGTTCATTATTATAGTTTATTTAATTAGGAAATAAAAGTTTGTTTCGAATATAGTTTTTAATGAGCGATTGAGGTAAGTTTAATTTGTGGGTAAATGTTTATAATGGTAAATCTCGAACTATTAATAGCATCTTATTTAGATATAAATGTTCAATTAAAAAATTTATTAAAATGAACAACAAAATACCTTTTTTTAATTATTTAATAGTGCAATCTTATCACAAGATAATCGATTTTTAATGCTGGCAACACCAATATGTATAATGAAAATTATCATGATGTATGAATATAATATATAAACAAGACAAAATAATGTGAATTAAACTTCAAAATATATGTTTAAGTTGTTATATTTAAAACAATATTTAATTGAATTTGTTAAAAATGTCAACCAACGAAAACAAATTGGATACCGCAAAAACAACAATGCCACCGCGCTTAAGTACTGTAACGTTTGGCTTTTGGGTCGGTCCATCATCATAGTTATATAACACACTTTTTATAGGGAATAACCTTCAGTGGCAGGGAAGGTTCTTTTTACACCCATGGGGAGTGTGCTTTACAACCATCCAATTCATGCTTGAGTCATAAGTATACCATACAAACAGTCGACCCCAATAAAGTCGCAACCTATTTCGAATTCATAGTTATACACTGCAGTTCAATTGAATAGGAACGACGGTTTTTTTGGAATATTTCGAAATCGATCCAACTTTTTCAGATGCTGTATAAGATAGCAGAAAAAAATCCAGCAGAAAAAATATTTTTTCTACTCACCACCAGAGGCACTACAATCGCTAGAGAGATTTTTTCTGCAGTCATTTTTTAAACCAGCAGAATTTGTCTGTGATTATTTATATAATATTAAAACATATACATTTAAGGTTTCACATAAAATCTGTAAATTTTTTATACAAATTTAATATATATTATGTGTTAACTATAGATACACATATTATTTTATGTAGTTGTTTTACTGTTAGCTATGGAAGGACCCCCGAGTAGCCAATATGCCATTATGATTTTTTGATAGCTTAGACCATAATACATCCGAATTTGAAGTTTGAGGATAATCGTCTGGGTCAGAGGACCTCCAGAATTTTTTGAAGTTTTGGCCCATACATAAAAATCAGTTTTTTCACTGTGAGCTATGGAAGGACCCCCGAGTAACCAATATGCCATTATGATTTTCTGATAGCTTAGGCCATAATACATCCGAATATGAAGTTTGAGGATAATCGTCTGGGTCAGAGGACCTCCAGAATTTTTTGAAGTTTTGGCCCATACATAAAAATCAGTTTTTTCACTGTGAGCTATGGAAAGACCCCCGAGTAACCAATATGCCATTATGATTTTTTAAAAGCTTAGTCTATAATACATCCGAATATGAAGTTTGAGGATAATCGTCTGGGTCAGAGGACCTCCAGAATTTTTTGAAGTTTTGGGCCATACATAAAAATCAGTTTTTTCACTGTGAGCTATGGAAGGACCCCCGAGTAACCAATTTGCCATTATGATTTTCTGATAGGTTAGGCCATAATACATCCGAATATGAAGTTTGAGGATAATCGTCTGGGTCAAAGGACCTCCAGAATTTTTTGAAGTTTTGGCCCATACATAAAAATCAGTTTTTTCACTGTGAGCTATGGAAGGACCCCCGAGTAACCAATATGCCATTATGATTTTCTGATAGCTTAGGCCATAATACATCCGAATATGAAGTTTGAGGATAATCGTCTGGGTCAGAGGACCTCCAGAATTTTTTGAAGTTTTGGCCCATACATAAAAATCAGTTTTTTCACTGTGAGCTATGGAAAGACCCCCGAGTAACCAATATGCCATTATGATTTTTTAAAAGCTTAGTCTATAATACATCCGAATATGAAGTTTGAGGATAATCGTCTGGGTCAGAGGACCTCCAGAATTTTTTGAAGTTTTGGCCCATACATAAAAATCAGTTTTTTCACTGTGAGCTATGGAAGGACCCCCGAGTAACCAATATGCCATTATGATTTTCTGATAGCTTAGGCCATAATACATCCGAATATGAAGTTTGAGGATAATCGTCTGGGTCAGAGGACCTCCAGAATTTTTTGAAGTTTTGGCCCATACATAAAAATCAGTTTTTTCACTGTGAGCTATGGAAGGACTCCCGAGTAACCAATATGCCATTATAATTTTCTAAAAGCTTAGGCCATAATACATCCGAATATGAAGTTTGAGGATAATCGTCTGGGTCAAAGGACCTCCAGAATTTTTTGAAGTTTTGGCCCATACATAAAAATCAGTTTTTTCACTGTGAGATATGGAAGGACCCCCGAGTAACCAATATGCCATTATGATTTTCTGATAGCTTAGGCCATAATACATCCGAATATGAAGTTTGAGGATAATCGTCTGGGTCAGAGGACCTCCAGAATTTTTTGAAGTTTTGGCCCATACATAAAAATCAGTTTTTTCACTGTGAGCTATGGAAAGACCCCCGAGTAACCAATATGCCATTATGATTTTTTAAAAGCTTAGTCTATAATACATCCGAATATGAAGTTTGAGGATAATCGTCTGGGTCAGAGGACCTCCAGAATTTTTTGAAGTTTTGGGCCATACATAAAAATCAGTTTTTTCACTGTGAGCTATGGAAGGACCCCCGAGTAACCAATTTGCCATTATGATTTTCTGATAGGTTAGGCCATAATACATCCGAATATGAAGTTTGAGGATAATCGTCTGGGTCAAAGGACCTCCAGAATTTTTTGAAGTTTTGGCCCATACATAAAAATCAGTTTTTTCACTGTGAGCTATGGAAGGACCCCCGAGTAACCAATATGCCATTATGATTTTCTGATAGCTTAGGCCATAATACATCCGAATATGAAGTTTGAGGATAATCGTCTGGGTCAGAGGACCTCCAGAATTTTTTGAAGTTTTGGCCCATACATAAAAATCAGTTTTTTCACTGTGAGCTATGGAAAGACCCCCGAGTAACCAATATGCCATTATGATTTTTTAAAAGCTTAGTCTATAATACATCCGAATATGAAGTTTGAGGATAATCGTCTGGGTCAGAGGACCTCCAGAATTTTTTGAAGTTTTGGCCCATACATAAAAATCAGTTTTTTCACTGTGAGCTATGGAAGGACCCCCGAGTAACCAATATGCCATTATGATTTTCTGATAGCTTAGGCCATAATACATCCGAATATGAAGTTTGAGGATAATCGTCTGGGTCAGAGGACCTCCAGAATTTTTTGAAGTTTTGGCCCATACATAAAAATCAGTTTTTTCACTGTGAGCTATGGAAGGACTCCCGAGTAACCAATATGCCATTATAATTTTCTAAAAGCTTAGGCCATAATACATCCGAATATGAAGTTTGAGGATAATCGTCTGGGTCAAAGGACCTCCAGAATTTTTTGAAGTTTTGGCCCATACATAAAAATCAGTTTTTTCACTGTGAGATATGGAAGGACCCCGAGTAACCAATATGCCATTATGATTTTCTAAAAGCTTAGGCTATAATACATCCGAATATGAAGTTGGAGGATAATCGTCTGGGTCAGAGGACCTCCAGAATTTTTTGAAGTTTTGGGCCATACATAAAAATCAGTTTTTTCACTGTGAGCTATGGAAAGACCCCCGAGTAACCAAT
Organism: Tipula lateralis; assembly: GCA_963932295.1. Classification (NCBI taxonomy): domain Eukaryota; kingdom Metazoa; phylum Arthropoda; class Insecta; order Diptera; family Tipulidae; genus Tipula; species Tipula lateralis. The sequence goes on from OZ010738.1 coordinate 143,952,711, forward strand.
ATGCCATTATGATTTTTTAAAAGCTTAGTCTATAATACATCCGAATATGAAGTTTGAGGATAATCGTCTGGGTCAGAGGACCTCCAGAATTTTTTGAAGTTTTGGGCCATACATAAAAATCAGTTTTTTCACTGTGAGCTATGGAAGGACCCCCGAGAAGAACCAATATGCCATTATGATTTTCTAAAAGCTTAGGCTATAATACATCCGAATATGAAGTTGGAGGATAATCGTCTGGGTCAGAGGACCTCCAGAATTTTTTGAAGTTTTGGGCCATACATAAAAATCAGTTTTTTCACTGTGAGCTATGGAAGGACCCCCGAGAAGAACCAATATGCCATTATGACTCGGATGTATATTTCGGATGTATTATGGTCTAAGCTATCAGAAAATCATAATGGCATATTGGTTACTCGGGGGTCCTTCTATAGCTAACAGTAAAACAACTACATATAATAATATGTGTATCTATAGTTAACACATAATATATATTAAATTTGTATAAAAAATTTACAGATTTTATGTGAAACCTTAAATGTATATGTTTTAATATTATATAAATAATCACAGACAAATTCTGCTGGTTTAAAAAATAACAGCAGAAAAAATCTCTCTAGCGATTGTAGTGCCTCTGGTGGTGAGTAGAAAAAATATTTTTTCTGTTGGATTTTTTTCTGCTACCTTATACAGCATCTTTTTCAGTATTTTTGTTACATTTTTGTTTTCTAATTTTTAAATAAAAATAAATTTGTAGGCCAGAAGAATTTTATTTTATTTTGTTTTTCTTAAAAAGTGTGATTTTTGTTTGTTTCACTTGAATAAGAACGATTAACTAATCTTAATAAAAAATTTATTTTATTGACTAAAAATTTAATTGATTTCGATTTATTTTTAAAAATTAATTGACTTTACATGGTTTTAATAATGTGTACTACTTCCCTTATTAAAAATAATTTCATACAACCTGCTTGAGATGGAGTCATACAAAGATTTTAAATAATCTAAAGAAATTTGGTTTCAGGCTTCATTTATCGCCTTACTAAGGCTTTCTTTACTGTTAAATCGTCGACCACCTTCGTGAACTTTCCGAGACAGCCAACTCCACACGTTTTCCATGATATTGAAATCAGGAGAATACGGAGGCCACGGCAAAAGCTCTTCATTTTGCTGAGATTTCCATGATTTGATTATGTTAGCTGTATGGATAGGGGCATTATCTTGCTGATATATCCATGGAAATGGCCCAAAAGTATAATTTAAGCGGAGAAATGCTTCTTCGAGGATGCCCGCGATCCGAGTAAGTTGCTGCGATCATTTTTCCGGTTGAAAATGACAAACTACCGGACCATAAAATGATATAGCCCCCCACACCATAACGCCTTCTTCCCGGCTGCGGTGTTTTGCTAAAAACTTTTCCTCTTTTCGAAGGTCGTGAAAATAATAATTAAACCCACCGGGGCCATCGAGGTTAAATTTCTTTTCATCAGAAAAAACGACACGTTTCCATTTTTCACCCCATGTCATATGCTGCCTCGAGAAATCTAAACTTTTTTGCTTCCTCTCCTGATGTAGAGGTGGTTTCTTTTGGAGTTTTCTTCGAATAAGGTGATCTGCTTTTTTAATCACTCTCCATACTGTTATTCGGCTGGCCTCCACACCAACTCTAGCTTTAATTTTTGCACAAGATAGTGCGCAATTGGATGCTGCCCTTAGTATGGCCCGCTTGTCGGCTGCAGATGAAGCCTCAATAGTTCGGCCTTTATTGTTTGAGCCATATTCTCTTAGAGTTTTTGTAAAATTGAAGATAACAGTCTTTCTTCTCCGTATTTTATCTGTAATTACTTGTAGAGAATAATTTTCGCTGTGTAGTACTTGAATTTGGGCTATTTCTTCCCTATAAAGTTGTTTTCCTCGACCCGTATTTAAATTTTTTTATGTTAAATTGGTAACCTTTTTTAAAAAAAAATTATTTAATCATCCAGGGATACGTGGTTCTCACCAGATTTTCTCAAACAGATATCCGAATCGCTTGTATTCTTTTCTGATTGATCTGCCACTGAACAGGGAACGGGCTTTGGTTACTACTGTCCTTCGCATGATCTGAGAATCTCTGGAAGTCTGGGGATCTACTGTACTATTTATTCATCAAGCGGAATTAATTGCGATTACTTACTGCGTGATGTCAGCTTTTAATCTCGTGGCCGACGACAAAGAGATTATATTTTGTACGGATAGTAAAACTGTCCTTAACTCATTGAGCAACCCTCTAACCAGCTCTAAACTGGTACTGGATTGTAAGAAATTTCTAAATCTCCTTGGTCGTAACAACAAGGTAACGGTCATTGACTTGGTCGTAACAACAAGGTAACGGAAATTGAGGGCAACGAATTTGCAGACAGTTTGGCTAAAACTGGTTCTCACCTATATTTCGTAGGCCCTGAACCAGCTGCGCCTTTACCTACTTATATAGTGAAAAAAACAAAACAGTTACCCTATCGAAACTAAAGCGGACGTGGTCAGCTACCGCTACTTGTCGTAAGGCGAAATACTTTATCAGAGGGATTAACTCTAACCTGACAAATTACGTTCTTTCATTGAAAAAGGACAACTTGAGAATTTTAGTCTCTATACTTACTGGCCATGGCCGTTTCAAAAGCCACCTTCATCGCATGGGACTGGCCAGTGATGCCGTATGACGAATGTCTGGAAGATGTTGACGATAGTTTACACTTTATCAGCAGTTGTCCAGCTTTCGACCGTATGAGATCTCTTGTGTTTAGCTGCAGGTTTATTCCTGTTAATCTACTGTCTTCTCTGGCCTGGTTCAAACTGCTTCAGTTTGCTTAGGTTGCGGAACGCGTCTGCGCGCTTTGATGTAATTCTAGGATTGCACCATGGGCCCTTTGTGGCATTGAGTGCGGAACCTTATAGGGTTCCAACCAACTTTAATAATAAATAAACAAGGGCACTAAAATAATAAAAAAAAATAATAAAAGAATACAATTTTTTTGTTACGTCACCAAATTCGGGGTCGCTGTTGCATATGATGAAACATATCAGCACATCGATAAAAAAACTTCTGGGTGGAAGATATATTTTATAACTGGATAACCGCACTTAAGTGATTTCTATAGGTGATCGACTGTTGCTTATCCTTTGAAGGACCACATGACCACAATTAGTCATAATCATCAAACTACAGCATATATAAGATTCGCCAGAAAAACCGTCGAGAATAATTGCCGCAAAACGTAGTATTTTCTTCAAAACGTTCCTTTTATTTGTGTTAAACTCCTAGCAGCACTTGTTTTATTTGCCAGTAGCTTTTGACTAATAAAGCGTTAGTTGATGATCTTTTTTGTCACTAGTTTTCACCTTTACACATAAACCAAAATAAAAAACAGTTTTCATTTTATTAATAAGTTTTTCTTGTTTTAAACTACAAAGGCCGGTATACACGTACAAGTAAATTGCAAATTACTTGTGTGACGTCATTATTGCATAATATATTGGGATATTTCTTCTGTTTGCGCAATTAAAAAATTGATGAAAAAACTTAAAAAATAAAAAAATTACAATAAAAAATTTGATGAGAAAATTTTGAATAAAAATCGAGTGGCACAATATGAGTATAGAAATGACAGTTTTTCAGAATCACCTTTTACTTGTGCAGTGATTACTGAATATAATAACGATTTTTCATAAATATTTTATTTATCTTGTTATTTTGGTATAAAAAATAATTCTTGCCTTTAGCTTCTTTTTGCGTAACCTGACCATTGTTATCGTGATAAAAGCTAACATTGCACAGTAAAATTTATCGTATGTACATGACAATTGCGCTTCGATCGGCACTTCGATAACCACGTGTAGTCACTTCGAAAACCTGGCGCGTTTGACGGTGATGTGATAAGCACATGTATGAAAAAGCATTGTCTAGAACTCGTAGCGCTCCAAGAAACTCAATAGCCTTAAAGTGGAAACCATACGATGCTACACAGTGGAGATGACCTCGGCAATCTTGGAGTTGAATTTCTTATTGGGCCACAAATAATAAAGGCTGTACTGGATTTTTAGGCACTCGATAACCGAATGCCCAAGAAATCATGTAAATTGTGTGTGAAATTAGACAACATGTTAATTGTTTGTGTACATGCGCCCACTGATGTAAGCTAACCATGAGATAAAGACTCATTTTACAATAATTTGGATACTCTAATAGTCTCTATACCTGAGCACGATGTCAGATTGGTGATTGGTGAATTTATTACTAGAGCTGGCAGCAATCAGCCTGACTAATGCGGGCCTGAAGAAGTGCGAAAGAATCAAGTACTTTGCGATCGCTTATGATCTCAAAGTGGCGAGTACATTCTTTCCTCAAAAAACATCCATTCGGAAACATAGACACATCCACGAAAAACATTCCGGAGCCAAATTTCAAACCCTTGGGCGCGGGTTGTCCAAGACGTGAGATCTTATCGGTCGTCAACAAAATCGTAGGCAGTGACCATTTTATGGTTACTGCAAAGCCACCATGGAAATTTTCGTACAATCAGGGAGGACAGTGTGGGGAGGAGTATTGAAAACCTCGGTTCGCGACGCTGCCGAATTCCACCAAACCTTAAGACCTCAGTCAACTGTCATTTGGGATCAGGATGGCCACCTCTTTGTTAACGTCGATGCGGTACTCGATACATTTTTCATAATGTTCCACATGTACACTGAAAAAAATTTTGAACATTATATTTATGAATCGCGTTCATCGACTTTAATTCATATTATTGATGTAATCGTTATAATATAAACGAAAAAATTTATAAAATCAAACTTCTCAAAATTCGTACATTAATAGTAGGAATCATTGTTTATTTGTACATTAATATTAAAAACTTAATTCATGAATTTAAATTTTATTTATTTTATTACACTTTACAGAAAATACATGAAAATTTTATGAAAGTATTTGTGCAGTTTGATGCAATTCACGAAAACATTATATTTATGATTGATTCATACTATTTATTGACCAAATATATAAGGGATCATATTATTAATGAACAAAAACCTAATGTATAAGATTTAAATTATTAATAATAAAAACTATGTAGTCAATGGATATTATCGGATTTCAATTTCATTAAAGTCGGCGTTTTGCTTATTAAAATTGGTGCTGTTAGAAATTGTACAAAAAAAATATTCGTAATATGAATGAACAAATTCATAAAGTCTACAAACTGGACATTAGTAAAAGTATTTCATGAAACTGTTGATAATATGTACAAAGAAGTTCATATGTATTACAATTCAATCGAATAATTGAATTTCTTCATATTTTGTATGAACAAACTGCATGCCTTTTGTGATTTATTCGTATTATTTATGCAATTTTCATTAAAAAATCTTATGATTCTTTCGTAAGTAAACGAAAATTCGATTATGTCATTATTCATTTTTTATTTTCATTCAGTTGTTACGGTCGGGTTAAAAAAAATTAATTAAATTAATAAGAAATGTAGTGTGTTTTATTTGATAATACAAATAACGAATTCTTGGACCTATATAATTCGGGTAAATATATATATTATATATAAGTGTTTTATGTGTTAAATCTTTAGTTTGTAAAAACGTATTTTGTTTAAATTTATGTGTATAAAATGGAATGTTTCGATTAATTGGAACATTTCAAGAGTACTGCAAATATTTGTTATTTAAAATTTACCTGTTTTAGTTTGTCTTTAGATGTAGAATTGGACACTGAACCATTCATTAAGAGTCTTAGGTTCAATATCAAATGTCTCTAATAAGTTTACTACTCTATGGCAAGGTTGTGGAGTATTGTGTGGATCTTCATACCGAGTAGACATGTTTTTGTCTGCTCGGTGTTTATTTAATTAAATTAAATAAAATAAATGCGTTGTGTGTGTGTGTGTAGTTGAAAATCTTATTACAGATGAGTATCGTTATTATATTATATTATTATATTAAATTTCATTTTATATTATTACATAGTATTATATTTTATTTTATTTTATTATATAGTCTATACTTTTTTCTCCGTTATATATTATAGTATATAACGTTTTGTCTTTGTATTCTATATTCATCATTTTCATATCCACATCACAATATTCCGTTGGAAACGATCGCATGCGATATGTCTTTCGTTCTGTCTCGTTTAGCTACCTCATTCCCCATCCTATAATTCGCTCTTCATATAGAACGCTATATATTCCCCTATCCTTTAAACAATTTTTAATATTTTGTTTTATGTCTGTATCAAAGCATACAATAAAAGAGATTTTGGAGATTTAAATTTAACGCGATCACTGCCATTGTGCGATCGTTGTAATGGCAACTATATATACATTCAATGTAATTGGCGACTTACATTTTATTTTTATATACGTTGGTATTGTGTATTGTGTGTGTTGTATATACATCATTATTTGGTGTTGTAAACGCAAATACATACATTACAGTCTACATTTGAACGTCCTATGTGTTAATATTATGTATATAACATATTTTTCGTTTCGTCTATCAAAATTCCTATCCTTCTCTTTCCTATGTTGGTTAGAGAATTTTTGTTTGTTTTATTTTCTTTGTGCAGGTGTTCACTTGCACGGGAAAAAAAGAACAAAAAATTGTTTTAAATATATATATACAAGTATCCCTCGTTCAACGCGGTACTTATACAACGCGTTTTCGATAAAACGCGATTTGAAATAAAAATCTGTTTCAGTACAACGCGAAATTTCTTCTTTTATAGCTCGAATCTATTTAACGCCCAAACCACTTTTCATGAGATATAATGTTTGAAGACAGTGAAACAGATCAGTCCTGATCCTGAACAAAAGAACAACAAAATGAAGTTTGTTAATTAACTCTTAATTTTTTCAGTTTGTTTTTAAATATTATAATATACTTCTTAGTATGTACATACATTTATATCGGTAAATACAGCAAAACCTTCCATATTGATGGATTTGCTATTCAAAAGTTTTTGAAATGATGCTTTCAGATTTGTATCTTATATCAAATTTTAACTAAGATTATATCTATAAGACTATTGAGGTTTTAATGTAGTACCATGTATATTAATGGTAGAGGGGACTGAAGATTGTTTTAATACGATCTACGATCACTACCACTATACGATCATTATATTGACGATAATATATATGATCAGTAAAATTTCCTATTTTTGGCGAGATTTGATTTGGCTAAAATGTTGAAGTTCGATTTAGCAGATGCTTGTTCATATATTAGGATAATCGTGTTTTAAAAGAACGGTTAATATTCCTCTTGATTTTATTTTGTCAATAAAGTCCACAGTTTTGCTCTTGGGTATATATATAATAAGTACCATGGTATGTTGTACTCTTAAATAACTTTTATCTTTATTTCCATGGAAAATACTAAATTATTTAAATAATTTTGTTTTCTTTATTCATATAAGTGTAAATGGATAAGATTTCTTGAGTGACATTCTTAACATTAGATGGGGATCACTTGACCGGTGGTCTTGACCAGAAAGTTTATTTTACTTTAATAAGCAGCTTCTTTTTGCTGTATAATAATTCTATTACAAACTATTAAACTTTCTAAATCGGACGGCCGCTTTGGTGATTTCTTTCATTGGATTGTAGTGTGTTATACAAGAATTCTACTTTGGTGTATTGTATAAATGTTTGTTGTAAAATCTTAAAACGGACATAAAGATAGAATGTGTGGAATGGAATGATCGATCAGGTTAGCTAATTATGACCGCACTAAACTATTTATTTATTTAAATAGTTTCCCTTACAAACGAATTGACAATGTATTAGATCATCATATTGTATATAGAATGCTGTCGGGTCATCGCGGAATTATACTCCCCACGCGTTAGATGGTGATGGATTGCGAATTATAGGGACACATCTTTAAATACAGCAAATGATGAGATGACCGAAAGATGTTTTTTAAAGTACTCCAGTTTAAAGTACTCCTTACCTATCCAACTAACAATAATAACAAACTCAATCCCTATGTGAAAATGATTATACTAACAACATATTATAATTCACTAATACATAATGTAGTTAGCAATGACTAGTGCAGTGCATTATCACCTTAGTCGTTTCTGTGATTGTTTCCTTTTCCTAAACCTTATATGTTGGGATGCAAGCAGGGACTGGGCCCGCATAATTTTGGAGTAATAATTCTCAGATATCTATTTGGAACTCTGCTGAATATACTCCAGGATTATGGTAACAATCTCAGAATCACCGTAACTGGTTGGCTTGTACTTCCCCTATCATATCATACTCTATGGCAAGGTTGTAGCAGAATTCAATCAATTGAAAATGAGATGCATTCCTACACGACAGTTTAGGAAATAACTTGAATTGCAGATTAAAAGATTAGAAATGTTATTGTTTGTATTAACAATTATTTTAACGATTTACCACATGTGTGTATCCGGGTCGTTCTTTCCTAACTAATATACCTTACTTTCCTAGCTAACATCCTTTTGTGTAAATGGCTGTAGAAATAGTCCCAGCGTGTTCTGGAATCTTGTGTAGCGTTTATTCTTACAATCCTATCAATCATTTAGTTTTGCCCATATAATAATAATAATTTATCATATTATTTATAGACGAAACAACATAACACAAACCTGCTATGATGCTCCCTTGAATCCATAGTAGCTACTAAAAAAGTTGATATAGAATACAATACGGACAATACATTTGCCACCAAAAGAACTGTTCAAGATGTTTACAAATGTATGGTTTCAATCAGCAGTCTACATAGAATGAAAGACCATTTAAATTATTTTGAAAAAAAGTAATGTATAATCGCTGTTGGAAGCTTTAAATACGTTTAGAGTGAAATTTTCTATTGGCCAAATTTTTAAGAGTCCTAGACATTGGCACCGAAGAATTTGTATGGAACCTTTTTGAAATATAGTTGTGTAATGAAAAATAAATCTTTAAAAGTAAGTTTGATGTTAGATAAATTGAAAGTTTTATTAATCAATAATAGCTAATTTATAATTTTATTTGAAATAATTGTATTTTATTATTTTACAATTAATGTCTCATAATTGGTTGATTTATTTTCAATACTTGATTTAATAAATATAAAATTAAAAACTTTAATATGACGTGTTTCATTTTAAAAATAAACAGACAGGAAGTTACAATATGCGATATATATATATATATATATATATATATATATATATATATATATATATATATAAATATATATATATATATATAAATATATATATATATATATATATATATATATATATATATATATATATATATATATATATATATATATATATATATATATATATATATATATATATATATATATATATATATATATATATATATATATATATATATATATATATATATATATATATATATATATTATATATATATATATATGTGTGTATATATATATATATATATATATATATATATATATATATATATATATATATATTGTTATGATTCTTTACATAAATACTACGTATATACTTTATTAGTGATAAACCTTAAGTCCTAAATTACATGAATATTTCAGTAATAGTTATGATAAAAATGATACTATTTATGATTTACATCATTTTATATATGAACAATTTCATAAGTACTAAAACTAATACAAAAATTTATTCATTAATGTGATGTACAATTTTTTTAATATTATGAATATTTGCATTAAAATAATAAAACTTGTTCTTAAATATTTCGATTTTTTTCATAAACATAAGAATTTTTTACCTAAATAATATGAATTTATTCTCCAAAAATATTTTAAGTTGCATTATTACTACAATTAGTTTTATATCATACGTGTTACACAGCATAAATACAACAACGTGAATTATGATTACCAAGGCTGAATATATTCACATATTCATTGAAATGATGTGAACATTTTCCGCATAGCTATATATGGATTATTATGGCTATGCGATCCCCATTTTAATGATTACCACATTGTTTTAGAAAGATAATGACTATTGTAAGCTTCACGAACCAGTCCTTTCAAATGTATTTTCAGTGAAAGCTTTTTTGTTCTTTAATTAGTCGAGTAATTTTATTACTTACGAGATTAAATTATCTTTTGTCAATAATATTTCTGGTGCAATGCCCTGTGCGTCTTTTCCTTCGCCTTTATTATATCAGTTCTCAAATCGCGAGGGTGTTATCAATCTCTTGTATGACTTTCTCGCTTCTTCACTCATCTAAACTATCCAGCTTGCAATTAAAGTTTCTATTTAGTTTTGAGACTAAGTTTTAAATAAATTGGACAGTCCACTTTCTCTCTAAATAATTCCCAATCAGTAAATTTATTCGTTCTTAAATCATTAAGACTGGTGTGTGATGGGAAGCAAGGTCGTCAATTTGTGTCTTTTCAATCAAATCAGGAATCTTGTTGATGGCTGAATGCCAATAGGTTTGCGTGATGCGTGATATTTGCAAGGATATTTGTGTAGTACGGGCATTAACGACTATAAAGGTCTAACATACAATAGTTATTGTAATAAACAGTATCTCGTCGACTTAAAAGAGTAGTAGTTATCGCAAAAAAGATGGGAGTAATTCGATCTTTGAACAGTGCATGATAAATCGCAGAGAGCATACGCTTTTTAACCAAAATTTATTTTATTTTTTAACAACCATTTAGCTCGACATATTTAGTCCAACGTTTTTTTCCAATTTTCTGATACATCACAAAAAATCTGTTAGTTTTAGCTAAGCGATTTGAGCTAAATCTTTATTAACCTAACAATCTATTAATATCCGGAAAGCAGTAAATCACTGGGCACCAAATCTGGATAATATGGGAAACACAAAAGCAGTTTGTTTTGTAACTCATGACTACATTACTTGATGTTGATAATAATGCGTGTACCAAATCTGTTTTTGATGCTGATTCGCTGAAAGAATCCTATTATTTTGACTTTCCTTTGCTAATTACTCCGGTATATACAAAAACTTTGTTTCGTTCATATCATCAACTGAAAAGTTACCGCCCAGGTGGCGCATAGGTTGAAGCTGTGACAGTTGGAGTGGGAGATACCGGGTTCGAATCCCGTTGGAAAAGGAATTTTTCACCACTTGATTACGATCGATGGTGTAAATGAACACAACTATAACCCCCTATTGGAGTGCAGAATCCATGAGCCGACCCATCTTCCATGTCAGTACTCTAGGCTGGCAGTGCAGATGGTTAGGTAAAATCGGACCTATAGCTGTACGTCCTCGATTTGGCTGCCAAGCGTAAGGTGAGGACATAAATAAGCAAGCCGCGAAAGAGTTGGGAGTGCCTTGAGCCCCAAAACAGATTGCATAGAAATAAACGAAAAAAAAAGTTAGTACGAATTATTTGCTCCATACCTAATAAGCAATTAACTTGATAATTATTGTTCAGATGTGTTAACGCGATGTGCATATCGTTGCAAATATTGTGACCAACAGGCACCATCTGACAACACTATTTGTTGTTTAGTGTCGAGTTTTGTTGAGCCATAGGGTACAGGATAGACTATATTTTTTCGTCAGAAAACGAAAAATTTGATGGTAATCAATATCAGTGGATGTTGGCTTATTATAAATGCCAACAAATTCAACAAGACGGTGCGCCATTAAGGGTTTATGAAAAATGCAGCACAAATCGCACATTTGACAACAAAATTACGCAATGATGAAATTTGTCAAGTAGACAAACCACAAAATTAAAATTCATTTCAAATTCGCTATCCGAGACAAATGGTGTAGCGTTCAATTTAACAGAACCACTTTTTCGGTAGACGAGCAAAAATGTGATCTAACATTTTACGAATGTCAATACAACCATGTTGATTTTTACCCCATGATTATTACCCCAATTTATTCTAAAACACGTATTGGTTTTTTAAACTACCCACGTAGACAGTGTATCAATGTTTCTATAGTTTGAAAATTTTAGGAGTTGTTTATAAATTAAGAGTGTGCGCAACAACATTGAGCGTTAAGCTTTTTAAAATTCATAAATAGCCCCTACACCCGTTACTTGTTGATATATAACGTGTTCTTCAATTTACGCTATAACTTTTTACTGGGATGACCTTAAACATATTTGTGAATCCTGAGAGCTTTTAGAGAAACTCTGAGAATTTTTTTACATTTTTGTGAAGTGAAAGGCATCCAAATAAGAAGTTTATAATTATGTTAGATGCCCATTTTATGCCATTAGGTTTACGTGACATAATGATTACGTTCGGTTTATTAAGATATTAATACAGTAATTAGTTCTTAGTCCTATTCTTCTTGTAGATTGAAATAGTTGGAGTGAAACCACCAATCAATCCGGAATTTAAGATTGAAAACCAGCCCACTGTCGTCTTTGTATTAAATTAAAAGATAACAATGTGAGATGTTTAATTTTATTCACCAGTCTTATACGTTATAGTTTATAATTCAGAAAAAGGTAATCATGAACCTATATTGTTGTCTGTTTCAGACTATAATAAACTATATAGTAAAGTGAGCAAAACTTTAAGTTATCACACACAAAAACAAAATCTTGGTATCTTAAAATAATTAAACAATTTTTTTCATTAATCTTATTATTTATTGTTAAAGAAAACTTTATTCTTAAATATTTATTTAAGTTTTCTAATAATATAACAAGAACATACGTATGCATGTTCTTGTTATAAGACTAGTATATAAAGCACATGAATTATGGCATAAACTTTTTCCTTTTAAGTTTTTGTGTATAATATTTTGTTTGTGCTTGATATGCTTCCCGTAAGCTTTTGCATATAATACACATGCACATAAAGCGATCAAAAATGTATATATCGCAGACAATTATATTGTTGCAGCGATACATTTGACACTCTCAGGATCTATATAAAGTCATATAATTGTACGAAATATTTATGTACGTTGTAGCTGTAACCTGTAACCCCAAACGACATGTAAATCGTAATGAATTGTAACTTTTAATAATTCGCTACAACAATAAAAAGCACAAACAATTGAAACAATAAAAAAGCTTAACAAAAACATGTCTATGTATATATGTATTGTGTTTCGTACGTACGTATAGTCGAACACAGTTAAATAAATGTACATTTTCTTATTTTAATTCCAATTGTTGTGCTTCTTATACAAAACGTCGTTTCCTTTTCTAAATCTTGTGTTTTTTCGAGGGACGCACCACTAAAACTGGAAAAACTATGTAATCCCTATGTTTTGTTTAATACATGTATATACGTCACACTTATACATACACAAAATATTTTATTGTTGGCAGTGTAACATGATAAAGAACACAAAAAGTTTTATGTTTTTGTGATAACACTGACATGGGGAAAACTACTTTGGAAGATTTGCCGTAGAACCGGGTATAACAACAACAAAAAAAAAGGACATGAACAAGGGTAAAATATTTTAATTGTTATAATTTAAAAAGATTATGATTCTACTTAAGAATTTTTAATTATTCTATTATTATAATATTCTTAATTAATAACATAAGTTTTCTATTATTATTGTGGAGTAGTGTTTGTGGGTATATATAGTGGATAGTGTCACGTAATATTATTATGTATATGTGATTTCAAAACGATTTTCATATACGAAAACGCAATAGGTTTGAGCATTGAGATATTGTTTGTTTATTTGTTTCTAACTCTCTCACTAGTTTCTTTTAACGCATATCGAATGCCAAAGACAAATGAAAGACGTAGTGATTTTGACCCAATTTCTGTAGACTTCTTTTAAAATGAATTGTATATGCCAGCTTTCTATTGACAAGGTGACTGCCATCAGTATCACTGCTTCTATTATTCTTCAAACTCGGTGCCTCCCTTTTCATGAACCACGGCCCTATGTTAACAAAATAAGATTATTGAATAGCTGGAAGATGGGATATATTCTTATATTATGTCGGTTATAAAGACACCATCTAGAAAACAACAGCGACCAAATATGTACCTTTATGCTTAAATTATTACAGCTTTTAGTTAAACAATTTTTAACAAAAAATGCGAAACAAAAGGTCCAAGTGATGCACTTTCTCAAGTTGTGCCGAGGTATAGGTAGTTTTAATAAAACCCTTGATCTAGAAAAATATTGAAACTATACTTTCTGATGCTTTCGTTAACTATTTTCATGGATCATTTTTAATTCTGTGAAGTATTTTCGATTGTGTTCAATGTCAGTTTATTGGGCTAGTGGAGTTCTGCAACTTTATATTGTATGAGGAGAGGTTTGATTTTCTTTCCAACAGCCAAATAATTTGTGAACATTTTTGCGTGAGTGTCTAAATCAATGGCAGCAATTTCCCTAGCAGGTATCTGATGTGATGGGTTAATATTTTCTTTAGAATCACCATTCCAATGACTCATCAGATCGAGATTAAGAACCTACAACGAACGGCTTTTACAGATGGACACAAAAAAAATTTAGCGCAATGGTGAGGATTAGAACAGTGGTTTTATATCAAATTATTTATTCGTTATTTTGCCTATAAACTCAATCTACACTGAAAAAAAATAATTGTTCAAACTGATAAAAATTACAATCTCATTGAAAATATTCTTATCAATATACAACCGATAAAAATTCCTATCAATGAGATTTACAAATTTATCACCAGCTAAAAAGTTCAACAAATATATTATATCAATAAGAAAAGTGAATTTATCGATTGGAATATTTAATATTTTTATTTAAAAAGATTTCTTATTTAATAATTCCGTTAAATTAACTTGTTATGTTTTATATATATCGGATAAATAGTCATAGTCAAATTGAAATCCATAAAATATATGCTTAAAGTTATATGATATGATATGATATGATAGGAGAAGTACAAACCAACCAGTTAAGGTCATTCTGAGGTTGTTACCATAATCCTGGAGTATACTCAGCAGAGTTCCAAATAGATATCTGAGAATTTTTACTCCAAAATTATGCGGGCCCAGTCCCTGCTTGCATCTCAACATATAAGGTTTAGGAAAAGGAATGTTAATCACAGAAACGACTAAGGTGATAATACACTGCACTAGTCATTGCTAACTACATTTTTAGTAAATTATTATATATATTGTTAGTATATTCATTTTCACATAGGGATTTGAGTTTGTTAGTTTTGTTAATTATTGTTAGTTGGATAGGATAGGAATATTCTAGGTTCATCATATATATGTAAATGTCTACGACAGTTATTACTGGAGCATTCGACTTTTATTTGGGTCATCTCATGATATGCTGTTCGTTATTGTTTTCCCTATTTCCATCCACCACCAGCTACGCGAGGGTTATTACGTCTTAATGACCCGACAGCAATATATATTATGATGATCTATTTAAACTCAGTTATGTACTTGTGTGAAATAATAAATAAATCGGTATGTTGTGGTCTTTATTAGCTACCTATGTGCCATTCACTCTTGTCTGTTTAAATTTGGATGTTATAAATTCAGTTCCATTCATACCATTCTTAATTACAGGAGTAGATCATTGTTACATTGTTAGGGTCCTTATACGAATAGCTGCTATTATGGTGAACGATTGAAACGATTCAAGATATTTATTAATTTATTAATTATATAGTAACTGTACTATTCTTTAAGCAAGAGAAACGTGTGATCGTAAATTCCTTCCAGCAGTTATCTTTTTAGTACTCTATTATGTTTCAAAAATCTTAAATAAGTTATTGTTATGATCCTCTCAAATAAATTCCATCTGAGATATACATCTGAGCTGCAAACAACCTTATCAGTTAGACTTTACCTTCAATATCAATATTCCAACTTTATTTTTATCTTCTCCGTTAACCCCATCTGTAGATTAATTTTTGGAGTTGAGTGTTTGAGGTTATTAGTTTGTTGGATTTATTATTAAAGAGGTGACATCTGTTGTCAAAATTCGTGCCTTTGCGTAAGTTCAGTGGGTAGATAACGTTTATAATTTTATTATAACTTTGGCATCATCCTATATGTGTGTATTTATCGTTATAATTTGTGGAGTGTTGTTAATAATAATATTTAATTATTTAAACTGTTAATTCCGTGTAAAGTTATAGTTATTTTGTGATAATTCATTATTAATTGCCTATTAATTGGATTGTTTTGTGTTCCTTTTTTATCCTAACCTATTTCCTTCTGTTGAAAACAACTGCTGTGTTCGATTAAGTATCGTCATGGGTCGTTTCGAAGGTTTTGATATAATCCAGGTACCAAAGGATGGTAATTGTTTGTTTTCGTCTCTTACTGTTCAACTTCTGTCTGTTTGTCATTGGTGTAATGAGCATATTCCTTTTGCGAAATGTCTAAGAGAAGATGCTTGTGGCTACATTCAACAACATCTTAGCCTTTATCGAGTTTCCTTGCTTCAGAGTGCTCGGGAGAAGTGGCCCGATCTGGAGATGAGGGTCAACTGTTATCTCATTTTCTTAAATACCTTTCGTTAGATGGGACTTGGGGAGGTGAATAGGTTCTTCAATCTGTTTCGGATATGTATAATGTTCAAATTGAGGTTTATCAATTTGTGGGAGTACCGCCGATCATTTTTGGGTTAAGTTTGCATATTCTTCGTGTGCTTTATACCAACAGCAACCATTATGAAGGTCTATTAAATCCTACCCTTCCTGATCTTTCACGAGTTCATCCCTCCCCCGTTAGTCGTATTAGGCAAGTTTATTCGGATTCCAGTTTTTATCGATTATATACCGTTCCTTTAAGTAACCAGACTCCCCCGGCTGTGCAAAAACGTTTAAGTTTTTGTATAGGAACTTGGAATATTCGTGGTTGTTCTGCTGTGTCTAAGCAGTTCCGTCTGGATACGATTTTAAGTGAGACTGATTTAGATATTGTTGCTATACAAGAGACCAACTCGGTGGCTACTCGAGTTGATACTTCTAATTATAACTGGTATTTGAGCCATAAAAGGGGTTTGGTAGTTTCAAATCATACAAATCGTGGGGTAAGGAATGGTGTTGGTATTTTGGTCAGGCAAAATTGTGGAATTCGAGTTCGGTATTTTGAACCTATTTCCGAGAAGCTTTGTTTCGTTTTTATTAAGATTAATGGTTTGAGGGAATTGCTAGTAATATGTACTCAATTTCCCTCAGTTTTTAACCTTACAACCTCTCATCTTTTATCGACCCAGTTATCTAGAATTATTCGGAAGCATGGTAAGGCTCGGGATGTTTTTGTGTTGGGCGACTTTAATGCTCATATTGGTTTAAATCAGACGTATCTGTTAGATAAGGGTGTTATTGGTAGAAATTTATATCATTTGGAAACTAATGAGCGTGGTGACATTTTATTAGATTTTGCATTACAAAATCGTCTTGTGGTTTGTACCACTTTTGGACGTCGAAGTTGTCTTGAAACCTGGAAAGGTCCTGCTTCCGTTTCCCAGTTAGACCATATTTTGTTTAGGCCGGGTAGTTCTTACTTATAATTGAGACTTTCCAAAGGTACGTATGGAAAGGTTTCGTATTTGGGAAGTGATGGTGTTTTGATAAGAAAATTTGTTTCTGATCATAAATTGATTTTCAGTGTCGTCCAAAGGAGGAGTATCCTACAGAATCCTCAAAAGGTCTCTATGTGTCCTCATCAGGATTATGAGAAATTGGATTTTCGACATTGGCAGTTGACCTTGTTAAAGGATCCTGATGTTCTTAGTGATTATCAAAGTCGTGTCATAAGCTGTTTGAGAGATGTTGGTATATTCACTGATGGTAGTGATTCTACTCTAGAATCTCTACCTCTCGATATACTTTGGAGAGGTCTTATTTATTCTATTAAGACTTCGTCTAATTCAATTTTATCCAACCATAAAATATATGCTTAAAGTTAATATATAAAAAAATCTTTTTTAATTTGGAACTTTCATTCGGGAGGACACAGAGAGCACACACTTGTAGACATATTTTGAACTTCCTCTTATAAATCTCACCTCCCCCTTCCAGTTATTAATACTTTGTTTTTAAGACCTTGGGGGTTTGGAAGTAGGTATTCTAGGTTAATTTTTAAAATCTATCCCTATGAAGTAATCTTCATTTTTATTGTAGATTTCTACTGGAGTTGTAATATAATTCGCTATTGCTTTGTTGTGTTTGTTGTAAATTCTTCTTTAGCCGGTCATATATTAAGCGGCTGTGCGATCGAATAGATCAAATCTATCTATTCATGAGGATGCTACCTAACTAGATGTTCAATTCTTATATATACGATCAGTTGAGTGCGTTCAGTACTAGCGAATTACAAGAACTTACTAGAAATATCGGCCATTTTCGCAAATTTTTTTATCGATCTATATTGATGTTCACTTTGAAAGAAAACTGATCAGTAAGAAGTTAGAACATTTAAGAAAAAAAGATTTATTTATCCTATAGAATACATTTTTATCATAGTGATAAAATATTGTTAAGAATAATGTTTATTAAGAATAATAAAAAATTATATTATTTTTTAAAAATATAAATGAAGATATAACTGTAAAATTTTAATTCGAAATGAAAATAAATTATAACCAACAATAAAACTACAAATATTTATATTACTAAAGTTACAAAAATTATTTAGTCATATTGAACTAAAATTAGTCATATTGAGTGGTACATTTGGTTCAGTGTAGTTGGAAGATGGAAGAAAACTTGTTTCTTTCTCTGAAAAATTATGATTCAAGAGTACTCGTGAGAAGTCCATCGCTCAAATGATATACATATATAAACAAATAAGAGATAAATGAGATTATGATCGATTTAATTTTAATTTCCTTGTGTAAGGGGATGTTCCAGGTTCGAATACCAACGGGGGCTGGACGAAAAATGGGAGTTTTGTAGAAGGTTGGTGAAAGTATAACCACAACTGTGTCCCCTTAATGTTGTGAAAAATGTAATGGACCGAATCACCTTCCAGCCACTATATATTGTTATGGAGATATTCAATCTGACCTGTTTCAATAGTTTACATCTTTCTAAGTAAAAAAAACTCCACTTTTCAACAATTCGATTCTAATTAAGTGACAAATGACATTTTTCTAGGACTTTTACTAAAATTGGAAGTGTCTGTGTAAAATGGAAATTTTGATGAGAGTTTCAAATTTTCTAGTGATGGTTTAAAAAGACACTTTTAGTAGTCACATTTAAATTGTCATTTTACCGCAGTTAAAATTTTAGTATAGTCACGAAAAAATATCATTTATCAATTATTTAGAATCTAATCCCTGATTGTATGATGATGAAATGTAGTTATTTCCGATGTACCAATACACCGTACTGTACTTAAAACCAAGTGCTTCACTTTTATTTTGTTTTCTATCAAATTTAGCTTCAAGGTTCATACTGATTTATGTTGACCGTGATATCTTGAGGTTGTTTGTTTGTAAAGTTTATGTGAATTGATTTATTTTCATTAAATCGGCCCTGAAACTTCTATGATTTCGTTCAATACCGACTGCGGGCAACTTAGTAATTGAGGATTTTTTTTAGAAAATCAAAAACAATTTTTTCATGGAATCAAATAACTATTCTGTAATGTATTGCCCATTTTGATCAATGACCTTTTGCTATCTTTCAGGCAGCATCATAATCCTACGCTTATAAAACTTCTGGTTTTTATTAGCAAAAAACTGAATCAGATACGATTTGACATCATCATCATTATTGAGATTTTTACCTTTCAAGGAGTTTTGTTAAGATTGAAAAAAAAGTAATCAGATAGTGCAGGACTATAAGGTGGATGTGGCGAAACATCCCAATCAAGCTCCAATAATTTTTGACCAAAGATGTGTGTGGCTTTGCATTGTCATGATGGAATACAACACCTTTTTGATTTGTCAATTACGGCCGCTTTTCTTAAACTGAATTTTTTAATTTCGTTATTCGTCCAAAGTTCAAAAAGTTGTAAGAGTTCAAAGTGAACAATTCCTTTGTTATCCCACCGAACTGATAACAAAATCTTCTTTAGGTGAATTTCAGCTTTTGATGTTGTTTGAGTTGGTTCACCTGGCCTCCACAATATTTTCCGCTTGATATTGTTGCAAACAACTCATTTTTCATCGCCAGTTATCATTAGTTTTAAAAATCATTTTCATTACGTTTCTTTAGCAAATCGCAGCTGTTAATACGTTGCGTTAAATGCGTTTCTTTCAGTTCGTGAGGAACCCATGTATCGAGTTGTTGAACATAGCCAAGTTGTTTTAAGTGATTTTCAATGCATGCATGTGATACATGAAGCTTCTCTGCAATCGCACGTATTTTACTGTGACGATCTGAATCGAGTATTGCTGTGATTAGGTTGTCATCAACTTCAACTGGACGACCAGAGTGTTTTTCATCTTTAAGTGAAAAATCACCGGAATGAAATTTGGTAACCCTATTTTGACACTGCCGTTCTTTTAAGACTTCGTCACCATAAACAATATCTAAGGAAACTGTTGCGCAAACTTGTTTTTCTTCTAGCGCTTTCTTGATAATATTGGTTATTCTGTACACATGTTGAGTGTTGCTTACCAGACCCTAATTGATGTTTTGGGGCCAAAATTCTCAACATTCAATCAACATGTACCTCCAAGCAATATTTTTATTTAAAAGATTCTTTTAATCAGATTTCTTTATTTTAGTCTTGGGTCAAGTTGTATTGTACCTAAGTATTTTTTATCTATGTTTTTTGAGGTTAGTATACACAGATAAATTTCACTAATGGACTTCAACGTGAATGCGATTTGATTTATTTTCACTTACGTTTATTTACAATTTTCCAAGTATAGTGTGATTATTAGCGATGTCATCTTATCATCTGAAATATACGCATTATACGCGCTAAGTTAATTCAGTTTCTCTGCAGTAAAGGAAGATCATTGTGACATGACTGATTTTGAAGGTCAACCTTTCAGAAATACGATACAACTCAGTAATTTAAAGTATCCTCTGCATTATATTATATTTTGCATAGAAAGTTTATAATACAGCGATTGCACATGAACGAGTTCAAAAGTGTTAATACAGGTAGTTAATATATTATTGAGCATGAAATATGTAGAGAATATCTTAAATTTCCCTCATCAACTACGAAGAAGAAACATATTTCATTGGAATTTTATACATTATACCATAATAACCGAATCAGACATAAGAAGTAATAAGAGGGGATTTTATAGTTCTAAACTTCATCTTCAAGTTTTTACTTGTGTGACTATAGTTTAAATATAGTATTTTTGTAGGATATGATAGTAATATTGACGTGAAGATAGCTATGAACGTGAAAACTGAGAGGGGTTATTCTAGATCTCCGATGTGGCATTGATTGACAGCTATGGCGCTAAATAGAAACGCAATGCTTGAACTATATTAGATTTATTGATTCTTACTATTCTGGATCGTGCCACGATTCATATTTTATAATTCGTATGAACTAGATACGAATATGCAAAAGATTTATGAAGATTGTTAAATACTTGACTTAACAATATGACTTAAATACTGGACTTAAATTCATAAGCCTTTTCGAATTACACCATTGAACTTAGGTTTTTACAAGGGATGTTTATCGAAAACGGGTACATATAGCTAATATATGTTATGAACTTTATATGTGCATTGTTATTACACCAAATACAGCTGATTACGTTCTTTATTTGCTTTCCTCAAAAAATCAAAACCGAGTTTCCTTTCCTTGTTATCCGTCTTATGGCAAGACTCTCATTATTTTTCGTCATTGAAGAGATGTTGCCGCCAAACATTAAATTTCTTTTTTTCTGCTTAAAGGTTGTTCTGCATAGACTATGTTTGCACTTTTAACAGGCGATGTCTTTCCCTGTTTTGAATTTTTTTCGGATGCTCAATTTTAGTTCCCAATTACTGTCAATCAGTCAATGCAGATGCCTCTTCTTTCAAATAAATACTATCTTCTAAAAAGCACTATTTTCTGGTTATGTATGTAACTAGGGAATCCAAATTTACCGAAAATTTCATTTACCGGTTTCGGTATTTTTTTTTCTTAATTTACCGGTTTCCCGGTAAATCTCGGTAATTGTTAAGACTACAAAAACATCATTGAAACATCTTAATTATTTACTTATTATTTTGGTTTTTTGAGAAAAAATTAAGTTAAAATTTCATTTTTGTTATATTAAAAAATATACATACTCGTAATATTACATAAAAGTACTTAGCAACAATAACTGTATTGTTAAATTCAAATTTATAAAGTTCAGTCTCATTGATTTTCTTATAGAAAAAAATAACAATAATAGAACAAATAAAAACAATCCAGTTTATAAATTTAATTTATAAATATCCATTTTGTTGGTAGTTCGTTGATAGTTCGTTTTATGACACCAAAATGCTTCTCTCAATAGATATTGGCAGAAAGCTTTTATTTCTAACAAAAGCGCTTTCAACTTAAAATGGTTATATCATTTAAGTATATAACCGGCATTTAGAAGGAGAGCTTAATTTCTTGAAACTCAAAGTAAAAATTGAGCTTCTAATATTTCGAACTTAAATGAATAGTGAAGAAAAGCTTTGTGCGGCCGAACTTATGTGAGAGAGAAAAAAAGCTTTGTGTGGCCATCTAAAACAGAACTCATTTCTTGGTATTAGATAACCTCATAGCATAAAGGGTGGCCCATCAATTAATTTGGCTCGAAATACAAAGACGAACGAATGTTTTATAAAGCGGTTTGTTTTATTAGAAAGAGATACATTGTCATTAAGAATGAGACACCATTTCATTTAAATGACTATTAGCTTTACATTCTGCCAACCCATATTTTTCAGAATATTGTCGACTGTTTGGCATTTTATCACGTCAATGGTTTATATAATTTGATCTACCAAATCTTGGTAATCTCTAGATGATAAGCGTACTACTTATTATCCTTAACGGCCTCCTACCAAAAAAGTCGTTCGGGGTCAAATCGCAGATGCTTCATGTCATTTTGACATCTCCGTTACGACTGATTATTTGTTGTTTCCAAATATCCTGTTTGTCTATTTTAAGAACTTTGGGTATGCAAAAACTCTTTTATCATGGCCTGGTAACGCAGCGTATTAATGTAAGAGCGGCTATTTGCTAATTTTTTCTAAAGATTTTTTAGTAAAACAGTTCAATTTGTTCCAATCATTTGTCAGTTTCGTAGCTCAATTTACGAACGGATAACCGAAATAGAAAATGCGCATGACAAAACAGCGAGACAAATTCTTGAGCAGGATGGCGACTCTTTTCACTAATTGTCTAGCAGTCATTTTGTTTATACTGAATTAACCACCTAAATTTCCTACAGTTTAGAGGTTTTGTTTAGGGGTAAAACAACCCGTTCCGTTAATTTCAAGCATTAAAGATATTAAATTTCATAAGACGATTGAAGTTAGTGTTGACACACTCGAATTAATCATGAACTAACCATGAATCTAGTCACATCTGCGTAATGAAATGGATGAGATGAAGCAGATTTATATCGGCACGGTTAAAAATATCACTATAAAATTAAATCAAAACCCCTATTCATATACATAGATCCATAAATAAAAAGAATGAATATACCTAATAAGAACATTTCTTATTAAATTGAATAAGTGATATTTTATTTTATACAGTAGAAGTATAAAAAGATATTATACCAATTATATGAATTTTTTAATTTTCGGTATTTTCGGTAAAATTTTGAAAATTTACCGGTTTTTCGGTAGTTAAAAATTGACGGTAAACCCGGTTTACCGGTTTACCGAAAACCGGTATTGGATTCCCTATATGTAACTTATATTTTGGTACTTGCCAGATGTAGTATTTGCAAGAGATTGCAAGTGCCGTGATTTAAAAATGCTTTTGATAGTTTTGCAAATAGTCTGTCATAATTTTATAGTTTTCTCTCACTTTCTCCTAGAAGAGAAAATGTTTGAACTGGCATCCACCACTTCATGTCACTGCAATTACTTGTTCTTATACCAAATTTGTTTAGTTTGCTATTTAAAATCACTCCCAACATCTTAATATAATTTTTAAATTACCAATTTTAACGAACTATTTTTTTTCTTTATTTAACTCAGTAAATTGTGAAAGATTAGCTGCTTGCCACAGGTGAGGGCTTAGTCACTAGTATATTCACTACACTTTAATCAATTTAACACTTCGCTGGTTAAAATACGAACTAACCTGTACGGCGATTTAGCACTGCTAATGTACAAATCAGTTGGATTCTCGATCTTTCTATTTTATTTACAACAGTCAATGTGTTGCTGTAGTATTCTCTATACAACTGCTTCAAATATTCTCTTGCTATAATCTCATGTTGTTAATTCGCTCGTTGCATAGTGTTATCTTTTTCTCATCTTATCATTTCAATTCAATTCTGATTGCGTTGAAATCTTAAGCTTTCTCAAAATAAACTCAAGTATTAAAATATTGCATGGTATTCGTTTCAATATAAACAGCATCAAAAAACTTATGTTTTGTCTCCCTCCATGTTGTTGCCATCTTCTAAACCGACGAGTTTAAACACGTCATCTCCACCTTTGTGAAGTTAGCCCAGAATTTCATCCCCGAAAATAAAAGAAATTGCATGTGGCAACACAGTTAGAAAAAAAAATACTATCACGACATTACAATTAAATATTTTGACTATACATATTTTCAAAAATGTTAGATAAACAAACTAAAAAAAATTTAATTGAAAAATATCAAATATAATTTCAAAAATATGTATAAGCAAAATATAAAACTTTACATATCATAAGGAAAAGAAAATAATATCTACAAAAAAGCAACTTAATTTTTTAAAAACAAATTATAATCCATGTCCAAGCCAAGAAAAATTTACTTTCATGATAGCTTTCATATACTCAGCTTAAAAATATTACTAATACGACCAACAAATGACTTTCGTCGTTTGATATAGTCATTCGAACATGTAAACCATTCGTTGGACAAACCAACTGGTTATTGATTTGAATTAACAAGGTAAGTGGGAGGAGCTCAGCGACCTCTCGCGTGCCCGTGAGAGTAACCGAAGCCGTTAGCCTTTACAATTCTAGGACATCATTCTAGTGTCTTCTACGAAATCATTCTAGGGTCTGCTACGAAATCATTTTTTATAAAAAAAAAACAATGAGTAAATTTGAATATAGCCTAAATTTGCAGGTAAAAGTAGATTGCACATACAGTTACCAAAGGGATAGGTAAATGTCAACATTTACTGGTAAATGTCGACATTCGCCGCATTTCGGATTTTAACCGTAACATATTCACCAAATTATTTTTAATATTATGCAATTAATTAAATTAATTAATTATTTGGGCTGAGCAAATCAAAAATTTCATGATAGTAAAATTTACTGGGATGAGTATATGAAAGCTATCATGATAGTAATTATTCTGGGCTAAGTATATAAAAACTGTCAGGGTAGCAAATTTTTCTGGGCTCAGAGTAAAAAGTGTCATGATAGTTTAGATTAGTGTTGCCATCGTTTTTTTCTGGGATGAATTCTGGGCTAACTTATCATACATGTCATTTCCCATGACAACATTTTTTTTAAATGACTAACATAATATCATCCTTGTCACATGATTCACAGACTGTCGCTTAAATTGCCTTAGAGAATACCAAACATTTGTTGTTGGTGTTTGTAATTGTAGATACTTCGGATAAAACCTGAGAGTTTTAATAAGTGGTATCAGGACTAGTATTTTTAATACCATTCTTCCTTACACCGAAGCCAAATCGGGTACATGTGGCAAAAGAACCTAATATTGGTTCATGTCAAACTCGGTGCCTAACTCTTCAGTTTCTGCAGTTTTAACCACTTTGCGCGTTCGTCAGTGAAAGACAATTGTAATCTACCAATTTATTATAAACATGAGAGCCGTTTTACGATAATAAGTCTGTAAGTTGTCAATAGTCCGGATACGAACCATCCATAAGTCGAAACAACATATTTATAAGTACGAAGATGAAAATTGTAGTCTCCCACGTTATAATGAAACATAAAATTTATACAGTTATCATCTTATCATCATTTAAAAAAAGCATAAAAATAAATTTAATATTTGATAATAAAAATTATTTTTCTTATCCCGTATATAAAAATAATAATAAATTTTCATATTTTATTTGTTGAATCTGAAAAAAAAAAATATAAACATAAGACGAGTTGAATACGAAACGAAAGCCAGAATAAACTCGTATATTATATATACGCTGAAGAGGGAAAAGGGAAAATCGGTATAATAAAAACAATAAGTACAATCAATTGTCTACACGATATCCATAAATTTTCTGTATATATACGTAATTCACAAACATCGAGAAATCCAAGAATGAGAAAATTCGAAAATTTTCCAAATACCAACTATAAACAGAAACTGGTATAAATAAATATATATATATATATATATATATATATATATATATATATATATATATATATATATATATATATATATATATGCATATATATATATATATATATATATATATATATATATATATATATATATATATATATATATATCCAGGAATTATTTAATTTTATTATTTTTTATGAAAGAAAAGCCAATTTTCATTAAATATTAAAATTTATATTATATGGCAAAATATATTTGTGAAAATGAAACGAGAACAACACTACGAACTAGTTCGAGTAAAATTATATGTTCACATATTCGATTTGGGAAGGGTAACATAACAACATTGCCATTTAGTTCGTAACAAATAAATTATTTTTCATGTACAAAAGTGATGTTATTATTATTAATTTAACACCATGAGGTAATAGGTACACACGATTTTAATGTTTAATGGTTTTGCTGTTGCCATTGAGGTTAAAAATCAAATGTATTTAAAAATATATTGTTTGTATAAATGTAGTACTTAACCTGAAATGATTGATTTGAGTAGGGTTGCCAACAGGTCTCTTTAAAAGAGAACATGTACTCTTTTTCAACGAGATTTTTTTGTTCTCTATCTTTTTTGGAATATGTTTGATTTGTCCTCTTTTGTATATATTTTTATAAATCTATTTTTATAAAACTATAGAAACACCGATTATAAAATTACACAGAAGTTTCAGAACAAAGTTCGTCATATTTTCGATTTATTTTGGTTTCCTCATACAACTTTTGTTGTTAAATTTCAATTCATTGTGTTTATGTCCTTATATTCTAGTTGATTTTTTACTCAACGTCTTTTTTGTGTTTATGACCTTATATTCTAGTACGTTTTTTACTCAACGTCATTTACTTAACATTTACACACATAATCGAAATTGCAGTTATAGTGTTCGTTCGTGTTCTCCAGTGATCAGATTTATTAATTTAAATTTATTTTGAGATCAAATGAATCACAGCCTCACCTCAGGTATGTATTAATTTATTTATTGGCATTAAGTTTTGTTTTGATAAAGCTTTATTATTATTTTAATAGCAAATGGGTAAACGAAAGTGCGTGTTTTCTAAAGAGCTGCAACAAAAATACAGTTGTTTTAAGCCAACAACAAATTCAAAATCCGAGGCATTTTGTTCAATTTGCAAAAGAATTGTTAACATCGCTAATAAAGGAAAATATGACTTGGAACAACATATCCATGCGCGTAAACATATCGAAGCTCTTCGAGCGGGGGAAAATTCAAAATCAGTAAGTGATTTTTTTTTCAAAAAATTTTCCCGTATTGATAACAAAGTATCAGCGGCTGAAGGAACCCTAGCATTCCACACAGTGAAACATCATTTCAGTTTTAACTCAACAGAATGTACTAACCAACTTTTTAAAAAGCTTTTTGATGATTCTGAAATTGCTAGGCGAATTTCATCAGGCAGAACCAAAACAAAATGCATCGCTAATAACGTTATTGCACCATATTGTGTCGAAAATATACTGCGATCATTATCTAAAATATCATTTTTATCGGTTTCAACCGACGGAAGCAATCATGGGGCAACTAAAATATTTCCGATCCTGATTCAATTTTTTGATCAAAATAACGGTGTAACTACAAAAATGATTGATTTGAATTCTTTACCGAACGAAACAGCTGAAACCATAAGTGATTATTTAATAACTTGTTTGCAAAAATTTGACATTTTAAACAAATGTGTTGCATTTTCGGCAGATAATTGCAACACAAATTTCGGTGGAATAAAAAGATCTGGAAAAAATAATGTCTACCACCTACTAAAAAGTAAATCTGGCATAAACTTGGTTGGAATCGGATGCCCTGCACACATAATTCATAATTCTGCACAGCAAGGGTTCGATTCAATGTCAATTGATTTGGAAACAATTGTTTTTAAATTATACAACTTTTTTAGTATATACACCGTGCGCACTGAGTCTTTAAAAGAATTCTGTGACTTTGTTAATATTGAATACAAATCGTTGTTAAGCCATTCGAAAACGCGCTGGCTTTCGCTTTATCCCGCTGTAAACAGACTATTACAAGTTTATCCAGCTCTAAAGGCTTATTTTTTATCACTTAACAACTGCCCGCATATTCTAAAACGGTTTTTTGAAAGCAATTTTAGCGAAGCGTATTTATACTTTGCACATTCCTTAATGCATGTAATTCATGAGGACATCAAAAAAATAGAAGCTGAGCAAAATTCCATATTAGAAGTAAAGAGAATATTAAATTCTTTATCAAAAATGCTTTTGCAAAGGTTTGATGAATCGTTTCTTCCGCTAAAAGTTAAATCAATACTGTCGGAAAATCTGAGAAATGGGTTTGATCGAGAAGTAGAGTCTTTTAAATTAAATTGCCTCAACTGTTATAAAAAATCGTATGACTATTTAATTTCATGGTGTGACCATCTAGCTGAGTTTGATTGTTTTTCTTGGATGGCATTGGATGATGTACCGAAATGGGAGGATGTTGAAAAAACAATATCTTATCTAGACTCAAAAAGCGTTTATATTGACGATAGCAAATGCTTCGATCAGTTCTGTAATTTAAAAGTATTTTTAAAAAAAAACTTGATCGAGAAAAAATTATTTTCATGCCATAAATGGGTAGATTATTTTAAATCAAATACAAATTTGGAATATCATTCTGAATTACTTAAAATATGCCAATTTTTTTACGCAATACCTGGGCAAAACGCCAATGTCGAAAGAATTTTTTCTATGATTAACGGGCAATGGACGAAAGAGAGAAATCGCTTAAAAATGTCAACAGTGAAAGGTATTTTAACCATTGTTTATAATTACAAAAGTGTACCTTGCGGAAAATTTTACGATGAAATAAAAGACAATCAACAAATTTTGAATCGAATAAGCGGGGCAGCAAAGTATAAAGAAGATGAAGATGATGATCAAGATGAATAAACCTTCACTTGATTTACATATTCACTTCGATTATAGAAAACGGAGAGCTGATACTACGGCGCTATTGTTATTGTTATGTTATTGTTTATTTATTTTGTTTTATTTATTATAAATGTATAATGTAATGTGATATCTGATATAAAATGAAATACATATTGTTCAGTTTAGTGAATTATAATAAATATGATTGTTACTTTATTAACTTGTACCAAAGTTCTTGAAACGATGTCAAAAATAATCAAAAATGTTGTCCATCCATGGTTATAATACGTGAATAAAATAATTTAATTTTTTCCTGTTTAACTCCAAAAATGAAGTGACCGAATTCCGTAAACTTTTTAAATTTTGATACCCCTACCCCCTCATGTTCTCTTTTTCGATTTAACCTATATGGCAACCCTAGATTTGAGGTAATGCTGATGCGAATATTGTAGTATCGAAAAGGTGAGTTTAAAATTAAAATTAAAGAATTTAATATAAACCACTACCTTTATTTGAACTGCCAACTGCCTTCATTTGAATAAGTGGGAAACTGTCGAAAGAAAATTATCGTTTTGTGAAGTGTTTTAGTTTGCAGGCCCGCACTTTTCAAAAATGTTTAAAAATTGTTTGTCATAGATAAGACATTGTAGTAGAATTAAAGTATAATTAGATCAACACTCTTATATATTCCTATTCTAGCACTTCATTGTTGATTTGGTATCAATTATCTTATAACGGACAAATATTGCTTAAAATATTGATAATAAGAGTCTATTTTTCATATAAAACAGTTGGGAATCTGAAACGCATTTTATCCACGACTAGATTAACGTTTTCCGTTTGTTTGGTAACTGTGGCGCCATCTCTTCGTCAAATTTACATGTAACAAAACGTACTATATGACTAGAGAGTATAAAATAGTTAACAGTGTACAAATTCTTTTTCGACTATATTGACGTTTTAAATCCCAACAATACAATAGGCAACATCATGATGCACTCTTGGTAATTTTGAGACAATTATCATACTGTGTATTTGGGTTTGTAAGTGAGTTGGTTGTAAGTAAGTGGTCGAAATCAAATACAAGCTAACCTGTGAATCGAATTGTGGACTTTGGACTGACATTAAAAAATAAACTTCATCAAATTGTTGCTACTTCAAAGTATTTGATCTTCCTCGTCTGTTCTTTGCGAAACTTCTATTAAAGAATATGACTTATTTTGATCAAAAATACTAAAACTAAATATGTAGATTTAATTGAAAACAGTAAACCGTCGTATATTTGTCCAAGGTCAATTAGTTCTTACTGGATACATCAACAGGTGCAAAATGGCACATACAGTACCATGGATTTGACGAGTGGATACCGGCAAGTAGATGCCGTTTCGGTTATGTAATGGTCGTCGTCATAGTTGGTCGTCCGTTCGAAGTATGTAAGTATTGAAGAGAAGAGCGGCTAGTCTTTAGTTAAAAGTTAAGTGTGATAAATTTCGTTGACAAGATTAGTGACATCGCTAAACACCAGTGGCAAGCGACTTGCGTTATTTCCAATTTAGTGAGTGCATTAAAGAAAATGAAGTTTGACTAAACTCCAGTCGTTTTTAATTTTGATTAACGACGGAATCGTCAATAATCTGGATACAAAACGAGAGACCTGAGAATCGTAACAATATATATATATATATATATATATATATATATATATATATATATATATATATATATATATATATATATATATATATATATATATATATATATATATATATATATATATATATATATATATATATATATATATATATATATATATATATATATATATATATATATATATATATATATATATATATATATATATATATATATATATATATATATATATATATATATATATATATATATATATATTCTTACGATTCTCAGGTCATCAAACTAACATTGAGATTGTCATCGCTATCTAGTCATAGTATGATGTTCTTCTCTAGCACGCTCTAAGCGCCTTAGCTCCTTCAGTACGACTGCTGCCGTGTGAGTCACATCATTCCACTTTTCTTCAGACAAAATCATCAGTTCAACTATTTTGTCGGGTGTTGGTTGCTGCCGTAGGATATCCGAAAGCTCTCTCTAAGTTGCAAGCAAGACATTCTGGAATTTAAATCTGTAAAGGTTTACACCAAAACAGCCATGCCTACTTACCAACTGTATCAATTAGTAATTAACCTCGCCATGTCACCTATTTATGCTCTTTTCGATAGATGGTATGATACGATAAGTCCATTGACCTTTTTTCGAGCTATACCAGCGCGTTTGCCATTCTGCCACTGTTGCAATGCGTTCTGATGCTCTACTTCCTAGTTGTTCTCGGTGTAAATACCATTTCTTCCTTTCCTTTGCGAGTAGTTCGATGTGGATCAACCCTGCAATAACAAGTGTCGCATCATCGGATATTGTGCGAATTCACAAATCACTGTTAAAGCACCTAGGCGTTAAACCGGTTGCAACTTGCATCTATACGAATTAACATCCATCGAATCGTTCCATACAGGTATTCCATATAGGATGAAGGATGTTACCACATTTGCCAGCAGTATCCTTCGACTCTGGCTTGGCCCTTCAATATTGGGCATAGTGCTAGAGAGGGCTGCAGCTACGTTGGCAGCTTTTCTACTCACTATCTTTAGGTGCTCCTTAAAGTTTATGCGTACGTCAATTTCAACACCGAGATATCGTAATGAAGACTGCGAGGGAATTAAAATTCCACCTACATCGATATTTACAGTTTCTATCACCTTCCTACTGGTAATTAAAACTGCTTCGGTTTTATGGTCAGCCAGCTGGAGCCCAAATGATATCAGCCACTTTCTAATAATTATAATGGTCAGCCTACCTCCATAATTTCCTCTATGGTTTTCGCTACCACAACAACGGCAATATCATCCGGGAAGCTCACGATTTCAACCCTTCCATCTTCTACCATCTTAGAGATTTTAATGACGTGTTGAATTGTCTCCAATCAGTTATATATTATGTGCTCTAATACTTTGCCAGCCGTATCTAACATGCACAATGATCGATACGCGACTGGATCTTCTGGAGGCTTATTTGTATTGGCAACAACATCAGGCGCTGCCTCTTCCATCGTTTCTGAAATACTCTTTCTCGCATACACGAGTTGTAAACTTCTCTAAAGTCATCAGATCTAGCTCGGATGGCGGCCTTTAAAGCAATATTAGGAATATTGTTAGGTCCAGGAGCTTTTGAATTCCCAAATAGTTGATATTCACTCATAAATTCTTCTGTAGACACCAAGGGTACTTCCTCTGAGTCAGATATAACATCAAGTCAAGGATCAAATAAATCATTTTGTTGCGGGAATAAATCGGTTATAATTCTGTTAAGTGTTACTGGACAAGTGGGTGGCGATGCATTTCGATTTTAAAGCCTATTCATTAAGATTTTATAGGGTCTAAGGGTGACGTTCCATTTCACTGCACAGCTCTTTCAACCATTGACGCTTTAATTGCCTGCTTAAACAGTTTTCGGACATCCAAGTATGTTTCGTGTAAACCAGGATAGGATTCTTTACACCAGGCACGTTGGTATTTTCTCCTTGCATGGTGGCACATCCGGCGCAATTGTACTATCGTTCAGTCCACCAGTATGCTGGTTGACGATGGTTATCTAATTCTCTTTCTACCGTAGTTTTACAGCAAGCGTCAGTGATCACATTCATCATCTGTGTCGCTTTTGCATTGGCCGTCCCCGAGAGGTTGGGCTTTAAAGGAAGAGCTTGAATATGTCTTCCTCAAACGTACTTGTTCTCCAACCAACCTGTTTCCTTATAGGTTTTGTATGTCTATATTCTTGTATCAGTTTTATTGCAAACAGTATAGCTTGGTGGTCAATATGCGTGTAGTGTTCACTGATTTTCCATGCAGTCACCAAACGTTTCAAGCAGCTGCTTCCAAATGTCAAATTAATTACGGAGGAGGCATCACCCTTACGAAAAGTCGGTATATCACCAGTATTGAGTAACACAACATCTATTGAGGAAAATGCCACGAGTAATGCTAATCCTCTTCTATTCGTATCTTTACTTCCCCATTCTGTTGCCCAGGCGTTAAAGTCGCCAGCAACAACAACAGGATTTCGTATTCGGGCATCAGAAATCAATCGGTCCAAGTACTGTTTATACTATTCTTTTGTAGCACTAGGTGGTGCATAGCAGTTGTAGATAAGCAAACCGTCCACTTTCGCTCGCACAAATCTCACATTGGGAATATTAGCTCTTTCCTGCATGATCCGTCTGCCACAGGCTCAAATTGCAGTTTTATTTGTTACGTCGGTTATCCAGCTACACCCTTTCATCAATCATTCATCAATGTCTTTAATTTCGACAAAACCTCATCACTCTGGGCTTATGTTTGTATTGTTGCATCGGCACGAAGAGATTTTTCTATCGCAGTTCGCAATCCCAATTTTTTAGCCTGCCCACCTCCCCCTTACTCCAGTAAGAGATCTCAGGACGACGACGCGGTGTTCTGACAGGTTTTTTCATTTTTTTGGTTTGTACCAGTTGCCAGTTGGATACTTCTTCATTATCTGGCTTACTTTCTTCGTCAAGGTTTTCACATAGAGTTCTAGCTCCTTCATCAGATTTCTTTTTCTCTTTCTTCTGAGCATGTCCAACAGCTGGATTTTGTTCATTGGACCTTCTCCTTTTGTTATTGGATGACATTTGATTTTCCAACGGCACTGTGTCCTTCTTCATTCTCGGGTTTGAGATGGTTGTGTGTGTGTATATGTGTTTATGTGCATATGTGTTTCTGTGTGTGAGTGAATGTGTGTGTGTGTTTGTGTAACATGAATTGTTAAAGTCATTTAATTGTAAATCGATAAAAATCTAAAAATAAACAAACAGTGTTACGCATCGACGTAAATCTCTATTATCATTATTTTTTTTTGTTTCTTTAACAATGACACATTGAAAAATGACTTTCCTGTATTAAGATATTCGAATACATATTATATAAAATACGAGTACATACTTAAATGAAGAATATTGGACACAAAAAGAAAAATGAGCAACAAATTTGAAATTTTTACGAAAGTTCATTTTGAAAATTCCCTATACAGGGAATACAATCAAAAGCAAATCTTTCTATGTATTGTCTATATGATTGTGTATATATCCTTTTGTTGTTATTATTGTTGATAAGTCCATTATTGTAATTGGTTTTTCCAAATTTAAATTTCCAAAAATAAAATTTTTGTTGATTTTTTTTTTGTAGTTCGGAAAGAAAATTCATCTTATTCAACTGAGAGATTCCGTTCTTCTGTTTATTTGTTTGTATAAACATAAAATAGACAATTTGATTTGGGATATGAATCGAAAATAGTTAAGGTTTTTCCTATTTAAAGTTGTTGTATTTTTCAATAAAATGAAATATTAAATTACAAAATTTTTTCTACAGCTTTTGGATGACATTTGAAAAATGTGAAATGGGCAGTTTTTGAAAAATAATACAATTGGTTGGTTGTTTTAGGGAATAGTGGTTTGTGTCTGTACATTTTAGAGATTTTATAATTTAAATATACTTCCTTTATTAAATATTTATTGAATAGAGTTAAAACTACTGAGATGTGGCATACAAAGTCGTAGGATTAGCCGGAGACTTTGCCACCGTATCTAAATATGCAACAGCGCTTTTAATTAATTTCTTTTTTGTTCCTTGGACGTATTGAAATTAAAGGTATTTGAGATGAAAGAAATACTACAACGTAAAATTCTTCAAAATCATGAAATTCGAAGGATTCAAACCTCAAATCAGATGGATCAAAATCCACAACCCAGCAACGCTGAGCAAAGAAGAACATTTGCTCAGGTAGTAAAAAGCTCAGGTTCATCCAAATATATAGGCTCTGAAAATAACCAAATTATGAAAAACATTATGATCAGCATTGAAGCTATTACAAAGCGACTAGATGACCAAAGTAATCTGAACAACATACTATTTGATTAACTGAAGAAAATGCAACTCCCACAACGCAATCCGATAAAAAACGTTAAGTAATAACTCAACTTTTAGAATAGCAATCTGGAAAGCGAATGGGCTTATGCAACACATTCCAGAAATATAAATATTTTTAAATACAGAAAAAATCGACATTATCCTAATATCCGAAAGCCATTTTGTTAAATCTTCATTTGTTAAAATCTGGGGTTATCTATCTGATATCTTATATCATTCCATCCATCCAGCGGAAAGAGCAACAGGTGCGGTTCGGCATTACTAATAAAAGAAAATATAAAACACTATAAAGAAACAAAAATCGAAGAGGAATCAATGCAAGTCGCTACTGTAAGGATTCACATTAGACACAGATAGCTTACTGTCTCCGCAATATATTGATAACTTGAAAAGGGAGAACTTTATTTAACTATTCAAATCACTAGGACGTGATTTTATTATTGGAGGTGACTTTAATGCAAAAAAAACCTATTGGGGATCTTACGACGTCAAAGGGCAAAGAATTGTTTCAAGCAGGTCAGACATTAAAATGTGAATTTTTCTCTGGTGGTTCCTCAACATACTGGCCCAGTGACGAAGCTAAGATACCGGACCTAATAGACTTTTATGTAGCAAGAGGTATATCTCAGCACTACATTTACATTGAAAACAGCAACTCTCTAGTATCGGATCACTCACCGGCTATCATGATAGTCAGTGAAACGGTAATGCAAAGGGAAAGTGCACCCAGATAAACCAATTTAAAAACAAACTGGGATCTCTTTCGTAAATTAATGGAGGAGAACAAGAATCTCCAGGTACCGATAAGAAATTCTCAATAGTTGGAAGACGAATTGGAACAACTCAATGAAGTAATTCACTATGCTGCATTGGCAAGTACCCCCACTTTACAAAATAAGAAGACACTTAACGTATCCTACTCAATGGAAGTTAGAGTGTTGGTAAGAGAAAAGCGACGGACTCTTAAAGCCTGGCAAATTAATCGAACTCCGGAGAACAAAACAATTCGTAACGATTTATGTAATAGACTTAAATGCCTTCTCAAAGAAGTTACAAATGAATCAACCAACAGATATCTAGTTAACCTAACTGATGAAAAAATTCTGATTATTCACTGTGGAACGCGACGAAGGGACTTAAAAGACCATTAATTCAAGTACCTCCACTTAAAAACAATAATGGGATCTGGGCAAGAGGTCACAAAGAGGAGCCTGATTTGTTTGCGGAGTATCTCCAGGAAACCTTCCAACCGCTACCAAGACAAACTGGCAATGAAAATATAATGCCAATTCACAAGCTGGATGAGTTTGACATACTGCCAGTAACTATCAAAGAACTAAAAGAAGAAGTGAAAAGTAATATGAATGACTTGATTACTTGCCAAATTATCAAAGCTCTTCCAGACAAAGGATTTCGTAAGCTACTACACATAATCAACGTGACTCTTCGGTTAAAATATATTCCGCATTAATGGAAAGTAGCAGAAGTAATCATGATACCAAAACCTGATAAACCAACTAACGAGAGAAAATCATACAGGCCAATGTCAAAACTTTTTGAAAAATTATTACTAAAGAGACTTAAACCAATAATTGAGGACCGACAGCTAATTCCTCCACATCAATTTGGATTGATTGATTTGCATAGAGATCTGCCGAGGCAATTCTACGCCATACTAAGATCTTATTTGTCCAATAGACATTTTCGAGTGAAATATGAGGATGATTACTCGGAGCTAAAGAAAATCTCTGCCGGTGTCCCACAGAAGTGTGTATTAGGACCAATCCTGTATTTACTACATACAAGAGGCATACCAACCACAAATGAAGGAACCATAGCCACCTTTGCAGATGACACAGCAATTATGGCAATTGGAAGTAATGTCGCCGATGCAACGAGCAAACTCCAGAGGATGACCAATGCGGTTTATAACTGGACAAAGTGTTGGCGAATCAAGCTTAATGAGACAAAATCCAAAATTAACTCGCGACACGTGCCATATGCAAATACAGCTAAATATTTTGGCGTGGCCCTCCAGGCCAACCTCAAGTGGAGAGAGCATGTCAAAAAGAAAAAAGAAGAACTTAACATAAAGTTCAGAAAAATGTATTGGCTCATAGGTAGAGGCTCTGATCGTACAATTCATAATTACCTGCTATTATATCGGCAAATTCTGAAACCGATATGGACCTACGGTATCCAACTATGGGGATGTACCAAGCAAACAAACGCCATAATAATACAGACGTTTAAAAACAAGGTTCTTCGTAACATCGTTAATGCTTCTTGGTACATAAGAAATGAAGACCTTCACAGGGACCTTAGGATGGAATACATCAAAGATGAAATAAAAATGCATGCCACAAAACATGAAATAAGGCTCCAGGAACATGGAAACCCCTATATTCGCCATATGATAGATAACCCTATCGTTGAAAGAAGACTCCAAAGAAAAAGGCCACTTGACCTAGTTAACTCGCCAAATTAAAATTAGTAAATAGGCTTAATTAATTATGGAACTAACATCCCAACAAAAGTGAATTGTACTTGAAACATAAATATTTGTATTTGAAAGAAAAATTGCTAGATGAGCGCAGTCTCAGCCGTAATAAAAATAAAGCAAAACAAAAAGAAAAGGTAAAATTCTTTTCAAATGAAACTTTGAGCACAATGGTATCAAAGAAGAGCAAAGCTCCTTATTTACAGTTTATTGTTTTTAGAGAAAAGGAAATAGGATTACTTTTGACAATGAAGTACAACATATTTTGCAGCGACGAAAGTGAAACTGTAATACATACTTTCACGACTCTCCACGGTTCGTATCCGGATTATTAACACATCAGATTCTGCTCA
Organism: Tipula lateralis; assembly: GCA_963932295.1. Lineage (NCBI taxonomy): Eukaryota > Metazoa > Arthropoda > Insecta > Diptera > Tipulidae > Tipula > Tipula lateralis. The sequence goes on from OZ010738.1 coordinate 143,990,920, forward strand.
AAATTTAAACGAAAAAAGACAAATTTACCGCTTGACACTGACGGGGGGCTACTTTCAAGCTAAAATCAATTATCACATTACCGTTTGAGCCCTTGAGGAACATAACATCTCTCGCTCCCTTAAACTGAAATGAAACAGTTTAATAGATAGTTTCCCGACGGTTTGGATACGAAACCACTTTCAATATTATTAAATACACCACGTACTCCAACCACTCGAATATTGACCATTATGAATCTTATGAACAAGATTTAATGATTCTTCTCTGTACTGGTATGTAAGACCAGGATAGAAATCTTTGGGTTAACGTCGATGCGGTACTCGATACTTGACATGAACATTTTTCTGGCCTACTTAATGTTGCACATGTGTATCATAAGCTGAATACCCTCAAATACAGACATCACAGATTTTCATTTAAGATTCATCCTATGAAGAATTCACTAAGGTCGTGTATAGATTAAAGAAAAATTGGTTTACGTGTAGTTGATTGCATTAATTCTGAGCACTTGATATTTGCAGGAGAAAATATTTTGAACTGTCGTTTCGACCTTATTCGATTAGTATGGCGTAATGAAGCTTTTATTGCCGTAAATTATCTAAGGAAGACTTACTATTATCGGTGATTACCTAGAAGGATCCCATTCAAAATCATTAGTAACTTATCAAGTTTTTTTGGGCATAATTCTAAGAAACAACTCGCGTACGCCAGGTATTCCTAGATTTCAAACACGCCTATGCTTCTTTCAATCGAGAGAATCTATGGCATCCGGTTGAATATTTAAGAATACTTAACGTAAAACTTTTTGTATATGCAGATAATATCAGTGTGATTGGATTAAGTGGTAGCAGAAAGAAAGAGATAGTCGATATACACACTAGAAAACCATTCAGCTTTCATTGATCTAACAATTTCGAAAGAGATCGAAACGCAATTAATTTCAGTTGTGGTAACCACACGTTTGAAGGAGTGATGAGGATCAAGTATTTTGGTTCTCCTATTACCTTCAACAATAGTGTGGAAGAAGATATCAAGGTCGGACTGGCAAACGGGTTCTGTAGCCTTACATATACTTCTCAAATCGAAATATCTTGTAATTTAACATAAGATAAACTAAAATTTTATAGTGTTTCTCACTGTCATGAGAGCTGGATTTTGGCAAATGATTACGAGAGATGGCTTTAAACATTCGAGAGGAGTTTCGGCCTGAAACAAAACCTTGATGACACATACCGAATTATTTTCAAACGTGTGATATGGAAACAACGTGCGAAGGATCACTGTTGGTGACTTGTACGGCGTAAAAAGCGTTCAAAAACATCGTAACAAAAAATGATTCATAAAAACTTGAGTGAACTAAAAGCATCTCATATGACTCAGTTGCAGTTATGTTTATTGAAAGTCTCTTGAGATGTTTATTATTTTATTCAATGACTTTGCGCTAAGGTGTTCACATTTTAAATCCAAATAATGCACCTTTAAACTTCTTCCACAATTATAAATATTATGGAATCTCTTTCTTTCCAAGAAAACTTATTGTATTCGTACTTACAATGCTCAGGTAGGTATATACTATATATTATAACGTATACGTATTATATGCAGTCATAAAACAAATAAAATGTTTTCGACAAAAAGGAAAACAGAAACTTTTTCATTTTTAATTTAAAAAAAAAAGTTTAATTATTTTATTTCTAAATATTTTATTTAAACTTTGCTCCATTGAAAAGTGCTTTTGAAATTCTCGAACAAAAATAAAATAATAATTGTATCAAGTTTGTTATATAGACTACGTACGAGTAGATATACACAGATATACTCAGCATGTATATTTACAGTAAAAGCACAATAGTAAGAAAGTCTTGTTATGTCTTCTCGAATGTCAGAAGCACAAAATGTTTTTTTTGTTGCATTCAACGTTAAGCACAATAAACGTATAATAGTGTTCGTATAATGTTAAAGATATTGTTTACATAAGAACATGCATTTGAATTCATAAGCTTAATATCATAGTAAGCTTTTAAACAGGGATATTTTTTACTTTTATCATGTTGTGCTTTTTTGTTTTTTTGCTGTCATTATTTTTAAACGTACAATTGAAATTAAAAATTAATTTTAGCGTTTCATATTATATGTGACTTGTGATGTACCTTAAGTGGTGATAGAAAAATCAGGGGCAGTATCATAAAATTCGCGACTGGTTATATTTTGAAAGGAGCTGTACGTTCCATGAAAATGGTGTCATAAATTTTACTGAGTAAATTTTTAACACTCTACGTAGACTTTACTCAGTTGGACTTTTTAGCATGCAGATTGTTATGACTAACTAGTTAATTGGTAGTGCAATCACCGTAATTTATAAATCAATGTGTTGATAAAGTTTAAATATCACAACCTCAATTCGGCTCGGAGGGTTACAAACAGCACACAAAAATATTCGACCACACAAAGAAATTAATATAACCTGAAGAAAAAAATTAAATTTGTTCACCTTGCTCATACATTCCCACCAATACAAACTCGAAATTTAGTAATTCATTATAATCGAAATTTTATTTTAAAAAATTAATTAAATCAATAAGTAAACTAATACAGAATTCCAAATTTGATGTTATCAATGATAATTAAATAAGCAGAACAATAAAGAAACGGTCAAGATAATTCAAATAGAGTTTTAAAAAAAATATATGCATGAAATACTTAACAATTTATATAATAAAAAAAATTAAGTAAATATTATAGAAAATACAATAAGAAAACTCACCCAGATCAATTGACGAGCGCTCACCAACGGAGATCTGTATGGAAAAAAATTCTTAAAACTAAATAGATTATAGGATAGTGCACTTCGATAACTATCAAAAACATCACTTCCATTTCAAAAATTTATTAACAATTTAGCATAATTATTAATTTTAGGTTGGTTTTTTTTATATTTTAATTATTGATTTTATATACAAATTTATCTTAATAATTGAGATATATATCTATAAATTATATGGCGGCCATTCACATGGCGAAACTTTGGTTACTTGTTGTTTTGTTGCACCAGCAGTTGGATATAACGAAAGTGATAATCCGGTTAGATATACCGTGGTCAGATTTTGTTTTGTCCCTCAGCATTAAAATTAAACAGAATGGGCTATTTTCCACAAGGGGGTTTGATTTTAAGTAGCCATCATGCAACTCAAGAACCACACAAAAAAAAACGAAGAATAATCCGGTAATAGACCACGTTCGAAATTTAACATACGCCAGCCTGTTGTTGTTGACTAGCAAATATATATACTCTCATCGTACTCGTACATACATATGTAACTCAGCGATTCGATTACACACAACACGCAAATCTAATTATGTACCACTATGTACAACTTTTAGTTCTAAATTGTAATTTTTTTTTTTTTAATTACTTTAAGTATCAAATTTTTATCCATATATCTCTAATTCTGGATTACTTTTTCTTAGCAGCGACCAAAACGATCCTTCATGATCGAAAATCCAAATCAGAATCTCCCTCGTCTATCAAAAAATAATGAGAATTTCGGTTTTTTTTGTACGATTACCGCAAAATTATTAAACTGGATTAGCATTTTAGAAGATTATCTTAGAATGTGTATGTAGGCTAACACCAATGATATGCATAACAAAACGAATTACAATTTACGTACAGTACGCATATCTATATATAAAGTTTATAAGTTGGCCATTACAAAGTCAGTTTTTAACTTTAAAGATTCTCCGGCGTTTTAATCATTGAATTTAAAGTAAAACACCTTTACAAAAAAAGGCATGTGTAAAGTAGATGTAAAAGGTTTAGGTAAATCATTGATCATTGGAAAAATAATTTTAACTTATGTATTTCAAAACCACTGTTTTTTTATCAAAATTTTATTCATTTTACTATCCAGGGGACTGGTATAATTTATCTGACGTATAACAAATAAAAAAAGCCGTAAGATTTTGGAGTTCTCTTCATTCTACCTAGTTAAACCAAAGCTTTCCCAAATATAGAAGCCGCAATGATCGAAACGAGCTTCAAAAGTTTATACCCCATATTTACAAGTACAGTAATAAGTCATGACGTCATTATGAACGAAAAAAAGTCTCTCTAGATTTCAAAACAATTACTAAAAAACCTCTAGAATTCAAAATAATCACTCAAAATAATTTGATATTCTAAACAAAATTTCTTCTAATTATAAAATTTGGAAGTCTTATAACGCCATCTTTTATGTAACACACAAATGAGAAATAACGTAAATAAAACATATTAAATTATTTTTAATTTCTGATTGCGATCGGTGATAAGAACATTTGAATGAACACAATTATCGGCTCTTGCTTGAGTGCATATCATTATCTGCCGGTACGGAGCAATCAAATCTGCAGATGCTCTTCCCAAATCGAGCATAAACCCGTGCACTCTCCAAATACCTAAAATTTTTAAATATTAGTAGGCAAATTTTAATCACTATTTTACATATGTGACCCAGGTTTACGTACTTTAATTGATGATCCAATTGTATTCATGTTAACGGCTGATGATAAAGTATTTACTAGAGAAACATTGTATGTAAGTTGGTACAGTAATTTCCTTTCAATTTTTATTTAAAATACCAAACGTCTTAAATATGTCCAAATGCCTTATAAACACACTTAACACTATTCCCAGGTTAGTGTTGTGCAATATCTAGCCAATTACTCATCAGCTTTCCTATGTTGTAATAATTTTCACTTCAAAAAAATAATTTTCCGGTTTTATTACAAACTAAACGCAAAGAAATTCACAAAAAATATTTATCCGTTTGACATTTTATTTAAATACATCATTTAAAAATAAATAAGTGCCATCTATTATGCAACGCATGAATTATTTTTTTGTAAAAAGCCTAGTAAAGGGTGTCAATATTTCAATCAGGATAGTACCGCGAAGAACAAATAATCATGGATCTAGAGCTTCTCCCATCCTTTTGAAAAACCCCTTTTGATTTGATCCTTAGGTATAAATTGAACTACGGGCGAGTGACAGTTCATGTTGTTCACTGATGAAGCAATTTATTACATATTCAGTCTACGATCACCGAATGGGCTTGAGAGATTATGGCAGAGTTACGGCGAGAGTATGCACATGTGCCTTAACCTCAAAATTCCACTTTCACGGTCGTCCATTAATGATTTCTATAGATGCCCGTACGGACTTTGTGTTTATAGGGTGGCACCATAACTGCCGACTTGTAAATCATGGACAGTCTGGCAGATACGTCCCCTTTACAGAGAAACAATTAATATAAATTTAATGCATAACAATACAAATCTTGCCATTAATTTTTGTATGAGGTGAACATGGGTTGGCCCAATTGGAACATTGATTAATATAGACAAACAAGCTCTAATCCAATTTATCTAGCCAAATAGATATAAATTAATCATTCCATTTTGACATCTGACAATAAGATAATAGTGGAACTTTTAGTCCTTTTTCCTATTTAAATATCGATACTCGATAGATATAGTCACTATGAAAACTATTTGTTGGACGGATTAATCAACTCTGGAAAAGCATTTAAGAAGGTTTGAACTAGCTATGTGATAAGTCCAGTACTTTCCTATCATATTTATCACTCAAATATGGCAACCATTTGTTGAACACAGCAACCTATTCTGAAATCTAAGAAAAAGATTATTTGCGATGGGGTCATGTTATATAGTCACTTAAATGTGAAAATCATTTGTTGAACATATCGATCGATTCTGGAATAGCATAAAGGCAGATTTGAAGTAGTTTATGTGTTTTCTTCATTTTGTTAATGATGGGATCGGTGTAAATAAATGGACGGATCAATTGATTATGGAATCGAATTAGGGATGGCTTTTTCACGAACTACAAGCTTTCCAGAAATTTTTTGATGATAGGGTTGTGCGATACAGCCATTCAAAGATGGAGACCACTGTTGGATGGACCAACCGTATAGCAATTAATAAAAGTTTTTTATATAGCGTGTCATACATATCGTGTAAATAATTTTTTAAGGCTGAGTATATGAAAACTAACACGATAGTACATTTTTCTGGGATGAGAGTACAAACTGTTAGTGTCATGATAGTTTTCTGAGAGAAACTCTTGATAAATTATTGATTATTACACTTTTTAAAAATAACTTGAGTATAATATTTCAGAATAATTATGTTTTAATAAATATCTTACAGTAAAGCATCATTTTCATAAAAGAAATTCAATAAAGATTTCAAACTGAACACATTCCATAAGATCGTTATCTTCTATTTTATTGTTTCATTTTAACTGTTATAAAAATTTGCAGAAAGGAGTTGAGTGTTAGAAATAAAACACAACTCCCTGTTGCAAATTCAGTAAATTGAGATTACATACCTAGCAAATTCAGCTCAATCGATAGATTTTAAGTATTGGAACTTCTGGCAAACACCAATTGTCTTTCAAGCAAATCGTTTTTGACTCTTAAACGTTTGGTATCACTGAAAAATTTTATTACACAAATACATTATTATACATATGTGTATGTACATAGAATGAAGCATCGTAATGTTTCGAACATTAAAATTGTACATGAAACATGAATGAACCACAAAATCGTAAAACATTTTTATATCGAAACAATTATTGCAATTTGTTATGAAAATTTTCATTAAACATTCAGGAAATCATAAAAATTGTTGTGTTAACCATAAATTTACATTTATTATTTTTTATTCCTAAGAAATTATTATTATTTTTTTTTTTTGAAAATAATATATTTGATACATACAACCAAGACCAAAAAGAAAAAATAAATAAAATTGCTAAACTAAATAAAAATAATAATAATCGTAATAATAAAATATAATAACAAATGGAAAATGAAAAACCATTTTTCCATGTTCAAGTTTTTCCTTTATCCTTTTTTGGAAAACCTAACAACAACACCGCACATAAAATTATTATCAAAAATTATTATTTCCTTGTAGCACGTTCCTTTATTTTTTGCTTTATTATTTATTATTTTGTTATTATTAATATTTATTGTTTTATTTGTGCTTTGAATAAAATTAGGATTTAGAGCTTTTTTTATAAACAGTGTTGTTTGTATTCTATCTAGTGATGGTTTCTATGACTATATGCTCTTAGTCATTTCATTAATTAATACTAAAGTAGCAATGATAATAAAAATGTGAATTGTCGTATAACAAAATTAATTAAAAAGTTTTAATTTCGTGCTTTGGGATGAATAGAAATAGAAGCTTTAGAAAATATTTAATTTGAGTCTGTTGATGTTACATTATATCCATAGTATGTTTGTTTTAGCGTGTTGTAAAAATTTGCATATATGGTCCCTATTGACACAATCACGTTAACTTTTGTCCATAAAAATCCATATCTACTGAATTTTGTACCTATCCTCCGTGTATCTTATCTGTTTTCACAATAAAAGTATATGAAATATAACCGTATGCAGATATTAAAGATGATTCAAAGTATAATGCAAATCGGTCTCAAATAGGTGCAGCCACGATTACCAGTACTTTATAATGATAAAATGACATCTAATTTACAGGTCCTCGAAAACACGATTACGGTTTTTACAGGTCCTTGACTGTCCGTATCAAAATAAACAATCTTGCTTCATCTATATCGATCATGATACAGTTCTTCAGACTACTATAAACAACCAGAAGATAACTCATCATAGTCCAGTTGTTGAACTACAGAAAGAAAACTTGTTGATTTTAGGTGCAATATAAGAAGTTTAGTTTTAATTTTATGTTTGTGGAGGTCAGCCATCAACGTTACTTGTAAACGATAAAAAGGCGCTTGGTGTAAAAGATACCGAGTTCGAATCTCGATGAAAGCTGAATTCAAATGATATTTTTCATCATTAGATTACGACTATACAAATCTATGAAAAGTACCTCCTATTTGAAAAGTACGAAAACAGATAGTACAAAATACAAATAAAAACAAACAAACGTTTCGTTTTGAACCATTCGAATCACTCTCGAATGACAACTGGTTTATCTTATCAACAAACAGGAATACAATTTACTCGGCTCTCACATCAAAACAGATGATACTGCCTTTATATTCTTGAAATGTGCTTTGTTTACAAAAATCTATTCCTAAGTGAGATATAAATATATCGGGACATTTTTAATTGATTTAGTTCCAAAAACTCCCAATTTATTTATCTCAACATTGTTTCTCGACCAGATAAGTAATTCTTGTCGAAATAATATAAAACAAGATTTTATATTCACCACAAGGAGAGCAATAGCCCATTTAAAGAGCAATAATTTTTTTAAAACACAGGAGCACTATTCATTCATGGCCACAATAACGCTGTCACTATTAAATGGATAATACTGTAAAACAATTTTCATAAGGCTACTCCATCGAACAGTTACAATACAATTGACTGCAGATTAATAACTTTCAATAGTTAATTATATGGTATATGTCTGTGGTAAGTACAATCGGTAAGTGTTGGTACTTCGTATAGACCTCAGTCTTCCACCATTCATACTCTTTATCCAACATTCGTTAAACTGTCATTCTTTCTATTTGCTAACAAGAGATTTAATTTTCACTAACAAATCTTAGGTTAACTTTTCGTAACAAACCGAATGTCAGAATGGGCCTATCGAGCCTGAGTCGAGCATCAATTTAACTGATGTTTTAACTAGTTGACTTAATTCTTATATAGAAAATTCACAAAATGTGCAAAATAACCATAATATAACCATAACATTGCTTACGTCTATGATTAAGTACCAAAAGACTGAGCTTGTTCTTTCAAATAGCAACAATGCCTAAACGAAAGGGACTACACTGGAAATGGGACGTAGTGGTATTATCGTAGTAGTAGTAGCAAAGCACAGCTAGATCATGAAAATTTGTAACTTAATGATACGATACATTATTTTATTATTATTTATTTCCTTTAAATCAATACAAAAAATGATACTTAAAGGCTGGTTTCCATTATGAAAAAATTTTTGTCAGTATTTTGTACTGAAAAAACCAAAGCGAGAAAAAAAATTGAAAATGCCATTAGAGTGACAGATAATTTTTTACTTTTTTCTTTTTTTATAGTGGATATGTTTTGACAGATGCGTGTAACATAACCAATAAATTTCAATTTTTTTTTGTTTTTGAAAAAAAAAGACCAAAAACACTTTGAATCTACAACAATAAATTTAAAAAAAGTAAACTTTACTCAATTATTCATTATTTCAATTATTTTAACCATGAATGTAAGAAGAATGGCAAAAAATGTTAAAATTATGAATTGACCATAAAAAATCATCCATATTAATTTGTCCGATAAAATATTTCTCCAGTAATGAATAAAAATACTTCTCTTATAGTACTGATATATTTTGTAAGTACTGCTATAATTATTTTCTCAGTAACCATAAAAATTTATTCAGTACTGACTAAATTTTTTACACTGGAAATACTTTTTATTTCTCTCGCAAAAGAAAAATTATATCTTTTATCCCGCCTTGACTATTTTTAGTATTTTTTCATAATGGAAATCAGGCTTAAATTAAATTTTAAATCATTATAATTAGTGTTCTTAAAAATAAATAAAAACAACTTTTAACTGTAGCATAAAATATAATATTAATGATAAAATTTATGTAATAGGAAATTATAGCTGTATCGAAAAAAGAGGAAATGAGCAAGTACATGTGATCGACTAAACGATCAATATTTAGAACCTGCTCATAATTATGAAATTTAAGATTAAATATATTTGAGGAGGAGCGTCAAATATAAAATAAATATTATTTCAATTAGGTTAGTTCATTTAGCAGTTAGAATAAATTAAATTGTGTAATACAGTAATAAAAACAATACTAAAAGAAATTACTTCATTACGTTGAATACTAGTTCTGGATTCTCCATCTCAATTAACCAGGCGCCCAATGACTTTAAGAACGGAATGATATTATTTAAATTTTTTATATTATTTGGTAACTGATTAAAGAACATGGGAGCAGTATATACATCAAATCGTCTGTAAAATTTTTTCTAAGAATTTTAAGCCGGAACCACACAATATTTATTCCTTAACGAATATAATGATTATTTACAATGACGATTTGCACTTCGAATAAAAAATAATTTGAGTACCTTAAAAATATATAAATTCCTTATTGTTAGAATATTCGCTTTTCTAAATATGTTTGCTTGACATATGTATATCTTGATACATTATATATATTTCGTAAAATAAACTTTTGGGATACATGCAGTCGTTTTAAATTATTATAATATATTCCTTCCCAACAACTAATTCCATAACTAGGCCGAGATTGTACTAAGGAGTAATACAAATTTTAGATAAGAAACTGAGGTCATAATGGCTATAATCTAAACAAAATACGATTAATAAGAAATAAATGCCTTTGTAAGACGTTTATATGCAATATAAAATTGGAGTTCTTGTCTAAAGTTATTCCTAAATATTTGAAGGAATCAACATAGTCAATTTTTACACATTTGCTGGAACAATTCTTATCTGTTAATTTAATATTAGAATTATTTTGACATCTTGTTGCATGTAAATATATAAAATTGCAATTTCTGTCAACTACATTATTTATTATTTTGAATTGAATTATTTAAGATTTACCGCTCACAGTCATAAATTATTGATCAACCCAAGCCCGTAAAATCTTCAGATCGTGGGTTATTTTCGTAGATAAACTCAAACTAATATTAACACTATACATCAGTACCAGGTCATCTGCAAACGCTACTTTATCGGCATAGAGATTAAATTCAAGAATTGAATTACTGTAAATGAGGAACAGTAGTGGCCCCAACACAGAACCTTGAGGCACGCCACATTGAACTTGTTCAATATTACTCAAATTTCCATTGATATTACATACTTGTATTCTATCTTCTAGATACGATCGAAACCAACGATTAGATACTCCGCGAATTCCGATTGTGGATAATTTTTTAATTAATAAATTGTGGTCTACCGTATCAAGCTTTTTCAACATCAATAAACAAACAATTAACATTATGGCCTTCATTTAAACTATTATAAATAGAGGTAAGTAATTTCATTAGTGCATTCTCAGTACTAAGTTCATCTCGAAATCCATATTGATGTTGAGAAATATAATTTATTTTGTCCAAATAAGAAAGCACTCGAGATTTAACACACTTCTCTAAAATTTTGGAAAAATAGGTCGATAGTTACAAGCTAAAATGGCATCACCACCCTTAGACAATGGTATTACTGTAACTTTTTTAAGTGTTGCTGGAAATTGTCCCTGAATAAAACTATTATTAAAAATGTGAACCAGTGAGAAACATAAAATGTAATCAAATTTCTTTATCACTAGCGAGCTTATACCGTCACTGCCTAAAACAACCTTAGTTTTGAGATTAGATAAAGTTCATAAATATCAGTAGGAAAAAAGAAAAAATTCGAATCAATATAATGATCATTGTCCAACTATTGGAGCTTATGGATGTTTTCAAAACTTTACCTATATTTGCGAAGTAATGATTAAATTGATCAGCAATCTCAATGCTTTCAGTAAGAACAGTATTATTGTCACCAAAAATACAATTAATTTTGTTAGATCTACGATGCTTTCCTCAACGCTTTGTTAAGTAAAGTCCATTGCTTTTTTTGGTTTAAACTTATCGCCTCAAATTTTTGAATATAATAATGATTTCTACTAGTTTCACAATCTGATTTAATTTGTTTCGAAAGAATTTTTACTTTCGTTCTCAGTTTAGTGTTATTAGGTTGTCTCTTACAAATTTTTGGTAAAGCATTTTTACGGCCAATTTTACCTAATAGAACATTATTCATGGTTTAGTATAGTTTGAATTATTGATTACCATAGATTAGGTTGTGCAGTTCGAAAAGCGTCAAAGCGTCTAGTTGTGCGAAAATATTTTGCGACAAAATTAAAACTTTCAAAAAATAAAACTACAATAAATAAGTATTTTTTGAATTTTTTCAGTTTATTCAAGTTTTGAATAAATTTTGAGCTGGTTTTTGATTGCAAAAAAAGGACTGGGTTAAGTAAATCAATCCAATTGTGTTTTTCTTTTTTTGGCGCCGAAATTTACCACTAAGTTCGTGAAAATGCTCCTATCATGTACATTATGTAATAAATTAGTCGGTAGAGGCCATAAAGCTGGTGTTAATTGCGTGAAATGTGATCGAGCCTACCACGTCACGTGTGGCAATTTATCGGATGATCTATATAAAAGTCTCTTTAATGGCTCATCAACCTGGTTGTGTAATAAGTGTCAAACGAGTGTACGTAAATCGATCATTGTGTGTGACGATGAAGTTGATCCTATGAAGGTGCCAGTAAATCAAAGTTTATTTGACGTTATGTCTATTTTAAGATCCATGCAGCACAAAATAAATAAATTGAATGATCTTGAAAAGTCACAATCTTTCGTATGCTCAAGTCTAGATGATTTAAATTCGACCATTAAAGAACTTACAAAGGCTACCACGGAAATGCACGATAAACTCTTGGAGCTTGAAAACAAATATTCACAACAAGAGTCTAAGTTAAATCTGACGGACGCCCAGTTATATGAACATAACCAAGCGGAACTTAGAAACAATATTGTGATTTGTGGTTTGCCGATCGATAAAATTGAAAACGATGATGATGTTCGTAAAGTTCGGGTTTTAGTGATTGAAAGTCTGAAAAAAGTCGACAGTAACCTGAAAAGTGATATCATAGTTTCAATCAAGTAAATGTTTCATAATAAAAACTCACGATCATCATTAAAAAATTCATTTATTGTTGAACTAAATTCTCCGATTACAAAAAACAATATAATTTCTGTTTACAAAAACAAAACAAAATCTACACCAAATGATGTTAATGGTTTTAAAATCCTTCATCACTCCACAAAATTTCAATCATGATTACACAAACAAGCTAAGCACATACAAACAACTCACAAATTTCAATTCTTGTGGTGTAAAAATGGCAAAAATTTTCTTCGAAAATCAAGCAGTTCGGAGGTGCACAATATTAATTCCATGAACGATATTCTTCATCTGCAAAATAGATTTCGAAAATCTGGTGATTCATCATCTTCGGACTGATTGGCACTGTACACAAATATTGCTCGTCGGTGTACATCTTAAAAGGTTTAAAAAAATTTATTTAATTATTATTTTATTGCTTACCTGTAACAAAATTTATAAAAATAGTTTTATTTGTTTACAAAAAAGCATAGTAAACCAAACTTGTCAAATGTATACAAGACATTTGACATTTTTTGTTTATTTGGTTTTTCCGCAAAATGTATTAATTCGTAATAGAGCTGGTTTGACAGTCCTACTACAATTAATTTTTGTTTGTATATAGAACCTCACAATTGCTTTAGAATCTTAGAGCTTTACAATTTTCAAAAAACTGAGAACTTTACAATTCTATTTAATGTTTTGATTTCCCAAATGATTATTATTTATTTTGTAATGCATTACAATTTGTTTACCGTACGTTATGGTTATGTAGCGTTTGTAAAGTTGGAAGTTCAAATTGAAATCATGTTACAAAATTATAGTTTAAGGTTACATATGGGCTATTCTTATTATTTTCTAATTAGTAATTGCTATTTTAAATTTTATTTATTGGATTTTGATCCATTATTTTTGTTCATTTTTATAATTATTGATTTATTTTAATTTTAAATATATTTCATTTATTATTACTTTTACTAAAATTTGGCATTATATCTGAAAAAATTCGATATTTTACAATGTTTATAGTATTGCTTTGTTGTACTATTATAGCTGAAATGGATTGTTATTTTAATGTGAAGGACATAATGGAATGGGTCACTTGTTTATATTTTCATTTAAAGTTTATTACGGTTATTCGATCAAAGAAAATTAATTTTATCTACCAGAATATAAGAAGTTTGAGGAGAAACTCGGATAAATTATTCGCTTATGTGGATTCTTTGCGGGAGAGGCCAATGATTATTGGGCTGTCGGAGGTGTGAATTTATAATAAAGAATATCTGTACTATGAGGTAAATGGTTATAACCTTTTTCTTAATGGTAACAGTAATATACGGTTGGGTGGAGTTGCTATATACGTCAACAATAAATTGAATTGCATTCAACTCGCTTTCAATTTCCGTACATTTGATGATGTAGTTATTCAATTTTATTTGTATTCGAAAAAAATGATTTTTGTTTGTATCTATCGTTTTGGGTTTACAAATATTTCAGATTTCTTCGAAGAATTTTCTGTACTCCTTAATGATTTGACGCATGCCAATTTGTTTATTGTAGGCGACTTCAATTTCGATCTGATGCTGAACAATGCTTTGGTTGACCAATTCTTGATGCTGTTATCGAATAATGGCCTCGTCAATTTGGTATCTGAACCAACTCGTATTACTGATACGTCTGCGACTTGTATTGACAATGTCCTATTTAGAATTGACCATCGATCATTTCGTGAAGGCACAGTTCAAAATTTAAAAATCACTGATCATTGTTTGATTTCATTTGAAGTCGTTTCAATGACAATAACTAGAGAAACAACTGTGAATTCCAAATTATCGCATAATCGTACCGATTATGGCAAATTGAGAAATTTATTGCTTGCCGAAGAATGGGGGTTGGTTTATGCTTGTTCAGATGATAAGATGCATTGATAAATTTATGAAAATCTTTGGGGACCATCGCAATAATTCAACTATTTCACAACATTCGAATTGTTCTGTTAAACTAAAACCTTGGATGAATGATTATTTGCTTGGCTAAAAGAAACAAGTTTTGCCGGCTTTCGAAAAAACATCCGTCTAATCTGAGACTGAATAGTTATAGTTTGAAACTTTGCGAGTTAGTTAATCAAAAAATCACAACTACCAAGCAACTATATTACACCATACGCTTTCAAGAAAATGCCAAAGATGCTCGTAAAAATTGGAGATTAGTCAATGAAATCATTTGTGGGCAAACAGATAAAGCG
Source organism: Tipula lateralis (assembly GCA_963932295.1). Classification (NCBI taxonomy): domain Eukaryota; kingdom Metazoa; phylum Arthropoda; class Insecta; order Diptera; family Tipulidae; genus Tipula; species Tipula lateralis. Next base: position 144,005,936 of record OZ010738.1, read on the forward strand.
TGTATTAATGTAATCATAGACGAAACAGAAACAAATATTACTGACGCGTATGATATTTCAAACAAATTCAACGAATTTTTTACTAGCGTTGGTGATAATGGTGGTCCTACTACTTTTTCGCCTTCTGCTGATCTTGAAAGTATCGTATTCGAAAATAACAACCAAATTAATTTCTCCAAATTAGTTTTTTCTTCTCACCAGTTACCCCTGGAGAGTTGTATGGTATAATTAATACGCTGAAAAACTCTTCGTCACCCGGTTTAGATGGTGTAACTAATATCGTCATTAAGAAAATAGCTTGATATCTGGTAGATGTTCTTGCACATATTTTCAATTTAAGTGTGAAATCTGGTGTCTTTCCTGCTTCATTGAAACATGCAGTAGTTATACCAATCTACAAGAAAAATGATAAAGCGTGCTTGAATAACTATCGTCCAATTTCACTTTTGTCGGTTTTCTCTAAAATACTATAGAAAAAACCATGAAAAGAAGAGTTATGGACTTCTTAAATGCAAACCTAATTCTCTCTGATTTACAATTTGGTTTTAGATAAAAAAAAAGTACTGAAATGACTCTCTTGGCATTCTTAGAGGTTGTCACAAATTCTATCGACCTGGGGCTTAAGGTCTCGGCCCTGTTCGTGGACATGACTAAGGCGTTTGATAGGGTTGACCATAGTCTGCTGTTAAAGAAACTATCGTCATATGGCATTCGGGGCGTTATTTGTAAATGGTTTCAATCGTATTTACATGTGTGAGAGTAAACAGCCATCTGAGCAAAAATTTACCGATCAAGGTTGGGGTTCCCCAGGTCTCTTCCTGGGACCTTTATTATTCTTAGTGTACATGACTGGAATCTTTAGACAACGTTTCTTCGGTTCTATTATTGCATTCGCTGACGACATCTCGTTAAGTTATGCTAATTCAAACTTTCAGCAAAATGTTATTTCAATCAATCACGACTTAGATCCATTATCCCACTGGTTGTCAGCTCATAACATGCGTCTTAGTGAAAAAACTAAACTGCTGCACTTTAGGAAGCACCAGTTTAAAATAGCCGGAGTGAACTATCACGTGTCTGAATACAATAGAAACCTACGATGTTTTTCTCATGGTTGTTTTCCGATCGAAAATGTTCATGAGTTTAGATACTTGGGTGTTAATATTGATGAAAACTTGAGCTGGAAGGAGCATATTGACTGCCTAAAATCCAAATTGCTTTTGGTGACTCGCAAAATGTATGTTTTACGTATGTATACTCCTAACTATCTCCTGCGAACAGTGTATTTTGCATTAGTTGACTCTCTTCTCCAATATGGTCTTGCTTGTTGGGGTTGTGCGTGCAACACTACCTTATATGCATTATATGTACGACAAAAACATATTATCAGAATTATATGTTTCAAAGATAGGATTTCGCATTCTTGGCCTATTTTCCAAGCTTTAAATATTTTACCTCTGCAACATATGATTGTTTTCAAGGTTTTGAGACTTTTTTATAATATGAGTGGAAATGACTTTATAAATCATTTACATTATAACCTGCGGTCTAACGGGTTATTTATAAAGTTGGTTCCAAAATTTAAACTGGATCTTCGCAAATATTTTTTTAGTGTAATCTCCCCGTCCTTGTTTAATAACCTTTCACTTGATATCCGCTCCAGCATTAGTTTCTCGGCTTTCTCCAAAAACTTCTTTTCTGGCTAAAACAAAACAGTACCATTCAACAGCTCTTCTCCTTTTCTGTTTAATACATAAATACAACAATACTATTCTAAATTTGTATATATATGTATATTTTTTATTTATTTTTTTTTCTATTTGCATAACAACTTGATGTGTTATTTATATTTAACTTGATTTAAAAATACATATTGTTAAAAAATGTATTGAATCAGTGTATCTAACACTGGTTTTGCTAGAAAACCAAAAGATACACTTATCTTATCATCTTAATTATATTGTAGTTTGTTTGTAAAAGATATCAATTGATTTAGAAGGATCGTTTTCATCAAACACATTCTACCACGATTCGAACACCGTTCTAATTCTTGAAAGTTAATAAAAGTGTTTGGTCTAGGTATTTTAGATAGAGGTTCCAAATTTAGATTAAATTTTATCGAGGTCATACAATGTTCAGATAACTTAAAACTTAATGTTTCAGCTTTATAATTGATGGTATACCCAATTTTGCTTCTAGTAAAGATATGATCAATACATGTCACACTATCGGATGTGACTCTAGTAGGATCATTGATTAATGACTCAAGTCCTAAAGAAGACATCATTGAAAAATATTTGCTTTCTAGCGAATCTAGGTGATCTATATTTAGAATATTTATATTCATGTCTCCAATAACAATCAAATTTTTTGAATTTATTTGCTTAAGGTAATTTTCAAATTCAAGAATAAAAATTTCAACAGAACAAGAATGAAAAAAATATTTCACCGATTGTAAAATTCAGCCGAAGTAGGTCAGAAGACTGAAGGTGAGATAGTGATAATGAATACTGAATCCCATTTCTAACATATGCTCTAATATATCGAAAGATCTATAGTCGTTGTTAGTTGTAACAGCATTCCAATAAACTTTATTCATCTAAATTGTAAAAATTAGTTTCTGTACTATCAATCCATACTTCCGTCAAAACATAACATGCGGTTTTGTATTAAAAGATGACAACTGAAAAAATAAACTTAAATTGTTAGTCCTAAAACTTCAAATATTTTGATGAATGATCCATACTAGTTTTTTTTACTAACATTAACATTATTTGGCAAAGTAAAAGATAAATCTCAATTATTATTAAGATCTCGAAAAGATATATTAGATAAATTGAGACTCATTTAAGATGACATTTTAGATAAATTTATAATGTACTTATCTGTAATCTTTTCAAGATCATTTGAACGATTAACTTTTAATAATTCTGATCTTTCACTTTACCTCATAAAGTTATTTTCATTGCGGATCCAAACATATTTAAATTTAAGCTGTAGTTTCAAGGTTTTTGCATCGTAAAACCACTTCCGCTTGCTACTGCTTAAACTTTCGTTGATAAAAATCCTGCTTCCGATCGGCAAGCCAGCTTTCTCAACAACAATTTTTTTCTGCTCGCCTGGAGTTAGAAGAGTATAAAACAGAAGCAGTCCTAATCACTAGCAGCAAAAGTATGGAGTGCATAACAATAGAGGTTGGTGTGGGTGTCCAAAACATAAGTAACCAAACCAGCCATCAGATACATAAGGGTAATGATTTATGCTAGACTGTCATATAAGAGCATTGCCACAAAGCATTGCCTCTAGCGAAAGAGTAAGCGAATGAACGTTTCATTGGCATGACTAATGCTGAAAACGGAAAGAGCTTTGTATACGCATTCCGAACGGTATCGGATGACGCTACTTATCTTCTTATGGAAATGTATCCCAAAACACAACTGGTTAAGTCGCAAGATAGTACGAAGCGAGACCATGACAGCATGGCTGAAACGATGAGATGATTGAACAGACGGAACTTATTATGCACGGGATCTGCGGAACACCCGGTTGGTTCACCTGGTCATAAAACAACGCTAAACAGTGTTATTGATTTTATGCTGGAATTAGAAGGTAGATGTGTGAAGAAAAAACGCACTGAGAACCTAGTTCTAGCAGAATACGAGGCAGATTATTTAGCCTTTCTCGAGAAGTAATACCTTCGCATGTTTGGTAATTTTCTCACATGTGATGTCTATCGAAGAAAAATATTGGTGCACCTGGTCCTTTACAAACACTAGACAACGTTATTGATTTTATTCTTAAATTAGAAAGTAAATGTATGACGCAAAAATGCGATGGGAACCTTTTTATAGCCTAATAGGAAGCAGCTTATAGCTGAATCTGCCTTGTGAAGTAATAGCAGCGGTAGTCTCATTAGACCGAATGACAAAGAAACTGGTGGTTAGAGTTTTGTCTGTAAAACTCAACACGCATGCAAGTTACTTATGGTCCACATGTGCTGTATATCAAATATTCAATACTCCATCACAAAAGAAAACATCTGATTACGATCGGTGGTGTGATGAATGAATGTATGACCTTTAGTTCGAGTGCTATAAGCTGGTATGAAGATCTTTATCCGTTCTTCCTTGATTTGGCTTGATTTGGTAAAGTAATACGTAAATAACCGAACTACAAACAGCTGGCTTTGTGGCCTTAAAAAGATTGTCAAGATAAGAAACCAACAAACCAGTTTTTTGACAGTAATTTTGACAGATGCCTTCACACACCCCAGTGTTATTCTCTTACACTTGTCAGATCCCCGTTTAAAACCCCTGAATATTCTCCGCAGTAATAGTTTCCCCAATAACTGCATATAAGTGTAACTACATCATTCAGAACAAAGAAAATGAGAAAAATGAATTTCCTATATACAACCGACATATTCATGTACATAATTCTTGTTTCGCTATTTGCATAAAACATATATATCCCCATTAATGCCCGAACACCAAAAAATTAAAATATGTGTACGTATACGTATAAACCAGCTACATAGTAGAGTATAAGGAAAACCGCATTCACAAATTAAAATTTTCTTTTTTCAAACATAATTTAGTACGTGTTGCGGAAATAATACGTTTTCCTTTTGTTTTACCGTTAGGCAATCCATTTTTATTTATAAATTGGTTACATCGGTTAAAAATCTCTATATGTGCACATATAGGTAGATATGGTATACACATACTAAACGTATTTATAGGCTTTAAAGCTCGACGTATCCTCGTAACTTTATAGTGGTAAAAAAATAATTTTTGATTGATTTGACGTATACGAATTTGTTTTAAAAATAACGTCTTCTATGTTACATGATACATCGGTTTTTGTAAATCGACGATTTTGATTATAGGCTATACATACAACCACATCTACGTAATCTTACGTTTAATAACTTTCATTTTATGCCAAGATGATGAACACTCAAGTAACGCTTTTCATTCCACTAGAGTGTTGAGTTCGAAAATGGGTTTTCCATTTCAGTTATCCTTTTATGATATTATTATTATTATCATTATCATTATTACTATTAAGCGTATTATTATTATTATGATTGTTATATTATTAAAGTAAACATTTTTTTGTTTCTTATCAGTATTTTAATGCTAAAGAGTTTCTTAACGTACATATATAAGATTACGTATGCCATCATCATCATCATCATCTTTTCAAGACTCAATCATATTTTTACTAAGCATCATCCCACTTCACTCGACGAACCAAGTCGGTTGTAAGTTTTTCCCATGTACAGTTGTTGCTATAAACTCATACATACATTATGTTCGCAACAATTGGTAAAGAAATTCGTTTTGTTGCTTGTGGTGATTTTACTCGTGGTTGTCTCAAAAATTCAAAAACAGAAAACTGGAAAATTTATATTTTTATACAATAAACAAGAAAACAAAAGGAAAACGGCAAAAAGAAAATTGAAAATCCAGAACATTAAAACAATGACAACACATATTATGGTACAATAAAGTATAAATGTATGTACAAAGCTTAACATGGTATTATGGAGGTTGTATGTGTATGGTTAAGTTATGTATAATATTGATTGCGGAAATTGGAAAACACAAATTGAAATTGAAAACAAACAGAACATTTCCAATTTTGTATATATAATTTAGTTGTCGACGATGTTTTGTTGTGGTATGCGTGTACCACATACTACCTATCGATTAGGGATTCTGAAAATTAAACTGTATAGTGAATTTGAATATTTTCAAACTATCTCTCGCCATACATTGTCTAACAATTATTTTTATTGATTTCTTTCCAGATAAATTCATATCGAGATTTTGAAACATGCTGCTTGAATACTTGGGTAAATATATAATTATATATTGACAACTTTTATAATATTGTGTTGGTCATTATTACCTTTAATATAAAGGGTTTTTCAATAACAGGTTTCATTTTGAAGAACCATAAACGTCGTTACATCAAAATGATCTGGCCCAATTTCACCTCGGAGGCTACGTCAATAAGCAAAATTATGGCATTCGAGGTTTTAAAAATCTAGGAATGATTGTTGAAATACCTCTCCATCCTCAGCGTGTCACTGTTTGGTGCTATTTTTGGGCTGGTGGCGTGATTGAACCTTACATTTTGGAAAATGAGGCTGGTGCAACTGTTACGGTGAATTCATTGAGCTACCGAGCTATAATTATTGATTTTTTATGGCCAAAATTAGTAGATACTGATGTAGGCGACGTTTATTTTCGGCAAGACGGCGTGCCACACAACCAACGTAACAAACGGAATTTTGCAAGAAAAGTTTCCTGGTCGTGTTATGTAATTTAACACCTTAAGACATTTTTCTTTCGAACCATGGGAAAGAAAGGTCTCTTCTTATGATTCTCAATCGATTCAAGACCTTAAAGATAGAATTTATGTATTTCTCGAGGACATACAGCTGCAAATGTGCGAATTTGTCATTGGTAATATCATGAAAAGGATATAGAGCTGTAAGCGTAGCCGTGGCGGCCATTTGGCTGATATCGTTTTCAAATGTTAATGAAATACCTCCCTCTTTACAATGAAATAAACATTAAATGATTTCATTTTAAAGATATTCGGATTTTAAATATCAAAATGAAACCTCTTATTGGAAAACCCTTAACAATTATATATTAATTGACAACTTTTATAATATTGTGTTGGTTATTATTATTTCGGCTTTAATATATAACTTGTATCATGGGACGATCTAGCAAGTGTTTCTAAAATAACTTCATATAATTTCGACTGGGTAATATAATTTTTTCAACATTAAAAGAGAACCTTACGGAAGATTGAAAATTAACTATCATAATAATTCTCATATATTCAGCCCAGAAAAATTTACTCTAATAAGAGCTTTTTTATACTAAGCCCAGAAAAGGGACTGTCACTATAAGTATACTACTTTGAATGGCATAGTGACTACTATAAAATATAAACATAAAATAGTTTTGCGCATGCAATGTAACTGACAGCTTTTAAAACACGTACGATTTTTAAAAGAATTTTTCATGTCTAGGAATTGAGAAAAAGTTCATAGAAGTCAGGAACTATTCGTTGGCCTAATTAGCGATGCACATCGTTTGATTTATGTTTACTTTAAACATTTTGTGATTCCTCTCATTTTTCTGAGTAGCACAACGTGAAAAGTCAGAACGACGGTACAACACCCCCAAAAAAATAATAGAAAAATAAATAAAAATGAAAATAAAGTAATTCCTTGAACACGTGACCATTTTTCTAACAGTTTACAATGCCCAGTAATCATTTTTCTTACAAAACGCGGTGAAGTGGTATTCTTTGAAATTAACAAATTTATTAAGTACAAAAAACTTTTCCTCGATTTTTATACGTATATATAGTTAGCCCATGATTTCATCCCAGAAAAATATCGCGATAGTATATCATGTAAGTGTCAGCCCAGGATTTTACTATCATCCCAAGATTTTGTATCAAAATAATAATATATGTATATACCAAGATAGTAAATATTTCAACTATCACGACAGTTTTTTACTATCATCCCAGAAAATAATTTGTGTTAGTTCAAGTATATCGTCGATAAATAAAATAAGAAAAAACTCTTATAAAATTTAACAATGGAATCCGATACAAAACAACAAATGTTAATAATAATTATCTAATAAATGGTAAAAATTACACAATAAACAGATATTTAAATTTCTAAGGAACCTTATTCGAATATTCGTCTGGGGAGTGATTATAAAGTGTCATCTCAGAGGGTTGCAAAATTATGTCACGAATCCATCAGAGAATAAATACGTTAAAAATTAGGAGAATCCTACCGTTGCGTCATAGTTAGATTGATGAAAATACAAGCCATGCGTTTAACATATGTAATTACCCACATTCGAAAATTCGTCTGAGGAGTGATTATAAAGTGTCATCTCAGAGGGTTGCAAAATTATGTCATGAATCCATCAGAAAATAACTATGTTTTACACACAATCGGTTTCTATGTCATCCGGTGCATGTTAGTTTTTGGTCAACTCTCGCCGAACTCGAGACCACGGCGTGACAAGAAACTCTCTTGACCATTTATTCAAGACAGTTTCAACCGGTGCTAGCTACAACCGGATAGCTACAACCGGTGACATAAATTAAACTTTAATTTTTATTTATTACTCGTATTCAAACAGCTCTTGAACTTATGAAACCTCCTATTCGTCGATAATAAACAGAAACTAAATTAATCAATTAGTTGTCTACATGTGTCAAGGGCGATGGCGTATGTTAAAAACCTTGGAGTCATTATGCTGTGTTCTAAAACGTTATCTTATTTAAAAGTTTTCTTGAAGTTTCGATTAATCAAATTCAAGATATGGAACATTTACTAAAAAAAGTCGACAGTTGAAAAATGCTATAAACGGCAATAACTGTGTCTAAACTGAGATCTTTCGAACTATTAATACGTTATGGTGGTGCACATTAATATATTGGTTAAAAGTATGGCTGGAACTTTTATGAATCTACCTATGACGCAACGGTAGGGTTTTCTGAATTTTTTACATAGCTATTCTCTGATGGGTTTATAACATAAGTTTAGAACCCCCTGACATGACACTTTTTAACATATTTATTCTCTAATAGATTCGTGACACAATTTTGCAACCCTCTGAGATGACACTTTATAATCACTCCCCAGACGAATATTCGAATAAGGTTCCTTAGAAATTTAAATATCTGTTTATTGTGTAATTTTTACCATTTATTAGATAATTATTATTAACATTTGTTGTTTTGTATCGGATTCCATTGTTAAATTTTATAAGAGTTTTTTCTTATTTTATTTATCGACGATATACTTGAACTAACACAAATTATTTTCTGGGATGATAGTAAAAAACTGTCGTGATAATTAAAATATCTAGTATCTTGGTATATACATATATTATTATTTTGATACAAAATCTTGGGATGATAGTAAAATCCTGGGCTGACACTTACATGATATACTATCGCGATATTTTTCTGGGATGAAATCATGGGCTAACTTTATATACGTGACTTTTATTCTATTTGGAATACTCTCAAGCGAAATATGGTTTTGTAGTACACTGTTACGATATTCCGTTTTGACAGCTACATACTGATTGCATTAAATATTTGATGGTTCCCTAGTACAAATCTCAGCAGCGCTTTGGTGGAATTGATATGAAACATTTTTCGATATTTGGAATGTCGTGGTGCTCTAGCGTATCTAAATTTATGTAAGCTCGGTTATCAACTGTTTTGTTATTACAAATTTGGCATTCGAATTCAGCAGTACAGCCTGGAAACTTTTAAAAATAATAATCTGTGATCTGAGGGACGTTGCACTCACAGTTGTTTAAACCGAAATCATAATTCAAGTTTTTCTTGATTGCGTACAATGCATCGTAACGAAGCTGTTCTACCAGAGCCGCATTTTTTTTGGTACGATACGGTTACTAATTTTACGAAAGAACATTCTTTTGTTTATGGTTATGCGTTGCAGGCTTGCATTGAAAGTACATAAGTATTTTTATAAAATACGAATTTTATTATGTTACCATTGCGCAATAATCCGGTGTTTGGTTCTGATATGAAACGTTTTTCGTTTTTGAAACCAGTTTGGTTATAAGCGGCCGTTTAGTTGGATTCTTTCTGCTCATATTCGGTATTTTCTCTGAAGTGCTCAAATTTTTGTAAATTAAAATAATTGTGTTTTATTGTGTTTATTTGCAGTAGTATTCCGTCTTCGCCAAGTGTCAGACACATTTAATTTCTCCGAGATACTGTCTTCTTTTTAAAAGCTTAATGTCAATTTTTATACAGATCCTTTTTAAAAATAATTCTTTCATGTTATTGTAGCTAGACATGTCAAAAAAAGATGCCACTATTTCTTTTACAAGTTTCGAAACTAACGAAGCGTTTCTAAAATGACCGTTCGCGTAGTTGATTAAATTTTCAGCCAAATGTGATCAACAAAGATATATTTTAACAATTTGGTTTAAAGTATTTTCGTGACTATTTAAAATATATTTATGACAAATTATTATAAATCAACATTTGTTAAATTATTATTGAAACTATCTAATACTGCGTTGATTTTGGTGAAACTAAAGTCGGTATCGAAAATAGGTCACTTATTGATTTAACTTAATATAAAATGCTTGAACGTTCTGAGCCAAGTTCCAACAGTCAAGGTATTATGGCCTGCACTGGATAATAGTAATGCACAGTAATGGATCACTTGGATCGTGTTGATTTCTTTTTAGTGAAGATATTAGCGCGTAGTATAAGACGACTGGCGTTTCTGAATTAGGTGGCCACACAAGCCCACCAGTTGCATCCATATATAAACAATAAATTGCTCCGAATTGCAATTTACTGAAAGCAATTACATAGAACGGCCATTTTGAAATTTGTTTGATATATTGTTCATAGGTAATTTTGAATTTTTTAAAATCTTCCTACATATCTTCAATATCGTCTGAATGATTGTCTTGATTCGTTAAGGCTTCGTACATTTTAAAATAGAATTCGTTTTTCTAAAATCCCTATTTTCATTTAAAAAAAACTCCTCTAAAAACTGTTCCACAGATGATTAAATCAATGAATTCTTAAAAATCTATTTATGGATCTTGCTTTTACATGAGGATGAAATATTTACCTTGAGAAAACTCACTAGCTTGATCTTTATAAGTTAACTGAAATTGTCTACATGTTTTGCCGCGTTTGACCGCAATATGCACGAATATAAATTTATTTTTTGTTTATTCGGCTATTGTTTACATAAACTAGGCAGCCAGTTATTCTCGTTAACGTTTCTGACAAAACTAGTCAGTCAAAAACTGTTTCTAAAGAGGAATTAAGATCGTGGTGTAGTCAATCTTAATTCCTCTTTAGAAACAGTTTTAATGCTATTCTGCACTCGTCAGATAATTTTGTGGTTTCCATTACAGAACTTCCTGCTTTCATAATCAACTCATCGGGATTGTAATTATTAACTATTTCTCCACTGATTAGGAGCTTTTAAAACGCTTACACACTTTCAAACTTTTAAATGAAAACAATCCATTTAATAGAGAATTCGCTAACGAAACAGTGTTAGAGTGGGTGGTGTCGATGCAAAAATTTGCTGGAATACCATAAAATTTGTAGTAACCCCATGTTTGATAGCAAAGGGTTCTAGATGCGAATGAAACAATATTGTGTTATCAATTAATGCACCATCTGTCTGAATCTAGTTTTAATATCACCCAATTTAAGAATCAACTGGCCATCGAGTTGGCTAACCTGCAGAAGGATCAGCCACGTCATATGACAATTATCAGCCATTGTAATAAGCATCATAATAAAAAGAAACCTACGGAAATTGCTGCAAGAGGTCGATCTCGCTTTGATAGAAATCGAAAGCATTACAGAAGTTAATCTTACAACTAAAACTAGATTAATATCAACTAAAAACTGTTTAATCTAAATCGAAGACCAGATCTAAACAGAGGAAATGTTTTTCGTGACTTTATTGGTACATGTAAAAGAAAACGTTTTTTCATTTGAACATATAAAATAAAACACTTTAACTTTTCATTACCAGATTAAGAGAGTAGTACCATCAAAGATACGTTTGATACATCAGCCGAACATTTGGTTGCTTTAAGTTTAAATGATATCGCACTCCACAACCCAAAAAAGCAAGATGACTTCGATAAACTGATCCTTAGATGGAGGGGACATTTAAACGTGTGGTATTTTTTGAAGAGAACATCTCACGTAGACATTTCAAGAATTTGCTCTAAAACGGTTACCTATTGAACAAACGGATCTAGTTTTAAAGCAATAAGACATGTAGCGTAAGTCCAAGAAGATAATCCGTTTGCTGCTAAAATAGCGGAAGAGGATGTTTCAAGGCGTTTTATGAATTACCTGTTTTTTCGATCCAATAGGATGGCTTTCACGAACTATAATCACAGTAAGCTATTAGTGCAAGAGGTTTGGAGTAGTGAAATCGAATGAGATAATTGTCCATAGGAGCTCATATAACAGATATTCAAAGTAAAAATTCAAATTAAAAAATAGCCGCGTTTCATGACTCCAACTGATTTAGATCAGATCACATTTTCCATGCAAACCAAAGACACATTTTGAGCTAAAATAAAATTTGGATCAAAATGCGTCTTTGGTTTGCATGGAAAGTGTGATCTGATCTGAATCAGTTGGAGTCATGAAACGCGGCTAATGTCATCCAAAGATAACTCAATACAGCGAAAATGATAAAGATATTTATGGAATTAGGCTCAATGCAATCTTTTAGCCAGTGATTATTAGCTTCATATCAATGAAGAAGCACAACATTTCTAAATTAAAGCAATACAGCATGCATATCATAAAGAGCTTTTGTAATATAAGAAAATAAGGTCCTTGGCAGTTTGGCGTCATGTAAACCATCTGAAAAAACCCTGCAGACACCACTTCCAGAGAGATTGCAGCAGAGAAACTTGAAAAATGTAAGCTTTGATGAATGTGCATAATAATTCTTACACTTACCAAAATCGAATTGGTCAATTGTGTTGTTCCATTTCAAGTACAAATAATTTCGATAATATCCGAGTATAGTTCAATAATAAGTGCCATATCTTATAACAGTAAACATGGAAATAACTAAATAGCCGATACTAAATTTATGTTCTGTCATAAGATCAAAACAAGTATCTATATGCCACTGCGGAAAACTAATGAAAACTACAGAGTTTGATGGAGTGCACTGCCACAGCTGAAACATGAACTGTCATTACAGTTCGCAAAGTATACCTATATCTTTTTTTTTCTGCAGGCGCGTTTTTATTACCCTCAAGGGTGATTCTTACCTACCACTGAGTTAGAGTACTCGCTCAGTTGTCGAATGATAGAACCATCTCTCGTAGTCAGCCGCTAAGTTCTCACTCTAATATGCAGAGAGTGGGTACTTGACGGCTGATCAAAAGCCTGTAAAATCTCAGTTTATCCGGATTTGCAAGATATGCTTTGATTTCCAAAGTGGAACAAAAAAGATATAAAGTTCAACTGCCAGTGGCAAGACGACCTCGATAACTTTCCTCACTCTATTATCAAAGATACGAAGACAGATCGAGAAGTCTGGTAAAATTGCAACAGAGAGCGCCACAATCGCAAATTCCAGCTGTCATGTGTCTGTCATTAGTCCAAATTGAAACTTTTAGACAGATCTGTCATTTAGTTCAGTTTTGACAGCCATTAAACAAAGGCAACTCCATTGTTTTTTCTAAAAACAATGAAATCACCACACCAATGATTAAAAAAATGAAATCGCAAAGATAGCTGAGATAGTAGGCATCTCAGATGAATAACACGTATTACACGAATATTAAAATATGAAAATGATATACGAGCGTTCGGTGTCTCGTTTGCTTACAATCGACCAAAAACGGACTCATGTGACAACGTCTGGGGCAGGTTTGGCGATGTTCAAGCAAATTTTACAATACACCGGAGAACAAAGAAAAGTTTAAACAGTTGATTTTTCTACTGGCGAATTTTTCGGGTATTCCGATGAGTTCTTTAAATAAACCACGAGAAGTTGTATTTTGAATACCTTAACCTAATACCATTAACGCTTCGCCTGTTACAAATTGTTTTAGCTGTCCTTAGCTTCATTTTAACTTGCCACTGTAAATTGAGTTTGCGCTGAATTATGGGCTATATTTCATTGCTCAACAATAAGATTCCACATCAAACAAATAATTTAGTATCTGTTGAGACACCTCGCATATTATTTTCTAGCTTATATATGCAACTAGCAAAATCACGAACCATCTGAAACTCTAAATAAGCCACTACGATAATAATCACCATGTAGGGACAAAGGTAGTATCATGATGCCCCAAGACTCATTTTAACGAGGTAAACACGTCAAATATTATGCAGACCCATTTAATTGAGTTACCAGACCTAGTCATTTTCTTTCTATACGATACTATACTTAAGTCATTGTCTTTTTATATAAAACTGCTACAAAATATATCAACACCATATTGAAATTCTATTTAAAACCGTCGTTCAACTCTATTATTCTCTTTATATACGGTGCTAGAATAATTACGCGAATAAAAATTCTTTTTGTGCTTTAAACAAAAGAACTAATAGCATTAAAATTTCCTAGTTTCGTATTATTCGTTTCCCGCAAGGGAAAATACATGCACATACAAAATATTTGTTTACGGCAATAGCGCAAAACACAAAGCACTAAGTAAGCACCATGAAAAATAATTCGTTCTGCTCAATAAAATTAACGAAAACCAAAAAAATTTCTAGTTGTTTGGCATGGAATCGAAATGAGACCAGAACAATTTCATTTTCCACTATTTAAAATGGTGAAGAACAAACACCATATATAGACTCGTACCAAAATTGGGTCTAGCAAAGTACCAAATTATTACTGTCGTCTTTGTTTTACGTTTGTTTCTCGCACAATATATAGAGCGAAAGCACAAAAATTGGAAAGCTTTCAAAACAAATAATAAAATCTACACTATATACAATGTATTTTACATCTTTCAGATAAATTTTATTGTTTGTCAAACACAAAAAAGACCCAGACCAACCGCACACACACACACACACACAGAAACGAGCACAAATTAACGAACCAAACAGTTTTATTTATGTCGTTTTAAATAAAATCGCTATTTTTATTTCGATCGTTATATACAGTGTTTTTCTTCCCGCTTTTCATTATTTTATTATTTTTTTTTGCTTCCCCGAAACCCAACAATGAATGAATGGAAAAACGAACAACTGAATTTTATTTTTATGTCATGAACATTTTCACGCCGTTTATTTACGTTATACGAGTATATACTATGTATGCAAACAATCTCAAAAAAAAAATCCTATCATATTTGAATATAATGTTACGAGTACGAAAATAATAGTTGAATTTTCCGAGCTCGTATACAACGCTTCTTTGAATTCCGCACTGTATATACGTACATATCCCAATGTATTTAATAGTGATAAAGTATGGTGTTATCGTCTTCGCTGCATGCAAAACAGTAAATAGGGATTTATTTAAATACGATCTATACGTATACTAAATGCCAATGTTCATGTTATGAACGACACAACCAAGGCATATCATATATATGTATACCAAATCGATGTATATATATATATATATATATATATATATATATATATATATATATATATATATATATATATATATATATATATATATATATATGTATATATATATATATATATATATATATATATATATATATATATATATATAATATGGGTACCATTAAACTAAATGATAACCAACAAAACATCCAAATTAAGTCAATAATACATAAGAATAATTTCATTTTCAATGACAGAATATCCAAAAAAGCTATAAATTAATTTAAATTGGAAAACCATAAAATGTAAATAAGATATATGTATCGATATATAAGTAAATGTAGGAATATATATATTCGAGCATGAACACAGAAGGATATATTTATCAAAGCCACAAGCATTTCCGATAAACAGATGTACACACTCGTATATGTATATAATAACTCAATATAACAGTGTATATAAGGCTTAATGTGACTCCGATTGAATATATATATATATATATATATATATGTATATATATATATATATATATATATATATATATATATATATATATATAATAATATATATATATATATATATATATATATATATATATATATATATATATATATAACAAAAGTTATGTACTTCTCCAAATATCAATACCACATAAAGATATATATTTTTGAAATAATGTTCAAAAATGTATTTCAGTGGTTTTTGCTTTAGTTAAGATGGTTTTGAATATTGTAATACTGTGTGATATGAAATGAAAATGTTAAACCTTAACTGCCTCCCGCCGAGTTGCATATGCTATTAAATAAATAAATCACATTTATGTTTTCAGTGAAATAGATGTGGAATACATATTTAACGGACCATTATAATACCTACAGTATAAAAACTGTAGCTTGAAGCTTTGTTACGATGCCTCTATGAAAAGCCAACACGTTGAATTTAGGTAGACCATAAAAATAAAACACCAAAAAAACTCGTGTTGCAAAAGCAAAACAGATACATATGATCAAAGACAATTCTTCACTATCGATAGCTCACTTAATAATCCATTATTAATTATTATGATCTATTTATTAAAGTAATTTAAAGTGAAAATATATTAAGGAAATAAAATATAAAAATAATACAAATTTTTACTCAGGATGAGCAACAACTCGATTGTAAAATATATCATAAAAACTCATGGATGTGAAGTAGGTCACAGATTCCAGATTTCTTGAATGTGTATGAATCACACTGTTTTGTATGAATCAATGCAATTCCCATTGGAGGAAAAGTAGGCAATTGTATCGTATAAGAAATTTTAGAAAAAATTTGACCATTGAGTGGTATTTATGCCTCTTACGTAATTTAAAATAAGGAATTAAGAACCATACGTCGATTAAACGCTAAAAAGAGGTAGTTTCAGGTAAAAAATATATTGGTTTATATCATGTGATAGCCAGAAATATATTAACAAATCCAAGATTGACCTATAATGGCTATCCAATTTGGAGTAAAATTTACTCCAATATACTTCAAAAGACAAAATTTGTTAAAAACAATCGATTTTAGCGTGAGGTGGTTTCCAATAGACATTTTTTTTAATGGCTTGTACCGTGTCGAAAACCTGACTCCATCAATTTCGATCACAGACCAGCTCTCATATTGTTGTAAATAATTAGAAGATATCAGATCACTTTCTACACCGCGAAAACATCGTCGCCGACAGTGACCTCTTCTTTTACCAAAAGGCGGTTCATCCTTTAAAGATCGCTGTATCATTCGGTTCGGATCAGCACTCAGAACGTGACTGAGTGTACTCGCTGTCCTTCGATTTCATGCACTACATCAGATATTTGCATTAAATTCTTGATCTCGTGATTGAAATGAACTCCGTTTGTGCCATCAATTTCGCGGTTTGGGCCAAATATAACACGCATAATTCTTCTCTCGAATGTTAGAGGTCATCTTTCGTACTCTTCCATCAAAGTCCAACTCTCACCTACATTAATGATAACAGGTCTGACCAACACTCTGTATAAATTTAGCTAATCCGCATTTCCAAGATATTTTGATTTCAGGTTGAGACGGTGATGGTATAAAGCCCAATTTCCAACGGCAAGGCTAGCCTTAAATATTATAGTGAGCTCGAGAACCAAGACACTTGAATCTCACTACTCCTTCAAACGTTTGGCCACCACTATTGAAATCTATTGCATCTGGGTTTGGACTCATTGATTTTAAAACCAAGGATACTGAGAATGTGCTTGGCAGCATGAACATCCGAGGTTTTCAATATTTTCCAAACACCGTTCACTTTATCAGACTGGTAGTTGGATCGCAAAATGTTGTTCCTGACAAGATCTTGATATTTTCGCTGAGTTTCTTCATTTATCAGAACTTCACAGGAGAATCTCGTTTTATATTCCCCTGTCTTTCCTGACTTGTACGACAATTTCCGTCGTAGCTTTGCAGGGACCAGATAACTGCCTACGAATCTTGTTAAAAACCGATACGATCTCACGTCTTGGACAACCTCTTTGTGGATGTGTCCATGTTTCCAAGTGGATGTTTTTTGAAAAAAATAATGTACTTACTACTTTGAGATATAATCGATCGCAAAGAAGATATAATCGATCGCAACAAGTTCTCAATTTTGGGTCGCAGTTTCGTGTCGGAAGATTTTAGCTATCTTATTAAATAATTTTTTCTGATTTCTGCCAGCACCAATTTGACGTCGTTCTCCGGTATTGAGTCGGCTTACATCAGTGGACGCATTTACACAGAAAATTGAAAAGTTGACTTATCTTACATGTATTGAAGTTTACATTTTCGATTATCGAGTGCCTGACAATCCAACACAGTCTTTTTTAACTGTATCGCAATGAAAAATCCAACTCCAAGATTACCGAGGTTATCTCCACTAAGTAACAATGTATAGCATTGGGAAACATGGTATCCACATTAAGAACATCGAGTTTCTTGGAGCGCTTGTCCAACGAACAAGGTTTTTAAGTGACTGTATGTTTCACGTGCCGCTCCTCAATCTCGTGTCCGAGTAATTAAGGGTAAGGATTTAAATAAATTATACCACTCAACTTAAACATTATCGTTGAAAAAAAACCCACTAACTTTCCCGCTACTTAGCATCAACATTTTATTCTATATGTTATCTATTTAACCATATTTCTCGATTAATTGATATAAATATAAATATACACTAAAACAATGTTTAACAATGAACAACAGTTTATGCTAAAGGCCGGTGGACACGTACAAGTATTGCGAATTTACTTGTGTGACGTCATTATTGCACAATATATTGTGACATTTCTTCAGTTTACTTATTGCGCAAAAAAATTGAGAAAAAAATTTGAAAATTTTGAATAAAAATTGAGAAAACTACTGAGCAGAATTACGACTTTTCATAAATATGTTATTTTGGCGCAATTTAATTGTCGGAGGCATCGGGTGGCATTCAGTTCTGGAATTATTTCCGCCCTCTTTTATTATTATTGGCACAATAATACTTATCTAACAAATAAATATTTACCTGAATATATTATTTTAAACCATAAATTATTGCCTTACATGTTCAGTTCTCGAATGCATTGATGGGATATTCTCATTGAATATCTCAAATCTCTGAAGTTTCATCAAGTGCCCAAAAATCTAAGCGTTGTTGCTGATCTTTGCGCTGGCGAAATATCATGTCTCATTGCCGTATTTTGTTTTTTAATTTTTATGACACAAATGATTTTCATCCATTCTCACGTCATTTAGTTTTCCTCGCTATAGAATCGGTATTTTGCTCTCTTAAAAGTTGCATATGTGAATGATTGCTTCTTTATAAATACCAACTTTTAAAATAGTTCGGAAGTATTAGTTAAGCTACCCACAATAATAAAAAAACTGAAATAGGAGATAAAAATGTTAAATAGAACACAAGATCAACAACAAAAACAAGTTTAATGCCATAATTGCACAATACAATTTATGATAAAATCCATAAAACAAAAGAAAATTAGTAACATCATATTAAGTAGGTTGCTTTGATTTACCAAAATGCAATGGCTAGCTCAGAAATAAAACGAAATCTTCTTATATGCAGCCGAACGGCTAAGTGGTTTAAAGAATTTCTCATTGATTAAATCTTAACATGCTCCGGATGATGGGCCGACCACCAACAATGTGCACCAATACGGCCGTCTAAGGGATTATTCTATGAATATTGTTGAACTAAAATGTCGAATCATTAAAACCCAATCGAAAGTTAATAGTTTATATAATCACTTAAGGAAATGTTAAAGTGTAGCGTGCAGAAATAAAAGGCCTTTGATTACACCATTCAAAATACGATCAAATTTATTAAAAAAAAAGAAAACAAAAATGAAGCCTGATTGATGTTTGGTTTCCTGATCATTCTTTGGACTCTCACTATAGAAAAAATTTATATCTAGAAACAGAGATAGTAAATATGTCAGAAAATTTAATCTGAATAAACTTCAAACCGCAGCCCGCTCCAGCGTGAGTACTCGAAGCAAACCGTTTGTAAATTATCCGAAATTAAACTTGTAATAAAGTAAATAAATAAACACAAAATTACGTCTTAACCCTTTCGTAACGGCTTTCGAATGTTGCATTTTCCGAAACTTTTTCTTATCGTACTATGAAACATTATCCTCCTGAACCTAGTTGTGGAATCAAAATTTCCTGAAAATTCGGCAGGAGGGAGGGAAGAGGTGGTACATATGTACCAGTCGTATTTTTAAGTGGTACACTATTGTACCAATAGTATTTGGAAAACGAATAAAACAAAATTCTATTTATAAATTTTTCAATTCAATCCATAATTATTTTTATTTCAACTGTAGAAATTTATTGGTGGCAAAACAATTTTTGCATAATGGTATATTGCATTCCTGGCAAATTGTTGTGGTGGGCTTTTGAGTCTTTTGTCTGGCGCAACTGACACAACGACGTCTTGTTCCTATTTCGATTGGTAAGTGCATCGAAACTCCTCCCAAAAGTCTTGTTTTTCTTGACAATCTCCCAATTTGTTTTGAACGTTTGACTTTGGCTGATTTTCTGCCTTCTTCTATAAGCATTTCTACTAGAGATGATATGAAGTCTAGTAGTGAGTTTGTTTCCGTCTATTCTCGCCATAAATAATCCACGCGTTCACGACACTCATCATAACTAAACGATAGAAAGTTGTTTCCACCATTTGGTTGATTTGCGATCATATTCGTATATGCAGCACAACTGATCTGCTAAATCTACACCACCCATTATTTGGTAGGTGCACAGAAGTGCATTGAGCTATATAAATATGTAAGGACCGAGGAAATATTTTATGAAAAATTTCAGTAGGTGATCAAGTCGGCTAATGTTTGAGGCAATTTTGCAGGATCGATTTTGACTAGTACTCGTGTTTGGTCTAAAATCACTATATGGAGGCCAAATCGTGTTCACTAGTACTGAGGATGGTAAAGCTAGAGATAATGTTTCAGCTGAAGATAAGGTCTGCTCTAAGTATGTTGATGCTCCGGCAACTTTTGGTAGTGCATGAAACCCAACTTCAAGGTCTGTTCTATTTTGTTCTAAATCACCATTTTTAGCAGCAGAATTATCGGAAGCAGGTTCACCTGCAGCAGGGATGAAATGATCACTATCATAGGTTAAGGATGTTTCCTGATTATTCGGTGGCACGTAATTATCACTGCTCCCACAAGATTCAATGTCTGAGTCTTCCAATATTTGCCGTAGCACCTCTTCAGTCCAAAGTTTTAGCCGCATGGCTAAAAAAAAGACAAGTGTTTTGCAACTGTTGGTACACATGTGTACCACTCATAAATACTACTGGTATATAAACTAACCATTACCTAAAAACTATACAAAACTAATTTTTTTTCTATGGCTTAGAGGCCGTAAACGGCCCTTACCGCGTCACAACTGAGACCTTACGACCCTATTTTAACGATTGGTGCACATTGTAGGTGGTCAAGCCCAACGAATGTTTTTACACACAAACGCGTTTTTATGTCATCCGGTTGCATGTTAATTTTTGGTCAACAGCGGGAATCGAACTCGAGACCGCGGCGTGATGAGAAACTCTCTTAACCATTAAGCTACATCCGGCGACAATAAAAACTAATAAAAAACAAAAATATGTTTCTTACCTCGGCTTCTTACCTATACAAAACTAATAAAAAACAAAAATAAAAACATGTTTCTTACCTCGGCTTATAAATATTTCTCGTTATCGCGTAAAACCACTAAAAACTTAGCAAAAATAAGGACACTTGTTGACCCTATAGCATTTAACAGGCAACTTACTAATAAATAAATTTTGCAAAGAGAAATGAGAATTACAGTTATAATTTCTATATAAACCAAGCCAGTACACAAACAAATCAATTTTAATGTATTTTGAAGAGAACACAATAGTCGGACCATCTATTGGTACAAATGAGTACCAGTAGTAACGAAAGGGGAAACATTTTAACTGACCGGATTCAATAAAAAATAAAATCACATCCAGGTGACGCAAGATCTAATTAAATCGGCATTTACTATGCCAATCCATTAGCTTAATCTAAACATTCAATAATCCGGAAACTTTATTCAAAAACTTGAATTGTGACTGGTGACTGCTCTTCAATTTTGACCTAAACCAATTTATAATCCGAAAAATTTACTACATAAAAATTTAGAAAGACAAGGAAAACTCAAAACATGAGAAAAAAAATTATATGAATAATGATAGAGTAAGTACACACGAACACAACCAAAAAAAAATCGAGAGAAAGAAATATGATCGTAAAAGAGACAAAAAACAATTTTTTTTTGTTATATAGATATATATTTTTGTTGTTGTTGTTTGCTTTTTAAATTAATAATACGAACTTCTAAACGGGAAGCAATATGACGTATAGTTGATAATATTGGTCATACTGTAAATTTACGTATAGACGTACTAAAAATTTAATCACCAGTTAATAATTATCAAAATAATATTTAAATTTAGGATTGCTGAGATGGCGTAAGTCACGTAGATTCGACCACCGATCTTCTGAACCAAATCTATAACTGCTATTAGTACACGAGAGACAAGCATGTACAACACTGGTCAATCGACAAATAGGTTTAAATGTTGAAACAATCCGCCATTCTCAAACGACATTTTTTTAATACGGTATAATGAGTGCATGGAAAATAAAAACCAGAAGGGTCAAATTACAAAAAGATAGTTTACCGCATTTAAAAAAAAATATAATAGAGGCGGCTTCCAAACTAACTGTGGCTAAGAAGTGGCTTCACTTTTGTGATCTTCCCTGGAAGCTCTATTAATGCCACCAAAAATTAATTTTAAAATATAAATAAACATGCGTTAGTATACTTTAATAGTTGACCAACACAGGTCTCTGTTTTTGGCACCATTTTGTAGCGTAGACTACATGTTTATAGCAAAACTCGACAAGATTATCAATTTTCAAGCCAAATTATTGAAGAACTTAAAATAAATGTAGACACCGAGATAGAAATCTATCATATGAAAATAAATATACGCAACCGATAAGGGTTATGGTTAGAAATTTGCACGAATCATGTGACCCAGAAGATATTAAAAGAGAACTGAGTGAAAGGGGTTTAAAAATCCTTGATGTCGTCAGCAAAATTAATAAAACTAAGAAAGGTGATGAATAAACTACGTATTTCTCTTCTGTTATTCATGCTGACCTACGATAACAAAGAACATTTTCGAAAAATTTATGAAATAAAACATATAAGCCATATGGGTGGAAAATTTGAAGCGGTTAGAATTAACCGTATAATTCTGCAGTGTAATCATTGTCAGCGATATAAATAATAATCTATGGCTTAGAGGCCGTAAACGGCCCTTACCGCGTCTCGCCCTTATTGTAGGTGGTCAGCCCAACGAATGTTTTTGCACACAAACGCGTTTTTATGTCATCCGGTTGCATGTTAATTTTTGGTCAACGGCGGGAATCGAACTCGAGATCGCGGCGTGATAAGAAACTCTCTTATCCATTAAGCTACAACCGGCGACATAGTCAGCGATATAGCCACACTCAAAAGTTCTGCCGACACGAACCTAGTTGTGTTAAATGTGCTGTGAAACATTTAACTCTTTTTTAAATGTCTGGTAACGAGAGAACTTCAAAAAAGAAGAAATAACCTGAATAAGCCAATTGATTTAAAAAAAAACATCAGAATCTTTTAGTCATCATGTAATAGGTGGTATATCATATGTGCAAGTAGCTGAGACAGGAAGGTTCAGTTCCGGACCAGCTTTGAACCCTACTGATTCGAATATTTTTATGGAAATGATGCAGAATGTTATAAATGCCAAAAGTAACCTTTCTGAAAGGTTACCGAGACTGGAGCAGAGCAATTCTGCTATATTATTCGAATTAATTATCTCAAAATGATATACCAAAAAAAATTTAAAAATTGCTACTTGGAATGCTCACGGTAATAAAAATAAAAAGCATGATATCTGAGACCCACTCTACTAGGCAATCTTACTTAAAAATTCAAGGTTACCAATTTTATTAAACAATTCATGCTCATAACCAAGCAAGAGGAGGAACTGTTGTTAAAAAAACTATATAGAGTATAATTAAGATAAGGGCTCTAATCATCTGAAACCCAGCTTCCCATAGTAGAAAATACACCTACCACGCAATGATTTACGATAGGAGAAAGGTTTTATCCACCTAGATACAACGTGACGAAACCGAACTACGAGTATGTACTTGAATATCATACAACATTTCAATGATAGATAAATTTAAACTATAAGGGGTGGTTTTAATGTAAAGCATATTGACCTTGGCTTTAGGCTAACAACAACCAAAGGTCCGAACTTAAAAATTCAATAGTAGAAATGGGATTTAACATACACCCCACTGGCAAGCCAACATATTGGCCCACGAATGCAGATACAACTACTGATCTACTGGGTTTCTTTATATCAAAACAAGCTTCATCAAATTATATTTAAGTAGAGGATAATTAATATAAGGGCTCTGATCATTTTGCCGTGATATTTTCCATAACCGACAAGATAATAAGAAAAGAAACAAGACCAAATTCTTGCCAATAAAACAACTTCTTGGGGCTTCAGATCTGAATTAGAAAGCAGTATTAACCTAAAAACATTACTAAAACACTAGGAAAATATGGCAACCAACGGAGAGTTCATCTGACAATAAGGTACTTTGGAGTGTAGTCAATGCACCCTGGTACATTCGAAATAGTGATTTTCATCGTGACTTGGTCCTTCCGGATATAAAACACGAAATAAAAAGATTTACAACGAACCATGAATCAAGGCTAATGGAACATATCAATGCAGAAGCCTCTAGGCTACAGTATAATGAACATTTGGTTAGGAGTTTAAAAAACCAACCGCTTCAAGTTCGTTAGTATTTGAGTAGTTACCTATCAACGGACAGGCATTGGTGCATCGTTGGATCAACAATGACCACATTATAGTTAAGTTTTAAGAATTCAGAGTGATTGTTGAATGGTGGCATTTGCAAGTAAAAACTACGCCATTACTAGAAATGGTACGGTACACGCTTCAATAATGCAAATTGTTAAAATGGTGAAAATTTTCGCAAAACTACAGCAGTTTGTGGTCATCATGAAGCACCTTCTCGGCCGACAATAGAGAAACTGTTGGAAAACTTTAAGCTGTTGACACAAGTTAGTGATTCAAAGAATCGAAACCGTGTACGTCATTCAAGAACAACGGAGAGTATTGCTGCTGCAATCCGTTGTGTTGAAGAAAATCAAGGTTTATCTATTCCTCGTCGATCTTTGGAATTAAATATTCCACAAACGACAATACAACGTATTTTGCATAGAGACCTTGGTCTTAGGGTTTTTAAAGTTCAGTTAAAACAAGAACTCAAGTCGGTCGACTACTATAAACGTCGTATCTTCGCCGATTGGGTCCTTGTATGGATCAAAATGATTCTAATTTCCATCGAAAAAACATCTTCAGTGATAAGGCACGTTTTCACCTAAGAGGCTACGTTAATAAGCAGAATTATCGCATGTAAAGCTCAGAAAATCCAAAAACTATTGTTGAAAAGCCTCTCTATACACAACGTATCATTGTTTGGTGCGGTTTTTGGACTGGCGGTGTGATTTGACAACTGTTACGGTGAATTGATTGTGCTACCTAGCTATGATTAATGATTTTTTATGGCCGAAATCGGAAAATATTGATGTGCACGACGTTTATTTTTAGCCACATAAGCAATGAAACAATCGCAATTTTACAAGAAAAATTTTCTGATCGTGTGATCGAACACCTTTAGAATTTTTCTGATTAGGCCTACATGCAAGAAAAGGTGATTGAAGACCTTAAACATGGAATTCGTGAAGCTATAGAGAACTTACTGAAGTGTGCGAATTTGTCATAGAAAATTTCGTGAAAAAGATTTGGTGGCACCATATCCTTTTCATGAAATTTTCTATGACCAATTCGCACACTTGACCAACTTTTGCTGATATCGTTTTAAAATAATAATGGCATACCTTCTACTTTACAATGAAACCTCAACTTGATTATTAAAGTTGATTGTTAGGCCTTTAAATTATGACAAGAACATCAAATAATATATTTAATTAAATTTTATTATCAAATAATACTACAAATATACAATCATCAACCAAATATTATGTTTAATTAAATTAATTGTTTAGTTTTAACTTTAAAGCTTTATACGAGCATTATATTATGGTTTTTCATTTAAACACAATGTATCGTTCGTTTTGTTATTTTTATTTAACTTTTATGTGAAATTTAAAACCATTCATCTACTGTATTATGTACATATTCATATAGTTGAGAATCTGATATCAAAATAATGTATAAATATTATTTTTATTGCCATTATAATTATACCAACATTGTCCATGGATAAAACAATGATAAAACTTCAAAAATATATAATAAAAAAACTACATGTATGTATAGTTATAGTTGGACCATGTTTTCACATCGAGCATGTATGTACATAGCAAAATAGGAAATGACCACAATTGTGCATAACAACACAAAAAATAAACAACTTTGTTTGTTTATGAGTTTATGCTAAAAAAGATATAAAAAATATGTTTTTCTCCCTATGAATAGTTTAGTTTTGTTTACCATAAAGCTTTAAAAGCACAGTGCTTTTATCTAAAAAGAGCTTTTTCTGAATATAAAATGTTTACAGTTTTTCAAAAATAATTATATAGTTTTCTCATTGTAGATAATAAAATATATTATGTCGTTGTTAGTCTCTTAAATCCTCGAATTACATACTTTGCCAACGCTCTTAAATAATAAATCATCTCGGTTCTTTTAAATCACAAAATGCTTAATGTTTCGCCATATTAACTCAAAAATAATATGTATAATTCAAAGAACGAACAAATTTTTATAGGTCTTAGGAGAACTGAATAAGTCACGCCTCGAATATGATAAAAATGTAATTAACATTAATTTAGAGATGAAAATGAAGAATTTCTATACTATTTTGCTTCGTTCGCTAGGAAATCACGTTTACCTGCCTCCAATTAATTTTCTGTTTTTTTTTGTTCGCTTCAAACTTATTTTTGTAGGTTAAGAAAAAAAAAGTTGAAATATAATTATCTCTACTTGGTAGCTTTATAACGCGTCTATCTGATTCATAATTTAACTTTACAATAAAAAGTTTTTATTTTATGAAACTTAAGAGGGTGATGAAGATTTCGTATCTTGATTCGTTTGAATATTTGTGAGCACATGCTACCATGTACATGGGGTTATTAACAGTGATACTTTTGTAAGTACGTAGATTTAGAATTAGGTAAATTTACATTTATACATAATTACATATTGTATATCGCGTGAATTGATTCTATCGTTGGAATCTGGGTTGCGCCCGAAACACTTCCAACTCCTTCACATTTCTCTTTTGACATCCCACTGAATCTTGTCTTTAGCATGATCAAAGAATTAGATAATATTAGATAATTTTTCCAGTTCAGTGTTATATTCGACCCGGTACTTTCCTCGAACATACTCAATTGGTAACTAAAGTTTCGCTAAGAGATTTTTTTGTTGGTCTTATCAAAACAAGGCATGTTTATATTGTCCACGTGAATGTTCAGATTTTTGTTTGAGATTTAAGTATGGAACCTTTAAGGAGTAAAATTTTTTTATCGTTTTGGATGTCCTGGGTCTCGTGGTAGATATTCGAAATACATATTATTGCGATAGCAACCATTATAATTTAGGTATTTTAGAAGGTAGCATTCATTCGTAGACTCTTAGAGCCAATTATTTTTTGATGTTGAATCGAAGTGAGTAGTTTTAATAATATAGTTAGCAAAGTCGTGTCTGATGATTTTGTTTGTTTTGTAGGCAAGTTACCTCGAAGTTTAGCTGTAGTGCTAGAGTGTTTGGAACCTCTTTCATTGTGGTGGCATATAAAACGTAGAATTTAGTTTTGTGACTGATGTTGGAAATATACGATTCATGGGACCTGTTGCTTATTTTGCTTATTTTGATTTTAGAGGAAATGCCACAAAAATACTCAATACAAATTAAAATATCAATTATGAGCATACTTTAACAAGTATGGTAATGTCTGAAGTTTATTAGTAATGTGCATGATTGTCAATATCCATAACCATTACATTTATAAATAATTATGGAATTTTCTTTTACCATTCATGATCCGTCACCTTTCGTTAAAGAGGCGCCTAACTTGAGGTTCGGTTTTTATGATTTCATATAGTAACGCTTGTTCCAATACTTCTTGAATATCCATCACATTGATAAAATATTAAGTGTAGTTGGATACTGTTTTAAGACACATGGTAGGTGGAAATTTATGATGATCGTCATTTTATTTATCGTAGAACTTTTGAATGAAGTAATGAAGGGAATGTTATATTGAGATCCTGACCGCCCAGGTGGCGCAGTGGTTAAAGCTGCTGCAATTGGACCGGGAGGTACCGTGTTCGAATCCCGATTCGGGGCAAGATGCAAAATGGGTTTTTTACCTTCGTTTGGGCGATGTGATCAGTGGTTTAAAATGAACATATATCTGGATCCCCTTTCGTGTGTAGAATCCATGGACCGACCCATATCTTCCATGTCAGAACTATAGGCCATAGGGCTATGCAATGCGTAGATGGTTCTACGAAAACTCGGACCTATAGCCATACATAGAGTGGTATCACAACAGACCAACACCGGTCTAAGTGTTCGATAGCAGCCACAACAACCTAACAACCTATAACGAGATCCTTACAGTTAATCAGTTTGGTATATGGAAAAATTATTAGTTTGACATAGTCAAATTGTAAAGGTAGACAAACCATTAAGATAAGTTATTAACAATTTTAGAAAACCTAATGCTAGACTTAAATTGGTTATGGATAAACAATCATAAGCAAACGCAGTTGTTTCCTCATTTTTAATTCAGTAAGTTATGAGTTCCCATGCACATGTCGGAGCTGAATGATTTGGTAAAATTGATTTCTGGTTTATTCCAATATGATTAATTCGTGAATTCACCGATTTCAGCGAAAGAACTTCATTATTTTAAGATTTAGCAAAGTTACGTACATTGGGGATTTGAAATCCTTAGCACAGTTAAATAAGGTGACTGCGAATTACTTGATTTGATAAAGTTTTTTCAAAACAAAATATACAAAAAAAATGGTTGAAGCAGGAGGTGCCATGTGTAGTATGAGAAGTGCTGGCATGGAACTATGCAGATAGTTCTACGCAAATCGAACCTTTATCCGTACTTTCGATTTTGTTGTAATGGCGTAATGGGCTTGAATTAACTAAATGGTTAAAATGTTAAATCCTTAAAACGATTGCAAAAATTAGAAAAAACCAGAGAAATAGAATTGCTAAAGTAGGGATGAAAGTCTTCTTTAAAAATCTGATAATCTGTTCTGGTACCTGTTGTGGAATTTAGTAATATTAGCATCGTATTTATGACCTCGTGGACGATTAAAGTCTCAGTAAAGTTCGGAGAACACATTTAGTCATCTTATACCATCATTAAGTTGGCTGGTCTGTTGTGGTCTAATATTGGTAATATATAGTTCAAATAATAAACACGACAGCTATGGAGTTTCTAATTCAATTTGTATCGTTTGCATATTATCCTCTACCGGATATTCGAATCTCGAAAGGGGCAGTATCGAAAAGGGATTTTTCACCATCTAATTACGATTGGTGGTGTGATTGAACACATTTATATATATTTTTATTAAATGTTAAAATAAACACGTGGAAGTTACCTCCAGAAAAAAAAATCTGATGATGTTGGATCACATGATCTTGGTGACCAATTAACAGTTCATCTTCGAGTAATTGTTTCTGTTGCACTCTCCTGTTAAAACCTCATATTCTGCACATCAATATGATCAATAGTAATCATCGTTTGATAACGAGCACTATTCACAGTAACAGTTTGTCCAGTTTCATTTTCAAATAAATATGAACCAAATACACCAAATAGGTCATTTTTGTGGATGCAATGGTTTTTGCAATATACCTCGTGGATTTTCTTCACACCAGACTCGATAATTTTTTTTGATTCAATTTCAAAATGTGCTTCATCACTAAAGATCACTTTGTTAAAAACAATCTTTATTTTCTCCTTTTGCTGGAAGAGCCCAATTTTAAAACAATGAAGACTCGTTGGCCAATCATACACTTCATCATAGTTACTAACCACAATGTTTATACTTGACAGCTGTCATTATACGAAAACGATTTTAGTACAAAAACAAATGGTGGCAAATTTAAATAGTTAATTCAACTACAGAGCCAATGCAATATTTCAGTCAGTTTGGAATCCATATTATTGTAAACAGATCATATCCGAAGATTGTCTAGGTTAGGTTAGGTTGAGTGGCACCTACAGCACACGTAGACCGGCGACAGTCCAATGTGACCCACTTCTCTACCACCTTTATGAGTACCAGTTTCAGCTACTTATGTAGAGTAATAAATCTTGCACCTTAAAGTTTTTGAGATCAGACAGACATTCAATTAAGAACTTACCCAAACAGTCATGTCTTTTGTTTGCCAAAGCCTGGCATAATCATAGGAGATAGACTACCGTCTCTTCCTCCTCCTCGTCCATACAGCTTCTTCAAAAGTAATTTGTTTCTAATCCTAGCCTCATTCCATGTTCTCCAAGAAGGAAGTGTTCTGTGAATGCCCCCACCATCGTTTTTAGTTAACGTGTTCGTAGGAAGGTCAGTGTCTTTGAGCGTTTAAAGCCTCGCTTGTTCGTCCATCATGCAGTTCTCCATGACGTCCGAGTGGCCAGGAACCCGGACTATCTGAATGTTGAAATGCTCACTCATCTCATTTAGAGGAAAGTGGCAACCCAACACCACTCTAGATGTCAGAGAACCAGAATCTAGTGACTTGATTGGCGCTTGACTGTCCACATAGATTGCGATATTATTCGAGGATTTTCCCACTACAGTGCCTGCTCAATTGCTATCACCCTTGCCTGGTACACGCTGAAATGATCAGGGAGACGAACTGATGTGTTTACTTTCAATTTATCACAGAAGACTCCAGCTCCTACTTTACTGTGTAGCTTGGAGCCATCCGTAAAGATCTTCAATGCATCCGTTTCCGCAAACGATCCGCTCCTCCAAGATTCTCTTGAAGGATAGCTAGTTCTGAATATTTTCTCGAAACACAAAGTCTGTCTATATCTAATTATCGTCGAATGTTCTGTCTGAAGACATTTCCACTGAGATATGTTTGATAGTCGGTTAGCCGTAATCGCCCCCATCTGCTTACCATAAATATCGACGAGGAGAAGGTGAAACATGACCTAATAAGCATGCAGGCCGTTCTTTGCACCTTCTCCATCCCATTTTTGTAAGTTTTTTTATCAAGAGGTGGCAACACGCTCATCCCATACATAAGTACAGGTCTTACTACAGAAGTGAGTAGCCAGTGTACCAGTTCCGGGCTCAGGTCCCTTCTCTTTCCGATGACGTTCCTGCACGAGTATATAGCTGTATTATACTTGTTTATTCTTTCCAAAATGTCGAGCTTCCAACTAAGCTTACTGTCCAAGATGACGCTTAGAAATATTGCTTTGTCAGTAAAAGCTAGTACTCCTTCCATTTATGAATCATTAGGATCTACTACCGAGATTTTATATTTCCTAATAAATAGTACCAGTTCAGTTTTGGACGAGCTAATTGCCAGTCCACATCTAATGGCCCACCTCATAATGATTTGGAGGCATTTTGGATTACCTCCTTCACCACGCTTTAATTATTCCCAGACACAGCTATCGCAACGTCATCTGCATAAGCAATTACTCCGATCCGCTCTCTCTCCAGCTCTAATAGTCACCTATTGATTGCTATGTTCCACATCTCCACAGAAAAGACGCCTCCCTTCGGGGTTTCCTTAGTCACCCGCCTCCTGATGGTGGATTCTCAAGCCCCGAGGTAACCATCCTGCATCTAAGCATGTATTGATTTACCCATTTACAGGGTAATCCACTCCTAGGAACGACAATCCCTCCAGAACTGCCTCTGTCCTCACATTGTTAAAGGCGCCCTCATTATCAAGGAACGCCACCGTAAAAAACTCTTGCAAGAATATTGATTTCTCAATTGTACTTACCAGGGTGTGCAGAGCAGTGTCCACATATGTCCCATGATGAGACTGGGCCCAGTCACAAGGCTTTATTTTTGAACTTATATAGATATCCATCAGCCTTTCCAAGATTTTCAGTAGAAAGGATGAAAGAGTAATACTAAGTATTACTTTCGAGAATCCTGAACTTTTAGGCGATGGTTGGTTATTTTTTTTTTAATTTGGAATTATCTTTGGACACTTATCTTTTGAAGCTCTTAAAGCTTGAAGGAATATTCAGTAACAATAAAGTTTGTTTATCACAACCGATAAATTTTCGAAAAGGACATTAACACAGTCTTTAAATATAATTCGGGACTGACACCATCAACTCTTTCTGAAGATGGATTTTGTTAATGTTTTATAAGATAATAAACTTCTTGATAAGTAACGGATGGGAAATAGTTTGGTGCTTTTCATCAATTTCCTTCGTATCTAGTGTGTCCCCACTTTCAACTTTTAAATAAATTATAGGTGAAGGATTTTTAATTTCACCCGCTAATATCTTTCCACATTTCCCAAGAATTTCCAGTTTAATATTTGAATTCGCCATATATACACTTTGACTTATTGACAGCCTTCAGAACAGAAAATTAGTTTTCTCAAAATTCCCAGCTTCAAAATTCGGAACAACAACCGCTTATTTTTATGCTATCATCTCTATCGATCGTAGATGCAATCAGTTGTTTTGTTTATTAATTGGCACCACCACAATTAATTCAAAATATGTATCCATTACAGTTTTGGTTAAGGTCAGCAGGGATACGGTTATTTAAAGAAACAGCATCCCCCCAAATGTATGGACGTAATCTTACCAAACTCATAGAACTGAATGATAACAGGTTGAAATTTTGAATATTTTTCTCAAAAATTTTACTCTCCAAGTAGTTATATGAACCATCTTATGATGTTCATTCTGATATTCCTAAATTTAAAGACTATCGTCCATTTTAAATGGTATGAGAATGACTCCAAGACTAAGCAGCAACAACATAGCGTGTATTGATTCTTCACAAGATTATACGGAATTGGTTTGTGTTCAAAATCAATTTCCATCTAAATTTTCGTAATATTAAAAACGTACTAAAACTACTGATATTTTCCGACACTCCCAGCTAGTTTTATATTGTACTTTTGAAACTAACTTTAACCTTAATAAAATATTGGACCAATTTCTGAACATCACGTTTCATGACCATTTTTTATACACTTATCTTTTTCTTTCTTACGCTTATGTGCGTTCGGTTCATGGTCATAGTTGGCACACAGGCAAACGTGTTTATTTAATTTCATATAATCACACTGTAACCTTTTTTTCTGTTGCTATGCGGGGTCAGTCAATTTTATCGATTTATAACATGACCTTGGGCTTTTATTTTATGTATACAACATATGTCTCAATGTCTCGATTAAACCATAAAATATTAATTTTATATCTTGGCTAATTCAACGAAAATTTATCCCTTGAGACAAACATGTGTAAGAGATAAGAGTATGTTCGAGTTCCCAACGAGCTATATAGAATCGACATAAAAACAGAGATTCTATTTTATTTTTAATGAGTTTGCTATGTAATACCAACATATATAGGCTGTATACCCACGTATGTGTACATACGATTGTCATTTAAATGCCATAGAAATACCTTTGTATATTATCTAATATTTTGAATGTGTTGGTGAGTGTTCTGTTTATTTTATTTCCTGGTACATCATATCGACTTAATTTTATAAAACGAGATTTCTTATGTACTCGTACATTTCACCAGAACATGATACTTAACCATCATGTTTTTCAAACATGATGTGTGCTGTACACATAATATATAAGGACAGATACAAAAGTACGAATTCAATTGTAAAAATAAATTTACCCTGAGCAAACAATAAGTTGAGCTTTGAAATGAAAACGAAAAAATGGTTGTGGAAGGGAGGAATAGGCGGAAAAAAATATCTATATATCATATATTGTTAAATAAAAGAATGTCATGTTTAATGACAACAACAAAAGCTCAAACAAACAGGAAGCAGTGAAAACACATTTTTCTGTTTGAATAAAAGTTGGAATTCATGTTACAGTGCTAGTATTTTTTGTAAATATTGGACAAGAATTTTCATCATCCGCATAGCTCGAATAAATGAAAAGACACTTCGCCACTAAAATAAAGCGGAATGTATTCATTCGTACGTTCCGTCTTAAAACTAATATTATTTTTACAGACGACTTCTAATGAAACGAGGAAGACTTGAAAAAAGCTTCACTTAAAATACAAAATTTTCAGATGTCTGTGTGTGTTTATAAAGGGTTTCCCAATAAGAGGTTTCACTTTGATATTAATAGAAACGATTTTTTTAAAAAAAAAAATTTAATCCTTGTGCCATGGCTACGCTTATAGCACCAGATCCTTTTTATGAAATTTTTCATGACCAATTCATATTTGCGGCTGTATGTCCTCGATAACTTCACAAACTCCAACTTTACGGTCTTCAGTCGATTGGCATAGACCTTATCTTTCACGTGGTCCCAAACGAGAAACGCGTGAAATCACAAGATCTCGGTGACAAATTGTGAACACCTCCTCACGAACGGAATAAAACGGTCAGTCGTGTTTCTTGCAAAATCACGAGTGTGTCGTCTTTCTGAAAATAAACGTCGTTCACATCAATATCGTCTAATTGGGCCATAAACAAAGTAAGGTTCAATCAAACCGCCAGCCCAAAAACGGAACCAAAAAGAGATACCGACACATTGAGAGTGGAAAGGCTTTTCAACAATCATTCTTGGATTTTCTGAGCACTCGATGCGACAATTCTGCTTATTAACGTAGCCTGCAAGGTAAAAATTAACCTTATGACTGAAGATGTTTTTTGATGAAAACTGACTGCTGCCCTAATTGCATTTTATACAAAATAAAACCTCTTATTGGAAAACCCTTTATATAACATAACGTTTACACATACACTTTGGAATATTTATACTTTTAAGTAGAGATAAGAAGATAAAAATTTTCATGATTCTATTTATGTATCAACTGATTGCTTTGTTAGTGTAATCATGAAGTTTCTGTAAATATCTATAAATAAAACAAGCACAAGAAGAAAATGTTATCACTATTATTGTTGGAGTCATGCCAATTAGAGTAAATTTATTTTATAAAAATGGAAAAGTTTATATTCTTATGCTCCCCCTTTTGATTTAGCTTCTAAAAAAGTTAAATTATTTTAAATTAAAAGAATGAACTATAAAAAGATATTCGCTTGTAGTATTTTTGGACAATTGAACTACTATTGTTGGACTGTCAAATTTTATTTATATTTATTCGAAATTTGGTTCAATGCTTAAAGTTTTAATTTATTCGAGAAACTTAATGAATTTATATCTAGGGGGTTCTCCAATTTATATTTTATTCGATAAACTTAACCAGCTTAATCTCCTGCAAATGAATAGTGTACTTTACATAATATATTTTAATGATTTCACCCACTAAGTCTATGAAGTTAGCCCGAACTTTCATCTCGAATCATGGAGCTTTTCTTGGAACTAATTGTTCGTTGTTAATTACAATATATTTGATTCACGCAAACTATTAAATTATTATGTTATGAAAATAAGATAAAACTTCGTATCATGAAGAAGAGATATAAGGTTTGATCATTGGATTGTGAATTAAATACCACTTGGTTGTTTTCAAGAACGTTTATTATTGATCGCAACACTTAACTTATCGACCACTACTATTTCGTTATAACTTTAATTTTTTATTTCATTTGTTATCGCTTTTCCCGATTTTAACTTATCGCTGTTTCAAATCAAAGTGAAACTAAGCTTTCTGTTCGCGTATTTATACTCAATTGTTCTGCTTCAAGGTCATAGTATTAGTTGTTTATTACATTTTGTTTATTACATCACATGTATACTGCGTTAATACTGTTACGTTTTCCCTAGTAGGGACTCAAACCAATCCACGGTTCTACCACTGAATTGTGAATAATTAAAACCACCTGCTTCTTTTCCACTATAACTTTTATTAATAGTCACCACAATTCCCTATTACAGTACTTTTATTTCATTGTTAGTTTCACTATTTCACTTTTTACAACTTTTCCCGATTTTAATTTATCGCTGTTCCAATTCAGACTGAAACTCTACGCTTTCTACTCGCGAATTTATACTCATTTTGCCCGCTTCTCGGTCATAGTAGAATTTTCCATTTATTTATTATTTCGCTTGTATACTGCGATTCATGCTAATTTCCATTTACGAGCATTTAGTTCTTCTATTCAATCAGAGATGTCACCCGCGTCCATAACAGTACCCTCCGCCCAAATCTGTTCGTTCCAAATTCCGTTCCTCTATAGAGAGCCAACCTTTCAAAATGTACAACCTTTGGTTTTCCTCGGATGCCCTTCTAAATTCGGTA
Source organism: Tipula lateralis (assembly GCA_963932295.1). NCBI lineage: Eukaryota > Metazoa > Arthropoda > Insecta > Diptera > Tipulidae > Tipula > Tipula lateralis. Next base: position 144,042,223 of record OZ010738.1, read on the forward strand.
GATCACATCATCAATTTTTGTAATCACATTGTATGGTCCTTTCCAGCTAGGTTGCAATTTTGGTGATACACCTCTCTTCCGTTGTAAGAAAATGCTTAACTAATTGGAATTACTGTATTTTTCCAACAACACTTTGGCGTTGTGAACGAAATGCTTAACGAATTGGAATTACTGTATTTTTCCAACAACACTTTGGCGGCTTGTATTTGTTCTGAACTTAGTTGTTCTGTCCGCTTCTGTGTCAATTCTTCCACGATTTTCAACTGCCGTTGAACTTTGGCCTTTACACTCGGATTCATTTCTTCACATTTGATTATATTGGATACTTCTTCGCATTTGCCGATATTAGTCCCCTTTTTAATAGTTTTGTCTTGTCCGATAAGTTTAGAACCCGCAATGGGACTCCATTGTCATGATCCGGTTTTACTAATGCTTTCCCAAGAATTATTACTCGTTCTTCGTCAGTGGCTTCTACAACGCACAACTTTCGTGTCCCAGAACAAACAATACTGATTTCCAACTGCAACATTAAGTAACGAGGACTCCATTTTTACCTAAGCATGTGGTTGCTCACGTTATTTAGGTAGCTCATGATCGGTTAGGAGGGTCCCATTTCCACATGCTTAGATGTCATCCGTACAAAAAAAAATAGTAAAATGACAATCTGAAAACTCTTGATAACGCAAGGTCACTTACACAAACACATCACATCACACCCACTGTAGGGTTTACTTATGAATTTTCATTGCCCAATTGATCAAAAAAAAAAATATAAATAATAAAAATCAAAAGACAAATTGCATTCACCGATTTTTTTTTTTTTTTTTAATCTATGCTATCTTTTTTGGGGCTCAAGGCTCTCCCAGCTCTTTCGCGGTTCGCTTATGATGTCCTACTTTACGCCTTAACGGCCAAATCGAGGAAGTACGGCTATAGGTCCGATTTTCGTAGAACCATCAGCACATTGCATAGCTCCATGCCAGCCTATAGTACTGACATGGAAGATGGGTCGGCCCATGAGTTCTGCACTCCAACAGGGGGTCATAGATGTGTTCATTTTCACCACCGATCGTAATCAGATGGTGAAAAATCCCTTTTGCATCCTGCCCCTATCGGGATTCGAACCCGGTACCTCCCGCTCCAACTGCATTCACCGATTTCATACGATAATTTCTCCAAAATATATATACGAGTATATATATATAAATATAAGAAAATTCATTCACAAAAAAAACCATAACTTAAATTGTAATTAATTAAATAGCTTAGCTATAACAGCTATACTACCACATACCACTTCACCATATTGATGAATTCAGCTATAGGATGATATAATTCCCTCCATAGAAACGTTCCGGCCACCAATGACAGCAAATCCAATCCGTTGTACTTCAGCTTTATTCCAGATAACAGAATTAAGATACTGCATACACGTTGATGATAAATTTCCGCATCCAGTAATTGATTATACACAAACTTTATTATTTATTCAAAACAAATTAACTTGGGCACATCATATACATAGGCCGATACAAATGTTTATTATTCCAATTATTGTTTACATTTATGATTTGTAATTTATTTGTAATTAATTTTGATATATTATAATAATTTTTAATTTTATATATTTAGTTTTAACATATTTATATTATTTAAGACATTATTGAAAATTGTATATATTTCTTTTTTATATTTGACAATTTTCTTACACATTGGCTTATTTTTATTTTATGAAATTTTTTTATATTTATATTTATATTATATTTTGTTTTTTTTTTTAAGTTGACGATCTTCTGTCTATTTTTCGACTGCCCAAATCTACCCGACCACTCGCGTTTTTTTTCGTTTTTCTTTTTATCCCGTTTATCTCTACGACAACATTTTAAACCAAACGTACCGGTTAATTAAAAAGTAAACCACAGAGATGTATTACAAAAATATTGCCGAGACTCGCGAATCGTTACAATTCCATTGAATGAGAGATGTCGCCTTCCTCCGTAACGTCACTTCTTGCTTTCCTCTGATTTCCCAATTCAATGAGGCTCTTCCGTTGATTTCTTCAGTTAATATTAAGCCATCATCACCTCGTGTTAGTTTTGAAACGGGTATGGATGTCATGCCGAATTTGGTTGTAGAAGTTTGCTTTCTTTTTTTACTGATTTACTTGTTTACTGGTTTGCAATGGTACAGGACTCTCATTTTTATGCTTACGTTTGATTTCCCAGCTAACCCTTGAAATTTGACCAAGTTTGTTACATTACTTTTATTCTACCTTTGATACGCAATCAATTACTGGTTTGTCATAATCTCTTGAATTATAATTTTATGGTTTAAATCCTACTCTTCGTATTTTTACCTCCTGTTTGATTATCTTATAAGCAGTCTCGATAGATAATGCACAAGCTATGGTTCCAGCAAATGTTCTTTTCGAAGCTAATACTAACACTCGTCTTATTTCTACATCACGAATACAATCAGGAAATGCATTCGAAAGACAATATGGCTTGTATGAAATGAACTAATCACTCTATTTCTGCAGCAAACTCCTGTGGTGTTTCTCCAATAGATCGACATTTGGGCTGCAACCGGTATAGCTATCGCTTGAGATCAGCAACTTATTTTCGTTCTTAGGCTAACATGATTTTATCAAAGTCCCCATTTTCAGATTCTGGAACAATCTGTAACATATCTGCTGCACTTTACCTTTTAACGCCACTATAAGAGCTGCTACTTGGCCTTCCTACCAATTATTTCTTAATGCTGCTTAGTTGTAATTTGAAAATGTTAAACTACGTTGCCCCGTCGAATGTCGGAGGTTTTAATTAAATTCCACTGACTGATTTTAATTCCACTGACATAACCTCCTTTTCAAGTTCACTTCAAACTGTTGGTCCATTTGCCATTTAAAGAATATAATAACGACCCCATTTTTCTTTGTACTTTGAATAACTTATGTAATGGCCCGAAGTATATTGTTTCGGCGTAGTATAAATAATAGTTCATAACTTACAATACCCGTTAAATTGTAGGGAATACTTTCAAAAACTAATTTTGATTCTATTTGGCTTAGTTTAATTGATGACTGTAAACTTTCGGTATAGCATTCTGTATAAATGGATACTATTGGGTAGTAATTTTTATTTTGAGGGCTCGTATTATCCAAACACACTGGGCAGCTTTGATTTGGAACTTCAACGTTAACAAATTCTATCAACGTTAACAAACTAATTAATAAAAAATCTCGCTCTTCTTCAACTATCGTTTCATAATTTTTGCATGCAAATTGAACTGTTAAACTCGGGAGACTTTTTAGAATGTATGTTGAAACATCTTGGATATTGCACTCACAATTCTGTTGTAGTCCAAAAATTTCAAAAAGCATTTCTTTTCTCGTATCATAAGAATGTTTCAAATCATTCTCTAACAGTTGTTCTATCAAACTCTTTACTCTTTCTTGCCATATACCACTATTCAATATTCCCAAAGAAATTACTGCTGCAGCTAAAGTTTGTATTAGCGAATCAAAGCCACACGTATTAGAATAGTAAGTGCAGGTTTTGGTTACGTTCTGCAGAACTGGTAATGTATTACTTTTACCTGTTTTGTTTGAATGAAGTTACAATACTTTCTTTACCACTTTTTGTGTCCGTTTTGGAGTTCTGAAATCACTGTCCCTTTTCGAATGTGGACTTAACAATTTCAGTGTGGCAATTGATTGCTCCTGCGGCGTTCGAGCTCCTAATTCTTTTATTTTGTTCAGATTAAAGGAAGATGACGGTTTACTTTGTGGAGTAGTAACATCTTTCGCTTTACGTTTCCATACTGACTTATATAATTGAGAGTCCTGAATGGTTAGGTTTGTGTCAGTTGTTTGAGATATCTCTAATTGCGGTTTGGTAACGGTTAGTTCATTTTGTTTTGGCTTAACAACATTTTTTGGGATACCAGCCACGAGTTGTCGATGAATAGCAATATTGCGATCATGAATACTTCTTATGAAACGTCCGTTGTCGGTATTTTTCCAATATTGACTGCCGTTTTAAGTCAGCGTTTTACAGTGGCGAAGTAATTTTCCACATGACTGTTACTATGTCTCATACCATCACTTACAATGCCTGCCCATAATGGCAAATAAGTCATGTATTTTTTCAAAAATAAGTCCTGAAAATTTTTATTGTAAAAACTGTTAAGCCCACCAACGTTTGTAGAGCTGTCTGCATCTATGCACACCTCGTCGATAATATTTTTAAAATCTTGAAAAAATGGAATTTGTATGTATATTGGGCTCGTACTATCATTGGGTTTTCTTGAAAGTTGGGGTTTAGGTTTCAATTCAAAATTGAAATCGCACTCTATGATTAATTTTGTTAAGTTAATAAATGAATTTTGAACTTTCTGAGTAATTTCTATACAGCGATTAATAAATGGGTACATCTTACATACGTCCAATCGGATATACGCCACACCTTGTAAGACACCCTTCTGGCCATCACGTTGATATAGCGATTAGTGTTTTAGAACGATGTGGCATTCACCATTGACGAACCACTTCTCGTTGTACAGATCAATCTCTGTGAATTTTTATACAGCGATTAATAAATGGGTACTTCTTCCATACCTATACAGTTCATTAAGATATCTACTAATTTTTTTTCTATGATTATCATCAATCAAGTTAAACAACTTATGCACAAATAAAAAACTTTTCGATAGGATTATTTACATTATTTTTTTATTTATTATAATAATAATTAATCAATAATTATCTATTATGTACATATTATTTATTTATTTAAAACCAATAATTTTTCGGGCTGAGTTTCCGTGTTACGCAGGCTTTGTTTTTTTTTTCGTGTCAGTTAAAACACGTGAATAGTTTTATATTTAGCAGACATATTATGAAAAGACGTTTTTCGGGATGGATTTTTGGGATTACTTCACATCCGTCAGTGATGATACGGATTTAATTTAATGGGATCAGTCTTCGTAGGTGACATTCCACCAAGGATAATCATTGCGAGTATCTTTAATGGTGTATTGACGATAGAGCCAATTTTTGCACTTTCTTAGTTCTGCTTTCTTGTGGATTGTAATTGGTTCAGTGTTAGTCGTCACACTGAGTGGACGTGTTTTTTTCCACTCGGTGTTTAATTAAATAAAATAAATTCGTTTGTGTGTGTGTTTGTGGCTTAATTTTTCGAATCTCAGATGAGTATCGCTATTATATTATACTATATTTTATTACATTTAATATTAAATTATATTATATTATATATTGCATTATATATTTAGGTTTTAGTGTTTATATAATTATTATGGTGATGTACATATATCGTATTTGTGTGTGTCAGTTTGCATCGTGTATACATTGCCAGTAATGGTATTGGTATATAGTTATATACATCAATTGCAATATCACACACACACAATTTTCCGTTGCACACGATTGAATGCGACACGTGTGTTTTTGTTTTGTTTCGTTTGACGAACCAATTCGATCTTCATATATTTCTCTTTCCTCTGAGTGATTTTTGTATTTTGTTTTGTGTATCATAATTCATAATGTATATATTTATCAAGGCATACAGTGGAGGGGATTTTTGGAGAGTTTTGAAGTTTAACGCGTTCAAACTGTACGTGTATTTGTGTCTTTTTGTATATACATCAGTTGTGGAAAACAAATTCACATTCTATAGTCTAAATTTTGATGTCCTTGAAAACGATTGCATATAAATTTTTGTTAAATTTTATATAGCACGTTATTTTGTTTTCTTAGTTGCATTAGTCAAAAATTTTTTTTTTTTTTTTTTTTTTTTTTTTTTTTTTTTTTTTAAATATTTGACTATGGATTTCCCTTCCCTTTTGTTTTATATATTTTGCTTATATATAGATCAATAATATTACAATGCGTATACGGGCAATGTATACAGGTTTGATCTTGTTTAAATTTGTGTATATATTATATAATATATAAATACATACAGTGGCTTACATAAATTACTGGTTTTTGGTTTTGCTATTTGATGGGTTTGCATGTAATGTTCTTGTATATAATCATTGAGAATTTAAATTAAGTTTTTGGTTGTAATGCTATTAGGATTTTAATTCAGTGCCATGTATAGATTAATGGTCGAAGGGTCAGTTTTTATACGACCAGTGAGGTGACTTGTATGTGGAGGCTGTGGAGCCGAGGCACTTTGTGGTGAGAAGTGGATTGACATATTTTGGAGTAGGTTCCGAGTAGGTAGAGCAGGCACGGTATGGATTCGAAAATTAATTGAATATATATTTGTTGGTGGTGGATGGAGTTTGGAAAGAGTGGTTCAGTTGTGGGCGTTTGAATTGTGGGTGGGTTCGGGATATTTTCTGTAGCGGGACTTTTACCTGTATAGCGGGACATTGATCTGGATTGGAGGTGTGGACTTGGTTCGGTTGATGTTTGACGGCTATTTGTTGTCTGAGTACTTTATGATGTTATGGTGAATCTTCTGGTTTCCAGTAGATTTTATTCGTGTTTTTAGTTTCATATGTAAGTGGGGGTTGATTTTCTGGTTTCCAGTTGATTTTATTCGTGTTTGAAGTTTCATATGTGAGCGGGGGTTCTCGGCCGTTGCCGTGGTTGGATTGATTTTAATGTTTGTCTTAGTTGGGTTAAGTTTTGGAAGCTGTAGATGTGCTGAGAGGTGCGGAGCGAATAGCTAGCGTGTAGTTCAGGTATCGATCGAGGTTGGTTCCTTCATCATGTTCTTGTTCGGTTTCGGCTCGGTCCGGAGTCTGGTGGCGTCCACCGAAACTAACCGCGGTATCGGGGATTCCTATTGAACTGCAGGATTGATTGTTTAGTGATTCTAGGCGACGATTGGGGAGTTGTTGCAGGCTCGTTGACATTTGAGTGTTGATGGTTTTAATTTTTCGTCGTTGGAATCGGGTCTGCGCTTGAATTGGCCGTGGGTTTCGGGATTGAATGGCTTTCGGCCGTAGTCCCGGGGTGCGTTTCCGGTGATGGTGAATGTGTGTCTTGTATCGGGTTTGAGTGTCCTTGTTTTGGAGAGTTTTAGACCAATTGTATGCCTACGTTCGGGGTGTCACTTTACTGTAGATGTGGCGGCTCTGCTTCGATTATTACTGTTTATGAGTTCAGTAGCCGCTTATTCAAATTTGCTACATTTTAAAGGAGGGATAGTTGGTGTTGACTTCGAGGGGCTACATTCATATCATTTCATAGGAAGTCGGATTTGAGTGCGAAATTGAGTAAGTTGAGGTAACGTGTGTACAGCACAAGAGTGCATGTGTGTGACACATAAGTAATAAGGAAAGTGTACTCACCCTCAGGGATTTTGTAGGACAGGATTGTTTAAATTTGATGCAGAACATGAGTCTGTATCTTTCATTATCGGAGGTATATCTTGGGATTGTGGTTGAGGATTGTTTAGTCTGGAAGTTTGTGACGGGTCGGGCGGGGATTTTATTTTAGTGGCGGGGAGTTGGAACTATTAGAATGTTTGGGTGTTGGCGGGATTGTTGCAGTTTTGCAGTGGTGGTTTGGAAGCATTCAATTTTGTAGAGTGTTGGGATCTTTTGTTTCGGTTGGATTTTTGGAAGATGTCGCGCGATTCTGGAGTGGGCTGGGTTGTGCAGGAGTGTCTTGGAGGAAGCGGTTTTGTAGGTATTGATAGCTGCATGCTGGTAATTTGTTCCTTGCCTCATGGTACTGCTGTGGTTGAGGGGGAGGGGTTTCGGGGCTGGATTTGATCGGGACGGGCATGATGGTTGACCTAGTTCAGTCGCGGCTAGGAGCCTCTGTTGACATGTGGGGTTTTGGACGCGAAGAGGCTGGAGGATTGGCCGGAATGTGGGATGTTTGGCTGGATTCCTATTTGTTGGATGTCAGTTGAGATAGGTCTGCACTTTTCATTTATCTGTAGGTTGGTGTTCCTTTGTTGAGTGTGCTTTGAATGAATTTTTAGTTTGGATGCTTACAATTGGGTTCTCGTGTTAGAGTTTGTTTATTACAAATAGATGTATGTTTGGTGGAATGTGGAGTTTGGATCGTGTTTGGTTTGCTTGAATGGGGTTCGCTCCGGGGGTGTTGATTTCCTCCACTTTTGGGGTGCTTCTCCTCCATACTTTCTGCATGTATGTGGCAACCCTGCCTGTGTTATTGCCTGTGTGTCGTGCATACGTGCCTGTGGGCTATCCATGCGTTATTTAAATTTAAATTTATTAAGCTTCGTATTAAGTTTTGTATTTGGATTTAATGGTGCTTTTTGCAAGTTAATATCAGTTGTTCTTTTTTGATTATTGAACGGTAAAGTTCGCAGCGGATCTACTACGTTGGTAGAAAAGTGACATCCCTGATCACGACCATTAATATAAGAATAATAATAATAATTTATGGAAAAGGTTTGGTTTTAATTATTTACATAAGTGTTAATATGTTTATAGTTGGAGGGGGTTTACAAACAAAGTTTATTTTATTTAAAACAGATGTGGCATAATTTTGGAATGTAAAACGTTTTCAGAGATTTATTTTGATTTCTGACAAACTTAATCTACTATTATGCTATCATCAGCGTAATGTGAAAAGGATATAGATTTTACTAACAATTTATATTATTTTAATTATTATGTAACAGGAAAATGGTTCTGCTGAAGATTGTGGCTTAGTGTGATTTGTTTTTCTGATAAGCATGTTACAGAATTATGGCAACATTATCGTAATGGATGGCTTAAACTATCATCCCCTATTAACCATATTAATTAAATTGTTTCAGATACCTGAGCCATAAGTTAATAAATTTTCTTTCAGAGTTCTGTACTTATGTTTTAATAAGGTTACTTGTGCGGGCGGGAGTTGAAATAAATAATAAAATTAATTAATTAACCGATAATAATATTAATTAGTTACAGATTCCTGAGCGACTAACTAATAAGTGTATTTTAGAATTTTAATTTTAATTTAGTTTTAATCTTATTCAAAATACAGCAGAGCAGATAGGTGATGCGGACCGAGAATGCTGATTGGCGATTGCAGATTAGTAGATTAGAATTGTGATTGTCTGATAACAGTAGTTTAGTAAACGATTTGCCAGGTGTCTGTAACCGGGTCGTTCTCTCCTTACTAACATACCTTCCCATCCTTACCTATTTTTTATGTAAACGGCTGTAGGAATAGGCCCGGCGTTATCCGGGAATCTTGCCTAGCGCTTGGTCCTACAGTCCTATCAATCAATCAATCAATCAATCTGCTTTCTTGTGGATTGTAATTGCCAAGTCTTTTATTTGTGGTGTATTCTACCAGAATTTTAAACTTCTTGGAGTATTGGTGTTTTTGTGCTGTGTAGATGAATCTAAAGCAGACATCTTGTTTTTTAGCTTTTCAATGACACTTTTAACTTTCCACTCCATTCGTGGCTGAGTGTTGTTAGTTTGGTTGTTGTTGTCAATTAATGACCAGAGATTTTCGGTGATGTTGATAACGTATTTTTCGAGAATTTCTTTAAATGCCTTCATCTGTTGTTAATACTTAACACAAATTATCATCCAAGGTTTCCGCTTGTATTATTGGTAACCGAGTACTCTCGTAGCAGTCGTGATATAAGCTTCTTAAATTTGGTTCCATTTTTATTCTATACTGATGGCTTCGTTCCTATTAATATTGAGTTGGAGCCTTTTTATTGGAAATGTTTATTGTTTATCGTATCTTTAACTCTGATTGTATTAAATTCCCTTCTAGTTGTCTTTGAGTACTTCACAGCTGCTGGCATATTTTTAACCGTTGGTGATCGCTGTGTATGTCTGCGCCTCTCATTTTTCTAAAATCTTTTAGTGATGTGAGAAATCCTTATAGACCGTTATCTGATCGTGGTCTAAATTTAAATTTTTGTTCTGTCATTTGTTGATGTCTATTTGTATTTATGTATATTTTTTTGTAGGAAATTTGCCAGTCTACGAGTAGTTTTTCATTGTTGTGTTGCTTAGCAACGCATTTTTATCCATGACAGTTGTCAGGTTGGTGTTTTCATTTCCAATTTTATAGAATTAAAATCCTCTTGTACGATTTTGACTTCTCTATGCATTTCTGCTATTGTGGTTTGATTGTTTATAGAATTTGTTGTTTCATATGCATCTTAGGTTGCGGCAGATCACTAAATGATGATTGTGTTTCTTATTTTTGAATGAAATCTTGCCACTATTATTCTGTTAACTGCTTTTCATTCCAATAATGTTTTCTTCGCTTTATTTTTTGTTATTAAATATTCCCACCCCTTGTTCATGTTTGTCGTCTTTGTCATATAACCCCTATTGCTTAGAGTTCTGATAGTTTAGTTCCTGACTCTAGTATTTGTTTCTGTAATTGGTGTTTTTCGGATTAATGAATCCTACCTCTCAGTGCTGCTGGGTAAGACATACTGGTAGGTCGAGGTTTTCAAGTTAGTAATACCAATTTATTGGTAAAGAAAATATAGTTTGCAAACCTAACTACGCCACACATTCGAAAGTAAAAATGTTTCCAGGTTTACTATTCAAACTTATGAAATATTCACCATTTCTAATGTTTCTAGTAAACGGGACCGCTACTTTACCTCCGTGATTTTGTGCCATTATAATATAATAGTTCCAATATCATATATCTATTTGTAAAGGTATTGACACTACTTGTCTACTGGGCGAAACACATTATCTGATATTAAACAAAACGGAACCATTAAGCAATACTACGAGAACCTTGCAAATCACATGAATATTAAAGATTATCCTATATCAGTTTATTCTAAAATTAGTAAATCAGTAAAACCATGGCCTTATAAGTTAAATGAAAATAATTTGGTAAGGCTGCGATAAAGGCAATACAATTACAATACATTCTAATGTCAACAATGTGATTTTATTACGGATAGTAAGGTGCCTTAATTAAGAGTGGTACTACATCTTTAAACCTTTTAAATCTTTATTGTTTTCTTTGTAAGACTTCGGTAGTAAAAAAACTTTAAAAGATTGTATTTCCATTACATTCCAATTAACATCCTTACAACCATAGTTCGTAACTATCTAATGATGAACTATCTCATCACTTGGGGCGAAACATATTATTTTCAAATCATAATGGATAGTTCTTGATTGTCATATAGAAATTCAAAATTTGTTTTGTGTTCAGATAATTTCTGGAATCTTTTTTTAATAGAAGTAATTGTCTGATCCAAAACTTTAAAATAAAATTCATCTTTAAATTTTTGCTTAGGTTCCAAAATAACTTCATCCGAACATTCATACAAAGACATCGATTTCTTTCGACGAAGTTCGTCTGCAATGGTCTTCGCTACCTATAAGAACTGTTCAAATTCATCATCTGATCTTAACTTTTCAATAAATTTTAATGTAGAATCAAGTTGTTTTGTTGCAATCAAAATATTCAATTTACGGTTCTGTAGATATTACTGACTACATTTATTAAACTTAAAGTTGATATCAAATAACCAATGCACAGATAAACTTAAATGTCAATATTTTATTTCCCAAAGATTCGGCGATATTTATGGTAGATGCATCACCAGTTGACGAAATTTCGACAAGAGCTTCATGGATATCACCCAACTGTTCTTTTAGGGGTTTTAATGAGTCAATTCTGCTTTTCCATCTTGTAGTACTAATTGGTTTTAAAGTTAAAGAACTTCTATGTTTTTTTAATACAAACCATCTTTTAACGGAACTCGAAAAGAAAACATAAAGACTTTGAACAGTATCAAATAATAAAACGACATCTCGCGAACATTGGGCAGCGTCATTTATTACTAAATTTAGCGTGTGAGACAAACATGGTATAAAAAAAGCTCAAGGTTCTTTGGTTCTTATAAGATTTTGCATACCGATGTGTTTACCTCTCATATTTGAGCCATTGTCGTAACCCTGATCCCGGCAGTTTTTAAGAAGTAACATTTTATTTAATTCATTGAGCACAATTTCTCTTAGACCAGATCCCTTGGTGTCATTAGCTTCTAAAAATGTAATGAAATGTTCTCTTATTTCAAAATTTTTAATAAATACCCTGAGTAGGATGGATTTACAATAGGAACATATATTATTTTTCTATATGCTATGCCATTCATTAACTTAGTATATATTTTTTAAATGAAATTCGTATTGTATTTAATTAATTTTAATAAAAATAAAATATTTCGAAATATTGAAATTTACAAAATGTTATGAATTATTTTATAAAATTGCGCCTTTTGGGTTATTAATAATTTTACGACTGGTTGCAGTGCACAATGTGCACTTATGGCCGGACCGTCCCTGGATCAAGAATCGTAACTACCGTAGTGTTAAAGATATTACGATTCACAATGAGCATCAAAAAAAAACATTTTTGCTTAAATTTTTGCTCCATAAACTATATGGAGAAATCATGTATACTAGACTGAAATAAGGGGAAATAATTGTACCCTGGATGAAAAGGCTATTATTGAATTTTATTGTCTCTTTCATTCGTTTAGCATTGATATTACGATAAATAAATGTTTGAATATAAATTTTGTATAAAATATGATGAAATCATTTACTGTCCTGAATGAAACTAATCGCAGTGGCATGAAACATTTATTTGATTTCATGTATGTATTTGAACTTAGTTTTATAGATTTGATTGAATTTAATTATCGTAATATCAATGGTAAAGGAATGAAAGAGAAAATAAAACTCAAATATAGCCTTTTCATCCAGGGTACAATTATTTCGCCTTATTTCAGTCTAGTATACATGATTTCTCCATATAGTTTGGCTATCTGTAGTAATTATTCGTGCTTAAATAACAAATAATATAATATTTTTTCTCAGATGGCTTACCTATAAGTTCTTCCTTACCACCTTTGTTAGCCAACATTTTTAAGAAAAACTTTAATCATCATATTTTACCAATAAAGTGTGTGCATGGTGTGAACCACTCGGAGGTTCATGAATAAGATAGGACTCGAACATTTATGGAACGAACTAAAATTGGGGGCCAGAAAGCCAGAGCCATATAACATCAGTGATCTCACGATTGCGTTTGATGAAGAGTGAAATGCGATCCCCCAGATTTAGGTCAAATCTTAAATGATGCAAGTTTTTATTCAAAGTTCACTTTTCTTTCAGCCACAGTTGGACGTTTATATTACGCTATATAATTTTACGAGTATTTACATACATGTTAAAACTGTTTTTTATAACTGAAACGCCATCTCTTATCAAATTTAATCGTAACTAAAATACCATATGTTAAAAAATCTACTTACTATTTTACGAACAGAATTCATAAAATTATAAACTTTGCAATATTAACTAACTTTTTTTCGACTATTAAATCATAATTATTAATTATTAACACGTAAAATAAAAATAACCATATTGGCTAGGGTGAAGGTTTCATACTCTCTTTCTAGTAACTGCATATTTACTACATTACAAAGTACAAAGTAAAAAATTTGCAGTTATTGGAGATGTGATACTGGATGGTGATCTGGATAAATCAGCTTCACGTAAACTCGAGTTCTTCAATAGACGTAGACGGTTTTAAAGATCGCATCAGGTTCTCCAGATATATAAAGCCTTTATTAGACCGTGTATAGAAAATGCTGTCGAGTTTGGAGTCGAGTATATAGAATTGCTCTTCAGTTGCTGGATAGAGTTTAGCGGCGTGCCATCCGACTAATACGAAACTCCAGACTTACGAAAGTTCTAGACAGCCTGCGTGTTCCAAAGATTTATAAATGGTAAATGTTTTTCAGAATTAAAGAAAAAATACCACCATTTGTTACGCCAGGACGGGTAACACGAGGAATGGTTAATGCGCATAGGTTTACGGTGAACCTGCCGAAACCTCGAACTCAAGATGCAAAGCGCGAATTTTTTTATCGAACATCTAGGAAGTAGAATTCGTTGGCCGGTTTTCAGTTTCCGTTGCACAAGTTTATGGAAGCTATCAGTTGGTAGTGTTTTGAGCCCCAAAACAGATTGCAAAAATAGAAACAAACAAATAAAAATTATAGTTGAAATGTGTCACCAAAACATCAATCAGATTCCAAATACACAATCTGCCTGCAATCAATGAAAAGATACGCATAAATTAACACACTGAATAAAGTTCTATCACCACAGTAATTATTTTAAATGTTATTGTTTTAAACTCTCAACAGTTAACACCCAAATTAATTTCGACAGATTTTCGAAAAACAAAACTTCGTTCAAAAATGACCGGACACCGTACATTTTATTTCTTGGTATTCAGATACCAATGAAACCTAATTAAAATCTGTTTGTTATCCAACATTATATAATTATATTATTACTTTGTGAAACGATACCCCCACCCCGTTGTTTCCTCCGGAAACAATGTCGACAAGAATAAAACGAAGAAAAAGTAACCGGACCAAACCATCTTTCGCGAATAATAAAAATTTTTGCTCAATAATTAATCTAATTAGCAGAATTACAGTGAAATGAGAATTATAATTACATTAGGCGTAAAATTCATTAAATTTAAACCACAAAAAATCGTGTTAAAAAGTACACAACACGAAAAAAAAAATGTATACTAAGAGAATTAACTTAATTTTTTTTTAAAGAACATGGAAGTAAGAAGAATATAAAAATTCTTGCCATAACGAAAAAAAAGAAATTTTTAATTATGATTATGATGATGATGGTGATGATCAAAATAAAATGTAAGACGATGAACAGATACAATAGACACAATATTTTTATTATAAAAGGGAGCATCTTCATTCATCTTCTTTTTTTTTCCTTTCGTTGAGCTTTTATTTACTCCAGCACATAATGTACCTATCTACAAAGTTAATTTCCATTTTATCTTATTCATATATACGTATATACATGCGAATACTTTGATTCAAGTAGTTGTCTTAATTACATTTAATGAAATTGTTTTAATTTCTAGAATAACAAAACGGATAACAATAAGAAGACGTTAAACAATTAGAAGAAAACAAATAGAAACTCATGTTTTAGTTTTTTTTTTTGATACTGTTATTTACCTTTAATTATTTAAGATAATTTAATTTGATGAGAATTTAATAAATTGTTACACAAAACCAAGAATACCGTTTAATTGAATTAGATTTCGTTTGCAATTAACAAAACAAAAACAATGGAATTGTTTGTGAATTTTATTAGACTTTGAATTATAGAAATGAGCGTTAATTAAGACTCAGATATACTTGAACGTAAGTAAATTAAAAGTACAATCAACAAATTAATTTTTTACTTTGGTAGTAAGGTAGAAGGTTCATTATATGTATTATTTTATTGAAACAGTAGACTATCGATCTAGTCTCTTAGTCCCTTGGGACTAACAAACGATATATATTTGTGTTATTGATTCTTGTATCAAAGTAAATATTTCTTGGTCTTATCAGTGGAGGACGACAACAGACTCGGTTTACGCAGAAATCATCTTTACATTGCATAGCTCACTGCTAGTATATAGTAATGACATGTAAAACAGATGCACTTCAATATGAGGTTAAGATAAGTATGTTCTTTCACACCACCGATCATAATCAGATTGTGATTTTCACTAAAACTTTCGCCACGGTTTCATATTCAAGTAGTAATTATTCATTTTTATAAACATTTGGAGTAAGGTCACTTGGTGTAGTTTCATTCAATCTGTTCAGCTCGGTCAGTATCCCTCATACCATAGACACATTTCTAGTTTCTTAACCATGAGTATGAAACTATGATTTTCGAAATGAGCATACATGACACACTACAGTTCTCAGTTCATTTGAAGGTTTATAAGAATTCATTTAAATTCTTACTTAACAGTGTGATTTAAACATATTTTTGTTTCGCACTCCGCCTTAATTTTCCTATTTTCTTTGATTTTCCATTAATTTATCAAATTCTGTATTAATATTTTTTTTAAACTTCAAAATTTATAAAAAAATAAACCAATACATGGAAAAACCAATATTTATAGTTTTCGCTATTCACTAACTGTATAACTTAGCACTGTCGTCACTAAAAATGCCATGGGATGAGAAAAAAAACCCCTCATTCCGAAGCCATATTTAAACCAAGTTGCAAACCATGGTTACAAGTGACACATGACAACGAAATCATGGTTAACTCGAAACTGTAGTAACCAGATATGTGTCTTTAGTATAAATAAGGATTCGACTAGTTTATAGATTGTGGATATATTCAACGTGGATATATCCATTCGCCACCATTTTCAAACCTTCTAACTATTTTAACGAGCTTTGCGCTAAAACTCGTTGAACAAGATAATCACTAATCATTTGTACCAAAATGAATTGATTTTAATTTGAACGAACTCGATAGCATAAATATTAAATATACCAATACAAATGCAGCCAGTGACTCAAAACAAGTTGTAGACACAGTTGGGCGTGTAAATCACATGATGTAATTTATACAGTTTTTACATGTAAACAACGTGTAATTTACCCATTGCCTGGTAGGAACTTGGGAGATAATTTCGCCGAGAATTTGTTGGCTGCGTCACTTTGGGCAAAAGTCCGTACAAAAATCGCCTGTGTTGTATTACAATCGTTTCGTGGATTATCTTTATTCAGGTATATAAGTGTAAACAATTTATTTAATAGTTTAATTTATAATTTATTTAACAATCTTTAATGATTTCACTTGGAATCCAAATTAACAACTGCTTCATATTACAAATTTGTCTTACAGTATTTTAATAATTATCTATACTACATTATATACAATACTACATTATGTACAATACTACATTATGTACAATACTACATTATGTACAATACTATATTATGTATACTATACATGTATTACAATTAGGTGTTACAGTATTTCAACAAAGTATTCACAACACGTTTCCCCTATGATGAAGATAAACCAGAATGGTTTATCTTCAATCTATCTATAGTAATTCAAATTTGATATAAAATATAACTTTCTCACAGACTTTCTGTTTTAGTAAACCAACTAGTTTAGCTTATGAGAAATCAATAGCTCAATGAAAACCAAAATTAGTAAAGAGATTAATATTAAGTTAGTTAATAATAAATATTCAAATTAAACTAAATTAGTGATAAACCAATTCATTACAATAATAATAATAATAATAGTAACAATATCAATGAACCATCAATTGTGAAACAACTTTAAGCGATTATTATGTACGATTTTATTTGTTCGACCAATGCGTATGGTAGAATTTTCCTCCGAATTTAAATTTATAATTGGATAAGGACCCTTCCACAGATTATCAAGTTTCCCTTTACCCATTGCTTCGTTTTTCAGAAGTACTAAGTCTCCAAGTTGGAATTTTGTTTCATTTGCAGTTTTGTCGTAATAACGCTTGGAATTTTCTTTTTTTTGTATTAGTTTTGCTCTAGCTACTTGCCAACAATTTTGAAATTTATGTTTCAATTCAGCGACATAAGAATCGTAATTATAATATGGCTCGGGATCTCGTTTTAATGATGTAGGAATGGTCGGTTTAAATCCGAAGACTATTTCGAAGGGCATATAGCCTGTAGATGAATGTGGAGTTGAGTTATACGTAAATAACGCCATAGAAACCCATTTATCCCAATTGTCGATATCGGTTGAAGTAAAATTTCGTAAATATTCTCCTAAGGTACGGTGCGAGCGTTCTAACGCCCCATTTGATTGAGGGTGATAAGCGGTAGTATTAATCTACCGGTAGTATTAATATGAATTAATATTTCAACATCAGAAGTTGAAAATTTTACAAATATTTGAAAAAAAATCTGACATAAAATTAGAACCCATATCAGTTACAATAGATTGAGGAGAACCAAACAAACAAATACAATGATCCACGAATGCTCGTGCAATCGTCAAAGTTTCCTGATTTGGAAGACAAACACCCAATGAAAATTTAGACAGATCATCCTGGATTGTCAAGATAAATTTATTTTGATTTTCAGTCACAGGCAGTGGACCTACTATATCTAAAAACAACTTTTCAAATGGAAATCTGGATGTAGAGGTGATTTTCATCGGACATTTGTTTGATTTACTAACTTTATTTTTTTGACATTGAGAACATTTTTTAATATAATTTCGGATAGTAGTCAGCATTTTCGGAAATTCGTAGTAATGTTTTAATCTTTTATACGTTCTTAACACACCTTGATGGCCACCAAGAGGATTAAAATGGAAATCGTGCAATATTTTTTCGATATCTCGTTGATTGTTGAGTTTTCTAATATTTTGATATTGTGATTGTGTGTCATTTTTAACATTTGAGTCAAGAGAAAATGCATTCGGATAAGATAAATTATTATGATCTATATCTGAACTATTAAATTTTGGTGTATCAGGTGAGGCTACTAATTTAGATTTCGATCTGGTTACTATATTGATAGGTTCGTTTTCCATTTGAGTATTAGGTAGTTCTATGCGACTTAATGAATCCGCGTTTTTATTGTCTTTGTCTGATTTATACTCGATTTTATAGTCGTATCCATCTATATCTATTCTCCAACGAACTAATCGAGATGAAGGATTTGACATTGATTTAAGCCAAATTAAAGGTTTATGATCGGTTCGTATTATAAATTGCTGCCCAAAAATATATGGACGAAATCGTTTTAATGCCCAAACGATGGCAAGCAGCTCTTTTTCGATAGTCGCATAATTCCTTTCAGCCTTTTGCAACACCCTACTTGCATAAGCAATCGGAAGGTCGATCTCAGCTGAAGAATTTTGCGATAAAATAGCACCAATGGCTACATCGCTGGCATCTGTAGTAACTATAAAAGGTTTTTTAAAATCTGGATATGATAAAATAGGTGGGTTCATTAGCGCTGTTTTTAATTTTATAAAAGCCTCTTCACAAAAAGCTGACCATTCAAATGTCATGCTTTTTTTTAGAAGTGCTGTGAGAGGTTCCGCAATATTCGAAAAATGATTGATAAAGCGCCTATAATAACTACATAGTCCTAAAAAAGATTTCACATCCTTTGTATTTTTCGGTCTAGGGTAATCCTTAATCGCAACAATTTTTGAGGAGTCGGGACAAATTCCCTTATCAGTAATGATGTGGCCTAAATAATTTATTTCCTTTCTCAGGAATTTACATTTTTTGGGTTGAAGTTTAAGGTTGTGTTTTCGCAGACACGATAAAACTTCCACTAATTTCTTATTGTGATCATTTAAGTCATAACCATAAATCACGATGTCGTCGAGATAAACAAAACATCTAACACCATTCAAACCAGAAAGTACCGAGTTCATCATGCGCTGGAAAGTCGCGGGTGCGCCTCTTAGTCCGAACGGCATTCGGTTGAAATGGTAGTGACCCTGGTTTGTGCTAAATGCAGTTTTTTGTTTATCTTTCTCGCTTATTGGAACTTGATGATAACCATCCGCCAAATCGATGGTTGAAAAATAATTAGATCTCCCAAGCTGATCCAATATATCCTCAATGTTTGGTAGTGGGAATGTGTCTGGAATTGTGATTTCATTAAGTTTTCTGTAGTCCACGACAACTCTCCATCGCTTAAGGCCTTCTTCCGATTTTTTCGGAACAATAAGCAATGGCGAGTTCCATGGGCTATTAGAATTCTCAATAATTTGCTTCTTTAACATATTGTCAACTTGTTTATCTATTTCTTCTTTTGTCGAAAAAGGCAGTCGGTAAGGTTTTACATTCACTGGTCTAGCATTTGGAATGAGAGAAATTTCGTGTGATAATGCATCAGTTGCTGTTAGCTCGTCACCCTCCAAGTAAAAGATATCATTAAACAACCGGCATATTTTAATGATTGAATTTTTTTCTTCTTCATTAAGATGACCAGTATCAATATAGTTTTCTAATATTTTAAGCCTATTTTCGACTGGATTTTTCCATTTATTAAGATTATAAACTTCATAATTTTCTAAAGGCATAGGATTTATATGTATTTCTTTTATTTCGACCGGAAAGTTATTTGTATTTAGAACAGACACGTTCAACTGCGAATTTTTTATTTGAATAATGGAATTTCCAGTGAAAACTCCAGGTGAAATTTCGATTGAAGGACAAAAATATTCACTATTATTCGGAAGCAATTGACAAATCTTAATAAATTTTTCGACTCGAGGAGGTATGATATCGTTGACCAAAAATTGAGAACATAGAGGAATATTTTCTGAAGAAGTAGGAGTTATCGGAATTTCTAAAATTTTATTTTTGTAATCGATTTTACATCCATAATGTTCTAAAAAATTTTTACCTAAAATGCCCATTGATTTTATAGGGAAATCGTTATTAACAATGTGGAATTTCTGAGATATCGAATAGTTGTCATTCAAAAATATTTTACCTTCACACAATGCAAGGGTTTGAATTTGATTCGGGGTAATACCAGTAATTGAGCATTTTAAATGTGGATAACAAAACACATTCTCTTTAATGAATTTCTTTTTTATGATACTAATATCTGCCCCAGTATCAATTAGAAAGGAAGAATTTTTGTCTGATAAAATGTCAATGGTTAAAAATACAAATTTACTATCATGATTTATTAGATTAATTGAATATGAAGGTTTGTTATTTAAATGAGTATTGAAAGAAGAAATATTTGAACTAGAACACATATTTAATGCAAGTCTTTCACTCGAACGGCTGTGTTCGATTGTTCCTGAACGAGTGAGTTCTCGTTTCCCGATTTTTCGATAGGTTGAATTGATGAGGTAATGTTTCGTTGAGACCGATTTGCTTCACTATACTTCCTTTGACGACAATTTTTTATATGATGGCCAACCCTCTTACAATAACCACAACTAACCGTATTTTGAACTGGATATGAAGATTGGTTTTGCTGAAGACCAAGTGATTGATTTGAATTTTCAAATGTATGATTATAATTTGGAGGATTTTGAAAATTATTCGAAGTTTTACGATAGCAAGTTTCAGAAGTATGTCCAAGTTTTTTACATATATGACATTTTGGTCGATAATTATTTGATGTATTCGGATTTGTATAAGCAGTTGAAGTCAATTTATAATTAAGAGTAGCTTCTTCTTCTATTGCTTTAGCGACGGCATCTTTTAAATTTGTAAATCTGCATGCTTTAATAATTATTTGAAGTGAACTTTTTAGACCATCTTCGAACGATTTCAAAGCTGTTCGTGAATTGAGACTATGTATGATTTCATATGACGCATCACCTTCACGAGCAATACATGCATCGTTTAAATCACTTAGTAACTGATCTACTCTATGAGAAAATGTCTTAACGTCCTCATTTGGAAGTTGCCTCGCTCTAACTAATTCTACTTGCAAATATTCAATTGGCCTACTTTCCGAAAATTGAGTTTTTAATTCTTTTTTTATTTCATCAAAAGTCTTGAATTGTTTGTGTTTAAAAATGTCGTGAGCTTTGTCTTGGAGCTTGAACATTATCATTTCAATTAGTGCGTCTTCATTAAATTCGTCATTTAATTTTTTTGAAACCATATCACAAGAATAAATAAATTTTTGTAATTTTCTTGAAGAACCATCAAATTCAGGAATAAGTTTATATGCCATGTTTAAATCTAAAGACATTTTGCTTTTCTTTTCAATAGGAATGCAAACGATAGATTTAGTTTTGGTATCGATAATGGATGGATTTGATGTCGATTTTAAAATATCGTTTTGATAAACTCGAAGTTGTTCAGGTTCAAGAGTATTATCACTACTAATACCACTATTTAAAATTGGTTTACTCACCGATTGTATTGTTTTCAGGTTTTTATAAGAATTAACGGATCCGGTGGGTGACTCAGTTTCACTAGAAACTACGGATTTCTTAGTACATTTTATGTTACGGCTTCTTAGTTTTTTCTCAAGTATTGATTCCTCGTCAGTAGAACTCATAAATATTGAATGAATAGTATGTGAATTAAAAAAATATATATATATGTGAGAAAAGAATATATTCAAATATCAAACCGAACTTACCATGAGCCGTGATGTGTACGTATGGTAGTAGAATTATTGTTAATTTAAAATGAAATGATCAACATTTAGTTAATATGTAATGCGATATGATTAACAGTATTGTTGTGTGGTTCAGCTTTGTTGGTTATTTAATAATTTCGTTGATGACCAATATATGAGATGACATTGAAAGTGATACCGTTGATCGATTCCAGATAAATGTTGAACAGCAATGATACTATTTTTAATAATTAAGATGAAATTACGAGTTATTGTTTAACACTGGTTGTTAAATGATATCATGTATGAGTGTCCTTGAGTTACTTTACGACGTCACAGTAATATTTATTGTACTACTGTTAATCTATGGGTCAATCACTGTCTAACAAGTAACTATTCGTAACCTTGATTGAAAGTGTACCATAAACCGCAATTAGCAGACTTTTTTCTGGAATAAGAAAAATCCACGAATTTTTTGATCTATAATAAAAATTTATTGATTTTATCACCTGGATACTGGTAGGAGTAATTCCCACCAGCCACGCTGCCTCCACGTTTAAACACTGATAATTATATTGTAGCCTGCTTACGAATTAACGTTGTTAACTGCTTATGTTTTACCTACTCCGGTGTGATAATTTCACCGTTTAAGTCAGGTTGATATGATATTTTTATACACTATATATCCTGATATTAATTTAAAAAAAAAATCACTACACGATCGTAATAAATATCGCTGTCACCATTTGTTGTATTACAATCGTTTCGTGGATTATCTTTATTCAGGTATATAAGTGTAAACAATTTATTTAATAGTTTAATTTATAATTTATTTAACAATCTTTAATGATTTCACTTGGAATCCAAATTAACAACTGCTTCATATTACAAATTTGTCTTACAGTATTTTAATAATTATCTATACTACATTATATACAATACTACATTATGTACAATACTACATTATGTACAATACTATATTATGTATACTATACATGTATTACAATTAGGTGTTACAGTATTTCAACAAAGTATTCACAACACCTGTCCCACAGTAAATTGACGATTACAGCTGCGTAGATTGTAGTGTTGGGCGGATTTATCGTAGGCGGCTTTAAGATAATGCTTGATTTTGTCGCGAATTAAGTTAAGACGATCCGGTTTGGCTAAGACAGACACTTCGTTGTCGTTTGAATCACAGAGTAATCTACGTAGTTGGTGATCTGAACCATGTAATGTCATGTGCTGACCAAAAACTAAATAGTGCGGTGAAAATTGAGTGGAACCATGTATTAGATTACGGATAGCAGCTGATATTTCTTGGATGTGAAGATCTCATTCGTTGTGCTCCGTATCGCTAACGTAAGAACGAATCGCCGATAGAATGGTCCTATTTACCTGCTCCGAGGCGTTACTCTGAGGTGAGTAAACAGGAGTTCTAATATGATTAACTCCATATTTTAGGAATAAGTCCTGGAACATTTTGCAAACAAACTGTTTTCCGTTGTCACTCGTAATGACCTCTGGGACTGAGAATAATAGAAAAATTTCGTTCTCCAGAAATTGGCATATCAAGACCGCTGACGCTTCTCTCAAGGGCTTTAGTAGGACGAATTTGGAATAATGATCCAATACAATCAGAAGGTACGCATTACCGTGTTTTGAGCGTGGATATGGTAAGAAACTCGACAATCTCCTCAAGGTCTTCATTTTTTTGTCGTACTTAATTCAACAACGTATAGACGCGCTCATATTTCGTCTGTTTATTCGTTGAGACATATTTTCAAAATAAACGTGAACAATAATAACCTGAACATTTTTGACAAAGTTTAAAGACTGATCTATCCAATTTTCTTCGAACGAAAAAGAGTTTCACTTTTGAATTGATTGAATTTTGACTCTCGGAAAGTTTTTAAAATTTAACCATGTGTTTTTGGTGACAGGTCAGCCAAATTAATATGTTACTTTAAAATTGATACATTGATAAACTTGGTGCAGCGACCAAAATCATCATAGCTTCGTATGCCTTTGAGCGAAAGCAAATTCATAAGAAGTCCTTCCTGCGTGTCGGACGTTCTAAAAAACTAAACACTACATATTTGCCTAAAGTTAATTTATGTGTCGATACTCTAATATGTTGTAGATTCGTTTTCCTGAAAACACACCGAGTTAAACGGTACTCATTTTCTAGATAGCTTTATGATGTTACAAAAGAAAGGCAGTTATAGTAATCGTCCGATATCCTCAAGCTTATTATTATAAGATAACTATTATCTTAACGGGAATTGGTGTTTACTTCTTGTATCAAAGTAAAATTACTAGGTCGTATAAGTGGAGGACGATTATAGATTCGATTAACGCACAAATCATATGTACATTGCATAGCTCCATGCTAGTATATAGTACTGGCATGGAAGATGGATCGTCTCATGATTTCTGAACTTCAATAGAAGGTCAAGATATGAATGTTTATTCACACCACCGATCATAATCAGATGGTGATTTTCATTCAAATTTTCGCAACGGTTACATATTCAAGTATTGTAATTATTCATTTTGATAAACAATTGGAATGAGGTCATTTGGTGTATGGTGTAATTTCATTCCATCTTTCCTGTTCATTCAGAATCGGTAAATTATGACAAGATTCGACTAGTTTAAGCAGTTGATATATTCAAAGTATCATTAGCCTCAATTTTCAGCTTTTCTTAATGTTCTTACAGGATTTGCTATATAGGCTAAATTCAAAATGTCTCGAACAGCATAGTAAACTCTGTAATTGTTATAGAACGCGGTGTTTGTATATAGTAGACAATATGCAATATTTTTAATGATAATCGATCTCAGCTTAAAATGAGAAAAGAGATAACACTATAAAACGAGCGAATCAACGTCATGAGAATACATGAAGCTAAGGAATCGAAATCTTTTGTAGACTTATTGAAGTGTACGTGCTATGTTTATACAGAGTGCTCCGTTCCAGAGTGTTCAGGCACAATTCAAATAATGTATCAAACATAATTTTTATAATATACAAAAATCACGCTAAATACAATCTTATTTGAAACGATTCTTCGTAAATATGATATGTTATCATATCTTATGGGGAGAGGAGATTAATGTTTCCCTTCTTATAAACCTATATTTCAACCCCATAAGAAAAAATTGAATTTATTAAGAATACCTCGATGGAAAGATTACGGTCGGACCGTTCATCCAAAACAGGTGTTGGTATAATGACAAAGTAACACCTAGATTTTCGATTAGTGCAGGTTCTTAAGACGCAGATGGTTTGTTAACGTATAACAAAATGCTACAGTGAAATATTCCACTGAAGGGGATGGTTTTTCAACGTAATTTCACATATTTTCAAAATTTGCATGTACCTTACCATACGTCGTACCATTAACGTCAAATAATTTGTGCAATGCATATCAACATATCTCGACATGGACTTTTAGTTCGGTAAAATATCCAAATATAGTTGTGATAATGGACCAATCGATGTCACATTAAACTGCTAATCGAGGATGAGAAGATCAACCCAACCGCATTTCGTTTGAAATATGATAAACGATTTAAGATAAACGATTTAGATATTTTAGAGTTTGGGATGAAGCTTTTAAATCGTTTACGGTTTAATAAACGATTTAAGATAAACGATTTAGATATTTTAGAGTTTGGGATGAAGCTTTTAAATCGTTTACGGTTAGGTTCCATGTAGAGAAAATGTCTGTAAGGTGGTTTTCTAACGGTTTCAGTTGAATAATTTAAATACACATATGTATATTGTATAAGCTTGTCAGTCGATTAATTTTAAATGATTTTAAAATCACCCAATTTTATTTGTTAAAATGTCCTAGTAGTCCAACAATGTTAGGGTTGTTTATAGATCAAAGGTAGACACCTGAACATCTAGAGCGTTATTAATCGCGAACTCCTAATTCTGGTTAAACAAATTTCCAATATTTATATCCGTTAAATGCTAGAGGGAAGCTATATGAGGATTAGCCTTTCCAATCTTAATTTGTATTTCCTTACTGGATGACTCTTGTAGCTCATAATTCTCAGCTAATCTTATCATTTTTGTTGAAGTAAGAAAGATTCATTGTTTCGTTGCTATAATGTTTCTCATTTAAGCTCTTAATAATCATTTGTACATCCGTTGGATTGATTGGTAAGGATTAGACTACTAACAACTCCCAAGCTATTACTAAAGAGACGCATCGAAACATCTCGAAATATACTATAAAGAAACTTTATTTATGTTTCAATAGAATGATATGAGTTTTAATTGTCGTTTCGACCATCGACTACTGTCAATGGAGATCGGTATAGAAGATGATCTTGACAATATTTGGTTCCAACAATACGAGGCTTCGTGCCACACAGCAAGTGCAACAGTTGAAATAACTCGAGAAAAGTTTGTAGATTCGATTATTTCAAAAAATTGTGATATTGAATTGAAGGCCATTCAATAGGTTGTGATTTAACACCATTAGACTATTTTTTGGGGTCATTTAACGTCATCGGTCCTTAGCAATAAACCAAATCTCTTCAAGCTTTACAAGTCAATAGGTATATTTAATTTGTATTATACAACAACAATTCCATATAACGGGTGATTTTTTAAGAGCTTGAGAACTTTTTAAAAAAAAAAAACGCATAAAATTTGCAAAATCTCATCGGTTCTTTATTTGAAACGTTAGATTGGTCCATGACATTTACTTTTTGAAGATAATTTCATTTAAATGTTGACCGCGGCTGCGTCTTAGGTGGTCCATTCGGAAAGTCCAATTTTGGGCAACTTTTTCGAGCATTTCGGCCGGAATAGCCCGAATTTCTTCGGAAATGTTGTCTTCCAAAACTGGAATAGTTGCTGGCTTATTTCTGTAGACTTTAGACTTGACGTAGCCCCACAAAAAATAGTCTAAAGGCGTCAAATCGCATGATCTTGGTGGCCAACTTACCGGGCCATTTCTTGAGATGAATTGTTCTCCGAAGTTTTCCCTCAAAATGGCCATAGAATCGCGAGCTGTGTGGCATGTAGCGCTATCTTGTTGAAACCACATGTCAACTAAGTTCAGTTATTCCATTTTTGGCAACAAAAAGTTTGTTAGCATCGAACGATAGCGATCGCCATTCACCGTAACGTTGCGTCCAACAGCATCTTTGAAAAAATACGGTCCAATGATTCCACCAGCGTACAAACCACACCAAACAGTGCATTTTTCGGGATGCATGGGCAGTTCTTGAACGGCTTCTGGTTGCTCTTCACTCCAAATGCGGCAATTTTGCTTATTTACGTAGCCATTCAACCAGAAATGAGCCTCATCGCTGAACAAAATTTGTCGATAAAAAAGCGGATTTTCTGCCAACTTTTCTAGGGCCCATTCACTGAAAATTCGACGTTGTGGCAGATCGTTCGGCTTCAGTTATGAAATGTCAAAGCATACTGAGCATCTTTCTCTTTGACACCTTGTCTGAAATCCCGCGTGATCTGTCAAATACTAATGCATGAAAATCCTAACCACAAAAAAATCACCCGTTATTTTATCATTCCGGAATAGTTTCATTCCAACCTTTTGTTGGTTTTGTATTAATTTTATTCCGCTTTTAGTTTTTATGTTTAACACCAGAGTCTTTTTTTTCTATGTGCTGACGCCCTTATGAATATTTCTTTGTGATATATAAATTGTTAACTTCCAAAACGATCGTAATTTTGATACGTATTTCATCCATCACCCAATTTGTGTTTTGGCCCCAAATAGACCAAATTAATTTGTTACTTAAAAATTTGTCTTATCAGATATTTTTTACTATAAAACTGGACTCTACACAACTGTCTGAAAATATGTTTGCACACCGAGTTAAACGGTATTTTCTATGTAACTCTATGATGTTACAACAGAAAGTAATAGTATTCGTCCAATATCCGCGAAATCCTAACGAGAAATTTATTGACTCAATTGGTTACCAGCATGATTCAATAATAACAATATTTCATGAAGATTAAACTTTGTCAGATAACTGATTAGCTTATACTTTTACCGGATGTTTTTAAACTGCTTCTTTTTGTGTGATGAATCATTTCAACCTGAACGGAAGTGCAACCCCAAAAATCATCACGTTTATAATTGACTGTAAAACTAACCGACCAAATGGCGCAGTGATAAAAGCTTCGGCAGTTAGAGCAGGAGGTATGGTTCGAATCTCAATAGGAGCGGGATGCAAAAAGGATTTTCCTCATCTGATTACGATCGGTGATGCGAATGAACACATCTATAACCTCTTGGTTGAGCTATTTCCAAAGGTCTTATAGTACCACAGTAACTAGTACGATGTAAGACATTGTTCCCAAAGATTACAAAAGAAATGTCTTTGAAAACGGGGGATCACGAAAAGATTATTTGGAACGGGTATATTGGCATTAAGGTACAATAAATCCTACTAGCATAGAACCAGAACGTGCTTTTTCATCAACTGGACAACTCTGTAAAGAAGTCAACGTGATATCACCTTAGTTTTGTTAGAATTCATGCGTGACAACTGTCATGTTCATATGTCGTTTGTGGTCAGTCTGCATTGATATTTTACCATGAAGAGACTTACGCTATATCTACTTTATGGTGTTCATAATCGCCCAACTGAATGCACTATTAGCGAAACATTCAATAAATTTCAAATGACTCTTTCATTATTGAATATTCATCACTTGACTAGACTGCGTACAAGTCGATCTAAAGTCAATAATACTGCTGCAGCTAAAAAGTATACGTGAAGACTGCAATCAATGAATTCTCAAGCTCTAGGTCACTCATATGGAACATTGTGGCGTATTTTAAAGAGAGGTCTTGGTTTGAAGTCATACAAAATACAGCTTGTTCATGAATTAAACCGGTTTACCTTTCTTTGTGTGATCGATTTGGTTTATGGGCGTTGGAACAGCTCCAAATTGAAGCTGAAAAAATGGACCCATAGATTGGATCTACGTTTAAAGTGATTAAATGTGTTTTTCTTTCAAAAAATTTTCGGAAGCTCTTTTTGAATCACCCTTTAGAAGAAACAGAAAACTAAGTTTCCTCTCATTATAAATTTGAGTTTTTCTTAGACAACACTTCTGAACAGTATAATTACAAACAAATCGAGTATTATAACTAATTATCTTATGAATAATACGTGATGTAGTTGGGGTTGATATTCTTCGGCAGTCATGACGTTTTCTGCCAAATAAATTTTGATTAGGAATGAGCGTTTCTTTAGAGGTTGTTCCATTATCTGATACTGTTTTTGTTAAGCGTAAAAGTTCAGCTTTAGAAATTGCTTGTTCTAATTATCTTATGTATATAGAATAATTTGATGTTTTAACAGGCCATCGTGTCTAACGAAAACGATATTCCCTGAGGTATCAAATGTTGGTTCAATCATATACCTATCCTATAAGGATGTAATTTAAAGTGTTGGTTCGTTTTTTGCCTTAACAAAATATGTGGATGGAATCATTCAACCGCAGATTAAAAAACGCATTGTTATGTTCGATTTTCATTATATAAATACTAATCAGGACACAATTATGGTTTTAGGTACACTTGTAGTCATAGTTGATGATCCATCTACTATTTTAGATAGTAAGTTCAATTGATGTTTTACTCCTATTAAATGTATAGAAATCATTTGATTTTAGTTACTTAACAAGATTTGTTTAACAATTTTTAGAGGCCATTGTTGGCCCGTATCATCTCAACAATCTAGTTCGTCGGTTTCGATCGCGACCTAGCTCTACATACTGTTGCAAAATACAAAAATATGCTAGATTACACTCTTCGCCGTGGAGCCATCGACACCGACAGAGAACTCGTCGCCTACAAAAAGGCGGCTCTCCTTAAAAGATCTTTGTGTCATTCGGTTCGGATCAGCACACAGAACGTGACCAATCATCAATAAGCATCGTGTTTTGTGCCATGTATCACACCCACAATTCTTTTCATACTCATCTGTCAAGGTCTAACTCTCACATCCATACATGACATCGGTTCTGATTAATACTCAATACAATTTTAGCTTATCCGCATTTGCAAGATATTTTGATTTCAGAAGTGGTGAACGTAGAAGAGATCAAGCTCGATTGCCAGCGGCAAGGTGAATCGTGATATCCTCTCCCACACTGTTATCGTGCGAAATGAAATATCTAAGATACACCAAACATGGGGGTTACCACTACTGAAATCAATTGCGTCTTTGTCTCGACAACCATAGATTAAATATTTGGACTCCGTTGCCACTTGATTCAATCCCACAGATACCATCTGCATATGCGAAAAGTTGATTAAATTTTCGGAATAAGATATTGTCTTGAGGTGTTGCACTTTTGCGAAGGATGTATTCCAACATGAGATTCAAAAGTATCAGGGACAGCGTCTTCTTGAAGAATTAATTGCAAAATTTTGAATATTTAGGAACACCAAACAAATGTGTACATTTGTGTAGAAACAGTAACGCAGACACAGCATGTGTCTGCATTACTGTTATTCTACACAGATGTACGCATATGTTTGAGGTTCCTAAATATTCAAGCGCATATACCATAGCTTAAAAAGTACATTTGTACTAAAAATTGTCCAATTTTGTTATTTTGTTGCTTCAATCTTATCTAACCCTTTCAAACCTGAGCTTATTTTAGAAGAGTTATAAATTATTTAGTTTGTTGATCTGAAAGGTAATGAGCTCTTAAAATTATACAGCTAAAAAAATTCATAATTTTTTAATCTAGTTAGGCCTAGCAGACTTGTCCATTCATATGGACATTCTGACTCAAGTGTTGCAACCAAAATAAAAATGTTTAGTGGAGTTCTTATGAATTGTATATTTAAAAATAAATAAAATAAAATAATTACTTCAGTCTTACAATATAAATACTAATACAAAATATAAAATGATCACAATAACAAATATAATAATAATAAAAGCGTATAAAACAGCCAAATTAAGGAACTTATTCAATTCAATAAATCACAATTCAAATTTAATTTTAATTTCCTATGAGTTGCTCGTCTTTATTGCGTATGAAATTTGACAAAGCAGTTTCTTTCGTTTAGACAGCATAAATGAACTTTGCATTTACTGCACAAAACATGTGTTTTTTCCAAACAATTTTCTAATTTACAACGCGAGGCTTCTTTTTTGCTGTCAAATAAGGGCCAGTGATTTTCACAATCAAACCGAAGGTCAACATATGGTTTTGTTTCAAATTGAGCCCTCTTGGGGGATGAATAAGACGATGGTTCTGATAATTCTTCGGCTTTTGGGCGTCCTCGTTTTCGAAAATTATTTGCCTGATTACTAATCGTCATTAGAGATTTAGCTAAGCTTAATTGAAATTCTAGTAATGATTTTATTTTATTAGTGGGAACCCCTCTTTTGGCGGCATTGGTTTTTACTCAATCCAACTAGCAGAACAAGCAAAATTTAGAAAGTGGGTTGTAATGCGCAACGGCCATTTCTTTGACTTTATAAATATTCGGTAATACCCAATTAGTTGGTCGAGTAGATTGACTCCTCCCATCGACTCGTTATATTTTTCGATCACTTCAGGTTGCGGTACTTCCACATGTTTCTTTTTGTTTTTATCCCAACGTGTATAGGTTAATGGTGATCCAACTCCAACGAAATTAGAAGCGATGTGTACCGGTTTATTGTCCAACCATTTCACTATTGCTATCTGCTTATTTCTGGAAGATAATTCTTCATAATATCCTCTTTTATTTTTTTTAAAAGCTTTGTCGTCCGTAAATTGTGGATTGAAGAATCGGTTTATTCTAACCGTACCAGCAGCGTTAATACCCATTTCCTGTAATATTTCAAACAGATAGTAACTACTAAAATAGTTATCGAAGTAAAGTTTGTGACCTTTCGATTCTATTCTTGCTGCAAGATGAAGCACAATAGACGGCCCAAAACCAAACTTTTTTAAATTGTATTCGGACAAGCCAGTATTTGACCCTTGGTACAAGATGAAGTCATACGGTTGTCCTGACTTCCCACACAATACAAACATTTTTATACCCCAAGGCTTAGGTTTATTTTTGACGTACTGCTTGGCTGACAGTCTTCCTTTAAAAGGGATCATCTGCTCGTCAACACAGAGATTTTCTTCTAACTGAAGTTGTTTGCATCGAAACCTTATGGTGTTTATCAGAGGCCGCAGTTTATAGTACAGGTCGGTGTTATTTGTTGGTATATCTAGGACATTTACATAATGTAGATTCCTCCTTAGCTGGGAAAAGCGATCGCGTGTCATTGCGTTTGAAACTAAGTCCATTCCGATCTCTCGATTCCAGTAGATTTTAAGCTGGGGTATCTTGGTTGCACCAATGAATAAATGGATTCCCATTAACCGCATAATTTCGATTGCGTCTGTCGGTTTAAAAGCAATATTATTTTGCATAGCGTACATATTTGTATTAGATGCCATAATTTCAAAAAGCCCATTGGTAAAGTATCTTTGAAAATATGCAAGAGGTGAATGTTCGCCAATTATCTCGGCACTGTCATCTTCAATTAGCAATTTTGGCTCGTATGGAATTTCAACACAATCCGTTTTTTTTTCTCCATTGTATGTCTTTCTTAGCCGTTAGACTCATATTTGAGTCGACTTTCGTAAAATCGAGTATTTGTATATCTACATCATTCTGGATCACGACATCCCCATCAAGTGTTGCTAAGGCAACAACGGTTATCCCTTGGTCATCAGAATTTGCCGCAGGTATTTCAAAATATTCTAAATTAGAAGAACTTGTGTTATCGCCAGAACATTCCCAATTTTCTTGGTTGTCTAATTCATTCTCTGTTTGTTCCTTTTTTATTCTGGTAGTGCGAGTTAATTTGGAGTTTTGTTCAGGTTCTGTGAAAAATTCCATTTCATCCTCATCAGAACTCTCCATTAATATAGCATATATTTACTCTTCGGTCAACTTTTTACCTCGAGACATGGTTTACATTTAACAAAAAACAGCTTTGGAATGAAAGATTAAATCTTGTTCCTGTAATAAAAATACAAACTTTGCAACGAAAAGTCCATCCCAGTGGACAAAATTAATTATGTCCATTGAGATGGACATTATACTTCTAACAATTTGTCCACCCAGCAGGACATTATTATTTTATCAAAAACACACTACATTTAATTATTTAAAAGAAAAAAATAAGCGATAATCACAAACTAGAATACATGTTTATCAACAAAATATTTTTTACAACCCATAAATTATTAAGGTTAAACTATAAATAACACTTCGAACTCTCAGACAATTCTTACCTCAAATAACACGTGTGGTCTTGTCAAAATAGCTATTATAACTAAACTAATACATATTTTATTTTCATTTTAAGTTGAAAAAATTGGAACTAACACATAAACGAGAAAGAAGAAAACGAAAACAGTACACAAATATTGTTTGCTTGCATGTGATACTAAGGGGACCCGAATTAAAAAAGGCTGACTTAAAAAAAGTGTTTTTTTTGGACTTAAAATGAGTGTTTTTATTTCATTTTAAAAATGACATAAAATCTGTATGAAAATGAAATAAAAAAAGCTGACTTTATAAATGCATATCATAAGTCATTTTGAAATTGAATTAAGAATTGTGTTTAAAACTGACATAAAATGTGCATTTTTTAATTCATTTTGAATATCAATTAAGATATGTATTTATAACTAAACCAAAATATTCCTTTTTCATATTGAAAATGAATTAAAATTCATTAATGAAAGCATTGCTTGAAAATTTCGAATGGCTTTAATTTTCTAAAAAATTCGCAATTGTCCTTTGCAAATTTTCATTAATGAATAATCACATGTATTTATTTTCAACCTATTATAATTTAAGAGAAACAAAAAATTTTAAAATAAGATTAGTGTTCCAGAAATTTGCAGTTTATTGTGAATTAAAATATGAATTTTTTAATTCATTTTGGAAATGATTTAAATATCTATTTATAAAATGACAAAAAACATGCATTTTTTATGTCATTTGGAAAATGAATTAAGATTAGTGTTTCTAAAATGACATAAAATATGTTTTTTTTATGTCATTTTTAAATTAAATTTGTTTTTGTAAAATACCTTTTTTAATTCACAAAATTTACTAAAAAAATGAATTAAAAAAAGTCCCAATTTTCCATATAAAAACACTTTTTTTAAGTCAGCCTTTTTAAATTCAGCCTTTTTTAATTCAAGGAGCCTGATACTAATGTTAAGTTCTTGTCCATCTGAATGGACAATGGGTTTCAAAGGGGCAACCTTAAGCGTTTCGTAAAACATGGTGATGAACTTTATGGTATTCTGAAGGAAAGCTCTTCAATACCACCAAATGTGCATATTAACATAATTACACATTAATTCCCAAAAATAAATTATTTTATATACAATTGCATGTCCAACCTGTTGATCGTTAACAAATAGTACATTGTAATGATTAGTGTTATTACAACTGTTATGGTTGATAAACGAGTATCTTTCGTTTAATTTTTCATATACTCGTACTTTTTCGAGTAAGTATAAAACTAAAACACAAAGTTTATTGATGTTAATCTTCTTAAAGCTCCTATAATTTTTTTTTGCTGTTTGTTGATCGTTCGTCGAGCAAACATAATCCTTATTTAATAGTTGGTTATAACATTATACACACTTACGATAATAAAAATTATCTATATGGATGGAGTCATGTTTATGGGCATCATATAAGATTTTTTTCCCTTCGTAATAAATGTTACATCAACGCGTTCAATTTATAACCGAATAAAGCACATGTGTTGAAATGTTCAATATGGAAACCAAATTGTGTTGTTAAAATGGTTTCTCTCGGATAATGTTGTTTAATGTTATTTTCAAGATGTTTTTGGAATATAATCGATAAAATCATTTTTAATGTTTGGGGAGTTGGGAAGATTTACAGATATGCTATTAGTAGACCTGAGCATCAGGTTGTCTGATGGGTTTGGGATAAACACATTAAAATTTAATCAACAGCATAAATAAAGTAATATCGAAGATCATATGTATCGGATGAACACACACTTAAAATCCCGGTCGTTTTGAGTATAATTTACTAATTGTAAAGGTTATATGCTATTATCCTAGATCATTCATAATAAAAATAGGAACATTAATGGGTAAATGGGCCAAATATGTTTATTGCAAACCATTGATAAATATCCTATCATGGCCGAGCAAATGGGGCAGTGGTTAAAGATGTGGCAATTGGAACAGAAGGTACTGAGGTGGAATCCCAATAGAGGCAGGATGCAAAAGGGATTTTTCACCACCCGATTACGATCAGTGGTTTGAATGAACTCATCTATGACCCCTTGTTGGAGTGCAGAATTGATGAGCCAACCAATCTTTCATTTAGTGTTGTCTAAATAATGTTTATCCTATTTTGTTAAATTTTACCTATTTAAAATGGGTGTACTATGATAATTGGCAATAGTTGAGAATTATTTCTGTAAATAAGCACGATTTCTACTGGGACGTTCGGCAGTGACGAATCTCGTCTATAGATTGTAGTGGTTATAGGCAATAAATGTTAACCGAATTTTCCAAAGTATTTGACAAGATGATCATATAAATAAAGAAGCCATATTCTTACCTATCTTGATCTATCAAACGTTAGTTATGGCTTAACAAAAAAACCCACAACAATTGAAACAATTAACTACCAAAAGCTGCGAGTACTGAGTAGTCGCATATTTTCTAATCATTTAATTGAGATAATTTGTAAGCCCTTTATAGCATGCATATTTCTAAACCCTATTCATAATATGTCTTCTAAAAACCCATCGGAAATTTTTATACAGAAGCATAGATCAAACAATACGAATTTACCTTGTATTCTTATGCAATTTAATTCGTGATCTTCGTAGTTCTTTGCCCCACTGTGGACTGTGCAGTTCAATTTTTCAAAAGTTATTGAAGACCGTTGACGATTTTCTCAATACTACGAATGTTTCATTTTACCAATTTAAACAGTTAATACAATCAATGTTATCTAGAGATAACATGAAGTGTCAATATAAATGGGATACTCAGTGAAAGCATTATTGCGCAACATACATTTTGTTTGAGGAGACCAAGGTATCTTGATTTTCCCACTCCAAGGTATAAATCATCAAAAATGTGATGTCATTAATACCAGAGTTTAGTCAAAATTCACTTTTTTCACCTTCAACTAATGAAGGCTGTGATACTTATCTTATGCACACAAATATTGCCACTGTTGAGGGGATATGACACAACTGTTTACTTTTATACTTAAACACTTCATTGGTTAAAATCACACTTGTGAGATATGACGATTTAGCATTGCTTATAGTGATATCTCTTTCATCGTCTCACTATCACTTCTCAAGCTGAAATCGTCTATTGCTATCACTTGAAGGCGTTAAAGAAATAAAAGCTCTCGCTCTCCGAAACAAACCCAAAAAATGTTGCATTGCCCTCGCGGTTGGGGATTCGAACCAGATTCTATTTTAACTGCTTCTACGTATATTGACTGCGTTGATATGGGCATATTCGTTACAATATATAACTTTTATTGATTTGATAATTTAAGCATATTTTGAGGATTAAATCGTATAAAATAATAAACAAGAAAGACTTAATAGTGCAAACTAGAAAAAAATTAGTATGCAGTCATTTATAATTTTATTAATACATTTTTAAAAGAATTCGTAACATCAACAGGTCAGTTACGAAACATTAGTGTACTGTTGATATTAGCCTTTTGACATATGTACGTTTTTGGTCTCTCATTTAACTTTCAAATCAAGTAGCTAAAATTTCCCATGCACATTTTATCGACATCAATTTAAAATGATATATAGCAGAAATTTGAAAAATCTATTTGGCTCGCAACGGGCAAACGTATATCTGTTCCTTCTGAGAGTATTTTTTTATACTTTATTGTTTATATATTTTATACTATTCACTTTGGATACTGGTGTTATAGGTAATGGCGCATCGAAGTGAATACTGAGTAGTGCAGCAAATTGGTGTAATTTTTACAATACAGATTGATGTGAAGTCTGATTTATTCTCAGCTGTTTAAATACAACCAGCACCTTCGGATTTAATGGTCAATAACAGGACCTACTACTTGTGTACGTGTAGTATTCGTAAATTCAAGAGGAAATAAATAAACTTCCCGCAGCAAGAAAGATTGAATCCACAAACTGTAAAAGCTTAAAATATAATGAAATTTTCAACAAATGAAATTTTTAAACAAATTTTCAAAATTTGCTTAATTAATGTATCCAAATAATAAAAGCAGTACACGAATTAACTAGATTCGTTTACATTAGTAGCCCAAAGTACACGTTGTAATAACGAAAGATTTTGATTAGCTACGTCTGTGAACAATTATATTCAGGTAGCAATGGCATTTCATCATGGAAAGACATTAAACCCGATCAACGTTTAAAATTGGGATTTCTACCTACCAAAATGTTCTTTATCAACGAAGCCAATTTTTAGTTAAATGGGTATGAATTACCTATAGATCCAAGTAACAATGGTAACTATATTATTTTTTGTAAAATATATGACATTTTTTAAAACTTCTGTACACTTTCCTTTAAGGTTTAAGATTTATTTATTTATAAATATGTCTACAAATACGACTTGACATTAAAAATGACGTAATAGTGAGACATAAAATATTAATTAATAATATTCTGTTAAAGTTAGCCGAAAGTTTCCAGCCGAAAAAATAAAAAAATTGATAATGCAGATAGTGTCAAATTTCATGTAGGGATTTCGGGAAAATTCGATTCATTGAACCCGTAGTGCAAACTTCTAAAATCTATAAAATTAACCTCTAGAGTGTTATGGCTAAATATAAGTTTATTTTAAACGGTTTGTCAATGGCTATCACAAGAAAACAATTTGGGTCAAGTTTCATGTGGGGAGTCCGGGAAAATTCGATTCATTGAACCCGTAGTGCAAACTTCTAAAATTTTTATAAAATCAACTTTTAAAGTATTATGACTGGATAGAAGTTTATTTCAGTTTCATGTGGGGAGTCCGGAAATTCGATTCATTGAACTAAAACTTCTAAAATCTCTATAAAATAGACCTTTAAAGTGTTATGGCTAGCCATAACACTAATCAATCAGAAAAATATAAAATGTTTAACTTTTGGCTGGAATAGCAAAGACACAATCTGCATTATCGATTTTGTTATTTTTTCGGCTGAAAATTTTCGGCTATAAATAATAATTAAAATCAGGAAGAAGCAAAGTATTGCTTCAATCTTCGTTTTAAGGTATCCTTGCTAGAAGTAAAAACGAACAGGTGGTTTATCTGATTAAAGCTTTTGCACATCATGTTAATCGGTTTATTAGAACCATAGTTGGTTTTATGGACATCAACTTGCAAGAACTAGTGACGTTCAGAGCAGCTCAAACAAATCGCAAATTAGCTCACGCCACACATAATTCATAAAATCGATATTTCGAGTTAAGTTCTTGTAATTCACTAGTACTGTCGCGTCACAACTGAACGTAGATATACGAATCGCACAGTAAGAACATCAAGTCCGGTAGCACATTGATGATGAGATGGATTTGATCTTTTCGATCACACGGTCATTCAATGACGTCATCATCATCAGATTGAAACCGGCCTAGTGGATTACAAAGATACAAGGAACAACTCGAAGTACAACGCACATTCAATTTACAGCAAGCAAGCTCTAGCCACTTCAAACTCATTTCTTCTTTGCTGCCCATACACGATACAACCTAGTTGTACAATCGGTTGTACAACTATGGAAGTTGTATCGTCTGTGGGGAAGTTGACAACCGGTTGTACGACCATTTTGATGGTTGGTAGTTGGTTGTAAAAATATTAAAATATTTAGATTTTTGTGGGCGGGGCGTTGTTTTTTGGTTGAATGTTGTACTGTTTATGGGGAAATTGTACAACCAAAACGTCATTTTCTGTCAAATGGAAACAGTAGAGTAGCATTTTTGTTGAATTTCGTTGTGAATTTTTTCTGTTTTCTACACATAAATTAAAAGTTGGAAAATAAGTTGTATCGTCTGTGGGGAAATTTTACAACCCGGTTGACAACCGGTTGTAAAACCAGGTTGTATCGTGTATGGGCAGCATTAGATATCTACTGGGTACTTTAATTTGTAAATTTTCCAGTATTGATGTTGAGTCAAGTGACCTTATAAAATCTAACCAACAAACGAACACTTTAAAAGCTCACGTCTATTTTCCAGAGTTGCTATGTTGTTTGATTTGCAGCCATTCAGATATGGTGGTAAACGCTGTAGGTTTTTATAGTATGTTAATTCGTGATCATACTCCCAACCGCTTTTCCAAGTTAAGTGATGGATAAACTTTTTATGAATACCCTCTAGTTAACAGATGTTTATATGATAAAATGGACACCAAACAGTAACAGCATATTCCAAATGCGACCGCACGTATGCGGAATATCGAATCTTGACTGTCTCCAGGTCATAAATATCTCCCGTCCATCGTTTAATAAAACCCCACATAGAATTAAATTTAGCAACACATTGTTCTATATGTCTTTTACTGCTAATGTTTCTCACGAAAATAACACCGACGTCTTTGATCTCTGATACTCGCTTTAGTGGCATATTTTTTACTTCGTAATGTTTTAAAACCGGATTAACTTCCGGTGGAATAATAAGGTCTTACACTTATTGATGTTTAGACTAAGAAGATTTGACTCACACTATATCGCTAAATTGTCAATGTCCTCTTGTAGTTTTTCGGCATCGCTTAAGTTCTCAACAGTTCTGTATATTTTGAGGTCGTCAGCAAACAATGGTTAAATAATTAAACTTTTAATAAATCTATTGGGCATAGGTTCGTTGCAATATGTCAAATAAATAAATTATAATAAATAAATAATAGAAATTTCAAATAACACATGCCAAATTTGTTCAAATTCAAAAATTACTCTAATTCCGAATGGAATAGTGTATCGTGGCTGCAGTGAGCATTACTTCTAATCGTTTTTGAAATTGTTGATTCGTTGGTAACCATTCATCAATCACGATTAGGTGATCACGATTGGGTGATACCTCAACCATCCAAACCTATATAATATCATTCTAACAACGTCAACTTAACTCATAGCAGTTGGTGTACTATCCTCCATTTGATGCTAAATCAACTATGGTAGGTTTCATAGTGGGTACTAAAGTGGGGTTTAAAGGTTTGGAATTTGGTAGAAAATACTGTAACTTAATTAGTTCCAATTTTGAATGAACTTCTTTGGGTGTGACGAACCGTTATTAAAAATAGAAGCACATTTAGTTTCTGACGGCCAAAATGAACATTAAGTTTTATCAACCAATCCTCCCATTTATAACATTAGATTCATACTTTTTAATTGTTATAATAATCTACCCCAAGCGACTTAATGCCACGAAAACAACTCGGATTTTTGATCTTCCCTATTATCAAAAGTTTAAAGTTTACGTAATCCGATTTTTACTGTGCTTACCACCATGAATCTAAGAAATGGATAAATCGCGTTTAAAACCTAGCGAGGAATCAAAAAAATGTTTGAACTAAAAAACTCGGTTTCTTTTAAATTGTATGTTCGAGTAATAGAATAATTCAATTTACGCAGAGAGTTTTAACATCGTCACTCTCGTGGCAGAGAAGGTAACCATTCATCAATCACGATTGGGTGTTTTTAATCTGTATGTGTATGTGGGTTGAACCGTGAGCCTCTAGTGGTATTGAGTTCTGGAATAATTGCCGCCTTCCTTCTTTAATTTTTTTTAATAACATTGAGAACTAGTTAAAAATGCTCTTGCCATGGATCAAATTCGATTAAAGATATAATTCTAAATGTTTAGAAGTTTTGTATATGTATTATACGAAAGTGTATTTATACGAAATAGTTTTTTTTTGCGTAAAATATTGGTCAAAATTTGTTTTCGTAAATTAAATTTAATGTCAGGATATACATCTTTTTAATAAAAATTAAATAACTTAATCTAGCAAATTATTTTATTAGCATAATTTTTTATATAAACTGTTTGAAAAGCTTAGTTCACTTGGAATAAACGGCAAGCGCTTAAAGTTAGAAATGCCAAATATCACGATTTAAGTTTAAATTTTATTGTTTAAAAACTAATATAGGGAGCAAACGACAAAGTTACCATAATAAGTGATGTGGTTCACAGACCTTTACGTATATGGAATTTGAACGGTGTTTAAGCAATAAGTTATTAATAAAATAAACCAACTATGACAGTGTCCATTTATTTTAAATTTTTTTTATTAAATTAGTTTATTCTTCAACTAAATGCAGCAATTCGAGTGGGAGTACCAGGTTCGAATCCCGATAAAGCAAGATGCAAAAGAGATTTTTCACCATCTGATTACTATCGGTGGATTGGATGAATACATTTCCCTTGTTAAAGCTCAGAACTCATTGGCCAACCCATCTTACATGTCAGTACTGTAGGCTGATATGGAGCTTTGCAATCGAACCTATAGCCGTACGTTCTCGCATAAATAAAGACAGAGACAAAGATAAAGACATATTTAGATAAAGAAAAAGACAAAAAGCGAGATAGTATATTTCGCCATATTTTCAATTCAATAAGATTTTTGTATTCATTCTTGTAATCGTGCACAAGTCACCTGTTACGTCAACTCAGAGAGTTACGGTACACCAAACCAACTTTATATACAAAGCACACACAAAAAAGTTTTTCTGTTTACTTTAATTATTTTAATGTTTTCATTATATTACGTTATTTTATTTGTTTACTCATCTACAAAGTTAAATGATGTTCGTTGAAAAGATAATAT
Organism: Tipula lateralis; assembly: GCA_963932295.1. Classification (NCBI taxonomy): domain Eukaryota; kingdom Metazoa; phylum Arthropoda; class Insecta; order Diptera; family Tipulidae; genus Tipula; species Tipula lateralis. The sequence continues at coordinate 144,084,031 of OZ010738.1, forward strand.
CCTCGTTCTATGTTAAATCGTTGGAGACAACCTATTCCACATATAAATACTATATAAAGATGATGTGATGGGACATGATTAAATTTGATTATCGAAATTATGCTTTTGAATCATGTTTTGATTACATTGACTTTGCAATGTTTTATATATGCAAAGAACCGCATACCATGTACACACATATGTTCCAATTAAAAAGCCTAGAAAAGTTCTGGCACAACTTTTCTCTGTCGCACCAATAAAAACACAAACATAATTACTAACCGTATACTAGAATACTTTATCACACTTCCTTAATTAACAAAACCAACAGAACCGCAGCTGAACGTATATGTTATATATATAGTATATGAACATATTCAAGAATTTTATAACCTCTTTTTTACCTGTTTCTTCCACCGCAAAGGTGTAAAAAAAAATTCACAAACACAAAATTATAAAATATTTTCTTCTTTTCTAATTTATTTTTATCTATTCCCTTGAGTGATTATAAAATAAAATTAAACATACAAACAGCAAAGTAACTATATAGCAATGTACATGCAAAATAATATAATATATTAAACTTAAGTAATTCATAAAATATTATTATAATTTTCATTATTATTATCACTAATATTATATTAGTTAAAAAATTAATCTTAATAAAAGAAAATATTATAAAAATATAAGAAGGTAAATACTATACGAAATCATAATTTAATGTTTTAAGTTTTTGTATTTGTTGAAAATAAATTACATCAACTAACTCACACATACCATCAACAATGCTATTGTATATCTATAGATGTGTGTGCATACACACACACACAAAATAAAAAGTTATTATTTTTAATAAAAATTTCCAAAATTTACTTTTCTTGTATTTTGTTCGTCTCGAGCATAACAACAAAACCAAAACAATTTGATCAAGGAAATGAAAAAAGCTCGAAACTAAACAAAAAAGAAAAGCTTTTCAACAAAGTATTTGAAATATAAACCGTAAAATTATTTTGTTTTTTATTACCGAAATGAATTTTCTGAAAAAATATTTTTCTTTTGTTTTCGCGAAAATGATAAACAATGTTGGTGTAAGATTACCTGGTATAAGCATTTCAATACTTTTGTTTCTATTTTTGTAAGAATTTGTGTCCTTGTCCGCTTAAATCTGAAAATATCGGGACTAAATTTTTGTCCTTGTCCGTTTAGTCCCGATATTTTCAGATTTAAGACTATGAAGTTTGAAGAGTGTCGCCTACAACAATTGTGTATGCTAATGAACAATATGAAGAATACTTTGAAACCGATTTTGTTTGTAATCATGACAAACATTACATATTCGACTGGACATTTAATGTCTTTCGACCTGGTTCTTAGAGAAGTAAACGGTTTGACAGATCATAAAAAATGATTTACCGTAAAATTAAGTTTGCGTTAATTCTTGTTGCGAAACTGACTATCTATTAGTTTCACAAAATGCTTATAAACGATTCGATCAAAAAAAACTCATGTGGTATAGTTATTTGAACTCTCATATCCCATTTCATTCAATTTAATAGTAGAAGTGAACCCATTATTAATTTTTGATTTTATTCTAAATAAAATTTTTCATGCCTATCACGTGAGCGCCCTTCTGATGATTGAAAATATATAATCCGCTAGATGATGATTTTACTAGGACTGAATTTATCTGGAACAACTCAAAATGTCGTGCTACTAGCGCGCAAAGCATTTATTCACAATTTATACTAATAATCACATGGTGAAACTGCTATTATTTTCAAAAACATAACAAGCCATTATGATTAGAGTAATAAATCACATTTGTGGTTTACTGCAACACCGAGACACTCATTAAGAGCGAGAAGTTTTCCAATTTTCTCTTACAATTCCTAGGAGATAAGTCCATAGCAGAAGGAAGTCTATGAAGTTAGCCCCGAACTTTCATCCCGAATCATGGAGCTTTTCTTGGAACGAATTGTTCGTTGTTAATTACAATATATTTGATTCACGCAAACTATTAATTATAATGTTATGAAAATAAGACAAGACTTTGAAGCGTGTTTGCTTGCTGTAAATTGGAATATGTTGTTCTGCCGAGTTGTTTGCTTGTTCTTGTAATCCACTAGGCCGGTTTCAATCTGACGATGATGACGTCATTGAATGACCGTGTGATCGAAAAGTCAAATCCATTTCATCAGGCATATGCTACCGGACTTAATGTTCATACTGTGCGATTCGTATGTATATGTTTAGTTGTGTCGCGACAGTACTAGTGAATTACAAGAACTTAGCTCGAAATATTTTTATTAATTAATTGTGGCGTGAGATAATTTAATTGTATTTGTTGGAGTTGCTCAAGAACGCCACAACTTCGTATCATGAAGATGAGATACGTATTTTTGCATATTTATGTGCGAAATGTTGTGAAGTTGTTAACAAAACAAAATATTTTTTTCAGTATATAAAGGCATGTTTTTCTTATGTTTTAAAACCTTTTTAGACTTCGTGTTTTATTTTTGTGCTTTTCTGTTCTAAATTTAAAAGTTTTTTTTCAAAACTATTGACTTTCGCTTTCATTTGTGGACATTCCTTATAACTGACATGTACAGGTTGTCCGCCGGGAAGATATACTAATTTGTTTGTTTATAATTTTTGATTAAATGAAAGAGAATGGATCTTATATTCATAAATGTTTTATTTAATGTCGGCAATTCTGTATGGAATACAATATGAGATAAATATCCGCCTCTGTTAGCCTCACAAATGCGAGCCCTTTTGAGTACATTTTCCATTACATTCTCACACATTTCACGCGGTACAGTAGAACGTCGTTTATCCGAACGTCAATTAGCCGAAACCTCAATTAAACGAACAATATAGTTACAGTTAAAAATTTGTAAACCACACGTGCATGTTTTGTTATACATCTCGTGTTTTACAGATGCCTGGAACAGTTTATCACAAGATACCTTAAATTGGCTGGGAATAAATTGTTAAACAATACTGGAACAAATGAGAAAAACCAAGAAGCCAGCAAAGTATCTGACGAATTAAATGAATTTATGGACATGTTTCAGGAACTTCCAGGATTTATCGATTGTGATACCAAGCATCCACAGGTTTAGCTCGAAGACGATGGTTTTCAAGTTTTGCATGACGATGATATTATTGCATGTGTCGCATGTTTAGTAGGTTTACTTACTTTACTTTAGTAGCTTTACTTATATGTTTGATTATCCGAATAACACACGGTCCCAATTAGTTCGGATAATCGACACTCTACTGTATTTCATTAATTTCATCACGAATATTTTGTTTAAGTTGCTCAAGCGGTTCTGGTTTGTTTGCATACGCCTTTCTTTTCAGATATCCCCACAAAAAGAAGCCCGAACCAGTCGGATCAGGCAACCGTGGAGGCCAATCAACATTACTATTTTTTGAAATAACTTGTTGTGAAAGAGGTTCCGCAGTAATTCCATTGTAATCCTGGCTGTATGCCATGTAACACCGTCTTGTTGATACCACATGTTAATCAAGCCCAAAGCATGCAGTTGTGGGGTTAAGAAGTGCAATCATATCACGATATTGCTCCCCATTCACAGTTACCGTTACGCCGTTTTCATTTTCAAAGAAGTAAGGTCCAATGATTCCTCCTGACCAAATTGCACACCAGACTGTCATTTTTAATGGATGTAAAGGTGACTGATAAATTATTTGAGGGTTTTTTATTGCCCAGAACCGACTATTCTGTTTATTCACATATCCATTCAAATGAAAATGTGCCTCGTCACTCATTATGATTTTTTCATGAAAATCGAGGTTGTCATGGGCGAGGTGTAACATCTTATTGGCATACGTACGGCGGCGTAAATGGTATTGTGGAAGAAACTCTTGTGTCAACTGAATCTTAAATGGAAATAAATGCAAATCCTTGCGCAAAATTGTGGCCAAACTTGTTCTATGAAGACCAAGCTCTTGAGCACGGCGTCGAATTGAGGTTGATGGATTGTTTTGAACACTTACTTGAGCAACAGTAATGTTTTGAGCCGATCTTGCAGTACGTTGTGGCCCATGCTTGGACCTATCACCTACTGACCCTCTTTCTTCAAAATCATTCACCAAACGATAAATAGTGCGTTTTGTTGGCACGTTGTTTCCTAGGTTTAGAAGTTTTTGTTATTATAACCGACAATAACTGTATAAATAGAACAATGTTTGATATATTTACTTACAATAATGATAATTTTTTATTCACTCACCCCTGCAATTCTGAGCATCTGGTCTTCTATTGTTATGATTCTGTCCATATTTTTAAATATTTTTCCGAATCCAAAAATCAATTGAGAATTAGAAAAATTTTCCATTAAATTTATTTAAGAGTTATGTAACCCCTGACTACAAAGGCAACTCAAACATGGTTTCAGTGTCTGATTATACAGATATATTCAACTCCGATTAATTTCCCAATATGGAACTGGAGGATATTTCAAATAACTACGTGTGGGGTATGCTATACATTTAATTTATAAGAAGATTTCGTAATCTGATTTCCAGTATGCATTTATAAAAGAAAACGTACTTAAATACACGAAACTTATTTCGACTGTATGCAAAGAGGTGGTCTGGTGCAATTAACTCAGCTGGTTCAACAGTTATTTTTCTATATTTTCTATATTTTTCAAGAGAGTTTGCAATTGTGGCCAGACAAATATAAACAGTTGCGTTTTGTTTAGTTTGGTTAGATATTTCATTATGGATTCATCACAGCAGCGTTTGCAAATTGGCTGTAGCATTCATGTGGAATTTCCATTCAAAATTCGACTCTCCGATGAAGCTCAGTTTTGGTTGAATGGGTACGTAAATAAGCGGAATTATATCGCTATCTGCAAAAACGGGTCTTCACAAATTTTTCCTAAATTCATTTTTTAATGGTTTAGTATAATTTAGATACAGACTCACCGTTTACTATAGAAATGAGACTTACACCATCGAAATGAAGAGAACGAAACTGAATTGAAAAACATATTTACTGCAGAAAAGAGGTATTTCCTTCAATTGACCCCCTTTTGCAGTAAATTTCATTCGTTTTGTATTATTTTGTTCTATTAAGCTAACGTACGACTTATTTAAAATGAAACATAACATAAGTTATAAATTCTACTGGTCTAACTTTAAGGAAAATTATAATTTAAGATTTGGTAGATTGCAAACAGACACTTGTGTCATTTGCGAACAACTTGGTGTTAAAATCAATCAGTTATGTGATAATTATCAGTTATGTGACAATGTTAAAAGGACAGCTGCGGTGAAATGTTTCACAAGAAACAAGCCAACAATTTTATAACGATACAAAAGAACCCATCCCAGACGATACCATCGGTCTTGTTATTTATTTTATGGCTACGTTTTGTAACCAAAAATTCCAGAACAGTGTTTGTATTATTATCGTCAGCTAAATATTAATTCTTTTGGTATACATGACAAAAACAGGGCGAACGGTTTGTTACGTATATCACGAAGTAGACCTAGGAAAAGGCAGCAATGAAGTATGTATATACATTTATAAAAATGTACATTGATAAGATCGATTAAAACATCAAAAAACTTAAAATATTTGCGATGGGCAAAACAAAAACAATGCATAAGTTGAACAACATATGATGGCATTAGTTGAATGCAAAAAATTTGAAGTCGTAGAAATTGGCCACGAAGATATTATAAGTTATAATAATTGGTGGAACCTATATTATGAAAGAATATGCTTAAGCATCCTATGGAAAGAGTCCTATGGTAAGAAAATCGAAAGATCGCCAACACAACATTTCACTGTGTCTATGTATCATTACTTGAAATATGATAAACTAGATTCAGCCATTCTGGTTTGTAGAGAATACATTGGCGATTCAATGTAACATTAGTTTCGCTTAAGAAATTCAACGTCAACAGTATTGTTACCTACAGCCAAAATGTGTGAAACAAAAACTAAAAGCATATAATGAGAAAGAAAATGGACGATATTCACCGAACTTTATGTTGCATGCTAGACACCAATTTGCAGTTTTGGAAAAATATTTCAGAATGGCCCACTGTGGTAAAACGATGTCAAGAAGGGCAGATTTCAACATAAGGTTGCAGAACATACAAATAAGTAAATTCTAATTTGTCATTGGTATCTTTTGATGTAAATAGATAGCACAAATGGGCCTATCTTTTATCAATAAACAAAAATCCACCGTACATCTAATTACAAGAGGGAAATTTATAAAGTAAACTTGGTTCACAATACCGTAGAGATTATGGCAGACAATTTAACTAACGAAAATTATTTTAAATTTTTTGTTCCAGCCATTACCGCAACAGTTTTAAAAGACAGCGAATGAACAACGATTTAACTGCATATTTAGATACTAAAGGTTGGCTTATACGACAGTCTTATAAAACTTGTTAAAATACTTCTACTTGGCTGATATGATCAGCACTAGTCACAATACTTGTACAATAGGTAATGGTTCTATTCCATGAGAAAAATTGACTGTCAGTAAAAAGTAAAATGAGACAAAAATATATATTAAACAGTAGTGCAAACGAAACAAAAAACCATCTCAGTCAAACTTGACTGGAAAAATACTTGTGTTTGTGGTAGTGTGTCTGCCATAAAAAGTATAAAATTGAATACTTTTTATTGCAGTCACAGACAGCCTTCTACATAAAATTTGTGGAAGACAAGAAATTATTTTCGCACACAACCAATTTTATAGTCAAGGGTCAAATAGTCTATATATTATTTTGGTAAAATTATAATTGAATTGACATAACAAATCATATTTGTTTAGCATTGTGATATTTAATAATAAATTTTAATTCACAATTAAAAAAATCTCCAAGAATGAATAAATTATGAGTTTTTTGGTTATGGTTTCTTCAAAATTCTGCTATAATTCGCTATAAATCAATAAAGATACAATAACGTTGTCTTTGTCTTTTAGTTGGAGTTTTATAAATATTTTCTTTTTTGACTGTCAGTCAATTTTTCCCATGGAATAGAGCCTTTATACTTTTTATGGCAGTCACACTACCACAAACACAAATATTTTTTCCAGTCAAGTTTGACTGAGATTGCTTTTTGTTTCATTTGCACTACTATTTAATATATATTTTTGTCTCATTTTAATTTTTACTGACAGTCAATGTTTCTCATGGAACTGAACCTTAAGAGAATATCGAATTTTTATACAGGAAACCCCTTAAAATCTGGACTACTATCAACAAAGTTGTCGTTGATTTCTGTTTCGCTGAGATGAACTCAACCGAATGGATTTAGTCTATTATTACTTACAAATGGATATCTAACGATAAATATTCCAACCACCATAGCAAAAGATATACACAAATATTATAAAAACTATCCTCCAATTTGTACATTTGTAAAGGAAGTTATGGAGATAAAAGTCCTTTCTACTGTGTTTTTTAAAAAATCAGTAGTAATATTATTAAACTATCGCAATCTGATTATTTCATAAGAACGCTCCTACACCCTTTTTTAAGATAACTTTTCATTTCTTTGTTTGAAAAAATACCATTGTACTCTATTTTACCATTATTTACGGGAATTCTTCTTAATGCAAGTCGAGTGAGCAGTTGAAAACTACTTTGCTTGTTTGAAACGGCGATTTTTACTCACTAGCCGCTTACTTGCTTTGTGGGAAATTCCTTTAAAGGATGACTGTCCTTTGATGTGTGTAAGTACATGTTAGAAAAAATTCTAGGCATGGAAGTTAGATTAGAATATTCTAATGGGAAATGTTTATTTAAAGAAAAGGAGAAATGACCAGTTATATATGTAGCACCGAGTTACTACAAGAATCTGAAATTTCTAGAATTGGAATTTGTTTACAGAAAATTTACCAATAACCTGTAAAAACTATCGTCAGTTAATGATGTCTACAGAGCAATACTATTGAGAAATCTTATGACTGTAATCAGTTGGTTAAGTCTTGGTCTATCTGGCCATACATGCCACTACAGCGCTTTATCTCTAGTATCCGTAGTATATACTATTTAAGGCGTCACTATCAACTTATAAAATTAATTTCTTTGAAAGGAAAACTTATACTGTGGCAATGTATACAGAATGCCAAATGAACTAGATTTCTACTTGTCACCCAACTTACTGGACAACTGATAGTAAATCGGGAAACAGGTTAAAAATTCCCGATTTACTAGATTTTTGTGTTACAAAGGTTTTTCCGAAAGCATTGGTAAGGGATCCGATTTCTCTTATGATCACTTTCCAGTTTTAGCTCTTAACACCCAAAATTTGAAACTAGCGCCATCTATAAATTTCTGACGATTCTAAATACCAATAAGTATTAGACCAACGACTTCAACATTACCTCAATAGATTCACAGCAACTTAAGCAATGGATTTCTTATAATGGAAAGCCACTTTTAAGCTGAAACGACCAACACCTTCATGCCCTCCTATAAGGCTCTCTGGTAAGAAGTGATCTAGAAGTGATCTAGAGAAAGCAGATTTATTTAGCAAATATAAGCTGGCTAAGAAGTGATCTAGAGAAAGCAAATATATTTAACACCTTAGCGAAGTGTTTTAACCTTACGAGCAAGTTGGAAATCAATAAATTCTAATGAATTTTGTAGATACGTCTGAACTCCAACTTGAAAAATAAAGAATTATACGTAAAAATTATAATTACGTAATCCATTTATACATTATGAAGCTCAATACCACCCTCTATATCTAGGTCTGGACCGATGTGAAGTTTGTACTAAATTTGTCCTAAGCCAACAAAAACAATATAAAATATTTGTGTGTGTTACTGCACTGTAAACATTTAGGCGATTACACGATGACAAAATGATTTTCGTTATACAAATGTGTCAAATGCATAAGTTAAACCCATATTATAATTTAATCTAAGTATCATAAATTTACCTTTAGCTTCCAGACGTTTATGTGAATTTACGTTTATAAATCGTATGGGGGTGCTTCATTAGGGTAATACTAAATAGGGTTACAGGTTATTCTCATCGGTTTCACTTGTAAGGGAACAACATAATAGTACTACTGACTCAATCGCTAAGTTTCATAAATTTATCATGGAGTTCACTTAGTGAGACAGATGTTTATGTGCATTTAGGTGTTTAAATCGTATGGGGGTGCTACTTTAGGGTAATACTAAATAGGGTTACAGGTTTACATTACATTTACATTAGGATGTTCTATGCTTGATTGTCCAGGAGCATTTTTAACTATAAGAAGAATCTTAAACGGCATCCTCTTGTCCCGCATGTACCGTCTAGCTTCCAGTACAAATAAATTATTAAACCAATCCGTAAAAACTGTAGACGTTACTCAAGCTTTTTTGTTTGTCATCCAATGCTCTGGAAGATTCTTCAAGTTTGTACCTTTCATATCCCGTAGACGAACTGCTTTGTTAATTAGCAATGTATCATCATGCGATCGCCTGAAGCATTGCTACAAAATAACAGTGTTACTCGATCTTTTGACGCTTTAAATCCTCCGGCAGTTTTCTCTGATTTTGCTATGTATGTCCTAATCGGCATTCTTTTCCAAAATAGCCCCGTTTTGTTAGCGTTAAAAACTTGATCGGCACTGTATCTACTGTCTTGTATGATTTCTGATAGAACTGCGAGATACTGTTTTGCAGCTGCTGCGTTTCCGGAAGTAATTTCTCCTTTGATTTTTACATTATGAATCGCATGTCTTGCCAAAAAACCTTGTAACCACCCATTACTGGTGGAAAATATTGTTTGTTTTTCTTTAGATGGTTGTGCAGATGTTGATGGCTCCATTCGTTTAATTTGCTCAAAGATACGTAACGCTTTTTGCTTCATGAAATGGCCATCAACCAGTATTCTTTTTTGGGTATTTTCTTCGATAAATGCCAGTAAAATCTTTTCTGTTTTTTCAAGTGTGTTATCTCTGGTATATGAAGTTGTTTTCGCGCTTAATTTAGAACCGCTTATTACAGATTTAGAATCGGTTTTCTCATTCAAGTTGAAAAAATTCCCAACGGACGTGGAACCCTCGTCTTTAGCAAGGCGATCCAATATTTTAATTTTTGTATCTAATGAAATTGACTTTCGTTGTAGTTTTTTACTTAAAGCATTATCCCCCATATTCAAATGCATAAATCTTAAGGAATTAACGAGGAAAAATTGGTCAGATAATTATTTTCAGCATACATACACTTAAATTTTCAAACCAACGATTACTTACATTGTTCCCTTACAAGTGAAACCGATGAGAACAACCTGTAATCCTATTTAGTATTTCTCTAAAGTTGCACCCCCATACGATTTATACACATAAATGCACACTAAGTGAGCTCTATGATAAATTTATGAAACTTAGCGATTGAGTCGGTAGTACTATTCTATTCTTCCCTTACAAGTGAACCCAATGAGATTGATCTTTAAACCTGCATTTAGGTGTAATCCTGTTTATTACCATGTGTTCGTGTTTCTCGCTTATATTTTATAATTAAGAATATTTTGTATGTTAAGAAAATATTTATCTATGATTAGAATACCGCTACTTGATTTATAAAAAAAACAAATTGGTTATTTATTTATTTATATTATTTATTTATTTATTTACTTCCATGATTTAGAATAACATGACAATATTTAAAATTTTATTTTAACAATTACTTAGTGTATTTGCCTAAATGTCTACATTTCACAAATCCATATAAACAAGTTGTTTTACTTGATAAGGACAAACTCAGTACTTATCGGTATTATGAAGCGTGAACTTTTTCTTGTACTAATTTTTATTATTAGGACAAACTTAGTACAAAGTTCTCATGCATAGGTCTGGTATGAAATAGTTCCTCACTTCAAGGAGCTATGTTCCTCACTTCAAGATGGTAGCGATCTTAATCATATGAAAAACGGAAATTTTTACGTACCTTTACTTTATCGTAATCCGAAACATTTATGGAGGTTTAACCACTGTACCATTTGATCGCTTAATGCTTCCCGTTTTGATAGATATTTAATATAATAAAATTAGCGATAAAATTTGAATTATGTATTGAAGGTTTATACTTGCCATTATGGCAACTGAGAGCCTACATTACTGACGGTGGTAAGACAAACTTTTTTGAGATCGTGCTATTTAGTGTGGTTTACATGTATCCAAATTTATCAGAACCACATAAGGCATTATTTATCAATATTTTCGGAGGTGGTTGTGTAGTTAGGTGTGTATGTTAGTCAATCAATTTCGTTGTGTGGGCTGAGGAAATGCCTCACCAATAATATGTTGAGGATGATCACCGGTGTATAAAACGATTCTCTGTTATAACGTTGCTGGAACTAATTGAGCCAAAATTGTGGTTAACGATGAGGATTTGGAACTAATTCGTTAACATTTAGATATTGATATCGTGTAAAATAATTCTTGAAGTTTTCGGTTTAAATCTGTTTTCAAGAACTAGTATTCTCTAACATACGTTCTTTGCAGAATTATTTATAAACTTATTATTAATAAATATTTTATTTTCAATTGCAGGCAAAATTTCGATTAGTAAACTAGTCTAAATACTGTGCAATGTTCAGCATTTGGCGCTTATTGATTTATCTAAGTGTCCTATGGGATTTACAACATGGCTTTATTTTAATTTATGCATGTCCAACCGAATGCATTTGCTTATCACAAACACAGGTAACGAACGGTTTATAAATTTTAAATATATTTAATTAAAATTATTTTATATACATAGGTGCTATGCAATACGGGCGGTTTACGTGAAATACCAACAACACTATTACCAAAGACTGTTGAAAATTTATCATTAACCAAAAATCATTTTCCCACCATAAAAAGTGACGCATTTGGTGGTTTACGAGCATTAAAAAAATTATCATTGGACGGCAACAATATAACCGTAATCAAACCATTTGCATTTCGAGGTTTACCTAGGCTAAGAGAATTATCGATACAACATACACCATTAACTACAGTGGCACCATTTTCGTTCGCCGGCTTACAAAATATCACAACAATCCTACTAAGTCACAATAAAATATTGAAAGTTGAAGGATATGCATTTGCTGGTGCCTCAAATATCCGACTGATTCTGTTGACAAACAATCCAATGTTAAAACTCGAATCATCGGCGTTCACCGGATTAACCAATGTCGAACATTTAATTTTACCATCAGGTATACGAACAATCGAACAAGATGCATTTTTTGGTTTAGATACGGTCGGTTTTATAAAATTAGCGTACATGGACCTTACATCGTTGGCCCCATTTTCATTTCGCGGTTTAACCAATGTTCAATTATTATCATTACAGGAATCTGATTTAGGTGTAATATGTTCAAATGCTTTTGATGGTTTATCACATGTCAATTCATTAAATATTATGAATAATAAAATAGATGCAATACAAGAGCTTAATATAACTTATACACATTTTATAAAACAAATAAAATTTCATGGTAATCATTTATTAGAGACACCACTACCCGGTACCCTAACCATAGACGGTGTCGATAGTTTATCTGTTGTTAATAATCACTTTCCATGCGGTTGTCACATTCATACATTATTAGATAGTCCATTAGCTAATGGTACCTACCAGCAAGAAGATTTTTTATCGAAAAATTTTTGTATATCACCACTAGAAGTAAATGGTAGGCCAATGAGTGATATAGATATATATTCAATAGGTAAATGTCATGAACAAGTAACTAGAGGTAATTTAGAAGCATCTAAATCAATTAAATTATTTTATTTAAACATAAAATTTTATTTCTTCTTAATTTTAACGATTATTATCAATAAATATATATTTAGGTAAAAATTATAAAAAAAAACTATGTATTGATTATAATTTAATTTATAAAAATTTAGTTCAATTCTATTATTGATTCCATCCAAAAATCAATTTAAAAAAAAATTTACAAATTTTGATGTTGCAATAAACTGTTTAAACATTAATTTTTAAAGGGATCGCAGGGTAATCAAAACAATTCGATTGTATTTATTGTACATACATTTATACAAAAAACAATGTTAATTAAAACTATACAGGTGTTGAAACTCAAAATTATTATTGGTCTTATATTGCCGCCTCATTCGAATCCAATGTCTAGTATAAATGCGGCCTTACAAAAATATAAAGCCTTAGTATTTACTAATTAATATTATAGCAAATACTGTAATTCGCTACATTTTCAATCTCTTCCTTTTGTGTACAGTACATAAAGTATTCAATACCCACCTTTATAATCTAAAAATTCTTGGCACGTTCCGTTGAAACCAAGCTAATATTTATTTAACAAGAAATAAAAATGCATAACCTAAATTAACCCATAATCCTGCAACTATAGGTGGGATAGTACATGTTCCTCCCTATCGATACATAGTAGTATGAATTGTATAGTGTATACTGCATATCTATCGGTGGAAACAATTAAGAAAATTACTTTGCCATTTGAGTAACCCGACGATAATCAATATATGTAATATAAAATACAAGCTGATTGCAATTCGGCTCTCCTTTATCATGAACGTACGTATATACTCGTATATATCGATAGAACTATACTCGTATACATAATGATATCATGTCTATGTAGAATCGAAATAAAATTATCTTTCGAACAAATAATTTGTTTTTGTTTTAGACTTTCCCGGAAAGATATGCAATACAATATAAAAAAAGTCAATTTTTTACGTGATATGAAAAATTAAGCAAAATCTCTTGAAACACATTTTTGTTTTTTAAATAAAAAAATTGGATCATCTCAAAAAATATGATTTATTTACAGAACCAATTCGGAATCGTCTCTATACACTGCTCTATACCCTCTAATTAGTGTTAAATCTCTATACTCCTTGTGATCCCGCAATTTAACAGTTATATCTTCTATCAAAAACTTTTAAGAAGTCAATTTAATAATTAAACCTGGTATAAGTATATAATATAATACAACTACAAAAACCGCAATCATAATTAATTAATTAATTTTGCATGTAAATAAAAACTTAATTAAATTAATTAAATTTTTCATTTGAATGTTGTTATAAGGTAAATTGTGCGCGTCGAAACTCTAATGCCTTGTACATGATTTTTTGATTTATTAAAATTAAATTATAAATTAAAACTCCAATACATGAAATATATAATTTAATTAAAAACAATTATAAACAAATAAAATAATTTATTATTCCGTTAATATTTTTATTATATTATAAGAGGTGTATACAAAGTATAATATGTATATTTAGTTAAATTCAAATATATAATTAATTCAACTAAACTATATAATCTAACTAAAAAATTAATATAATTAATTGCATTAAAATTGTATAAGTATATTAAATTATGTAAATAATGTTATATAATAATTAAAAGAAAATTTTAATTTAAGTTATAATAAACTAAATAAAATTATACATATATAATTATTAAAATATTAATTAAAAATAAAATGTGAAAATTTTAATAAAAAAATTTATGATTAAGTAAAATTAATGAAATGGATTTATTAATTAAAACGAAAAATAAAAAAAAATTAAGAAAAAAGAAATAAAGCTGCCAAATTGATATAAATTACTGCAGATGGTTTTAATTTTGATTTTTGATTGATTCGGAACGTATTACAGGTGAGTATTTGATTTCCTTATCTCCAATTTAGGAGCATGGAGCTTCACTGCATCATATAACACTTGACTGGATCATATAAATATGTTTTTTTTAATTTAATCGTCTTCAATATGCCATTATTGGCCCGTACCGTGTCAACAATCTGACTCCATCGTTATCGATCACGAGTCACAGCTCTTCATACTGTTCCAATCAACCAGAAGATGCCAGATCGCTCTCTACGCCGTGGAGCCATCGTCGCCGACAGCTATCTGTTCGTCTACCGAAAGGCGGCTCTCCCTTCAACGATCGCTGTATCATTCGGTTCGGATCCGCAACGGGTCTGATCTACACTCTGAAGAGTTTAAGCTTATCCGCATTTGCAAGATATTTTGATTTCAGCAGTGGACGTATAGAGGATATAAGCCCGATTGTCAGCCGCAAGAAGAACCTTGATATCCTCTATCACACTATTATCATGAGGAATGAGAGATCCACGATACTTGAATCTTACCACTCCGATCAACGTGGGTAACTGTTGTGGATACCTAAAAGTATTGCACAAAGCTTCTTCATTTATATCTAAATTAACACAATCATACTTATCTGAAGACAACAGCTGGTGGCGAAAGGTTAATGAACGATCTTCAAATGAATTCTTCTACATTCATTATCATTTATTCTCCCTGATCTTTGTTTAGCTTTTAATTTGACAATCGAATTGGATTATAATTTTATATTCATTTTAGTACTAATTTATATAAAAAACCAACCTTTCTTATGGTTAAAATGTGTACCTAAACTTTCAAACCAGAGTTGGCGCTTCCATTATTTTTGTATATATAGCGAATAGCGCGATTTGGTTTTTGTAAGAAAATTTTGTACATATGTCAAAAAACTTATTGAAACTTATTCTAAAGCGAACCACCGTGATATTAACCAGCGAATAATAAAAGTGATATATATTATATAAACAGTGATTTAATTAATTAACCGGAACTTATTTGGAAACGATTTGGATACCGCAACGAGATATTTTGGACCGTTTGCCTTACCTGGGACACGAGAATTAATATACACTTCATTTTGGTGCTATTCTGGTTTGTAATACGGAAATTTGTTCAGTGCATTGAACTCTGGACTGAACGTCATACAGTGAATCTTACTGGTTTAACACTGCGAATCAACCAGATCAACAGAGCGTCAACAGAGTACCTTGCCAACTGTACTATTACTGAAATTAATTGCGTCTTGGTCTCGAAAAGCAGAGGTCATATATTTTGTTTTGGACTTGAGACAAAGGGAAGCTGAACATTGGTTCAGTGAATCAAGTAGCTCTTTCACTCCGTTGCCATTTAATCCAATCACACAGATATCATCTGCATATGCGCAAGAAGTTGATTGGATTGTCGGAATAAGATATGTCGGAATGTCCTGAGGTGTTTCACTTTTACGAAGGATATATTCCAACATGAGATTAAAAAATATCAGGGACAGCGCATCTCCTTGTCGAACATCAGAAGTGATTGTAAAAGTTCTGGATAGCCTGTTCTCAACTTTAACACAGCATTGCGTTACTGTCATTTGACACATATGTACATATTGTTTCGGCATTCCTAAATATTCAAGCACATACCATAGCCTCTCTCGGTTGATCGAGTAATATTTGCTTGCTAGAAATCTAGGAATACCTGGTGTACATCGCGAGTTGTTTTGTAGTACTAGAAAAGAATCATCCGTAGTGAAAAAACTTGATCAGTGACACCGATTTGGACGGAATCCTCCTTGGTAGTCACCGACAGTTTCCTCCACCATAGGTGTAATTCTTCCCAAGATGATGTATGACAGTAACTTGTATGATGTGCAAGGAGAGCTATACCGCGATAATACTAGCACTTCAAGCGTTCACCCTTTTTTTAATACTGTGCGTAACGCGGCCACTTTCTATTGTTCAGGCACAACTTTATTTCGCCATACCAATCGAACAAGGAGTTCCACAAAGTTAGCCCTCCGAATATCAAGAGCTCTGAATTAATGCAATCAAAACGTGGTGAACGATTTTTCTTTAGTCTCTGCATGGCCATTGTGAATTACTCATAGGATGGATCCTCAATGACCATCTCCGCGGTCTGTATTTGAGGGTATTCAAATACAGCTTGTGATACATGTGAAACATTAAGTAGATCAGAAAAATGTTCACGCCATGTATCGAGTACCGCATCGACGTTAACACAGAGATTTCTTTCCTGGTCCCGAATGGCGGTTGACCAAGATCTTAAGGCATGGTGCAATTTGGTAATTCCTTTAAAGAAACCACGCAAATTGCGCTCATTGCTGAGTTGTTGTACTCTTAAGATCTTAGCCTACCACCATTCGCGCTTCGATTATCGACTGCCTGAAAATCCAGTACAGCCTAATTTACTATGGCCTGTAGCAACACGCCTTGGGATACATGGTCTCCACATTTACGCCATCGAGTTTCTTGGAGCCGATCGTCATTCTCGTTTCCGGGTTCTTAAACGTGAGGTCATTATTGTTTTGGCGGTGTTCGATTTTATTTGACCTGTTGACATTTTTAACTTTTCTGGTGTTTTCGTTTCATCATCTAAGTATATTTGGAGCTATTGTTTGCAGCTCTCGCCATGTTTTACCAATTTCTACTAGTTGCCGACGCTACTACTAACTTCTGACTTTCCCTTTCCTTGTTGATTCCATTTCAATGGTATTGGTGCTATGTCATTCAGGGTCTTTCTCAGTGAATGCCGATCTACTTGCGCTTTCTGATCAATATCTGTTTGGCATGTTTGTTCTTGGAGAAACTATTCATTTTGAATCTTATTAAGACAGAACCATTTTTATCTTCTTCTTAGTCATTTGTTCTTAGTGGTAACACCTCTAGTTTTTGTGTGACCTTCGATGTGTGTTTCATGTTTTTCATTGAACAATCGAAGCTTTGTTTTCCTCGACAGGATGAAGCCTTGTAAAGGATGTTGATAGTACTTCTGGCTTTGTTGATGGGCATTTAATAACCTCTCCGATCAACATGTATAAAATAGGCACGACAAGTGTCCCAAGAAAATGCAATCGCTAAAATATAAATCTCGCGATATTTGTGAATACCATCCCAAGAGTATGTTTCTATCACGACAGTTTTAGTTTCAGCATAGTCAATGTAATAAACCTATCATCCCGAAAAAATTGTATCACGATTAAAGTAAAATATTGGAGACCACAAGGAGATGATCTCGGAAATCATGGAGTTAGATTTTTAATTGAACCACAGGTAAAAAAGCTGTAGTGGATTTTCAAGCAGTCAATTGTCGAATGCACATTCTTGCACAGAAGTGTAGCCAACCTATTAAATGCCACACGCGTCTTTTAATGTAAGCCAACTCCATGTCAAACACGCATTTTACAAAAAAAATGGTTAATCTAACGAGCTCTATTCCTGAGCACGATATCAGGTTGATGAGTTAAATGCTAGAGATGGCAGAAATCAATCCAGTTTAGATTATAATATAGAGAAACGTATCTTTTCGACCTTATCGATTTGAATGGAAATAGTGACGGTAGTGTTGTGGCTCGGAGTTGTAGAACGATCAATATGGAAGCGACCTGGTGTTCAATAGTTTAGATCTTTACTATAGATAGTACACAATCGGCATGAAATACATCATTGCTTCCACCTTGACTAGAAATGATTCTTTTCAAATGATAATTGGTGTTTTTTAAGGCAGTGTTATATTCTAAATGAGGTGAGCTTAGTGGAATGAATGATATACCCTTCTTATATTTATGAAATATATATTATATATATATATATATATATATATATATATATATATATATATATATATATATATATATATATATATATATATATGCATATATATATATATATATATATATATATATATATATATATATATATATATATATATATATATATGTATATATATATATATATATATATATATATGTATATATATATATATATATATATATATATATTTATATATATATATATATATATATATATATATATATATATATATATATATATATATATATATATATATATATATATATATATATATATATATATATATATATATATATATATATATATAATATATATATATATATTTATGTATATGTAACGGGTGATTTTTTTGTGGTTAGGATTTTCATGCATTAGTATTTGACAGATCACGCGGGATTTCAGACAAGGTGTCAAAGAGAAAGATGCTCAGCATGCTTTGACATTTCATAACTGAAGCCGAACGATCTGCCACAACGTCGAATTTTCAGTGAATGGGCCCTAGAAAAGTTGGCAGAAAATCCGCTTTTTTATCGACAAATTTTGTTCAGCGATGAGGCTCATTTCTGGTTGAATGGCTACGTAAATAAGCAAAATTGCCGCATTTGGAGTGAAGAGCAACCAGAAGCCGTTCAAGAACTGCCCATGCATCCCGAAAAATGCACTGTTTGGTGTGGTTTGTACGCTGGTGGAATCATTGGACCGTATTTTTTCAAAGATGCTGTTGGACGCAACGTTACGGTGAATGGCGATCGCTATCGTTCGATGCTAACAAACTTTTTGTTGCCAAAAATGGAAGAACTGAACTTAGTTGACATGTGGTTTCAACAAGATGGCGCTACATGCCACACAGCTCGCGATTCTATGGCCATTTTGAGGGAAAACTTCGGAGAACAATTCATCTCAAGAAATGGCCCGGTAAGTTGGCCACCAAGATCATGCGATTTGACGCCTTTAGACTATTTTTTGTGGGGCTACGTCAAGTCTAAAGTCTACAGAAATAAGCCAGCAACTATTCCAGTTTTGGAAGACAACATTTCCGAAGAAATTCGGGCTATTCCGGCCGAAATGCTCGAAAAAGTTGCCCAAAATTGGACTTTCCGAATGGACCACCTAAGACGCAGCCGCGGTCAACATTTAAATGAAATTATCTTCAAAAAGTAAATGTCATGGACCAATCTAACGTTTCAAATAAAGAACCGATGAGATTTTGCAAATTTTATGCGTTTTTTTTTAAAAAAAAGTTCTCAAGCTCTTAAAAAATCACCCGTTATATATATTTATCTTAAATTAAAAACAATCGTAATATCATCGATGTCGAAAATGTTTTTTGTACTGGTTTTGACAAAACATCAAAGACCACTCGTCTTTACTCCTGTTGATTTTATGGACGTACACGAATTTACTGTAGTTTATTTAGCTACTCTCAGCCCAGCTATGGCTATTTGTAGTATACTGTTGGTTCATTATTGCTGTGTGTGTCCATCAGTCATTATTCAGTACTAATTTCTAGTATAGATAGATCATGATTGTACAAGAGAATCGTTCAGAATAGCCATCACCCTGTTTAACTGTGAAGTATCTATAAAGTATGAGAGAATGTAGTATTTAATATACTTGGTCAGTAGTAGAATGATTGCGGTCGAATCCAAATTGATTTATGAAATAAGATTTATCACTTCTTGTAATGGATTTAAGATCTTCAACAGTTGCCCGAACAATTTGGGAATTATCGATAATACTCATATCGAGATGTATGATTTAGTTTGATGCGATTGTTTTCCTGGTTTTCAGGAGTATAGTGAGTTCAGCAACCTAACTACACAGACACAGTACATTAAATCCGATAATACTCATATCGAGATGTATGATTTAGTTTGATGCAATTGTTTTCCTGGTTTTCAGGAGTATAGTGAGTTCAGCAACCTAACTACACAGACACAGTACATTAAAACCAGAATGCCTTTATAAAGCATTATGTACGCCTGTTCTTTCAGTCTGGTAAACGGTTGAAATATGATGCAAATTTCTTCGCGTTTTGATGATAGTTTGAAATAAAGGCCGTTTGCGTTTTATATATGCTCTAGGAAATCAAGGAGCGAATCAGTGATATACTTTATAATCCGAATTCAGGCTATTAGCTGGACTTCTTACCCGACAGTTATAATTCGGTTTTAGAATCTGTGAAACGTATATTGTATCATGGTGCAGCTATTGTTAAGGTACTGCACCATCTTAACTGGAAAACAATAATACCGAATAAGTTGATGTTAACGGAATACATACTAGACGGGTCATTAAAAGAAAATTACCGAAGTTAATTGTAGCACCGAATTTGGGGATCAATTCGGATTACGTGATTGATTATTACCGATGATATCAATTTTCAAAGATAGACTTAGCCCTCTTGTGAAAAACCAGATCTTTACTAACTCTAACCGTGGAACTTTTAGTGTTGAAAAATGATCGCTGCTACACGAAAATGTCAAAAATTTGACAGAAGGGTTAAAGAAGACATTCAAAACCCATTGAGAAAATTAAGAGCTAAACGAAATATAATGTACACATTTTAAGGAATTTAAGGAATATACGAGTGATTGATGGAATCACTCCAGGATTATTATTGTTAACACTTTTATTGTGCTGTTAAGAAGTTAGATACCTTTCTAGTTCTTGGATTCTCTAAGGTCTCAAATATCATTGGGATGGTTATGGTTATTCTCAATCTTTTTCTGTGGGATTCTCCCTGTGTCCGAAACTTCAACTAATAGTGGTGTAAAAAATCCTGCAGTTCAACTGATACATTATCTGTACCAGCGAGTGTTGATAGCTTCTTTATAGTTGCCATCTGAAGTTTGTTATTTGGTTTGCTTATGCAGCTGTCCTTAAAATATATGCTCAGGTATGGTTAGGGTTTCACCGGTTACATATGTTCTTTATTGTTCGGATGTTTGTGTTTTTTCCAGAAACTTTTCTTACACATTGATTATTATCCATCAGAAATACATTCTCTGTTGTTAAAACACGTTCTCATTGTGTGAATCGGTACAAATCAACATTATGAAGATTCCTGAGCTTATTAGATTTTCAGTTTCAAATTCCTATCCGATAATTCCTATACGATAGTAGAGGGTCTATGTTTATTTGCTGGTTTATCTGTATGCCTTTTTTCTTTCATGATGGTCATTCATAAGTGGTGACCCAAATTTGTACTAATCGAAGCCAATGTTTGCATGGCTAATATACCATTGACATAATATAAAACTATGGTAGCCTTATCTTTCACTTCCACAAAACCCAGAAAGTGGTTTGTATATACATTACTTCCATGTAAAGTACTACTAAACCGCTTGAACATTTTGAAGTGCTCAAAACGAAGTGGTAGGCAACATATAAAACATAAATTGAGAGCAGGTAAAATATGAAGAGTTACACGCAGGATGTTACAAATACTACCACCATGAGTAACCAGCTGAGTATTGTAAAAACTAAGAAGTAAATGAACAAATGTAGTGAAAAAAAGAAAGATGACACCGTTTGTTATTGCAAGTTGAGTGATCTCATCGACGTTTTGCTTTTCTTCAAAAACTCCCTCGATTAGATGCAACGTATGTGTGTCATATGCTGTTCTGCTTATGGGTTTTTTTATATTAAAAAACGTTATCAGTCACTGCTCGTCACTTAAACACTTGCCCCATTAGCACACAAACCAATATTTTTTCATAATTTGATTTTATCAGATGATGGGAAGAGTCATAAACAACATCGCCGTACGATAATACCATTATGGTGTTTATTCAAGCAGTGAATCTTGGATAGACAGATTACTTGGTGGAACATAAAAGATTCAAAATTCTTGGATATGGAATTGAAATTCACTGTCAATCTTTTCCAAAATAATCGAAATTAAAACATCTGAATAGAAGGTCACCTAGTTGAGTTTGAAAATCACTAAATTAGCTCGAAATAGTAGAAAAAGTAGGAATGATTGGAAGAGTCGCTAAACGATTTCAACAGTAATTTATGCCGAATTTTATGACCCATCGGAAATTGGTCACTATAGTACAACCAACAAACAAAAGCGGTTCACTCTAAGTTTGTAAGATCCGCAAAGCATTGGATATAGATCTCTGAAATTCCACGAGACTGCATTGTTGAATACACGATTAATGCAGTCAACTATGACTATTAAAAGAAGTAAACATAAATTTCTGACAGCTATTAGAGGATATGGCAATTTCTATCCATTATTGTAACAAACAATGACCGTTACAATGAGATCATATATAATATTCCACAACCAAAACCTTAATCGTTTTCGAAACCGCAATCGCCGAAATTCTCAATCCGGTCCAATTATTTAGTTAGATCCGTCAGTCATTGGCTTTAAATATAAAATCGAACTTTTATACGCTTATATGTCAAGGATATCACCACAACAGTAAAAATTTATAACAATGCCTATTATTAAAAATTTATCCTCGTTTAAATCCGAAAATATATTATATGTAAATGGAAGGTGTCCGCTATACCATCGAAATGTCCCAAATTTGAATATGGGAGGAGACTTAGAAGAACAACTTGAATTGCAGTTTCTGCTGTCAATACATTCCGATAGGTTGGGGAAATGTATAAGAGCTAGGCAAGTATACATAGCTAAGATGGAGATTATTGTGAATATTGAAGAATATTGTGGACGAATCGTTACAACACAGTATTATTGGACTTTCTGATTCACTTAACAGCTTTTCTCAATTATAAATGTACCTTTTCGCTAACCGTTTATTTACCAAGACATTGTAATGTGGGTGGTTTTGCCAAATTTATTTGTGACCTGAGTTGTAGGAATTGCTTATTCGAGTTTGAGTGAACTAGTGATTGAATGGACGGTCAATCAAACAATTCATCGCCATAACATCCGGCGATGGATGATGTAAGTTTTGTGTAATTCATACAAATATATAGCGATAGTCGCGCTGTAACAGATTATTTATTTAAAATATTTTCGAAATAATTTCTTTTGCTGATCATTGTATTTGTGAAAAAATTTCAAAATCTGGTAATTGTGGAAATTGATTTGAAACATTATCACATGCGAAAAGACTTAGAGTCTCTTCTACAATAATTATTAAAATAAGGTAGCGTAGACAAGTCGTGATAAGAAATAAAAATCTTGGTTGTTTGAATATCATTCTAGATATAAGATTATATAAAAAATTGAAATGGACGATTTTCTAGACTAATATACTCTTTATACCCCAAATTCTAGTAACCGTTGTCGTCGATCCCCATTTCTTTGAATACCAAAGACTAGCTCACCTTTCAGAGATTACTGCACCATTACCTCCGTTTCAGCACATCCAACTCAAGCCAAAACAACTCTAAAATATTATGGTTTGAATTCATGAACGATATTAAGAATTTATATATGCAGCAATTTTCTTATCTCTAGTCCGGATGTGCTACAAATGGGTGATGATATGATTCTTTTATTTTAAAACAATATACCGTCACATTCAATCTTAATACCGTCAACTCAAGGTATAAAGTTTTCAGTTGTGTATATATGGCATTTGTAAAGCTCATTTAGAAAATGGTGATTCATTCCAATAGCTCATTTGAATAACTATACTACAAAAAAATGTCACGTTATCTTCAACTTCGACACTGATCAGATAACTATAGACAAATTCATTTAACAGTGATAAAAAATGTATCATCACGCAACATTCCAAACGGATTTCCTTTCATGCCTAATATAAAACTAAACACTTGTTGGACTATTTAATTTTCACTGATAACACCAACAAGCACCAAACCCATTCTAGTTGATTATTTCGTTTTTACTACAAGTACATATATAATACAAATACACATACAAACCAAATAAAATAAATAGAAATATTCATAACTATGAACTAAACATAATTTTAATCTCATAAATTGTTGATGAATGTTGAAGTTTTGAGACAACCAAATCTGAAATACTCGTATTATATTACAAAAATTATTCGTTATCATCTACTATTGCTTTATTTGACATCTGCAATTACTCATCATGTTATAAATTCAAATAATTATGTATCGAAAAAATATACTATGGCAACACCAAAAATTAATAATTGAGATCGTAAATGTAAATTGATTCTATCATGGTGTACGATTTCCAAAACAACTTGAATCGTATTAAGAGTACAATGTCTCTACAATCTGAGGTAAAAATTGATGGCGCGTATCATTAAATATGAACCCAAGAGTTTTTTTATGGGTTGGGTGGAATACCACGATGCTCTGAATATACCGGATTAGTGGCAACCTAGTAAAGAGCTTTTTTTCCCCAACGGTGTCAGTAAATCGGTTTGTATAAGAGGGTGGCTTAGTATGTGATGTCACGACTGTAGTTTATTGTAAGTGTATGTGTGAAGACTAATTACATTTTTTGAGATATAATTTGGGCAAACCTTGTAATAGTGCCCTGTCAATCTCAGTTATCTTCTGAGCTGTTTCCTCTTTATTTTAGTCATGCGTATGCAATATCGAATTTCAATAATAATAATTTTGGAATCAAATCCTATGAAGTAGATACGGCGTGCGTATGAGGGTAAAATTTCATATCGCAAACTCTCCCTAACGAAACATCAATAATATGAATATCAATTTATTATGCCAAGCCTCAATTAGGTAAAAATTCGAGTGCTAAAAATTTTGGAATAATCTCTTATGTAGAGAAATTTGTTGGAAAATATGAATCTATTTCCAAAATAAAGCCGCAGTAAAATTCATCCAAGAATTAAAAGTTATTTTTAAAGAAGGTAATTATTTATCGCGGGCGCTGTGGTTGGGGGCAAACATGTTTCGTAAATATTTCGAACGAAACATGAGATCCATAGAATACCACCACAGTATCCAGAGCTTGTCGTAGGAGGCGACTAAATCTGTTTGGATCGCTGGGCTGACGACCCGCATCTGTAAGAAACAATTACAGTTAAAACTGTCAACACAACCAAAAAATCGGATACCGCCTAAATAACAATGACCTCCCTCTTAAGTACCCAGATACGAGATTGAGGATCAGCACGTGGAACATGCAGTCACTTAGAAAACCTGGCGCGTTGGACGGCCTTATCATATGTATGAAGGAGTATCGGCTGGAACTCGTAGCGCTCCAAGAAACTCGATGGCCTAAAAGTGGAGTCCATGTGTCCCAAGGCTATACATTGCTACACAGTGGAGATAACCTCGGAAATCTTGGAGTTGGCTTTCTCATTTGGCCGCAGGTAAAAAAGGCTGTTTTTGGACTCGATTTGGAGTCGATAATCGAATGTGTAAGCTTCGCTTGCACATGAAATTAGCCAACCCGTCAATTGTTTGTGTCCATGCTCCCACTGATGTAAGCCAACCTCAAAATAAAGACTCATTTTACAATAATTTGGATAATCTGATGGGCTCTATACCTGAGCACGATGTAAGATTGGTGATTGGTGACTTTCATGCTAGAGCTGGCAGAAATCAGACCGACTTATGTAATAACTTAGGTCCGTACTCCCGACACGAAACTGCGACCGAGAATGGGGAAAGAATGATATACTTTGCGATCGCTCATGATCTCAAAGTGGCAAGTACATTCTTTCCCCACAAAAACATCCATTTGGAAACCTGGACACATCCACGTAAAACACCCCGAAGCCAAATTCACCATGTGTTGATTTCAAAAGACCGGACTCGGGTTGTTCAAGACGTGAGATCGTATCGGTCGTCAACAAAATTCGTAGGCAGTGACCATTTTATGGTTGCTGCAAAGCTACGATGGAAATTTTCGTACAAGTCAAGGAGGACAGGAGAATATACAACGCGATTCTCAAGATTTTGTCAGCAATAGCCTTTTACGATCCAATTACCAATCTGATGATGTGAACAGTGTCTGGGAAGTATTGAAAACCTCGGTTGTCGATGTTGCCCAGCACACTCTCGGTATATTGAAAACTAAGCCCAAAAATGATTGGTTTGATAAGGAGTGTCGTCTTGCTGTTGAGCAACGCAATATAGCCCACAATGAAGCGCAAACTCGGTTTACAATTGGAAGGAAACACAAGGCAGTTCTTGCTAGGAGGACAGCTAACCGCATTTGTAGACTGAAGAAGCGCGAATGGTGGAAGGCCAAGGTCTTAAGAGTACAACAACTCAGCAATGAGCACAATTCGCGTGGTTTCTTTAAAGGAATCACCGAATTGCACCATATCTTAAGATCTCGGTCAACTGCCATTCAGGACCAGGATAGAAACCTCTGTGTTAACGTCGATGCGGTACTCGATACATGGCGTGAACCTTTTTTCTGATCTACTTAATGTTCCACATGTATCACAAGCTGTATTGGAATACCCTCAAATACAGACCGCGAAGATGTTCATTGAGGATCCATCCTATGAGGAATTCACAATGGCCATGCAGAAATTAAAGAAAAATCGTTCACCAGGAGTTGATTGCATTAACTCAGAGCTCTTGATATTCGGAGGGCTAACTTTGTGGAACTGTCTTTTCGACCTTGTTCGATTGGTATGGCGAAATGAAGTTATGCCTGACGAATGGAAAGTGGCCGCGTTATGCCCAATATTCAAAAAGGGTGATCGCATGAAATGTGAGAACTATCGCGGTATAGCTCTCCTTTGCACAGCATATAAGTTACTGTCATACATTATCTTGGGAAGAATTACTCCTCTAGCGGAGGAAATTGTTGGTGACTATCAAGGAGGATTCCGTCCAAATCGGTCAGTCACTGATCAAGTTTTTTCGCTACAGATGATTCTTTCCAAGTACAACGAAACATCTCGCGATGTTTACCAGGAGAGAGGCTATGGTATGCGCTTGAATATTTAGGAGTACTAAAAAAATCTGTACGTCTGTGTAAAATGACAGCAACGCAGTCACAATGCTGTGTCAAAGTTGAGAACAGGCTATCGAGAACTTTTGCAATTACTTCTGGTGTTCGACAAGGAGATGCGCTGTCCCCGATACTTTTTAATCTCATGTTGGAACACATCCTTCGTAAATGTGCAACACCTCAGGACAATATCTTATTCCGACAATCCAATCAAATTCTTGCGTATGCAGATGATATCTGTGTGATTGGATTAAATGGCAACGGAGTGAAAGAGATACTTGATCCACTGGAACAGTTTTCAGCTTCCGTTGGTCTCAAAATCAATGAGTCCAAAACCAAATATCTGATCTCTGGTTTTCGAGACTAAGACGCAATTGATTTCAGTAGTGGAAACCACACGTTTGAAGGAGTGACGAGATTCAAGTATCTTGGATCTCTCATCACTCACGATAATAGTGTGGGAGAGGATATCAAGGTTCGCCTTGCCGCTGGCAATCGGGCTTTGTACCGTCTACGTCCACTGCTGAAATCGAAATATCTTGCAAATACGGATAAGCTGAAGCTGTACAGAGTGTTAATCAGACCCGTTGTCATGTATGGATGTGAGAGTTGGACCTTGACGGATAAGTACGAAAGATGGCTTCTAACATTCGAGAGAAGAATCATGCGTGTGATATATGGCCCAAAACGCGACGTTGATGGCACATACCGAGTTCGTTTCAATCACGAGATCAGGAATTTAATGCAAATTCCTGATATCGTGCATGAAATCAAAGGACAGCGAATACGCTGGCTCGGTCACGTTCTGCGTGCTGATCCGAACCGAAAGATACAGTGAACCTTTAAGGGAGAACCGCCTTTCAGTAGGCGAGGAGGTCGCTGTCGGCGACGATGGCTTCACGGCGTAGAGAGCGATCTGGCATCTTCCAACCGCTTGCAACAGTATGAAGAGCTAGCTCGTAATTGAAACTGTTGGAGTCAGATTGTTGACAAGGTACAGGCCAATAATGGCCTGTAAAAACCGGAAAAAAAAATTATTTATCGCAACATTTGTTCAAGGTTAATTATTTTCGCAAGGGTTGATCGAAAACAACTTCCAAGTCGCACCTATGCCCTCGAAATGGAAAACATCTCTTGGATTGAAAATATCGATAGTACGTCAAACAGTTGTAATTGGGCTATATGCAACTGTGGATGTAAAATCTACGCTGTTTCATGTTGACCGTTCGAAAAACATCAAAGCACTGAAAGGCATACAAAAATCATCATTATGGGTGGTTTACAAATAAAATACGAAAGATTGCATGATTAGTACACTTTATGTTAGATATTTAAGAATACAACTGGAAGATGATGTAACGTTTGATCGTTCCAGGTCACTACATCACTGGTGATAACACGAAAAATATTTTTTTTTGTTTGAGTATAGGTATAATAGTATTTTGTAAATACTTCCTGAACTGTATTTAAAAAAAAAAGTATGTAACAAAATTTGTTCCCAGTATTTTTGATTTGGGTGGTGTAGGTGTTTGGTGAAGATGCCGGAAATAGACGGAGAGAAAAAAAAACAAGGTGGGCGAGATAGATGATGAGGTGGACAGTCGAGACTGAGTTATTGGATGAGTTACAACCAATAACTATATAAAAATTAAATAAAAATAATGAACATAACATAAATAATAATTAAAAATTGAAATAATTATAAATTAAGTGTTAGAGTAAACAAATTAAAAAACAAAAACACTATAGTGACATATATACTCTGTATGAATAAGATCTTAGTATAAATTACATATAGTATGAATAAGATCTTAATGGATGGACAATGAAAATGGCAGCTAGACTGCACATGTGTTGAACAAAAAGTGTGATTGATCATCAAATAATAATAGTTAATAATATAATAAAAATTAATAATAATAATAATAACTGTTTATAAAAAAGTTAAATCAATATACCTCCGCCAAGCTAAGCGACATCGCAGATATACCTCGCATAGCTGATCGGATCCGCAACCCCCCGTACGCAACGATTCGGTTTTTTTTTTACTTTTATTTATTTTTAAAATTAAGTTTTTTTTTAATCTTGGTTCTTCTAATCAGATAATTAGTGTTAAGTTTAGTGTCATAGTTTAGGTTTATTGAATTTTAGTTATTTTTTTCTATTAATGGTGACGGGTAGTTAAGTGTGAAAGTTTATGAATTAAATTTAAATTATTGCTCCATAGTTGAGAAAAAAAAACATAGTTTTCGTGTTATTTCTTTTCGTGTTTATTTTTTTTTTGTAGTGTATGTGATGGAATTATCTCGATGACGTAAGCGGGCCTTAATATCGGGATGAGATCAAGAGGTATGTATGAACATGAGGTAAGTTGAAATTGCTGGTTAACTGTAGGTCCTTTCTTCCATATCCATTCCTGTTTTTCCTTCGCGGTATTTCAAGATTCGTTTCTGTTTCTCAACATCTTTCCCCACACCCTAACCCTGAGCTCCAGCCGGCCTTCGGTAACCGCGTGAGAAACGAAACGAATAACACTCATCTAGTAACAGTGAATACAACACTTAGTGATTTTACACATGACCTTACGGTCCTGTTACAGTGGCGCCCAAGCAAATTACGGCTTTCTTCCCCCCTCCTCCCCTCTGCTTTTACTACCGTTCGATTTTTTTTTATTATTTGTTATACACGCGGTCGTTATCTGGTATAATTACTGTCGAATCGATTGTTAGTCTTGTATACCTTAATATTTTTTTCTTTTATCAAAATAAAATACAATTTCATCAATCAATTTCTATTTTCTTTATATTTCCTATACTATATACACACTCATAGTTTATCAAATCACATCGCATCAATTTTCCTGGTCATACTACCGGTTGAAATTAATGTCAGCATAATGTGATTTTATAAACTATTGTAGAAAGTAAAATTTGTTTTCATTCGTGTCGTCGCGGCGGTTTCTGCTTAGGCATAGAATGCGTTGTTCGAAACAACGGCATGAAGAAATCAACGTATAATCACATTTTTTTTTATTAATTACCGGTTAAGTAAGTATACCACAGTAAATGATATCGCCTATGTTTCCAATTGCACTTGTTGAATCATATGTTCAATTTAGGTATGCTTCCTATCCGATCATTCATTTATTTTCCTAGCCCTACTCCAATTATCCACTCCTCCCTTTCCCAATTTTAACAGGTACCAGCTTTAGTAACTTTACATGTTCAGTAAACATCTGATCGTACCTACTTGATTTCATCCCGATACACTAATATTTACATACACAATTTATTAAATTTAATTAATTAGAGCTTACAATTAATTTTATAAAACAAAACATTGAATTTCAATTTAACTAATAATTTTAAGCTTTATTCTATATTTTTTTTGTTGATTTTTTTTTATAAATTTAGGAATTCACTTAGTCATAATTAGTCCTTACTTCTTTTTTACAGCCAGATTTCTTTTGATCGCTTGCAGTCTTATAACCTTGAAATAATCGTTTGAAAGTATCAATAGTAACAATTATTTTTCTCCAATATGGATAATCTTATTAGAAGTCAGGACTTAGAATCTGACGAATTTGATATAGAGTGTGAAGTTCGAAAGATTAAAGGTCCTATTAGATTACAGATCGACGAATTACAATCATTTTTTGAAAAAGAAGCCACCGATGCTGCAATAATACCTAAGCGCGCACATGAACGCGCACTCAAAGCCCCTAGAAGAGAAATGGTCACTTGTACCAATAAATTAAGATTACTCCATCATCAACTGCAGGAACACTTAAGATCAGACCCAGCTTCGAACACCGAACAGTTTAATATCATGACTTCGCGATTGCGTCATGTAGAATCCAGGTTGTCACGAATGTCGAGTTCCAAATCGGTTCAAACCTCCGTAACACAATTAACAGCGTCTTGTCAGGCTCTTTTGGAACTAATTCCTAGGCTTAAAGATTCAACGACACTCAACGAATCTCTAGAAACCTTAAACGCGCTCCACATAGACGAAGTTGACGATAATGAACAAAACTCATCTGATGATGGATGTACCAGCTCGCCTCGGTCTAAGAATCTTTCTCCGGTATTAGACGAAAATGTCCCTAATAGTGAATTTACTAAGTTATATCCAGCTCAGCAACCTTCAGGTGCGGACCAAACTATAAAGCGGAAAGTTGGATTTACAACAACTCATGTAAGAACCATTCCATCTGCTGGAGATCCTATGGCTCTTCCGTCATTCAGATCAAACTATGCAACCTCGGTATCAAATACAGCCCAGGTTTCCCAGCAACCTTATTTTCCACAGTTTAAACCGATGTCAAACGTGCCGGTGAGTACGATGATACCACCTCATTTACAACCCACGTTTCCCACATCGTTAATAAATTCACATGTACCCTTAATGACTGGAAACCCAACTGCAATGAATTATCAAGGTACTACTCCACAGAATCCTACATTCGGACTTAGCCGCTCAACGCTCGCACGAGAGGTGCAACATTGGAATCTGTCTTTTGACGGTTCTGTAAGTGGTATATCGGTACATAAGTTTTTCTTTCGGATAGAATTACTGGCCGAGACGCATGGCATTTTATTCGATCATTTGGTGTATGACTTGGGTTCTTTATTGCAGGGGGTTGCTTTAGAACATTACTGGATTTTGTTGGAACGAAGCCCAAGATGTTCATGGAAACTTTTAAAGGACGGTTTTATTCATCGGTTCCAGGACGGTCGTTCAGACAGCGATATTAAAAATTTGATAGATCAACGAAAACAAAAGACGAAGGAGGCATTCGTCGATTTCTACTATAACGTTCTCAGTTTATCACATCCATTGAGAGTGGCATTAACGGAGAGCGAATTAGTAGAAATCTTACGTAAGAATATGCGACCTGGGCTTAAAGTAGCCGTGGCGGGAGAATTATTCCAATCCGTATCCAGTATGGTAAATAGATGTGCGGCTATTGAAGAAGCATGGAAAACCATGGGGTATAATCCCGAGCTTGCTATGGGACCGGGCTTCTCTCGAAATGTCCATGAATTACATAATCCTGCAACCGTCCATTCTGCTCAGTTAAATTATCCAATTCCACTATACAATGTTCCTCAGACTTTGGAACCTAATAATCGAAAGTCGCTTAGTTCTCAACCTGTTGCTCCGGAACTCTATTCGAATTATCCATCTAATATAAATCGACCTTCTCATTGCTGGCGATGCGGTTATTCTTTACCAGGAGATTCCTCTTTCTGTAGGCATTGTAATGATAGGGCGGAAAACTTAACGAGGGGAATGGGAATACCTGGGAATCGTCATTTACAACCCCCGGAACAATTTTGTCCCAGTCCACATACAGCGGATGCGGCTGCCAACACCGATCCGGAATTTTATGCGCGGATGCGGCGCACATAAATAATAACACTTCAAAAATTAACGCTACTTATAATGTCCCAACTAGAAATCGTAGTCTTCGAACAATCAAATACTTTCGCAATAAAAACTTTTTTTTTCGTAAAATTGCCAGAGCAACTTTTGCATCGGTAGCCAGTACTGACGATTTGAATGATAACCGTCCCTATGCTACAGTATCTATAGATGGAACGGAAGTTCGCGGCTTGCTGGATAGTGGCGCTTCAATAAGTGCTCTGGGCAAAAACGCATTACAGTTCATAGCTAAACATCCCCTGACTATGTTTCCTGTTAGCGCGTCAGTCCAGACTGCAAACGGAGCTAAACAAGAAGTACATGGGTACGTTTATGTAACTATTACATACAGTGGTCGAATACGAAAAATACAATTGCTAGTAGTTCCAGAATTACAGCAGGAACTGTATCTGGGCTACGACTTCTGGTCCCTATTTGGTCTGAAACCTAGTTTCATCGAGGAATTGACAGACACCCCAAACATAGTGAAGCCTGATTCAGATTTATCTCCTGGTCGTGTAAAATTTCATGAACTGACACCTGATCAATTGGCGCGAGTTCATGAAGTTATAAGTTTATTTCCAAGTTCTGAAAAGTTGGGCCTTGGTCGAACGTCGTTAGTCACTCACACGATCGACACAGGTGATGCAAAGGCTGTAAAGCAACGATTCTATGCAGTTTCACCTGTTGTCCAGGCAAAGATGAATCAAGAGCTGGATCGAATGCTCGCACTGGGAGTGATACAAGAAAGTTCGAGTCCCTGGTGCTCTCCAATGGCTTTGGTTCGCAAAGCAAACGGTAAGGTGCGACTTTGCCTAGACGCCCGTAAAGTGAATAGTGTCACTAAGAAAGATGCCTACCCCTTACCTCTTATTGATGGTCTGCTAAGTCGGCTGGATCGTGCTCAGTTCATGTCCAGTCTTGACTTAAAGGATGCGTTCTGGCAGGTTCCATTAGATCCTTCATCTATGGAAAAAACCGCTTTCACCGTGCCAGGACGTCCGCTATACCATTTTACCGTGATGCCATTCGGGCTCTGCAATGCGCCTCAGACCTTATGCCGATTGATGCACAAAGTGATTCCATACCATCTACATGATCGAGTTTTCGTATACCTCGATGATCTACTCATTACGACATCCACATTTGAAGAGCACCTGTCTCTTCTAACCGAGGTAGCATCTCGGTTAGTTGCAGCTGGTCTTACAATCAATGTGGATAAAAGTAAATTCCTTATGAGAGAGATCGACTATCTTGGTCATGTGGTTGGGGGAGGCACTTTGCGACCCAATCCGGATAAGGTTGCGGCTATTGCAGAGTACCCGGTGCCAAAAACGGTACGTCAGGTAAGGCGGTTTCTAGGTATTTGTGGCTGGTACAGACGATTCATTGATCAATACTCATCTTTATCTGTACCATTGACTAACTTACTGAAAAAGAATCAGAAGTTTGTTTGGTCCGAATCAGCCCAAAATTCTTTCAATAGTTTGAAGACAGCGCTCACATCGGCTCCGGTGTTGTGCACAGCTGACTTCAACAAACATTTCTACATTCAATGTGATGCTAGTTCAACGGGAGTCGGGGCCGTTCTATTTCAGAAGTCCGATGATGGTCAGGATACTCCAATTGCGTATATGTCACAGAAACTAAACGCAGCGCAACGGCACTACAGTGTGACAGAGTTGGAGTGTTTAGCTGCTGTCTTGGCCATCAAAAAGTACCGATCATATGTGGAAGGACTACCATTTACAGTCATCACAGATCATGCGAGCCTCACTTGGCTAATGTCCCAAAAGGACTTGACAGGGAGGTTAGCGAGATGGAGCCTAAAGCTACAAGGGTACGACTTCGAAATAGAGTATCGCAAGGGTACACAGAATTGCGTTCCCGATGCCTTATCTCGTATGTTTATGGACGAGCTAAGTAAAAATAAAAAGCCTGGTAACGATTTTCTAGTTGATGATTTTCCTTTCCATATTGACCTACAATCCGATTCCTTTCGAAGTCCCACATACCTTTCCCAAATCCATCTAGTCGAATCCAATCCGAAGAAATCTAACCTGAGAGTCATCAACAATAAACTTTTTATTCTTAAGAATCCCAAAAATCTAGAGGAAACAACCGATACGCCTGTTTGGAAGCTAATAGTTCCTGAAACGATGCGTTTGAATCTCATCAAATCAGCGCACTGTCCTCCAACGTCCGCGCACTTGGGTACCCATAAAACGATAGATCTCGTCAAACGTTATTTTTTTTGGCCCAGTATGATTCAAGACATTCGTCAATTTATTGCTGCCTGTGAAATCTGTAAATGTATCAAGGCTCCTAATTATACACTACGACCACCACTTAGTTCGCTTCCCAGTACGTTTAGACCATGGCAGAGAATATATTTAGACTTCTTGGGACCATATCCCAGAACGTCTTCGGGTAACACCAGCATAATAATAGCTGTTGACCATTTCTCCAAATTTGTGGTCACTCGAGCTGTGCGTCAGGCTACCGCAAATGAGGTGGTGAAATTTTTAGAGAACAATATTTTTTTGATGTTCGGTGTAGCAGAAACCATCGTAACTGACAACGGACGACAGTTTGTTTCGCATACGGTTCAGCAGCTCTTGAAAAAGTATGGAGTAAGTCACACCTTTACTGCCAAATACTCTCCACAAAGTAATTCGTCTGAACGAGTAAACCGAACTGTGTTGGCTTCAATACGTGCCTATGTGGCTGAAGATCACCGAACATGGGACAAACATCTCGAAGCTATCACCCAAGCCATTCGAACATCGATACACGAATCGACAGGATACGCTCCTCATTTATTGGTATTCGGTCAACATCCCATTATGCACGGGTCCATATATGAGTTATTACGGGATGTATATACTTCGACAGGCAATTATATGCTGCCAGAATATAAACCGGACGAACTGCATAGACTAGCAGCGAAGGTTCAAGAAAATTTCTCGATCGCTCAGCAAAAAGCCCATATACCGTACAATTTACGTAGCCGGCCACCTAAATTCCGTGTA
The DNA here is from genome assembly GCA_963932295.1 of Tipula lateralis. Classification (NCBI taxonomy): domain Eukaryota; kingdom Metazoa; phylum Arthropoda; class Insecta; order Diptera; family Tipulidae; genus Tipula; species Tipula lateralis. Next base: position 144,119,815 of record OZ010738.1, read on the forward strand.
GGGCAAAACATCTTTGTGAGAAATTTTACGCAAAGTGATGCTACCGCATTTTATTCGGCAAAGCTAGCACCGAAATTTTTAAAAGGGAAAATTACACGCCTAATTGGAAAGGTTTCGTGTGAAGTAGTTGATGAACATGGCCATATTCTCGGTATTTATCATTTTAAGGATGTTAAGACGTAACTTCATCACTCTATATTTTTATTTGTATTTGCTATACTTAATTTTTTTTTTGGATGAAAATAATATTGTACTATTGTATATTTGGTTGCCCGACTGCATGAGATCTCAGGGATCGTTGAGTACGTCCCCACGATTGTAACGTTTGATCGTTCCAGGTCACTACATCACTGGTGATAACACGAAAAATATTTTTTTTTGTTTGAGTATAGGTATAATAGTATTTTGTAAATACTTCCTGAACTGTATTTAAAAAAAAAAGTATGTAACAAAATTTGTTCCCAGTATTTTTGATTTGGGTGGTGTAGGTGTTTGGTGAAGATGCCGGAAATAGACGGAGAGAAAAAAAAACAAGGTGGGCGAGATAGATGATGAGGTGGACAGTCGAGACTGAGTTATTGGATGAGTTACAACCAATAACTATATAAAAATTAAATAAAAATAATGAACATAACATAAATAATAATTAAAAATTGAAATAATTATAAATTAAGTGTTAGAGTAAACAAATTAAAAAACAAAAACACTATAGTGACATATATACTCTGTATGAATAAGATCTTAGTATAAATTACATATAGTATGAATAAGATCTTAATGGATGGACAATGAAAATGGCAGCTAGACTGCACATGTGTTGAACAAAAAGTGTGATTGATCATCAAATAATAATAGTTAATAATATAATAAAAATTAATAATAATAATAATAACTGTTTATAAAAAAGTTAAATCAATATACCTCCGCCAAGCTAAGCGACATCGCAGATATACCTCGCATAGCTGATCGGATCCGCAACCCCCCGTACGCAACGATTCGGTTTTTTTTTTACTTTTATTTATTTTTAAAATTAAGTTTTTTTTTAATCTTGGTTCTTCTAATCAGATAATTAGTGTTAAGTTTAGTGTCATAGTTTAGGTTTATTGAATTTTAGTTATTTTTTTCTATTAATGGTGACGGGTAGTTAAGTGTGAAAGTTTATGAATTAAATTTAAATTATTGCTCCATAGTTGAGAAAAAAAAACATAGTTTTCGTGTTATTTCTTTTCGTGTTTATTTTTTTTTTGTAGTGTATGTGATGGAATTATCTCGATGACGTAAGCGGGCCTTAATATCGGGATGAGATCAAGAGGTATGTATGAACATGAGGTAAGTTGAAATTGCTGGTTAACTGTAGGTCCTTTCTTCCATATCCATTCCTGTTTTTCCTTCGCGGTATTTCAAGATTCGTTTCTGTTTCTCAACATCTTTCCCCACACCCTAACCCTGAGCTCCAGCCGGCCTTCGGTAACCGCGTGAGAAACGAAACGAATAACACTCATCTAGTAACAGTGAATACAACACTTAGTGATTTTACACATGACCTTACGGTCCTGTTACAATGAACTGAGGTAAGTGTGCATAAAGCTATCCTCAATCACTTGACAAAAATTCTCTTTAACTTTCTTGTTAAGCAAAGTTTACCTATTCCATTGGGTTTGACGTCGTTGTTTTCTTTACCGAATAAACTTACCTTTAACTAACACACTCACGTTTAATTTTCTTAATGTATTCGTTGGCCTTGTATTGGGGTATGCCATTCCGCAGTATACGTATGACTTTATGACTTTGCCATAACATACATTAGTTAAGATTTCCAATTCCTCCATAAGGTGGACACTACTCTTATTATTTTGCTTTTGGGAATGGTTGTTTCAGTTTCCTATTTGTAGTTAAGGCCTAATACCTTCGTTAATTTTATTATAACGACACCAAAATGCTTTTGTGATCAATTACGAAATGATTGAACAATTTAAATTAACAACACTATAGAGGTAATAAAATGAGAGGAAACAAGAATAAGTAAAATATTATGCATCCAGAATTATGAATTCAACCAATACAAAAGCACTGAAAGTCAACTAAAGATGTAATGCACTATATGTAATGATTGGTTTCAATTAGCTCGAACAGAAAAAGTCCCATAATTGCTGATACCATCCGATGTACATGAATATTCTTGACTACTATAATTGCAACGGGTAACGGGAAAACGGGTAACGGAAAATCAGGGTTCGATTTCAGAGAGAAAGACTCAGAAACGGCTGCTACACAAGTATAAAATTTAATCCCAGAAAAGTTTGGGGATATTATATACGATGAGTATCGAGGAGTCACTCGATTGCGTTTTTTTGAAAGTAATTTTGGCAGGTCATTGCAAATTTGGTATTTTCCTAAATATTGCAAATCAGCTAATGAAGTTCTGACATTTTAAGAGTTTTGACATACATCATATCGAGAATTATAAACTAAACTGTGTTTTAATATTCGCGCTATCCAGAGCTTGCTATCCGGAGCTAGGGAAATTTCTATTCAAACTTATTCTATTATCCACGAGTGTCACTGTTAATTCAAAATAAATACGTACAAAAAATTAATTTTGACATTAAATGCAATGAAATTTTTCGTTTTCAGGGATGAACATTAAAAAACTCATATTTTTCGTAAATTTCCCATCAAATAATAGCAGCTCTGGATAGCGGCTCCGGATAGTGCTCTATAAAAATAGGTAGAGCTTAATATTTACTTTTACAAATTTTGATGTCTAATTGAATGAAATATTAAAGTTAAAGAAAAAACTGCTGGCTTAGCATCGCTATCCGGAGCCGCTATCCAGAGCAAATATTAGGATGGCTTATTTTCCGGTCACTCGGCACAAACTGTGACTAATCTCATATAATTTGTTGGGTTTACAATGGCATCATTTGAAGATGGGTTACAGGTTGATGGTGTGTTCACCTATTTAAAAAAAGCGTTTGATACAATTTCTCATGAAGTTCTGCTGTTTAAATTTCATCATTGGTATTACCCTCTTATTAAACTGAGTTCAATAAGAGGGTTTTGGATCGGATAAATATTATGTACAAAAAAATTACTTGACCCATTGCTGTTTTTATTATTTATCACTGATGTTACAAACTATGTATGGTATCTTCATTTAGACTTTTTATATATTTAGTTCGTTTTGTGGTTGATCTTCTCACGGTCCAATTTATTCAACGGTTCTACTGTTGAAATTTAATATTCGAATGAACCACAATACCACTAAACTACAGCCGAGATTTCCTAAAACTAATTACGGAGGGAGGACCTCAAAATATACAAAAAACAATTGGGGAAGGCTTAAAGGAGGCTCTTCTGCGATAAAGTGGAGGAAGTCTCCGAGACCTCTCGTCCTTGGAAGATACTGTCTACTAATCCTTCCAGTCCTAGTTATTTAATGAAAGTGGATGGATCTAGGACTGTTTCAAGTGAGGAATCTTTGAAACTTTTCAACAAACCCAATTTCCAGGAAGCTTCGACGATTCGACAGAAGTAATCCAAAATGCCCTTCAAATCATTACGAGGTGGGCCATCAGATGTGGACTGGCAATCAGCTCGTCCAAAACTGAACTGATAATATTTACTAGGAAATATAAAATCCCGGTAGTAGATCCACACCTCTCTTAAATGGCAGGAGACTAGCTTTTACTGACAAAGCAAGATTTCTAGGCGTAATCTTGGACAGTTAGCTATGTTGGATGCCCAACATTTTTGAAAGAATAAACAAGCCCAATATAGCCATGTACTCGTGCAGGAATGCCATCGGAAAGAGATGGGGCCTGAAGCCGGAGCTGATACACTGGCTATTCACTTCCGTAGTAAGACTTGTACTTATGTAGGGGGTAAGCGTGTGGTGGCCAGCTCTTGATAAAGTAACGTACAAACAGGGAATCGAGAAGGTGCAAATAACAGCCTGTATGCTCATTATCGGGGCGCTAAGGACAACACCTACACGTGCCTTAGAGGTCATGTTTCACCTTCTCCCCGTCGATATTTATGGGAAGGAGATGGCGGCGATTACGGTCATTCGACTATCAGCCATATCTCAGTGGAAATGTCTTCAGACAGGACACTTGACCATAATTAGATCGCTAAAGAAAGAACTGGCGAATCTAGACTACACTACACAGACTTTGTGTTTCGAGAAAAGATTTTGAACTACCGGCCCTTCAAGAGAATATTGGAGGAGAGGGTCGTTTGTGGAAACGGAAGCAATAGAGTTCTTCACAGATGGCTCCAAGCTACACGTTAAAGTAGGAGCTGGAGTCTTCTGTGATAAATTGAAAGTAAACACATCAGTTCGTCTTCCTGATCACTACAACGTGTACCAGGTAGAGGTGATAGCGATTGAGGAGATCCTGAATTAGTTGAGACAGAATGTGATATCCTCGATTGATATCGTTTCTCTCACGTCTAGAGTGGCGTTAGGTTGCCACTTGTCTCTGAATGATATGAGTGAGCATTTCAACATTCAGATAGTCTTTGTTCCTGGCCACTCGAACATCATGGGAAACTGCAGGGAAGACGAACTAACGAGGCAGGGTACAACTCTCCAACTGCTACCGGAAAGGGCAAAGTTGGGGAGGCCCATTAAGACTGTGCTTAACAAAAAGGCAATAGACTCAGCGAATGAAAGGTGAACGAACACCCTCTCATGTAGTGTAGCAAGGCAAGTCTGACCAAAGCTGGACTTGAAACGTGCGAGGCCTACTTGGAAAACATGCAAGGAGGTTAGGATTAGCAGTAAATGACTTTTGCAGGAGCTGTTTGGACGAGGTGGAGGAAGAGACGGTAGTCCACCTCCTATGCTCATGCCCAGTTTTGACACAGAAAAGATTCATGTCATTTGGGTAAGTTCTTAATGGACTGCCTCTCTGATCTCGAAAACTCTAAGGTGCGAGATTTATTACGCTACGTAAGTAGCTCAAACTGGTTCTCCCAAAAGGTAATAGGGAAGAAAGATCCTGTGGTATCACAACGGACTGTAGCCGGTCTAAGTGTGCTATAACAGCCACTCAACCTAACCTAACCTTATTACGGAATTCACTTGATGTAGTGGCTAGTAACTCAAACGGTATATCAAAGGAGTCCAATAAATAATAAGTGCAGCTATCTCTAATCAAGTTACAACAAATTATCATAGCACTTACAATGGGTCAAGTAAAATCTCTACATTGTCATCCAATCCATGCTGCAATCAATAACATAGTAAATACTAAAGTACACTATGAATTGAATATGTATGCAGAAAAAGCACAGAAATTTACTCAAACAAAGGACAGTTGCCAAACAACTAACAATTGCTAACTGCCTAAACCTTACCGAACACATCGGACTCACGCCTTCGTAGTTAGTGACATTCGACTACATTTTGTAGAGCAAAATACATTCAAACCTTCAAACAATATCTCCCAAGTTGCCAATGTGATATTGCCAGTTACGATTTAATTACGATTGACAGCTATTAATAAAGTCACGTGACAATGTAGATTTAACTTTAGCCGATTTTCACATCTAAATTCATAATCAATAACGCGGTATATAACGCAGTATAATACGGCAATACATTTCATCTGGCATCAATAGTAAAAACCAAATCGATTATAAAACATTATTAACATTGTGATAATTAAATTTTTATTATCTTAACAATTTAATATTTAATTGATTATAAATTGAAAATTATATTTATTAAAAAAAATACAACAACAACCGAAGAGTAATTATCTTATTAATTATTCATTGGAAAATAATTATAATAAAGGAAAATCAAGATTTTATTTAAGGTTTAGTTTTTATTTAAATTTATTATCATTTATCGAACGGATCTTGATAACTCGGTCTGCTTATCAATATTTAAAGTAAAATTAATTTTGTTTTCAAATACAATCAGAGATGAGTGTTTTTGGTGGACACTGTTAATATTTTAGATATAACACAACACCACAATTGATGGACCAAATCTTTAATTTTGGATTGTAATACAAGCCTAATTATCATATTGGTTAAGATATTTGACATGTGAAAATTATCGGACTCAAAATGTCAAGATTTTTCACCATCTGAATACTATCGTGATGTAAATGAACTTATATGTTACTCTTTGTAAGAGTGTAGAGTTCATGTTCCGAACTTTTATGTCAGTACCATATAATGCAATGTGTAGATGGTTCTACGCAAATCAAACTTATAGCCGTACGTATTCGATTTGTATGTAATGACGAAAGGAAGGTGTAGACAAACGAAGCACCAAAAAAGGCTTTTTAATGAATAACAAAGCACAAAAATGCATTTTCTAGGTCATGAAGTTTGTGTAAAAACATCGTGTAATACCAAAGTAATGAAAGGCAACTTAATTCTGGGTTTATATCAGAGACGTTAATATTCGGTCTTGGCTTCGATTCCCGATGGTAACCAAAAACCATGATTTGGTAATTTTAATGTATAAGTATGTGTATGTATCTGGGTTGAACCCTGGGCTCTAGTGGCATTTGAGTTCTGGAATACTTTCCGCCTTCTTTAATTAAACAAATATTATATAGGTGAGTTATTTCGCTGTGGATGATTCTTTCCATAAGTACTACGAAACATCTCGCGATGTACACCAGGTATTCCTAGATTTCAAGTAAGCCTATGACTCGATTAACCGAGAGAGACTATGATATGCGATTGAATATTTAGGAATACCGAAAAAATATGTACATCTGTGTCAAATGAAAGTAACGCAATCACAATGCTGTGTTTGAAGTTAAGAACAGGCTATCGAGAACTTTTGCAATCAATTTTGGTGTTCGACAAGGAGATGCGCTGTCCCCGATAATTTTTAATCTCATGTTGGAATACATCCTTCGTAAAAGTGAAACACCTCAGGACAATATCTTATTCCGACAATCCAATCAACTTTTGCATATGCAGATGATATCTGTGTGATTGGATTAAATGGCAACGGAGTGAAAGAGATCCTTGATCCACTGAAACAGTTTTCAGCTTCCGTTGGCCTCAAAATCAATGAGTCCGAAACAAAATATATGATCTGTGGTTTTCGAGACCAAGACGCAAGTGATTTCAGTAGTGGTAACCACACGTTTAAAGGAGTGATGAGATTCAAGTATCTTGGATCTTTCATTACTCACGATAACAGTGTGGAGAGGATATCAAAGTTCAGCTTGCCGCTGGCAATCGAGCTTTGACTTCTCTTCGTCCTTTGCTGAAATCAAAATATCTTGCAAATGCGGATAAGCTGAAACTGATCAGACCCGTTGTCATGTATGGATGTGAGAGTTGGACCTTGACGGAGGAGTACGAAAGGTGGTCTCTAACATTCGAGAGAAGAATCATGCGTGTGATATATGGCCTAAAACGCGACGTTGATGGTTCATACCAAGTTCTATTCAACCACGAGATCAGGAATTTAATGCAAATTCCTGATATCGTGCATGAAATCAAAGGACAGCGAGTACGCTGGCTCGGTCACGTTCTTCGTGCGGATCTGAACAGAATGATACAACGATCTGTGAAGGGAGAACCGCCTTTCAGTAGGCGAAGAGGTCGCTGTCGGCGACGATGGCTTCACGGCGTAGAGAGCGATCTCCCATCTTCTGGTTGCTTGCAACAATATGAAGTGCTGGCTCGTGATCGAAACCGATGGAGTCAGATTGTTGACACGGTACGGGCCAATAATGACCTGTAAAATCAGTAAAAAAAAATATGGACAAAGACTCGCATAGACTTTTCACTATTGTTCGATTTACATTTCGCGAGTGGGAGTAGAGAGACTACTTTGTATATATGAGTTTGACACATGCATACATAAAACTTTCGATAACTTTCTAATTTATTTGACTTCTTATCCTACACAATTCGTATAAAATCGACAAATATTGTTTTTTTTTACTATGTAATGTTTTTTGGGGCTCAAGGCACTCCCAGTTCTTTCGCGGTTTGCTTATTTACGTCCTTACCTTACGCTTTGCAGCCATATCGAGGACGTACGGCTATAGGTCCGATTTACCTAACCATCTGCACATTGCATAGCTCCATGCCAGCCTATAGTACTGACATGGAAGATGGGTCGGCCCATGGATTTTGCACTCCAACAGGGGGTCATAGTTGTGTTCATTCACACCACCGATCGTAATCAAGTGGTGAAAAACCTCTTTTGCATCCTGCCCCTATCGAGATTCGAACCCGGTACCTCCCGCTCCAACTGCCGCAGTTTTAACCACTACGCCACCTGGATGGTAAATATTGTTTTTATTTTGTCTATAAGTATCAGGCAACTCAATCGATTGTACTAGATCGATTGCACATTTAAACCAGTTTTATGTCTTAAAAATCTTCAGTCGTTTGAGTTGATCAGAAATAGTATTATACTTACGTCATTGCATATTTGCTTAGCCACGTTGTCTTAACAAAATTATGTTGATTGTAATAAACTGTATTGACAATATCATAATATGTTCATATCATAATGTATAATTTTGAAACAAGCAGCCAATCATTGGATCTGTGTCTCGGATAGAAGCTTATAAATATTCTCAAGCATTGCTTAAGAACTATCATCCACAAATTTGATATGGCACAAAAGTACTTGCATGTGGTAAAACTATAGCGTTTCGCAAGGTGATAGCTAACTCTGCTAGCTGTAATGACTTTAGTTTCGGATATCTGCGGCAAACACCCAGTTACTAGGAATTAATTAGAAAATTAATGTTTTCAAAAAATTAAAACAGATTTTCTTGCAGCACTTGATGGACATTTCGTAATTGCTCGTGGGCTTAGAGTATAGTTCAAGTAGAATATCATTTATAAATTATGACACTTATGGTTTCGAACTTCAACTCTATACTATCGTTATGGGTTTACTCGTATAGTCTTTACTTTACTTCTTACTTAGCCCCAGAGACAAAGGCTTAGCAGGGTGTAACGGCCATATCAAGACAACCAATTTGTGTCCTGATATAATGCGTCCTTCGGTTTATTGTGTTGTTTGATACCATCCTTTCTTACATGACATGTTGAGAACGTATGAATACAAGCATCATCTACTATTACAATTTTCCTATATGTAAAACACTTTCATAAAAGTCGCAAGTGAACTTAATAAAAACATCTACAAATAAGTAGGAAATACGATTTTCAGGGATTCCAACCGAAATATAGTTCGATCACAGGTTTGTGAATATGCCTGTTATCAACTTCCAACAGCAAAGTTAATTATTTCTACAATAATTCAGTACTTAACACCGTAGTATTTGACCACCAGTTTTATTTGATATCGCGGATTAAATTCAAACTGTTCAAATAAACATTCTGCTCGCATATTTACACCAAAATCGCCTACTACTAAGTCATCGTAGAAATTTTCTTTTGTTTGTGATTTATCATGACTACTGCGTTTATTTTGTTTTTCAATTATAAACATTTAGTTGGTTAACTGATGGAGTGGTATCCTTCGGATTCTTAACAATATATATGTGCCTCATGTCAACAATATACCAGAACTAGGATTGTCTTATTTCGCAGTAAAAGACAAAAATCGCTTTGAGTTGTGGACATTCGTGCTCGTTTTACAGCATTTTGTATGTTTCTTGTAAAATATTTGGAGAATTAACCTTTAAGGTTGCTTCTCAAGGTTTCTTTTTTATTTTTGATACAAAATCATCCTGTTCTTGCGCTTTATTTAAAAGAGTATTGGGGACTTAATTCGTCAGGTCTTTCACTAAAGTTCAACACAGCAAACGTCTGCTGAAACCGAATTGTGTGGTTTATTGTCTCATCGATGTTTGTGAAGCGATTTTTTAAGGCTGATATATAAACTAACCTTTAAGTGGTAGAACTACTCCTCAAGACTTCGCATGTTACTTTCGCAAAAAAATTTACTTACTCTAGGAGCTTGGCTCACCTTCTATTTATACTACTTTTGGACAACATGTATTAGCAGATACGCAAGTTGTTGTGACGGGAAGGTGTCTTTATACCATATTTTTACAGAAATCTTTCTTCTTCCTCTGAATCATCGAGGCTGAATTTTCCATCACCCTGATGATCATGTAAATAATCACTTCTATAACTCTTTGTCGGAGTACGGGACTCATAGGCCGGTCCATCTTCTATGTGGCCACTACTTTCGACTGGCATGGGATCTATACTTAAATGTGCCTACAGCCAAGTGTGTAATAAAAGTGTATATATAGATGCTATCTTGTAAGAACATGTTCTCTGTGCAGAGACATTATTGGCAACTATAATCAGAACACCAGAACGTATATCTGAAGGAGATACGATTTTTTTTCTCCAACATCTAGTTTGATGTTGTTTTAAGCACCACGTATCATAAAAACTGGTGGAAAGCTTATGCATTTATTTTTGTATATTCACTAATTCATTATTATTGATCGTAATCGAATGATGAAAAGTAATTTTTTCATTTCATTTTTGTTCATATCATTTATTCTGCTATCACCATAAAGTTTATTCTACTTAATCACGTTCGTTGCCTTGATCTGATAAATTATTAGTTTTTACCTTCAGATATTGTAATATCTGTGTTGAGCTACTGCCATTATCTGATAATTATTCTGATCAGTTTTGTCATGATTAAAAAACTGTAAGTGGTGAAATTTCGAAACTAAGCAGTTTTTATTATGACTTACATGAATGATTTACAGCCGAAGCTAGAAGATTGTGGATGTCTATTTGTTTCGAACTGGATATCTTATAGTCTCAAATGACGAGAAAAACATATCATATTCGGGAAAATAACGTCATAATATTATTCAACCTCGAATTCAATTTAAGGTGATAACAACGTGTTTCAATCATACGGCGCTTTCGTTTTGGCAGGAACTTGGCTGGCCATCCAATTCAATTTCTCTAAATATTTTCCATCTTTAAAATAGGTTTTCCATCATACTGTTAGTAGTTTTATCCAAAGCGATCCTAAATAAAGAAGCCGCAATCATCGAAATTGAACTTAAAAAGTTTATACCCCATATTTACTAACACATCAATAAGTTGTGACGTCATAAAAAAATAATAAAATCGCTCTGCAGTTCATATTTATTACTAAAAAATTGAACAGCGTACAGCAAAGAAAAAGTAAAAAAAATATTTTTTATTTTTGTTTTTGCTGTCAAAACTTGTTCACAAAATGTTTATAGGTTATACCCGTCCGTAGACAATAATAAATTATTTATTATAATAAATCATTTATATTATAATTAATAATTAATATTGTTGGCCTGTGGATAAATATGTTAAATGTGAATGTGATTTGTGCAACTTTATCTTTGGGTTTTAGAATTATTGTGGAAATATCATTACTCTTGAAGATCGTGATCGTTATCTACAAACATTGATGTAGATCATCGTCCACTGTGTTTAATTCCAATTTAAATCAAACTATTTTTAGTTCCGTGTGGATTGATGGGTCTAGAATAATTCTGCTGCGGTGATTTAGTTTGTTGGTGTTATGGTTGTGTATTTGTACTAATTCATGGAATTAGATTAGAATTTACTTGTTTGTTCCCAACATATTTATCGTTTTTGTTCTCTTTTAGTGTTTCACCAAATCGTTCAGCTTACCCATGCGATATACTGTGGTAAGACTACGCTAATATTCGTTCTCCTTGGCAACGATATAAATTACTAAAATATTGACTCTTGAATTGAGTCCCGTTGTCAGTTATACAAGTTTCCAGTTTACAATTATGTGAAGAATTTACTCATCTTCTCGATATAAGTCGTTGACGTTAGACTTAGAGCAGTAGTGAACGTTGGAAACATTAAAAGTAATACGACATACCACTTCCATTAGAAGTTCTCGAAAAAGGACATGAAACTAGCCAATAATATTGATGTTATTATCAAATTTTAGTTAGTATGACTCGACGGGCGATTATTGAAGTTTTACACTGAACAATGTTTTGTGAATCTATGCAACTGCCGTAAAATAAGATTTCGGCATCGTGAGGGAATAATGTTTTTGTCACAAAATTTAATTCAACCACACAAAATGATCGTTCTTCATCCGTTCTTCGACAGTTCATCATTGTCTAGACGAATTCCAAATATAAATAATTAATATTTGAGTCGATGAGACATGATACGATACCTATTGTTTAAAATCATTTATTAGATTGTATGATATTGCAGTATGTCGAGGAAGTCATATGTTTTGAATTTCCACTGTTGAATTCAACATACAGTGTAATGGAAATTTCGTTTTTCGGCCAAAAATACTGTGTAGGAATTTCTGTTTGATCACCAATGTAAATGTTCTTTCGTAGATGTCTTTTGATGGGCTTGGAGGTGGGACTTTGAACAATTATTTTAATTTCAGCCAATGTGAAGTTATTATTTCTATATAAAAATGGAAGATCTCTGAAGAATTTTTATTCTCGTGCAAGTGATTTCTTCATATATGTTTTGGAATCAAAATAAGTTTTAAAATCCACTGTCTTCTTATTACTTTTTCGGCCCAAAAATCTGTCATACGTATATATGTGCACATGGCAATAGCTGTAAACAGAATTCCAATAGCTGCATCTGTTTAACGAAATCACATATAAATAATTCATATTCAACTGAAGTGGAAAGTTTACAAAGTCGTCTTGGTAATTTAAATTAGAAAATGTTTGAATGAATTGATGAGTTTTTTTATATGAATTTAAAATAAATGTATGTTGACGAAGCTATAGGTACCGTTTTATTTTTAAACGGACAGTCATGCAAGTATTAAATTGTCGCTAAGAATTATTTTCAGCCAAAAAGTGGATTTGATGTTTAAATGTGCTCATGACAATGTCTTAAAACAGAATTTAGACAACACAATAAATAAATATATATGTTGAAGAAAACCATACATAAATGCTTCATATCCAACTGAGGTGAATGGTCCTCATAGTCATGATAATTCATTTAATGAAACAAAATTGAAACCATTGAATACTAATCTGTGAACGAAGCTAAAGAGTTACCGTTTGTTGTTAAATGTTGTTTGTGTCTTAATAAATGTATTTTATTAAAAAAAACAATTCAAATACTTAAAATTGTTTTAAAAATTCACACTGTCAAAAATCGTAACGACTTTTGTGATGCTATCTTGTATCGAGTTTAACAACTGCTGTCTTTTATAATGCCATCTTGTCTCGAGTATAACAATTGAATGGAAATCAAAAAAAATTAAATAATTTTTGAAGTATTCACTTTCATTAACATGTATGGATATTTTAATTGTGCACTTCGTATTATCGCATTAACAATATGCTTTAAAATATCAATAAATACTATTTATATTATTAAAGTTATAAAGTGCCATCTCTTATTTAATATTTGAAGTATATGTTTCTTTTTCGTAGTTCATACGTCATTGATCTCGTTTTATATATTTTTATACGGCGCTTAGAACCAATTATAACATATACATGTATAAAAATTGAATAAATCAAACCGTTTTTATTTTTATCATAACTATTAAAATAATTCGTATTTTCATTTGATTTCCATATATGTTATATGTACATAAATGTTTTATTTAAATTTTGATATAAAAATAATTTTTGTTTTCAGCATTTTTCATTCATTAAAGTTGAGCCAAAAATCTTCAATTTCACATTAGTTCTTATGGAGTGTATGAAAATCTAGACCCCATAAAAAAGCTCGATAAATTTAAAGGGTCAATCATTGCGGCTTCTTTATTTAGGATCGCTTTGTTTTATCAGAGGCGACGGTAATATTATTGTTTTGTTAGCAACGGAGCTTAGCGTCTCAAGTATATACGTAATAGTCAAGATAAATATCTTAAATTTGCTGTTTTACAGCTATTTTTTTGTCCTCTGTCGCTTACGCTAGATTGGCCGATTTTGAAATCTCTTCGACGTGCTGCTAAAATTCCAATTAACGTTACTCCAGCACAGGATATAGTACTGACTTAGGAGATGAGTGGGTCCAATGATTCTAAACTTCACAGAAGGTCACAGATGTATTCATTCACACCACCGATCGTAATGAAACATATCTTTTTGCATCCTGCTTCTTTTCAGGATCGGTACCTCCCACTCCAAGTGCCTTGTAATATTTTAAAATTGGAACTTGCACTATTATTGACTCAATATTTTCAAAACCTTTTTGATGAAATATTTCCGTTGAGGCGGTTTAGTGCCAAATGGTATAACTTTGAATCTGTAACGGCCATTATTATTTTTATTCAAATTGGCTGGAACCCGTTAAGGTTTCAGACTCAATGCCAAAAAGGCTTGCAACATAGGCCTTGAATTTTATCAAAGCGCACGGATGCGCTCTTCGACTGGAGCAGTTTGAACTAGGGTAGAGAACAGTAGATTTACAGGAATAGGCCACAGTAAATAAAGAAACCAATATTCTCAAACGACTTAAGCATTAATCTTCAGCATTTCCCTATTACATGATTAGTAAACTAATATAATTTTTAGTAGAATATATATCATTTTCACATTAACTATCTAAGACTGTTGGAGGTTATTATTGGTATTCGGATAGGTTAGAATATTTCTAGTTTTCATCAAATATGTATTTGTGTTACCTCAACAGTTAAAACTGGAATGTATTTAGGTTAAATATCATGGAGTCTTCTCATCATCTTCTGTATGTATGTAAAAGTTGCGTACCTATAATATTATAATCTCCAGATCTATCACCATCTAACGCGAGGGGCAGTATTTATTTCTATATGACCCGACAGACATCATATACATATATTATGATAACCTATTAACTGTCCATTCGTGTACAAGGTAAATTATTTTAATAACTAAATAATTAGGTTATGTTAAGGTATAACTGAAACTTAATTATAACCTGAAGCGTGTAGCTTTGCTGTAAATTTGAAAGCGCGTTGTACTTCGGGTTGTTGCTTGTATCTTGTAATCCACTAGGCCGGTTTGGATCGGATGGTGATAACGTCATTGAATGACCGTGTGATCGAAAAGATCAAATCCATTTCATCAGGCATATGCTACCGGACTTGATGTTCATAATGTGCGATTCGTATATATACGTTTAGTTGTGATGCGACAGTACTAGTGAATTACAATTGATATTTCGTTCGTCAATACATTTGCTCAATCCATAAGTACTAAAACTATGTTTATTCGTTCATCTATTCGTTAATAGAGTTACCTGATTATTAGTTTGGGCTATACGCCAAATTTGTGTTTTTTGAACTAATAGTGTAGAATAAGGTAAAATTTTCCGCTCTTTTAGAATCTGCAGTCCGATTTTTCAAATTAGTAACCTTTGTTGAGATATTGGCTACTCAGTTTGTTCCATATGCACATTTTTAATAATTATAATTATCATTTGGTCCATATCCCGTTTTTTGACGTATGAAATAAAAAACTAATATATTTAGAGAGAAAAAAATTTTGCGATTAGTTTGAGCCAAAGGCCTACTGTAACAATATTCATATCTCCACATCCATATCTCACAGAATGTAAAAACGCAAAAGCATATTTTTTTCTCCGTCAACAACAAAATGAAAAAACATCCAACGATGAAACTGTAGCATACGAGCAACATAAACAAGAGAAGTTAGCACGCAGAGGTGATTGATATATTGATAAGAGTAATATTGATCCTAATACATGTATTTTGTGCTACGAGTTGGAGAGAGTTATCGGCTTGCCGAAGGGAAATGCTCCACCATAGTGGTGGAGAAAAATCGATAGTACTATCGATAATATCGATAGTTTTGACAATCGAACACTATCGATAGTTTTTTTTATTTATCGATATTTTTCGATAGTAGGCAGAAGCAGAAATAAATAAACATTTTCTAATAGAATAAAATTTTTTTATATGTTTATTGCCCAATAAATAGGAAGGATACTATTTTTTTTTGTTTCCACATGACAAAAGTTTATTTTTTGTTTTTCGTTCATCAATATTTTGTTTGTCGAGTAATAACACCTCTAATATCGTTGTTTTATTTGTAGTACATATATTCAATCTTGCTCAATCTTGTTTAGTGTTCGTTTAGATTTCATTGTGTGATCGTGATGTAGTTATTGTTGTTTTTCATTATTTTACTACTGGCGGTTAAAAAAATTAAAATATGCCTAAACGCAAAATTTCAAATGTGTGGAATTTCTTTAAACCAGATAAGGACAAAAAATTTGCAAAATGTGCAAAGTGCAATAAAGAATATAAAATTAGTGGAAATACAAGTAATCTTTTGGACCACTTGAAACGTTTCCACCCGGAATGCCAAGTTAATGGAGTTCAACCTGATTCTTTGTCTGATGAATATGTGCCGATTATCTCCAGCTCTGGGGCTTCTACAACCATCAGCACTTTCTTTAAACGTCAAAATACTTATGATCGCGATAGTAAACGAAAAAAAGAATTAGATAGAGCGCTAATTGGTATGATAGCTCTCGATTTCCAACCTTTTACTTTAGTTGAAGACCGAGGATTTAGGACCTTTGTCAATTTACTTGATAATAAGTATGAACTCCCCAGCAAGACAGCGTTGAGGGACAAATTATTGACTAATCATTATGCCGAATGTAAACAAAAATTAGTAGCCGTCCTCGAAGAGGTATCTTCTGTTAATTTAACATGTGATTTATGGTCCTCACGAGCTAATGAAAGTTTCCTAACGGTTACTTGTCATTTTATTGATAGCACTTTTAACATTCATTGTGCTGTTTTGTCAACAAATATAATGAAGAGCAATCATACAGCAGACAATATCGCAGAGGAAATCAAAGAAGTTATGGTAAACTGGCGTATAGAAGATAAAGTTGCTAGTATTGTCACAGATAATGCTTCATCGATGATCAAAGCTTGCAAAAATCTCAAAATCCATCACCATCCTTGTTTTGCGCATACATTGAACTTAGTTGTTCAGGATGGGCTGAAATGCAAAGAAATTCAACTTGTACTCGTCAAGTGCAAAGAATTAGTTACATATTTTAAATGCAGTAATCTGGCGACTCAACGGCTAATTTCTGAGCAGGAAGAAAAAAATAAGACATCCCTCAAGTTGATCCAAGAAGTTCCAACTCGTTGGAACAGTGCCTTAAACATGATCAAACGAATATTGCAAATCAACGATTCGATAGCGATTGTCCTCTCCAAAATGCCAAAAGCACCTGTTGGGCTTTCGTTAGAGGATACAATGGTTTTGAATGACATTGTTTCGGTACTAAATGTATTCGATGAAGCCACCAACAAAATTTCAGGCAATTATGTGACAATGTCTCTAATTATACCTCTTGTTTGTGGGATATATAGTAACATTTCTGTTTATCAACCTAAAACTTCGGAGGGAAGTATATTACTCAAGGCTGTAACAGATGGGGTCAAATCTAGGCTTTTTCCTTATGAAGAGCGATCGTTACCCCGACTTGCTACAATTTTAGATCCACGAATGAAAAAAGAAGGTTTTCGATCTCAAGAAAATGCTAAAGCTGCTACACAATTACTTCAAAATGAGATGACGATGTATGTAGCCGTAAACCAAACTCACAGTACATCAGGTAAACCAGTACGGAATATTGAGGAAGATCCAGCGTTAACTATAGATCATGTACAAACAACGTATAATTCGAACACTTTATTCGGGTTTATGGACCGCCGCATCGCTGAGAAAATAGGAAACGTACTGGGAATGTAGATAATATAATTATACTGCGACAGTATCTAGAATGTTCTAATGCAACATCTGACACAGATCCATTATTATTTTGGAAGGTAAGAGGAACCAAAAGCGGAAATAACCTTTGGATGTAAATCCTATACTTATTCTAATAATCAAACATTTTTTAAGGTGAATGGTGCTGAGTTTCAATTGCTTCAAAAAAGCGCAAAAAAATTCTTAAGCGCTCCAGCGACATCAGTCCCATCTGAGAGAATTTTCAGTAAAGCAGGACAGTTAGTATCAGACCGACGCTCAAGGATTAAAGCCAAAAATGTGGATATGCTTATTTTCATTAACCAAAATAATTGGTTAATTTAAAAAAATTATAGTTCAGTTATTGAATTCAGTTTATTTTGTTGCTTTATTTTATTATGTGTACCTGAAAACTTGTTTATTTATTTGAAATAAATTTCATTTTATATTTTATTTTGTTCCTAAACCAAAATTAATTCTTTTGCTTCTTCAACCGGTTTTTTTCAACCCAATTTTTTCTTAATTAATATTGAAAATCTTTTAGAAGTTCTTAAAACACAATAACACATATGATTCAATTTTTTTATTGTTCTGGAAACATAGTACCGTATAGAAATTCGCGGTTTGAAAACTATCGGAAACTATCGATAGTTATCGATAGTTCTACTTCAAACTATCGATAACTATCGATGGGGCATATTATCGATATTTCTCCACCTCTACTCCACCATTCTATTATAAACGAAAACTTAACGTGTATAACTTGACAGGTACAGCCATAATTCCGAATAAAAACATAATAACATTCTGTGCCATATGGACTGAGGCACATAGTGGGCGATCTGGTAATGATATTAGCAAAGACATGAACCAGTTGATTACTGCTTTCCCGTTTATTAAACGTATTACGTTGTGGAGCGATTCCGGTGTGCCGCAAAATCGCAACAAAATCAACACTACGGTACTAAAAATATTTTTGAACTGTAATATAAATTTAGAGACAATAATTCAAAAGTTTTCAGAACCAGGCCACTCGAATATACAACAAGTTTATTGTGTACACTCGACTGTTTATCGATATTTGAAGAATCTGGAAATACAACAAAAAGGAACTAGAAACATGTTTCCCATTCCAAAAAATCGTTTTAGTACTGAAATTGGTACGTTGCCAGCACACCCGACTACCAAGGAGAGAATGAAACATATTTCTGATCTTTTCCCTTTTCTGCCAACGGAAGATATACAATAACTTAAGGCTCTATTCAAAAATAATAAAACAAAAAAGATGCAGTTAAGCTAATCCATATTATAGTCTGTTTCTGGTATTAGATACAATTTTGGAGACAAGACTGTTTATTTTTTTATTTATTTAGCTTGAAGCTATGAAGAACATTGTGATCAACATTTTTGTTTTATTTTTGTACTATTTTCATTTTATGATTAGACAAAATGCTGTGAACAAATTAAATTGAATTAATAAAATAAATGAAAAATAAAATAAATTTGGAATGAAATTTAACAACTAGATTGTTCCATATCATATTCAGTTTGGTCCAAAATGAACCAATTAGTGTAAAAGTATGGATATGGACCAATTTCAGGAAAAATTCTGGAAAGTGTTCCTGGAAAAATCCAATTATTGCGCCCTAATGTAAGAGATATCATTTCGATTAAATTGATTTTAAGCGTATGCAGTAAAATCTTACAAAAATAAATAAAAAAAA